>OX453049.1:7562820-8762820 GCA_949699805.1 Tromatobia lineatoria | reverse complement strand
AATTGTTCCGCGCAGAGAAATCCATTAACGTTAGCGAATCTTTTGCGAAAATTGTAACAATATTGCAGTATTTGCTACCCTAACAATTTTTTTTTGACAGACCAACAAAATGTTTAGCTGAGCTAGAACATAATGCAACGCTATCACTATTTTAGCAAGACTTGTTGGACTAGCAAAACCTTTTTCTCCGTCCATCAATTATCTGTATCAAATTACATACAAAATCAGTTTACAGCGATGCTTGAAAAAAAAGCTTCATTTCTTAACTTTTTAACAACAAGTTTTATATAAGAACGAAACTTGTTTCAAGATCTACACATAATTGTTGCGAAATAATAAGAATATATGTAAGAGTGTTGGTAAATTATTATCTGGAATTAAAAGATGTCAAATGGAAATAAAAATGATGACAGTTTTACGGTTTTTATCTTTCTTTAAATGAATCAAATAGTGGAATAGCACTTGATAAACTTATTTAAAAAAATCTTCAACTCACAGAAAATAAAGCTCAGCCGAACTATGACGAGTAGTATTAGTTCCATTAAGTGAAACCTCTTTTCCAGCTGTGGTAGCATCGAAACACGCAGACCCCCATTCTTTCAAACAAGATGTCCAAGGTAAGGGCGAATAAAAACTCGCGATTAGATAGTACAGAGTTAATGCCATTAAGGCACAGTAGTAAGATGTTACACAAAATACGGCAACGGTCACACCATATCCAATGCCTGTGAAAAAATAAATAAAAACTTTGTACATCGCTTCCTCATATAAAATTTAAAGACAGCTGTAAAGAGGATATTTTGAAATTTCAATTTTTAACAAATGTCCACCTCTATGAGGAAGACATTTATTATTTATTTTGGCTTCCGCTTGAGGTTGATTTGTTGTAAATTGAAATGTTTGAATATCCTCTTTAAAGCTATCTTCAAATTTTACATGTGGAAGCAAATTGCAAAGTTCTACTTTGCATCTTTTTTTCTCTTTAATTATCCATATTGTGTGCAGCTATGAAACACCATTGAAACACTCTCACATCGCATTTTGATTGAGTACAAATTTTTATCTTACTCCCTTAACTTCTGCGGAAGGTGTGATCGAAAATGTACATTTATTAAAAAATTAAAAATGCCATAAAATCCGAACGACTTTACCGATCAGCACCAAATTTCGTACGTAACAGGGCTGTATGGAATTTTTCCACTGTAGAACATTTCGGTTCATTTGTTGAGATCCGATGTGATTCAGAGAAAAAATTTGTTTTTTCAAAAAATTCGAAATTTTATGAAATTGGAACCGCTTTACCGATTTCGCTGATATTCAATACCAAAAATCATTCAACGTGTCTTTATTTATGAAAGACTATTTAGCTACATTGGCGAACTCTTACGAAAGTTAGAGCGATCACGACATTGTTTTGAAAAATCATAAATTCTATAAAATCTGTATACATTGATACATTTTATAAAAAAATCATGTCAATTATAGAGGAGTCAATACTCTAGTTGCGTACCAAATTTGAGCTCGATCCATTGTGCCGTACGTAAATTATGGGCAATTGCATTTTCGGTTTCCGGAACTCACACACACACACACACACACACACACATACACAGATATTTTCTAGATATTTCTCAACTTCTGTCGACGTTTTAGGTGATTTTGAGTATGTTAACATAGAAATATCGAAAAAAAACTTATTTTTTAGCATATTTTAAACGTAAGGTTTCATTATATTCCATTGTAAATGAGGCTATACCTTTGAACGCTGGTGAAATGGACCAAATTTTTACGCAAGATCGGCTCGTAAATTGCCCGAGAATCATTTCCATGTAATAAAAAGGCTTGCCGATGATGAATAGCACCACAAAATACGGTATAAGAAAAGCTCCACCACCATTTTCATAGGCTGTATTGGGAAATCGCCATATGTTTCCTAATCCAACGGAAAAAGCGATACAAGACATCAGGAATTCGACGCCGTTTCCCCATTGCGCTCGGTCTGCATGAGGATCTTCCTCATTCTGTGTCACACGATCCTGGTAGTTCATAAAATCATTAAAACGTTCATTTATAACTGTTCCGAAAAAAAAGTACCGAATTATTTAAAGAATATTACAGAAATATGGCTGCAAAAGATGGCAATGTTTCGAAATCTATTGACAATATGATTCAAATATTGTAACAGTCTCGCGAATCCCACTTAAAACCATTGCAAATATAATATTCTGACAGCATTCGCTGAAGAAAATTGTGGAAATTTACTTCCTCAATTGTTGGGATAATTATTACGGTTGAAATCACAATTACTTTTGATATTTATCCTTGGAACGTAATTGCGCATGTTGTAACAAATATTAGAAAATATTGCACTAAATTAATGACCAGGAAAATTTTTTTTTATTGATTTTTCACACATTAAGCAACGTTTCATATTTTACGCTAGACGCGTTGTAATCATTTGTTAATAAATATTTTTGCAAAACCTTACCTTCTGAACGTCATTGTCACCTTCCTGTTGTGCTGACATTGAAATTTTGAAAACACCGGGCACTCCATCAATATCCGAATTTCTCGAAACCTACAAAAACGAAGATTAGTTAAATAAGAACAAAAATAAATTACATCGCTCGTCCGTGAAAGTCACCATCAAAACACTTCACAATTAAAAAAGTCTGTCAAAAATATTTTGACTCCTGCACTAGACACTTTTACTATATTTAAAAAGGTAGAAAAAGCGAACTTTGAAAAAATACAGTTCTTAAATTGTAGCATGCGATTGCATTTTTATTTAATAAAATTAAAAAGTAGGGAATAAATTTCCCAATTAGATTCCATTTTGTGGATGTATGATACGTACAGTCCTGTCAAAAGTGGTTTCAGACACAATTTCGACCACTTCCCAATAGGATAAAAATCAGAAAAAAATAATGCATATAAAATGTGCTGAAAAGATTGACTTCGCACAAGAATAATCCCAAAATGTTATTAACAAAATGGTGAAAAAAACGATTGTTCAACAAACAATCAGTCAACCAAACTTTTTTCCTAGTGAAAATGATATGTTAATTGATTTGAATGCATATGAATTTTTTCAGATATTTTTCTTCATGTCGATTTCTTTTTTTTTTTCAAAATGTGCGCGAAATAACGAATTTTGGATATGTGTTCGGCATAAAACCATCTACTACACTTAACATTTTTTTGCAAAACGCATATCCAAAATTTGTTATATTCTGCGCATTTTTCAGAATAAAAAAAATCAAAATCAAAATGAAGAAAAAGATCTGAAAAAATTCGTATGCATTCAAATAAATGAATATATCATTTTCATTAGAAAACAAGATAGGTTGACTGATTGTTTGTTGTACAATTGTTTTTTTCACGAATTTGTTAATAACATTTTGCGATTATTGTTATGCGAAATCAATCTTTCCAGCAAGTTTTATATGCATCATTTTTTTCCGATTTTTATTCCATCGGTAAGGTGATCGAAATTGTCCCTGAAACTCACTTTTGGCGGGACTGTACGTATTATACATCCTCAACTCGCATTATTCTAGAATTCAAGCACTTTGTGATTCAAAACCATGTCTTCAGGAAAAACAATCGGAAAATTTTTTCATTACTTCATGTTTATACATCACTTGGTTACGTAGTTAAAAACACGTTTTAATATTGTTTCAACAGTAATATTTATGACCCGAGTCCTCAAACACAGTTATTTTAGTGCAGCTAGGAAATAGAATCACTTTTAAGCACTAGACGAGGACCTCACTGAGCGTTGCACGGTCCGCTTGTCTGTTTTACAGTGTTCAAAGCAATACAAAGAATTTCAAACACTTTGTATTGCACTCTGTCTTATGTTTTTCCGGGTGGAATTTTTATCTCTCATTACCGATACAAAAATGTGCTTCAAGTGTGTTCACAGCTGAACGGGGATTATTCACAGTGATTTGACTTTCAATCGTCGATGAACGAATACATTTTTCCTTGCCTTGGGTGTTATTATTATTTTTAATGCTGTCAACTTCATATTTTAAAAATAATTTGACATTAAATTATACAATGTATGTCGGACCTTCTGGCTAATTTTATTGCCCATTTTTCATATCCTCGTTTTTAAGTGCTGTGATATATTTAATCTGTTGTGTAAATAAATTTCAAATCCCTGCGATCAACACGTCCATAGGATAGAACGGCGGTTGAATGACTGAATGGCAGAACGGCCAGAATATCACAGATCTTCAAGCATTGCCACACGTTCGACAAAGTGTGTGCACATGCTGATGCCACGCTCTCATTAACAGATAATTCCGTCGTAAACTTGATACCCAAATAAAAAAAATCATTCATAGAATGTATAAAGAAAATTTAGGCCTCGCTTTGACCAGGATGTGACCTCGACGTTTCCGATTTGGTTTTTATTTTTTTGTAGGCTTAGTTGGATCCTCAAATGCACCATTTTTTTCTATGGCAATTTTTTTTTCAATGTATTCTTAAGGTGATGTATCGAATGCCATAATTTGACAAGATGAAATTTTTTTTAAAAATACATATTTCCATATCAAAATTTTCTAGCTTATAGCCAAAGTAAATTTTGTATAAAAATTTTGTTTGGCGATTAATCAAATATTCATTTGTATACGGCCGGATATTTCAGAACTTTTACCGATTCGGAGAAATTTTTCTTAGATGTTTCCGAACATTGCAAATTCAATTTCATGGTTTTTCAAAATAACATATCGAATAAATTTAAAAATCTGCAAAAATTTCGCAAAATACTATGTCAAATATAAGAATTTTCTTGATTACAGCGAAAGTAGACAAGATTTTTCTTTTCATATTTCTTGAGATTCTCTAATCAAAGAAATAATTTTATAAATAATAAATTATTAGAAACTATAAGAAGAAAATCTTTCCCACTTCGGCAATAATCTAGAAAATTTTGATATTCAACAGAGTATTTTTTAGAATTTTTGCAGATTTTTAAATTATGGCATTTAATACGTCACTTTAAAAAATATATCTTTAAAATTAACTTGCCATAGAAAAAAAAAATCTGGTGCATTTGACGGTCCACCTAAGCCAACAAAACATTGAAATTGAGTGGATGAGCCAATATATAAAGGAGAATGTTATGCAACTGCCTTTGGCAGATCATCTCAAATAATCGTTTGGAAATTTAAGATCTTTAAGGACGTGATTGAAAACGACACCTCAATGACGATTGTCCGAATTAAGGATGTATGATACGTACAGTCCCGCCGAAAGTGAGTTTCAGAGACAATTTCGATCACTTCCCGATGGGATAAAAATCGGAAAAAAATATTGCATATAAAACGTGCTGAAAAGATTAATTTCGCATAGTAATAATCCTAAAATGTTATTAACTAATTGGTGAAACAAACAATTGTTCAACAAACAATCAGTCAACCTAACTTTTTTCTAATGAAAATGATATATTAATTTATTTGAATGAATACGACATTTTTCAGATTTTTTTCTTTATTTTGATTTCAATTTTTATATTTCCAAAAATCTGCGCAAAATAATGAACTTTGAATATTTGTTCGGCATAAAACAATCTACTACACTCAAGATTTTTTTGCAAAACGCATATCCAAAATTTGTTATATTCTGCGCATTTTTCAAGATAAAAATAATCAAAATCAAAATAAAGAAAAAAATCTGAAAAAATTCTTATGCATTCGAATGAATTAACATATCATTTTCATTAGAATAAAAGTTAGGTTGACTGATTGTTTGTTTTTTTTTTTTTTTGAGATTATTCCTATGCGAAATCAATATTTTCAGCACGTTCAATATGCATTATTATTTTCCGATTTTTATCCTATCAGGAAGGGATCGAAATTGTCTCTCAAACTCATCATACGTATCATACATCATTGAGATGCATTGTGGTTACTGCTTCATTGTTTTTTATCACATTCTTATAACATACATTATTTACATCGTACTGCATTTTCCAAAAATTTTGGCAGGTCACAAATTTTATTATTGGCGTGTCAATAAGTGAGCATGGTGATATTTAACGTTCCCAAATGCTGTAAGACTCATTCGAACACATTTTTTAAATTAATCTGTGAAATAATAATTATGACTCATTATTTGCAGAAATGTAAACTACACGCTTCTTATACCTTGAAAAAAATTGATGATATTTGCCTTAGCTCCGACCGCAAATGCCTAAGTCGGTTATCTGAGACCTTCAAGGATGGGACGTTAAATGATACTTTATAAGGACAAACAGAATCAGAACGTATACTAAATTCCAACTTCGGCTTCATTTATTTTTAAGCAGTACAATTCGTTTTTGGTTATAGAAATTTCGTTGTTTCACTTTAATCACTAATACTTCGATAATGACAGAATCAGCAAATATTTGAAATAACAGGCTGATATAAGTTCGAATCGAATGACAAATTAAAAACCTCACATTAAATGTATACATATGACTGAATCTTCTATGGAAATATACAATTTCCGCTATCTGCTACACAATCAGTTCTCTAATCACTTATTTTTAACTAATTCTTGTGAATATAAAGGAAGAAAAATCTTTCCGGGAAATATTTGCCTATTAAATTATAAACCCCATTAAGATAAGCGATAATCTCTCAAAATGATAACTGCGTTCAAAACAAAAAACATTTTTCCAAGCTACAATAATCCATGATCATCTAATTTAAGTACCGAGTATCAAACTTATTTATTCAAACTGCCGCAATTTTTAAAATTTATTGTCGATTTGCTATCAAGCACCATTTGCAAATTATACGATAAATATCTATATTTTATGGAATTAATATGAAAAATAAATATTTTATGCCAATAATATGACAAATACATATTTTGTATTCTTATCAGACGTTCATCTCGAACATCAATCAATAAATAAAAAGGCGACTAATCATCATCTCAATTCCATTCTTGCGTCAATGACTTCGGAATCCTAATTTCGCGCGATCAATCGTTTGCACAAATTGTTTGCGAAACTCTGGGAACTTTAGACGCGTAATTAATCGTATCTCTCCTAAGTTTCCATCCAATTCAGGCTTATATCGTATGAATTTAAACTTAAATAATTCGACACGTATTTGAGTCGCAACCAATTCATCCTTTTTATTATTTTTTTCAATGACGACATCGCTGAGAAAAACAATGCCAATATTCCACATATTCTTTGCTTCGGTGCTTAACGGTTAATCGCCAAGAGTAATAAAAACGTGAGCAAGAATATAACATATATAGTATCGGATTGACAACACGCAGTACATAATAAAATTATACGGTCTTTTATCTCAAGCCGACTATTTGTATGGCCTTTTGAGGCGTAGGAAAAAATATTCCATTATCCTTCCCACGAAGATGCGGAAAAAAAGATGACCACAGGTTTTTATGTGCTGCAATCTGGCAACAAGATCGAGGAAAAATGTTGTTAAAATTTCTGCATCCTCGTGTAAAAAATCATGTGCAATTATTCGCAGGCCTTAATCACTTTAGTAATTGCACTTGCATGACAAAACACATACATTCCTTGAAGCATAAGATTCAATCACGATGTGACGTGAGAATGGACTAATCTTGTCGCGTATGTTTGCCTCGTAACGCTAGTTTATACATATGTGGTGAAGATTAGTGAGAGAGAAAATTGGGTTAGCGCTACATTAACCAAAATAAAGTTCTTTAAAGCTCCGTTTATATTTGGATTTCTTGTTCGTGATGAATTCTTTCCATTCTGCTTTTGATTTCTCATCGTGTGGGCCCCATTTTTCGGAGGGAACGAAGGCGTTCGTGATCGTCTGAAAGAAATTTAGAAAAATGAAATATATCTCGATTTTATCGGAATGTTAATATGGATATTTAGATATGCATTCGTACCTTCAGGAAAGATGATTTCCGATGATTCGTCATTTTAATCACCGACCAATATATTATTATTGACACTCCGAGAACCACCGAGCCCCAACCGATCACTGAAAAAATAATCGATAAATATTAGGAACCTGAGTGATGATCATGTTAATCTTTTGGATATCATTTTTTCAACATTCACTTACTCTGAACGGTTGTAATATGGAATAGTTTCATTTGAACGTCATTGAGGATGTATGATACGTACAGTCCCGCCAAAAGTGAGTTTCAGAGACAATTTCGATGACTTCCGGATGGGATAAAAATCGAAAAAAAATAATGCATATAAAACGTGCTGAGAAAAATTGATTTCGCGTAAAAATAATCCCAAAATGTTATTAACAAATTGGTGAAAAAAACAATCGTTCAACAACCATCAGTCAACCTTACTTTTTTTCTAATGAAAATAATATGTTAATATATTTGAATGCGTACAAATTTTTTCAGATTCTTTTCTTTATTTTGATTTTAATTACGGATATGCGTTTTGCAAAAAAATCTTGAGTGTAGTAGATGGTTTTATGCCGAACACATATCCAAAATCCGTTATTTCGCGCACATTTTTGAAAAAAATAAAATAAAAATCTATATAAAGGAAAAAATCTGAAAAAATTCGTACGCATTCAAAGAAATTAACAAATCATTTTCATTAGAAAAAAAGTTAGGTTGACCGATTTTTTGACAAATTAGTGAAAAAAATATTTGTTCAACAATCAGTCAACCTAACTTTTTTTCTAATGAAAATGATATGCTTATTCATTTGAATGCATACGAATTTGTCCAGATTTTTTTCTTTATTTCGATTTTTGTTTTTTATATTTCCAAAAATATGCGCGAAATAACGAATTTTCGATATGTGTGCGGCATAAAACCATCTACTATACCCAAGATTTTTTTGCAAATCGCATATCCAAAATTTGTTATATTCTGCGGATTTCTCAAAATAAAAAAAATAAAAATCAAAATAAAGAAAAAAATCTGCAAAAATTCGTATGCAATCAAATAAATTAACATATCATTTTCATTAGAAAAAAGTTACGTTGACTAATTGTTTGTTGAACAATTGTTCTTTTCACCAATCTGTTAATAACATTTTGGGATTATTATTACGCGAAATCAATCTGTTCAGCACGTTTTATATGCATTTTTTTCCGATTTTTATCCCATCGGGAAGTGATCGTCATTGTCTCTGAAACTCACTTTTGGTGGGACTGTACGTATCATACATCCTTAATATTTCGAGTATAGGATTTCATACGTTTGTTATTTTGTCATAATAAATTGTCGCCTAGCCCAATATAATATGCAAAAAAAATATTACTAGTTCATAAGTTTCGCCCGTAAATATTTTCCAGATCTATGCAGTTATTTTCTTGAACGAAATTTTTTTTTTACTTAGTGGCAAGACCACCATCTATGGGCAACTCCAAGTGGAAATTCATTTCGAATACATAAAACATTTGATAGCTATGTAAAAAATGCAGGAAATTTTTTATTGTTTTTTCTAGATCGTTATCACAATAGATCCGACGGGTAAAAATATTCTAGTAACTTTTTTTCACACGTACTTACAGGTAGCTGCGTAATCAACTTACCATTTGCGTAAACGGGAAATTCCATTCCATCATAAGTCGGTGATTCGTAGACAATTATGGTATAGATAAAGACAATGATCATGAGTACGGGAGTAATAAACGACCAGCAAACTCTCCAGTAAATTCCTGGTCGTGTCCCAAGCATAAATTCAACGTCATTGAGAAAATTGTTGAGTCCGTATATCCAGAATACAGTTACGATTTCGAGGACTCCGACTATCAGGGCCATGAAAGTTCCACCGTAATAATCGATTAAGGTGATGAACCATTGACCACCCTAAGAAGAATTAAATTGTATAATTGTATATCCAATTATCTATAAAAATCCAACAATAATGAGGAAGCAATTTGGAAGGTTCTACTTTGCAGCCTTGTTTGAGCTCAAAACACACGTTACGTAAAATTTATTCCATTGATACAGTCGATTTTTTTTATTTTTTAAATCGAATCTTTTATAATTTGTTCAGTCCAATTTCGTTACTCGTTATTTCGTATATTCCGAATATACAGATGAATTTTTTATTTTTATTTTACAATTCGTGATGATCGCTATAATTTTACTTTTTGATAAATTTTATATTTTATTAGTAAATCATTCCAGTTAAATGAAATTAAATATAATATACTGAAATATTATTTTGATTACATACTGAATTTGTCCTTGATATCAAGTGCTACGAAAGTCAATGCGATAAAGTTAGATTTTTGATGATTCGAAATTTAATAAAAGCAAATCTTCCCACCATTTATCACTTCATTATATATCTTCCATATCTGTATATTATTTCGTTCACATATTGAATTTGGTATGATATCACATGTTTCGCCGCAGTTAAAGCGATATCGTTAATTTTTTCAATTATATAAAATTTCATAAAATTAAAAATTTCACATCGATTGCTACTTAATTATGTATTGATGATAACTAAATATTATTCTGTTTACATAACTAATTCAAGCTCTATGAGGAAGCAAAAATGGTAAATGAATCAATAAATTTGCCAGCTGGAACATTCTTGTCACGCTATTTACGATCAAACAAGTTTAACGTTAATCACTTGAAAGAACCTAAGGTTATATCATTACCTTACAGGAAATAATTATATTTCAATAAGTTTTTCAGTTTCTCTGGGTTATTCAAGTTTTAGTTATTTTATCTTCCTTGAATCAATTGATTAATATTTATCATCCACAGCAGTAAATGTTTTTTAAATTCCTAACCGATTCTTCGGAGAAGGAATAGCGATTTCGGAATATTTACTGATTAAGGGTCATAACCTTACAGAGTACAAAACGAGGGTAGGCTTCAATTTCATTTAAAAAATATTTGTTTATAATTTACATGATCAAAATATTATAGACAGTTCAATAGTCTTGCCAAGTATGAAACTTCGAATTGGAAAATGTTTATTGATAATATTTTATAACATTTTGAATCAACCATATATATATTTTCAATTTTGTAAATTATGAAAATTGCAAAAACTTACAAAAATATCGAGCAATAAAAAAACCCAGTTTTGACTAATAAACAACGCTAACCTTTGGTATAAAAAAAAATGTCACAAGATATGGTTGCGACTATTCGATTAGGCGTATTAATCAAATATTCGGCGGAACTTTCTTAAAATAATAATGTCGTCATTGCGTATCAATATCGTCAAAATATTGAATGGCGACGTTTTTAGGTCCCCAAGCTTATGCAGAATCCTTAAGTATTAAAATAGATGAAAGAAAAAAAAATACCGGTGTAATATAAATAAGGCCGAAGAGGCATCCGACCACAGAAAAAACAGCAACTATTTTCCAGTGCTTTATCTTAGGGAAATGTTCGGCAAGGACACTGAGCACTCCTGCACAAAGTGCCATGGCACTTCCGGTTCCGAGCACGAACATCATGAAGAAGAACATAACCGCAAAAAGCTGTGGAACGAAGGTGAACCTTGACAAGGCATCCGGATAGGAAATAAACGCAAGTCCAGTGCCACCTCGAACAACATTCGAGATATCATCGGTGCCCATCTCGTGAGCAAGATTTCCCAAGATTCCAAATATAGTGCATCCTGCCATTAGGCTCGTGAACGTGTCTAAAGTTGTCACAATCATGACGTCCCTGTCAGTAAGGGAAAAATACTTATTCATACAACACAATTCCGTGAATTTTTATCGTGACTCAAAGGGATACTCACGAGAGCCCTTTTTTAATATTACAGAGGAAAAAAAAATGTTGTAATATTGTCCTCGCACAAAAAAAAAGTATTAAAAGTCTCGCGTATTGGACATTTTAATATTCAGTTTAATACTTTTTTTGGAGACTTGAGTATTAAAAAAAGTATCAAATGGTATTAAGTATCAAAAAAAGTATTAAAATCGCCGGAAAAAATACGTTTTAATATTGTTTTTAATACCTATTGATACTCTTTTGAATACCCGAATCAAAGAAAAACATATTGAATTCAGTATTAAAATCGTCATTGAAAAATACAATTTGATACTCGTTTTAATACTCATTTGATACTTTTTTCAATACTTGAATCTCTGACTGAAAGTATCAATTGAGTATTAAATTCTTTTCCAAAAATACGATTTATTACTTTTTTTGATACTTAATACTATTTAATACTCAAGTCTCGAATAAAAGTATTAAACTGAGTATTAAAACGTCCAATACGCGAGACTATTAATACTTTTTTTTATATCCAAAATTCGTTATTTCGCGCACATTTTTCAAAATAAAAGATTCTAGCAGATTCTAGCAGATCTGAAGAACCGCAAAATAAGCCAAGAGTGACCGGCCGTCATAGAACAAAAAAATAACTCCAAACGAACGCCTAAGCAACTGAGAGACCGTCAGGTAACCATAAAGTGACTCGAAATTTACTCAATAGTCCGTTTTGCGTTACTATTCGGTTATTTAAAGAACTTTCAAATAACCGAAAAACGACTCTTGTCAACAAATTGTCGGTTACTTCTGCGTTGCTTCAAGGTTTGATTTTGGTTAGAACATTGATCTCTTTGCGGCTGGAATCGCGTTTTTTCCGAAAGCAACGGTCACTTTATCGGTAACATTACGGTTATGTTACGGTAGAGCAACTGGAAGTTAACCTCATAATGACGGTTACTTATATATGACCGTAAAGCAACCATAAGATGACGCTTGCTTAGATCGGGCGGGATTAAAATTCCGAATGTTAAATACACGAAGGTGAAAAATTCCAAAATTTTATATCTCACCTGAATTTTTGACGAAATGTTTTTCAGCATATTTCGTCAACAATGTTGGTGAGATTTCAAGTTCAGGAATTTTAGACTTTCGTTCATTTACTATTCGGAATTTTAACCCCGATTCCCTTGCTTTTCCGAGACAAAGTTTTGAATGGTAAATACTCGAAGGTCTAAAATTTCGAAATTTAATATCTCACCTACATTTTCGACGAGATTCGCTAGAAATATTTTCGTCAAAAATGTAGGTGAGATATTAAATTTAGGAATTTTAGACCTTAGTCTATTAACCTATCGGAAATTTAACCCCTCTTCACGTGGACCACCTTAGCAATCTCATAAAGTTATAATCATTACCTATCGACTCGATGCCTAAAATTGTTGTGAGACGAGTAAGTCAGGATCGGTCCGAAGCAGACCGAAAGTGAAAAGAAGCATTGGGTGATGGCGGCGTACCAAACCGTCGGGTCCAAAAGTTTATCCCACTGGGGTGTTACAAAAAAGAGTATTCCATTGACAGCGCCCTCCAAAGTAGCCGCTCGTATCAGCAAAGCGATCATTATGATGTAGGGAAAAATGGCGAGAAAGTAAGCAGCTTTTCCTGTACTTTTCACACCACGACTGAGTATCCCGAAGAGTACAATCCAGCTGAACATCAGACAGAGGCACAGCTTCCAAGATGGCGATCCTAAGCCATCGGCGATCGTGTCAACTTCGTTCAGGACAATATTTCTAATTAATTTGATTGATAATCGATCTCAAGAACCTCGTGAGTTTTGGATAATCTGAAGACAGAATCATAGAACACTAACCGGAAGTACATCTCGGCTGAACTACTCAAAGAACCGTCGATCAATATGGACTGGTTCACGGTGGTTTTGGCGTCTATACAGTTTGTCCATTCGTCTCGACAGTAAGACCACGGCAGCTCATTTGCAAAACTGGATATCAAGTAATATATTGTCAATGCCATCAACGCACAATAGTACGTCACAACGTAGAATCCTATGAGTATTTGCCCGTAGCCAACACCTGAAATTTGTATTATTATCATTAATGCCGTTAAGCGCAATGAAAAATTGATATCAAATCTGTTTTCCTTTGTTTCTTATGGCATGAGATGAATCTTCAAGTTATCTTAAGGTTTGGTTGTATTTTTAATAAGCGAACTTCGATCGATGAGCCAAAATTCTTGAATTAACTGAATCCATGATGTTAAGTAAAATTGATTTCATTTACTTTGTCAACAGTATCAAACATTTTTTATGTCAATTGACTTTGGGACAACTGAATTCACAATGTTTTATTCAAATTCACTGCATTAATCGTGCGATTGGAGAAAATGGTTGATCCGATCGTTTGGCTTCTGTTTACAATTGAAAATTATTTTTGGACGGAAGAATGTAATTGTTTCAAGGAAATCCGGCGAACAAGAGATTCCCAATGTATTAAACTACTTGAACTGAAAACATGTTTGAACTCTTTGGCAGTTATACAGCCGAAATATATTCACTGCGAGTGAAAATTTATTGGCCATTCCGCATCCGCAAATTTAGTTAAGACAACCAAATCTTATCTTGATTAAAATTTCATAAAGCAGTAGATATAGTCAACAGTCTTGCAAGACTTCCAATTAACATTTGTCACTCATTTTGTTGTATGGAGAACTTAGAAAGTTGCCAAATATTTTTGCTTATCACAGAAAACCTAAAGGAATTCGATGAATAATTTAAACCACAGAATTCGATCTCGACTACGCTAAAAAGATTTACATTCCATGCCCGCAACGCGGATGGGAAATTGTTGATTCCTGACCGGCGGGACGATGGATAATATAGCACGTGAACAAGTAACGCGGCAGGAGAGAAAGTTACGCAGCGGAAAGAATAGTGCTGCAGCAGGAAAAAAAGTGTTTGTAGTGAGGAGAAAAATTAGCCACAGTGACCAGACAAGTAACCGCAGTGGTCAGAAAAGTACTGCAGCGAGAAAAGTCCTGCAATGGACAGAAAAGTACTTTTCTGCGTAATAATAAAAATCGTACTGCACATGCGCATTCGTCATCGGTTAGAAATGGCAATCTTTGCGCCCTTGTTGCAAGCAAGTAATGCGGTTGTTTTTAGCAAAATCGGGAAGAAATCGTATGCTACAAGTGAAGAAACGTGATTTCCATCTCGGATTATTTGTGTCAATGCTTCAGTTGGGCCACAAGCTTTAGCGTAGGCAAAAATCATAAACTTTTCTCTTTTGTAGCACAAGATACTATTGACGCCGTTAAGGACGTATGATACGTACAGTCCCACCAAAAGTGAGTTTCAGAGACCATTTCGATTACTTCCCGATGGTATAAAAATCGGAAAAAAATAACATCCATAAAACATGCCGAAAAGATTGATTTCGCATTATTATATAATAATGCGATTATTCAATAATTGGGATTATTTAATAATAATTATTAAATAATCCCAATTATTGAATAATCGCAAAATATTCTTAAAAAATTGGTGAAAGAAACAATTGTTAAACAAACAATCAGTCAACCTAACTTTTGTTTCTAATGAAAATGATATCTTAATTTCTTGAATGCGTACGAATTTTTTCAGATTTTTTCTTTATTTTGATTTTGATTTTTTTTTATTGTTAAAAAGGGCAGAACACGGAAAAAAATGCTTACTTAGAACAACCAAGCGTTTGGTCATATATACGCCAGCCGATTAATTGGTTAGGACAACCAAATTATTGGACAGCGCCACCAAGCTCATTGTACTCTAACCAATAAGTTGGTTGGCATAACCAACAATTTCATTGGTCTAACCAGTAAATCGGCTGGCGCATATATAACCAAGCGCTTGGTTGTTCCAACTAAGCCTTTTTTCCGTGAGTATAACAAATTTTGAATATGCGTTTTGCAAAAAAATCTTGAGTGTAGTAGATGGTTTTATGCCGAACACATATCCAAAATTCGTTATTTTGCGCACATTTTTTAAAATTAAAAAAAATCGAAATCAAAATAAAGAAACAAATGTGAAATAATCCGTTAAATAGTTAGTTACATAAATTAACATATCATTTTCATTAGAGACAAAGTTAGTTTGACTGATTGTTTGTTGAACAATTTTTTTTTTCACCGATTTGTTAATAACATTTTGCGATTATTATTTTGCGAAATCAATCTTTTCACCACGTTTTATATGCATTATTTTTTTCCGATTTTTATCCCATCGGGAAGTAATCGAAATTGTCTCTGAAACTCACTTTTTGCGAGACTGCACGTATCATACATCCTTAACGAAGATTACATACCTTTCAGAGCTGGACACATCGCCAAAGTTTTACCACAGGATCTACCAGTGAACTGTCCAAGTGTTCCTTCAAGGTAGTAAAACGGTTTGCCAACCAGGATGAGTACGATTACATAAGGAATTAGAAATGCACCGCCACCATTTTGATAAGCTGTGTAGGGAAATCTCCAGACATTTCCCAGGCCCACTGAAGAGGAGATGCAGGCCATCAAGAATTCCAATCCTCGGCCCCATTCTGCTCTTTTAACTTCGGTCTTTGACTGTAGATCATAAATTTACAAAACTTGGAGAGCGATCGTTGTATTGCGTCCCTTTTCTCACGTGTACACTTACCTCGTCTGAAATGTCCGACGTAACCACTGTCGTTGGTTCTTCAACGAAGTTCAAGTCCTTTTGCTGTTCGAATTCTGAGTCCTCGATGAACCCATCGTTTGACTCACCTCCATTTCTCTGTAAAAATGAAGGTCGATTGATAAGCAAAGCAGATAGCAGATAAATTCAACGAAATCTGCAATAGGATCTCGATGACTGATTGATTTTTGTATTTATATCAATTGCTCAAATTAAAATAAATGACGCAATAGAAAATATATCGAAACCAAAAAAGTATTTGCCAAGTCGATAAATGTAAACCTTGGCACCTCTTGATTCATTCGATAATTTTGTTATATTTTTGTATCTGCCAACACTTATTAAAAAACGATTTGAGACCCGACAATTTGTACTTTTTATCCGACAAAATTAAAATTCTGACCCGCGTTTTAAGTCTGAATTAAAAGAACAATAAATATTTTATACGCCAACGCTTAAGCCTGATGACGAAGGGTTATTCCTATTTAAGTGTATCTTCAATATTTATGTACGCGTTTTAACTCAAGGAATCTTCGATCAAATGTCCAACGAATTGACAGTTAAATTAACTAACATCAAACACATTTGTATGTCTAATTTAGAAGAACTATTGAAACTTTTCAAAAAGGTAAAATAAGCAATTTATAAAAACCTCTTTGATAAATTTTGATCTAATCTACAAGTAAATGTAAGGAGACAAATACACCGAATCATTTTTCGACAAATCGTCCTCTTGCAAAGTGATTCCAATCGATGAGAATTTTATAGAGGCTTTTTACACTTTGTATCAACGATTCGTATATTTATTCTCTGTTTTAACGCTAGGATCTGTACAATAGTGAACTTTTCGCAGGATCAACCACCACAAACTTAAAATGAAAACGCTGTCGAATGTGTTTTTAAATCCCCAAAAAATTTTCAATTAGTGCAAGCCATTCAAAATATTACATCATCAAGACTCACTTCAATTCCGTTCTGCAATTTGGCCATGTCGTATCCAACACCAGACTGTCTTTCGTCGTGCTATGAATTTTCGTTTCACACTTCATTTGCCACTGATGACACAGAATCGCTTATCAAGCAAGAGCATTATCGTTTAAAACTGTTTCGAAGAACACTTAAAGGGTATGAAAGAAAAAAAAGCTGCACCTCGAGCTTGTCGCGGTTGTAAAGCGTTGCCGGATTAAAAGACAATTGAGGTAAACTCTGGTGGCTTCTTATATCTCGCTGTGTCAGTATTGCTGCTCAATGAAAGATTAAGGTCTTCAAACCAGCCAATGGAGTTTGATTGCTTTGTAAAAATTGCATAGAACATTACGGCAATAGTTATAAATATTACAAAAACTGCGATAGTCACATAATCATACATGGATCAATTTATCCTTACGATCGATTCCACGTATACAATTATCGGTTTTAATGCCTTCTGCTGGAACTTACGAGGAAATCAGCAATGTCTGAGTAATATTTGATTATGAACGTGTTGCTTATTATTCTTAAATTGTGATCGCTTTTTAGACACTTACAAACGTGTTGCTTACCATCCTTACATTCGCAGAACTTTTTACACACTCAAAAACGTGTTTTTTTGACATGGCAATGTTTCGTAAAGGTAACACACTTTTAAGTGTGTACGAAGTGACGACACAGTGAAGAAATATTACACTGGTAATTGCGACAATTGGGATATTGGTCATAAAAAAGTTTTGATTCTTTTTGTTTAATCAAAGTATTCTTTTAGCTGTGGATCGTCGCAAAGTAAAAAATACCGTGCTTCGGCTATTTGAATGTATTCAATAAAAAATCGGGCAGGAAAGTAACAACTTTACTAGCTGTAATACGGAATTAATCATTACAGACATCGATATCCTATATTTTCATTGTAGCTGGAATTTAAGGATTCGCTTTTGTTAAAAAAATAACAAAGCACGGATCTATGAATCAGCTTCAACAATAAATTATACTCGTGTGAACCCATCATCAAGTTGCGAATTACTTATGAAAAAATGTGATATTAGCCATAATGTTATTAATGATTGTGAACTATGGAGATCGTCAGCTCTGAGCTACTATACCGATTGCAAAAATGTACATTTTCATCTGTACCTGTTACCGGATCAATATTTAAAAAAAAACTTTTTACCTCAGGTAAACGTTACTGAGTGTTGATAAAAGCGGTAACTGCCATTTCACATTAATTCAATTAACCACATCATGTAATGTGTCGTTTTACAAATTTAAACAGAAATAGCGCCGAATCGACTAGAGAGCGCTCTCTATCAATTCGTAAAGAACGAACGTAAATATATTGAATAGATAGTATTGACCGCAGTTAATAATATTGGATGAAGGTTTTAGCTATTGGCGACCAAATAAAAGAAGAAGACAGCTGCTCTTCTGTTAAAACGTTTCGACCTTATTGTAGGTCCTCTTCAGTTATTATTCGTCATCTTACTTTGATGCAACATGTCTGGAGCAATGTTACTGTTTCGGCCGGATTGTCTGGCCATGTTGTCAGTGGGAGGCTGTTTAATTCAATAATAATAGAAATTTTTTTCTATTATTCAATAATAATAGAAATGTTTTTCCACTAACCGGCCGGATTGCCTGGCCACATAGATCGTTTTATAAGTTTTACAATGCAAGGGATAAACAAAATAGTTTTGTTTTTCTATTATTATTGAATTAACCAGCCTCCCACTGACAACATGGCCAGACAATCCGGCCGAAACAGTAACATTGCTCCAGACATGTTGCATCAAAGTAAGATGACGGGTAATAACTGAAGAGGACCTACAATAAGGTCGAAACGTTTTAACAGAAGAGCAGCTGTCTTCTGTTTTTATTTGGTCGCCAATAGCCAAAACCTTCATCCAATAATAGATAGTATTGATCCCAAGAGTGAATCGAATGCCAAATCTCTAGCTCTAATTTTGGAGCTTCCTCTTCTCCCTCGACAGTCGCACCGTGCAGACGTGCCGGTGCCTCAAACAATACTTATATGGATAATCTCTCTATATTATAAAAAGATCTCGCCGCCGCTGTGTAGTATATAGAGGGAATTCTATGTCAGAGGGGCCCAGGGGGGTGAAGCGCAGGGGAGCGAAGCCCCCCTAGTTATATATATTTTTGTCTTCTTGACAAGTGGTGAAGTGTGCCTGCCGATTGTACCAACACTGCAAAAGACTTTAAGTTAAGTAAAAACTCAAGAGTGAACGAAACAAACATTTTCATGTGTTATATATATTTCTTTATGTACATTATTTGGAATACTACACTCTCGTTATTTAGTGAGAAAGATAGAGAAAGAATTTTTTTTTAAATGTATATTTTGTATTTTATCCGGTTCGAGAGTCTAGAATACCATCTATGGACAAAAAATTGTTATAATTAAATACATTCATTTATTTTCTCGATTAGGCACGTATTTATCATTATTTAGATAAAAATTACCTGTCACTGAATATATTTAAAATTTTAAATATAAAAATATCAACGATTATCTGCACAATAATTGTATTGGTGTTCATCACTTACATTCGTGAAAACCTCACGTTAGAGGCAGTAATAATTTTCCAATTAAATTCGCGTAAATAAGAATTCATTTTGCTATCAATTGAGTAAATTGAATAGATTGAGATTTTTACAATCAATACATAGTTTGCGAATGGCATTGAATTTCTTATGCTATATATAAAAATATTGATAGTTTAATGTGGTTTCGAAGAGAAATCGTGTACGATGGACAATAAAAAATGTTTACTTTATTCCTGTTCGCAAAATAAGTAACTGGTCGGTAAGGTATGTATACAAATGCAATACAAAGAAAAAATTTACATAGTTTACATTTTTTATCAATAAGTTGTGCGTGCAAGAATGATCTATTCACTCATATACTGCTTGGAAATATTTGAACTATTCACGGTTCAATATACTTGTAATAGCAAGAACGTGCTCGCTTTGCGCGCCCTCTTTTCCGATCGTTTGTCTCTTCTTATGGCTAAACATGAAATTCGCATGTATGTATGTCATTCGTCATCTTACGTCACTCTTTTTCTGCTTCAGTGTTTCGATATAAATCGTGAATGTTCCCAGGAATGGGAACATTTATGTTACGATATCTTCAGGTTTCGTTTGGCATGTTACCATCATAGTCATATGCGATATTTCCTGAAACCATCCCCGTTTCGCATATCCAGTGATGAAGGCCCTCATTCGCGCATAAAAATCATCAGATCCCGTGCATAACATGTCCTCTAATGGAATTTCTGATTTCGCAAAATCGGGATCTACAATCCTCGTAGTAACTTTTAGGACGTAAGCTATATGAGCGAATTCGAGAAAAGCATCCTTGGACAATTTCTTGTCAAATTTATCTCTCGAATAGGGCGATACATCGCATCCCATTTTCTCGAGTCTAAAGACGAAAGTCTTGTAATACAGATCAATGAGCTCTGGGACGTATTTGTTACCGACTTCTTGGTTAACGAGAAGACCAAGTAAAAAGCACAGATCTCGCAGCGCGCTATGAATCAGATAGTTCTGAAAATCAACGAATTTGACGTCATCGGGCAGTCCACTCTCTTCGTTCCGGTGGAACAAAATATTGTTAACCCAAAGATCACTGTGAATTATTGTGACCCAAGGATCTTCGGGTACATCGGTCGTGGTGATGTTGAACTCATTACCAGCTAACGCCTTCGCGCAGACATCGTAGTGTTCTGTCATTACTGGATCCTCCCTGATTAATCTGAGTCAATAAATATTGGCAATAGTTATTTTGTGAATGACGTAAAAATGTGTTTGACGTAGTACATTGTGCGACAAAGGTCGAAAAGTGGCGATTACGGCGAGTGCGCGGGTCGCCGCCCGAACAAAGCGACGGCTGCAATCATACGACGCGCAAACCCCAATTTTCGACCATGTTGTACACTATATTCTTTGAGACAAGTGCATTAAGGATGTATGATACGTACAGGCCCGCCAAAAGTGAGTTTCAGAGACAATTACGATCACTTCCCGGTGGGATAAAAATCGGAAAAAAAATGCTTATAAAACGTGCTGAAAAGATTGATTCCGCATAATAATTATCCCATTTTTACTGCACGTATCTCCGACATTGACGGGTATACGATGCAGAAGTAGGCACGTAACCGGCCTAGCAATCTTCACGATGTTGCGTTTAATTAGCAATATGTAACTTTGGTAAGAGACTTGTGAACACAACTGGCATCGTTTGCCGTACTGTATATTTGATACGAAAAATTCGCGCTAATGAACTGCACGACAGTCATCGCCCGACTGGTCGAATAAACCGAATTTACTATGCTGCATGAGAACCATCGTCAAACTTTTTGAATTGTAATCACCAAAAAATTCTCCCCGTGTACAGAAACGCGTTCGGATTCAAAAGTATATCCATAGTCCAAATTGTTTTGTGACAATACAAACCTATATATATCCTCTACAATCTCTGTCATTCCTTCCGGGTACTTGCGAGAAATACTCTTTGACCTGTCTTTCAGGACCTCAAAGAAATCAGGATTTTTTGTCTTGATGGCTATGCCAATGGCATGAAATCTTGCGACCGCTTCCACCACAACTTTCGAATGATCAAAATCCAGTCCAGTATGTCGACTTCCGATGTAATATCCTCGGGGCTCTAGGTTCTCCAAAAGAATAACAGCATTATCATCAAAGACATCACCAAACTCCAAGTTCAATCGTGATCCATAAAGAGCTGGTCCCATATCGAAGATGTCTTCCTCGTTGATGCCGCATTTCCGCTCGAATTCCTTATAAGATGGCAAAATAGTCTCGTACATATAGATCTCCTTTTTGAAGGAATTGGGGCTGTCGAATAAATCACGTTGCCACTGTGACAACGGTGGTGTTTTCGCTACTATGTGTAGTTCTTCGCTCTTGGAGTTTTTCCCCTTTCGACTACATACTGCGTCGACAGTTAGGAGCAAACTACCGTAGTTTTCGCCGGGTAGTAGTAAATCCCTGGCTTTATAATTGTCTACTATGAGATCATCGCCCATTTTCGTCCTCAGCACAGCTTCTAAACCAGGAATACAGTGATGATCGGAGTAAGGCTTATGGTTTTCTTCAGCCATTCTTTGTTAACAGGTGTATCACAAATTTATTTTAATTCAGGTTTTGAATTTATAATAATAGTCACTTCTGGCATTAATTGTAATCAAAATAACGGTGCACAAAGAGACTCTGATGTTGGAAACGTTTGGCTAATCACGTCTGCGTAGATATATGATGTATACAGACTCAGAGCGTCCAGCAGTTAAATCGTGCAGTTGTCTTCGGTGTGAATACGAAGTGAACTGAAGCACCAGGATCATATGCAAAATGACTATCCCTCCGATTGCTGGCGTTATTTCTGCCGAATTTTGTCAATTGTGATAAGCAAGAACAGGTAAAACATACGCTGTTGGAACTTAAATACAGAAAGCTTTTTTAAGCATCCAGATAAAAATATCGATCGTGGGTTCCAAAATATTTGCGCTGTGTCTCCGACTGGAAAAATGCCATGTCATCCACTGTAAACAATCAGACTCGAATCACGAATAAAAATCCCCGGGATAGTATTTTTTTTTTTTTTTTTTTTTTTGTAGCAGCAACTCAAAGGGCCGTTATTGTGATGAATTTATTGCAAAGATAAGCACTGTTCACATAAAACTGTATTTTAAGGCCTTATATACACTCGCAGCGGGCGAAAAAATGTGTTTCGTTGATTTTTTTTTCGACAAGGAAAATAAATGGTTATTGGAAAACTGAACGACATTCATTAGTACACATGTTCGTGTATGTGTACAATTTTCTTCATTAGAAAATTTCTCAAAATGGCGGAACTTCCGCTGTATTCCAGTGGCACTTTTTTTTATCATCAGTTGCATACTAACTTGAGAACGGTTCATCCGAAAATCAGAATTCAGAAAGATAACATAGCATTGGCTTGGGCCTGGATAAAGGTTTTGTAAATATTTTCATTTTAAAAAAATGGCGGGCCTATTAGCAAAAAATTCATTTTTTGAGGTGGACAATTTTTTTTTTTTTGTAACAATTTTTTTGTTTTGTCTTTTCAAAATTAGAAATTCTCCGTCCAGGTTTTTACTATAATAATTAAGTGGTATAAATTTGGTGTGGACCGGATCAATAGTTTTTTAGTAATCGTGCCCACTGCACAAAAAACGATATTTTTCAAAAAAGGCGATTGTGAGATAATCGCGGAAAAAGATAATCCATATAAAACGTGCCGAAAAGATTGATTTCGCATAATGATAATCCCAAAATTTTATTAACAAATTGGTGAAGAAACCAATTGTTCAACAAACAATCAGTCAAACTAACTTTTTTTCTAATGAAAATGATATGCTAATTTATTTGAATGCATACGAATTTTTCCAGATTTTTGTCTTTATTTTGATTTTTTTATTTCCAAAAATGTTCGCGAAATAACGAATTTTGGATATCCGTCCGGCATAAAACCATCTACTATACTCAAGATTGTTCTGCAAAAGGCATATCCAAAATTTGTTATATTCTACGCATTTTTCACAATAAAAATAATCAAAAGCAAAATAAAGAAAAAAATCTGACAAAATTCGTATGCATTCAAATTAATTAACATATCATTTTCAATAGAAAAAAAGTTAGATTATTTTTTTCCGATTTTTATCCCATCGGGAAGTGATCGAAATTGTCTGTGAAACTCATTTTTGGCGGGACTGTACGTATCAAACATCCTTAACACGCGCTCGCGTCGAACTAACACTGCTCGGTGTCAATAACTTGTACATCGTAAGATATCAGTTGATCGTAAATCTGGAAAAGTACAGGCTTTCCTCATATAGGAACCGTTTTTCACCTCGTATATAAATACCGCTCTCGCTCCACTTAGACAAATCTCACCCTCAGTGAAAATTGCGCACTTTCTACGCTAGTACAGGAAAATGGACTATTTAGGGTCTACACGATTTTTCCATTGAAACATGTCGACGAATAATTTTCTTCACCATTGTAATTTTATCTAAACATTGACAATTACTGTTATCAATTTCCAACGCATCCTTCATTACATACTTATTTTCATCATCATCATTATCATGCAACTTACACAGACAAGAACTATAATTATGAGAACACCTGGTTTGTACTCATTTGAATTATTTGGGAAAGATCTTTTACAGTTTTATTACAAATAGAAAGATATTCTATCTACGTCGCTCCGGAACTTCAAAATGGCTGATCATTCTACATCTCACTAAATCGTAATCTTTTTTCTTCGAAGTCCCGCTACATATTCTTCATACGATGTCTTCAGGTGTCTGTCTGACAGTCAGTATCATGAACATCTGCGACATTTTCTAAAACCATCCTCGTTTTGCATATCCAATGACGAAAGCCCTCATTCGCTCATAAAAATCATCAGATCCAGTGCCTAACAGCTCTTCTGTTGGATCTTCTGATTTGGATGAATTCGGATCGGCGATCCTCGTGGTAATTTTCAGCATGCGAGATATGTGAGTGAATTCATGCAATGCATCCTTGCACAATTGTTTGTTAAATTTATCTCTCGATTAGGGCGACACATCGCATCCCATTATCTCGAGTCTGAAGACGAAAGTTTTGTGATACAGATCGATAAGCTCTGGTATATATTTCGTACTGACTTCTTTGTTACCGAGAAGGCCAAGTAAAAAGCAGAGATCACGCAGCGGGCTTTCAATCAGATAGTTCTGAAAGTCAACGAATTTAACGTCATCGATCAGATTATCCTCCTTGTTTCGGTGGAACAAAATATTGTTAATCCAAAGATCACAATGAATTATTGTGGACCAAGGATCTTCAGGGGTATCAGTCGAAGTGACGTGGAATTCACTATTGTCCAATGCCTTCGCGCAGTTGTCGTAGTATTCTGCCATCACTGGATCCTCCTTGATCAATCTAAATCAATCAATTTTGAGAATAATTATTTTGGAAATTTTTTTTTTTTTTTATTGCAGGTGAACATTTAGATATCCCATGAACAACAGAATAAATGCTTTAGCACAATGAACAAAAGTATTTTTTATAATACATGCATGGAAGAGTTCATTTTTTGGGGTTGTGGAGCGTGTATACGATGTCCCAAATAAATTTAACAAACTCACATGAATTTTTTGGGAATTTTCGTCTACATCGTTTACACAAAATTAATTTTTTTATGGATACATTTTAACATGGGCTATTATGGCATATTTGCGAATGAAAAAAAATTGAAAAAAATTTTTACATCGAAAAAAAAACAATTAATTCCACCAAATACTTAAAAATTAAACGATGTGAAACATTTTTTCAATTTTTTTTTAATTTGTAAATATGCCATAAGAGCCCATGTTAGAATGCATGCATAAAAAAATTAACTTTGTGTAAACGATGTAGACGAAAATGTTCAAAAAATTAATGTGAGTATATTAAGAATTATTTAAAACGCGGTAATTATTTCAGATTTTTCTGTGCATTTTCAATTTCCCTGACGAACCTTCTTGAGGACGCATCTTTTGGAAGAGGAACGCGTTTGGTTTTCAAAACGTATTCATAGTACACAGTTGTTTTGTGAAAATACAGACCTGTATATGACCTTTGCGAACTCTGACGTTACTTCCGGTTCTTTGAAGGAAATAAACTTAGACTTGACTTTAAGCACCTCAAAGAAATCAGGATTTTCCGTCTTGATAGCTATGCCAAGGGCATGAAATCTCGCAACAGCTTTCACCGCAACTCTCGCATGATGAATGTCCACTCCAGTATGTCGACTGCCCATATAATATCCTCGAAGCTCAAGGTTATCCAAAAGAATAACAGCATTGTCATCAAAGACATCGCCAAACTGCAAGTTTAATCGTGATCCATGAAAAGCTGGTCCCATATTAAAGATGTCTCTCTCATCGATGCCGAACTTCCGCTCGAGTTTTTTGTAGGTTGGCAAAATACTTTCGTACATAAAAATTTCCTTCTTGAAGGAATTTGGACTGTCGAAAAAATCGCGTTGCCACTTTGTCGTAGGTGGTATTTTTGGTATCGTATGTAGTACTTTGCTCTTAGAAGCTTTGGAGTTTTTCTCCCTTCGACTAACTACTGCATCGACTGTTAGGATCAAACTACCGTAGTTTTCACCAGGTAAAAGTAAGTCAGTGGCTGTATAATTCTCCAGTATGAGATCATTGCCCATCGCAGTACGTAGCATAGCTTCCAAGCCAAGAATACAGTGATGATTGGAATTAGGTTCATGGATTTGTTCAGTCATTTTTCGTTAACAAAGTTTTCGGGAGTGTATTTCAATTTATGTTGTGGACTTGCCACAATATTCACTGCTAGCATTAGTTGTACCTGAAATAATGGTAGACACAGAGACGCTGATGTTGGAATCGCGTGACTGATGACGTTTAACGTAAGTAGTAGAATTGTGCACTGACATTCAGTGCGAATTCATGGCGAAAATGTTCTGAGTTTGTCTATAACTCCAGCTTGTTGTTCTTTTCAAGTCTTCTATTAACTGTTGCATTGTTTGGGTCGTGATAAGCAGCGTCGAATAAGACATACGTTGTTGGAATTTAACTTACAGCCTTCTCAACAATCCAGAAAAAAAATTATGGTCAGTTTTAGCATACTTGCCATCTAGAAAACTGCAATGTATAAATACTGTTATCGCTGGTAAAGCACATCAATGCTACACTAATATCGGAAAACTGTAAATTACATGACATCCAGACATGGTTTCGATTATGTCACTTCTAACGTACTCTTGCGAATTATAATTATTTTCTGTCGAATAATAATGAATTTTAATGAGTCTTATTTATTGTACAGATGTACATTTCTTTATATTCTTAAAATAATTGACCCCGTTCGTCGTTCTGTATTATTTCCTGGTAAATGTGTACGGAAATCTCGAATGTGCCTGTGATATCACTTTAATGATCTAATTTCCCTACATTAATGACTATCCTTTTTTTTTAAGTTTTTTTATAATCTCTGAAGTATAATTCATGGTGTTGTTCATATTCATGTATTCGATGATGTAGAAAAAATTTTGTGAACTGTATGTTTACGAAACACGAACACTAGGCCCTGACAGTCTCCAGTACGGTTTCAATACGGTGCAATATACCGTGTAATTTGTTACAGCACATTAGCGGTAATTTCTCTTATGAGTACCTGAAATGTATGGTTACCAACAAAACCCCGAACGACACATTGATCCGAGTATTATCCGAATATTCATTGCAAGAATATACGATTCTCCGCTATGCTCGGACCGCACATTGTACCATCGATGAACCGTATATTTGTCGAAATGATATTGTAACAAAATCGAAATTCCTCTTATTTTCTTTTCCGTTAAGCGGTAGTGATTTGCGATTTCTTTTTTTTTAGAGATCGAAACTATCTCCTGGAGATCCACAGAATTAAAAGGTTAGGATTCAGTGCTGGACCCGATTGTTCGTTTTGGTTGAAAAGGAAATAAGCCTCAGTGTTTCCTGTGCCATAAAGCTTGGATATTTGTCACCATTGGCTCAGGAATGGGGTTATGGTTGTCCACCGTGCCTCAACCATACATTATACCGTTGGTGAACCGTATATTAGTCGAAATGATATTGTAACAAAATCTAAAGTCCTCTTATTTTCTTTTCCGTTAAGCGGTAGTGATTTGCGATTTCTTTTTTTTTTTTTTGAGTGATCGAAACTATCTCCTGGAGATCCACAGAATTAAAAGGTTAGGATTCAGTGCTGGACCCGATTGTTCGTTTTGGTTGAAAAGGAAATAAGCCTCAGTGTTTCCTGTGCCATAAAGCTTGGATGTTTGTCACCATTGGCTCAGGATGGGGTTACATTAAACACAGAATTAAAAAGTTAGGATTCAGTGCTGGACCCGATTGTTCGTTTTGGTTGAAAAGGAAATGAGCCTCAGTGTTTCTTGTGCCGTAAAGCTTGGATGTTTGTCACCATTGGCTCAGGATGGGGTTATGGTTGTCCACGGTGCCTCAACCGTACATTATACCGTTGGTGAACCGTATATTAGTCGAAATGATATTGTAACAAAATCGAAATTCCTCTTATTTTCTTTTCCGTTAAGCGGTAGTGATTTGCGATTTCTTTTTTTTTTTTTTTTTTTTGAGAGATCGAAACTATCTCCTGGAGATCCACAGAATTAAAAGTTTAGGATTCAGTGCTGGACCCGATTGTTCGTTTTGGTTGAAAAAAAAATAAGCCTCAGTGTTTCCTGTGCCATAAAGCTTGGATGATTGTCACCATTGGCCCAGGAATGGGGTTTGATATTATGATGATAGAGGTAAAGAAAAATCTTGTTAAATCCTCAGACGGTTGTAGTCGAACACGAGAGGCATGCTCGACAGCAACCGTAATAATTTATTGCACATTTTTTACAAGTGACTCGAATTTGTCATGCACGGATGTCTGTAACACGGAGCATGCGTAGCTCATCGCCAATTGAATTTATAACGCGGCAGTTATAACGCTTTTGATGGGACTTCCGATTAGAAAAAAATTACAAGTCCTCAGAGATGTACACCTATGTGGTGCGACGATTTCATCATCAGACGCAAGATATTATTTTAGTTATCAGGGTTACTGAGTTACTCGTCGGCATTTGATTATACAGCGAATAATAGAAAAGTATAATAATTTATAACGGTCTCTTTTTGAGGGAAAGGATGATAGAGGAACGAGTGAGTTGGGCTTTCTCCAGGAGTTCATAAAGAAACTTGAATCTCTATGCATGACCTAGCTCAAGTGGTAAGAAACTGGATCTCAAATTATGTCACGAATGCTTGCAAAACCATTCGCGATACGCGTGTGTTGGGCTATCACCAGATGTTTCTATAGGAAACGCTGTATTGCGAAGGGTAAATCAGGTATCGGAAATCATAAGAGTTTCCGGAACAAGTAAACGGGATTTAAGACGGGATTAACCCTTTTCTATTTACACGAGCGCGAGAGGTTCGATGAACGCGTTCTCAGATGGTGAGTTCGATGATCGCTAGTCTTCGTACAGCCCTTTAATGTTGTTATTTGGTAATTTCAAGAGCAAGGCCAAAGCCTCGCATCTGTCGACTCAGAGAGAGAAAGAGAAAAATATAAATATTGATATCACGGTGTGTTAGAGAGAGAGCGCGCACGACAAGTGTCCGAGTCTGTTTACCTTTCTTCAATGAAGACTTGGAAAAGTTAGTATTCTGTGAATAATTGAAAAAAATAGGGATAGCTTAATCTGAAAAGAAGATTTTGAACATACCGAGCTACCTATAATTAAATATATATTGTGTGCGGGTTTTTCTTATAACCTAAAAAATTTACCAATTTAGTAATAGCAATTCCTAATCAACACATTAGGCAATCACATTCGTAGAAATTAATTCAATTTCAATAACTGGTGTATTCGATGTCTTTTTTTTATGTCAAAGACTAATTTGTACTCTACTTCGTATACAGATAAGACAAAAATTATAACCCCAGGTTATTTGCGCTCAGTCGCGATTCACGAAGACGCATTTCAATGAAAGAAACTCCAACACACAACGTTATACCAAAATCTGCATGTAATGAATCTGACACGTCTGAGATCCGAAAATGTTTGTTTTCTTAATGGCACTAATAGAGACCCTGTTTGTAAAATGAATAAAAATGTCAATAAAGAGAAAGTAATATCCGAATGTAACTATTCTAAATGTGCTTTGTTTATTAAATTATCATTGCCCCAAAAAAATAAAGTTTTCAATTATCAGACGATACTTACTGTTCATTACCCATAATATTGTAGATGTGGGATTGTATTTTTTAGAATAAAACTATGTATAAGCCACAATAATAAATTATGTATTTAGCCAGTCGACTTTAAGCAGTGATTTTTATCTAATCGCAGTAGATCGTGGTATATTTTACTCAATAAATACATCATTCAGACTTCCTTATTACAAAATAAACAAATGTGCTCAAAGCAAATATCGCGAATTTAATATTACAAAACATCAACGGTTCAGAAAAGATTCGTGATAATTTGTTGAACAGTGACTCATCAAACATTACTTAACTCTAATTTCATTAGCAGTGTCGCAATTATTAAATATAAAACAGCGTTTCTGAATAATATTTTTTACATGTGAAATTTTCGTTGTTTGATAGTAACACATCTTATTCTCTTATCCATTCTAAAACATTCAGGATATTTACAATCATTATCACCATTACATATTCCATAAGATACAATCTTCGACAATCGACATTCACTTATTGTACAGTTCAATTATTTCACTAGTGAGACGCACGAAGTAATACAATCTCAATTGAATTAAAACAATAATATAATAAGTTTCGTTAAATAAAATACCTCGCGTTACTAACCATTGGCAGAAAAGCAGATAAATTTGTGCATCGACACATTCATCATCATCTTAATCCCTGCCCTGGCATTTTCATAAAAAGCAGAAGCATAAGCGGCTCTGCCTAAAAACATGTCGCTTATCGACAACACAATAATTATCCCCCAAAAGATTGGCCCCCGAAAAGATAATCAGAAAAAATAATCCAATAAAGCGGAAAATTCGTGGGCTGACATTTTTCCCGAGAGCCAATTTTTCAAGAGTAATTTTCCTGGGCCCATCGTGATCACTTCCGGTATTTTAACCTTCTTTGTTTCACCCCAAAAAATTATGTTTTTCACCATATCTGCAGCGGAAAGTTCGTATTACGTAAAGCCCGTAGGGCAGGAAGTCGAACTTCCCGCGCAGGTATGGTGGAAAACATAATTTTTTTAAAAATAGTATACTCCACTCCCCAACCGCATGTAAGATTACCATCCGAGCCAAAGGCGAGGGTGGTAATCTTACACGCGGTTGAACATATCTACTTTCCCCCCCTAGTGGCGTAATATACTATTGTTACAGACACACGATTCGTTATATCAACTTGAAAAAATGACGCCGTACTCGTTAAAACTTCTCAAATAACGTCCAACCGGCTCTACAACGTTTTTCGAGTATTCACATTATTTAAAAAATCATTTTATCAAGGAATACGTGAAAAATATTCGAGGCGCTAATAATACGCCGAAATACAGAGAGAAATATCGTAATCGTACAGTCAACTATAAAGTGACAACCTTTCATTTTTAGTCCATGCAACTATTCTTAAAGTTTCGACAACTACGCTAAACGCACCAGTAATTGAACAACAGCCTTTTAATGGTTACCGAGAAACTTTGACGACTCATAATGATAACTGCAATGATTTTCTCGCACAGATCTATTTTCGACCAAAAGATAAGGTTAAATTGGTCTGTTCATTCACTGGTAGTTTTGCAATAGAATTACTATATTTTTGTAGTTGCCTCAGATAATACAATGTTCTAATTATTCGTCGAATTTTTTAACGCTAGTCTGGGAATAATACATTGTATAGAAACGCATGATAAAAAATCGTTTTGCCTAACGGTGAAGTTACTGGTGACCTTCATCCCTATGAAGTTATGGTAACTCTTTGATAGTTGTGACAGCAATTAAAAAATAGGTTGTACGATCGAAAAATGAATGGTTGTCACATTACAGTTACGGTTGCACGGAAAAAAATTCGCTTGCGGGCTGCCATCAGCAATTGTTATCAACTAGATTTTATTTCTAATTCCTACAATTCCATGTGACATTGAAACAACAACTCTGAAATAGAAAAAATAATATCTCATTGTTGCAATGTTATATGAGATTGTGAGAATAAAAAAGACAGTTGATTTGACAACAATTGCTGATGTCAGCCCGCAAGCGAATTATTTTCCAATCAATGACCTTTTTTTTTCAGTGTACTACAATTTTCTCTCACTGTATGTCTTTCGCTAAGATTAAGATTAACCATCCTTAATAAACCAGCCTCGCTGCGCATATCCTTTAACAAGGTCTCTAACTCGCAGGTAAAATTCATCAGATCCAGCATCTAAGAAACCCCTCTTTAGATCTACTGAATGCGGATCATCAGCTCCGACCGTTCTCGTAGTAATTTTAAGCATGAAAACTGAGTGACCGAATTCATAAAACGCATCTTTCGGCAATCGCTCGTCGAACTTTTCTCTGGAATACGGTGATCGATCACAACCCATAATCTCCAATCTGGACATAAGCGTTTCGTGGTAAAGATCAATGAGCTCCGGAATGTGGTTCGTGCTGACTTCATGGTCGACTAGATTGCCAACTAAAAAACCGAGCTCTCGTAGCGGACTTAGAAACAAATAGTTCTGAAAGTCAACGAATTTAATGTCATCGGGGAGTCCAGTCTTTTCGTCATGGTGGAACAATATATTGTTGATCCAGAAATCAGCGTGAATCAGCGTGGACCAAGGCTCTTCAGGTACGGCGGTCCAGTGACCTACTTCTGCAGCAGTTTCAAATGCTCTCACGCAGGAGTCGTAGTGCTCTGTCATCACGGGATCCTCTTTGATCAACCTGAAATGATTAATTGAAATGGTTCATTTCTACATTATATTGCATTTTCTTAAGTGGTAATAAAGACAGATCTTCTAGCTTTCTATGATTTTCAGGAGATTATGGGATATCAAGTTTGTTGGTTTTTTTTTAAACTGCACTACAATTTTCGATGAATTTTTATCGTTAAAGAAAATATTTACTTTTGATTTATAAAAAATATATATATTTTTTTTTTGTGAATTGCCTTGTATGACCTCTTGTTTTATGAATTTTAACACGGGCAAGATAATAGGCATGCCAAAAATCCTTGAAAATGCTTAGTTCATGTAATATTTCACTTCGAAGGTAGTTAAAAAAGCCTGCAAAGTAGAACCTTGCAAATTGATTTCTCATTATTTTTTGCTTTCTACAAAGTTACCTCTATGAGGAAGTATTTTGATCAATTTTGGCTTCCTCATAGAGGAAGCTTTGTAGAAAGCGAAAAATAATGAGGAAGCAATTTGCAAGGTTCTACTTTGCAGGCTTGTTTATACTCGGAAGACATTTTTATAAAAATTCAAAGTGACGTGAAATTTTTACCGCTCGACCGATTTGTGTGAAATTGTTACTCAAAAATTTATTAATGATAGTACATATGTAAACTATATTGGAACCCCATTCCGAGTAATTTACATCAGCAAGCGATCGAACGAGATTTCTCAAATAATTAAAAATGCCATAAAATTTGAACCACCCGACCGATCGGTGTCAAATTTATCCCAAATATCTTTTTAAATGGTCGTTTAGGTATGAAGAAAATTCAAGATAAATCTGTAGAAAATTTCGAAATTTTTTTTTTTTTTTTTCGTGAAAGCTTTTTATTTCTTATTGTTCACCAAAATCGAAATTTTCTGTCATTTCAGCAGTTCATTAGACTAAAATCTTAATTGGAAATCAATAATCGTGAAATCATATCGGCAATTGCAGCCGGATATTTCAGAATTTGCATGAGTTATAGTACTTGCAGACATTTTTGAAAAAATTAAAATTGTAATAAAATCAGAACGGTTCGACGGATTTTCGCGGAATTTAGTACACATGATGTTTTATAAGTAATCTATTCATGAACAAAATTTCAGCCCGATAGCTTTTTAATTGCGTAAGTTATAGCGTGAAAACGATTATTTCAGCATTTAAAAAATGCTATAAGAAAAAAATTTTCAACTGGTTCGCGTCAAATGCAATCCCAAACTTTGTTATATAATAACCTATTTGAGTGCCAAATTAGAAGAAAATCCGTAGAAAATTACGACAGTATCGTGCGTACAAGGAAATCTGCACATACAGACAGACACACACACACTTACAGACATTTCGTAAAAACAATTTTCCACAATTCAGACACTTTTCTTCCAAACCTCTTTGTCCCATAATTGGACACAATTTATTACCAGTTTATTATTATTTATTATTACAATTTAGTACCAGTTGAAAGTACTCTCTCCTAATTTTTCCAGATTTCTAAATCCAATATTTCGAAAATTGGATTTAGAAAAAAAATGTTCCAACATAAAAATTGTAGTTGCATGTGAACTTTTCAATGAAATTTTTTAGATAATCTCGCGCCCCGAAAATATTACTTTTTCGATTGAATATGTAAAATTTTTTTTTTAAATAAAAAAAGGCTACGTTTTTTTGTCTTAAACGAATAACAATTCGTGTCACGAATTGTTATTCGTTTCAGATTCGATTTTTTTTTATTTCGATTTTTTTTTTTTTTTTTTTTTTTTTTTTTTTAATGCGCAGAGTATAACAAATTTGGGATATGCGTTTTGCACAAAAATCTTGACTGTAGTAGATGGTTTTATGCCGAAACATATCCAAAATTCGTTATTTCGCGCACATTCTTGAAAATAAAAAAAATAAAAATCAAAATATAGAAAAAAATATGAAAAAAGTCGTAAGCATTCAAATAAATTAACATATCATTTTCATTAGAAAAAAAGTTAAGTTGACTGATTGTTTGTTGAACAATTGTTTTTTTCACCAATTTGTTAATGACATTTTGGGATTATTATTATGCGAAATCAATATTTTCAGCACTTTTTATATGCATTATTTTTTTCCGATTTTTATCCCATCGGGAAATGATCGAAATTGTCTCTGAAACTCACTTTGGGCAGGACTGTACGTATCATATATCCTTAAAAAAAAAAATTTATATTCTCTCTCTAGCTACGCTACCTTTCAAAGTATATTTATTATGTTTTTAGAAGCTACGATAGCTTACATATTTTATATTTTATCTCTAGCTACGCTGCCTTTAAAAGTATATTTCTTGCCTCATTACAAGCTGCGCTGGTGTTCAAGTATATTTTTTATTTTGTCACTATCCCCACCGGTTTTAAAAGCATATATATTTTGTTTCATTACATGCAGTGCTGACCCATACTTGATGAAGTCTGATATTTATGAGTTTCGCTTTGCACCGAACAAAAAGTTTCTTAATTGTTCATTTCAACGGCATTTGATTTTCCATCAGTCATATTATTAGCACTGGTTCAAATGCTACCAAAACAGGTTATCGCGGATAACCTATTCAGGCTATTACCGATTAGTTTGTCACAATTTTACATGTAAACATTTGGTATTTACGTTTTCGCGCGCATACGTGCGGCGTTGTTGTCGCGTCGGTGCTCCCGATTTGCGATAGTAAGCGATTTCGCACCGGATTTCAATCTATAATTAATCATTACTGAAAAACTATACCAAAGAATATGGATGGTATTCTTTGACTATACGGTGGATCAGCTTCATCGTTAAGGTAGTCCTTGCGACCCATACTAGTCAATTGACGCACTGTTCCGAAAATTCTGTAAATGCTTCAGTCAATTAATCACAGTGCGAATAAAAACGTACTTGTAGATGCTTCGCAAACTCAAGAGACTTAAATTGTGTCAACTAAAACATCTTATCAGAGTCTTGCTTGAACGCGTTGTGGTGTAGTATCATCACGCCGTCAGAGCAAAATTTCGCCGGTTTAAAGGTAAATTTGTGACACAAAACAAACAAAAAATGTACATAGAAAATTTATCTTTGCGCCACGACTACAACCGCCACGAACAATCGGGTTGCCGAAACCAAGGTTGAAACGGCGCCGGTTGACATTAGAGGTGATGTTGATTTCTATCATCGTCAACTACATCTGGTTATCCGTAACTTTTGAAAAGCGATGATGTGTTTGCCGTTGGAATTACAACCAAATACTACGGTAACGTCCCTTTTGCTTTCTCATAGAGGAAGCTTTATTTCAGAAAAATTTTTATTTTCGAGATTTTCATGTCAGTACACTCAGAATGGTCCAAAACGTCGAGAAAAGTGGTTTGTGCGAAATGTCTGTATGTGTGTGTATGCGTATCTGCACATTTCGTTGTTTACAAGATAACTGTCGCAATTTTTAATAAATGCTCTCAAAACTTTGTATGCAAGTGGGATATCATAGAATACCGTTTGGGATTGTATTTGACGCGAATTGGTTCAAATTTTTTTTTTCTACACCATTTTTAAAATTTTGAAAAAATCGTTTTCACGCTATAACTTTAGCAATTAAAGAGACACCGGGCTTAAATTTTGTACATAAATGGACTACCCGTGAAACATTATGTGTACCAAATTTTGCCAGAATCTGTCGAGCCGTTCTGATTTTATTACAATTTGAATTTTTTTTTAAATGTCTGCAAATACTATAACTCATGCAAATTCTGAGATATCCGGCTGCAATTGCCGATATGATTTCACGATTATTGATTTCCAATTAAGATTTTAGTCTAATGAACTGTTGAAATGACAGAAAATTTCGATTTTGGTGAACGAAAAGAAAAAATAAGTTTTCACGATCAATAAAAAATTTGGAATTTTCCACAGATTTATTTAAAATTTTCTTCACACTTAGACGACCATTTGAAAAGATATTTGGTACAAATTTGACACTAATCGGTCGAGTGGTTTAAATTTTATGGCATTTTGAATTATTTCAAAAATCTCCTTCGAGCGCTTGCTCATGGAAATTACTAGCTATCGGGTTTCAATTTAGTTCACATATGGACTATCATTACACAATTTTTGAGTAAAAATTTTACACAAATGGGTCGGGCGGTAAAGATTTTACGTCACTTTGAATTTTCATAAAAATGTCTTCCGAGTATAAACAATTTGCAAAGTAGAACTTTGCAAATTGCTTCCTCATTATTTTTTGCTTTCTACAAAGCTTACTCTATAGGGAAGCCAAAATTTATCAACATACTTCCTCATAGAGGTAACTTTGTAGAAAGCGAAAAATAATGGGGAAGCAATTTGCAAGGTTCTACTTTGCGGGCTTTTTAAAATTTTATACGGAATCGTGACACTCTGAGGAATCCATAGCACATTTGATATTGTACACTGAGAGAAAAGATTTCATTGACGGCAAAGAAATGGGTGTTTTGATTCATTTTTCATTAATTTCAACGAAATATCTATTTGATTTCAATGAGATAGTGCACTTAAATTTTGAAGAGAACATTCCATTGCCTGTAAAGAACCATTTACTTAATGGGCATAAAATAAAGAAACAATTTCATTGTTTAAAAAAAAAGTTTTTATTGATTTAATGAAAACATATACTTGATGGCAGCAAGTGCTGGGAATTTCGTCGTCCAATGTTAACCGCCTATAGGGCTGTCTTGCACCTAACCTCACTTTTTTCGTTTTTCGGTTCTCTCGAACGAAAGGCTTCGAGTTTCAAGGAGCCAGTAGCTTAGCCAATTCCTGCTGTACTTATACGCGTTCTCTCAAAATGTAATCTTTATTTGCCGAGTAGTTTAGGAAAAACTAGGTTTTAACATTTTGAGTTGTGGTGAGGGAAGTGGGGGAAAAGAACAGAGACGATTTCTTGGTTTAAAGAAATGTTTCTTTGAATTAATATCACTTCTTTTTATTGTCATTCAATGAAAAGATAGTATTGAAACTCGAGTATTTCTTCTCTATGGCGCAGATTGCCGTGAATCAATGAAATATTTTCTCTCGGTGTATAAAACTTCAGTTTATACATGTTAATTTTTATTCCGAAGTACGAAATCGGTTAGTTTCCCATAAGAGCCTATGCATAAGAATTCTTGTTCAAATATTTATTTTCTTGGTAATTTAGTCGATAACCCAGCTTGAAACTTCGCAATCGCACTTTGAAGGGATTTAACTATTATTTAAAAAAATGTTAAGTCTTAAAGTTCAGAAAGGTTAATGCGCAAGGACTACCTTAAGCGTACGCTTCGTCACACAGCCCTCTTTCAATTGGTATATTTTTTACGCTCATATCTTGCGATACATTATGGTAAAGTTCGGGGTATCCGTAAAACACTTACGATTTTCCTATAAGACTAATGTAAAAACTACCTCCGTTTGAAATTGAATATCTAAATAACGGGACGATCAATCACCTTTTTCCGGGGCTCTATTTTTTAAGGAGAGTTTCATCTTTCGATATAAATTGAGAAGACAAAATACGTTTTGCAAAAGCTGTCAAACATCAAACTACTTTAATGCGAGAATGTGAAATTAATTTCGATTCGGGCAGTAAATTTCCTAAAATGAAAGTCGATTTTCATGCACTGATCTAGTAATTATTTATTAATAATCATGTGTTGTAATTTTCAATCATCGGATTATTGAAATCCATTGATCTGTAATAAATTTACTATGCAAACATATCAATTTCGACTTCCTATACCAAATTGTACAAATTTCCTACATATATTGAAGACGAAAAACCGCGATTACTGTTTACATTGTACAGTCCGGTTACATTGCCTCCGAATATTTTTGTTTTCTGCGAAACGATAGCAACGGTATTCAAATCCTCGACCTACCGGTGATCTAGTTTAGAAGCAATAGCTCGTCATTGTACCACATAAGCCGTAAGCTGTTGTCTCAAAGATGTATGATACGTACAGTCCCACCAAAAGTAAGATTCAAAGACAATTTCGATCACTTCCCGATGGGATAAAAATCGGAAAAAAATAATGCATATAAAACGTGCTGAAAAGATTGATTTTACATAAAAATAATCCCAAAATGTTATTAACGAATTGGCGAAAGAACCAATTATTCAACAAACAATCAGTCAACCCAACTTTTTTTCTAATGAAAATGATATGTTAATTTATTTGAATCCATACGGATTTTTTCAGATTTTTTTCTTTATTTCGATTTTTATTTTTTTTTATTTTGAAAAATGCGCAGAATATAACAAATTTTGAATATGCGTTTTGCAAAAAAAATCTTGAGTGTAGTAGATGGTTTTATGCCGAACAAATATCTGAAATTCGTTATTCCGCGCACATTTTTGAAAAAAAAAAAAAAATCAAAATCAAAATAAAGAAAAAAATCTGAAAAAATTCGTATGCATTCAAACAAATTAACATATCATTTTCATTAGAAAAAAAGTTAGGTTGACTGATTGTTTTTATCACCAATTTGTTAATAACATTTTGGGATTATAATTATGCGAAATCAATCATTTCAGCACGTTTTAAATGCATTATTTTTTTCCGATTTTTATCCCATCGGGAAGTGATCGAAATTGTCTCTGAAACTCACTTTTGGCTGGACTGTACGTATCATACATCCTTAACGTATGAACTGGACATATGTGTAATAAATAACAGAACATTTTGCTGTAAGTTGCTGCCATTTTGGTATGTGAAAAATATTATTGTCCTAATTCCTACTACTTTAGAATTAATATTAATTGCTTAAACAGTAAATCAGAATAATCCGGAACAGCAAACGATTTCTGTTTCTTAATGACGTGTAACGCATAATTTAATCGTTATAACATTTATACTGTTCGATCGTTCGTTAAAAAAAAAATTGCTTATAAATTTGCTTTTTCAAATAATTTGTCGTTTTCTTATTTTGCGTAATTACTGTGAATCATTCATCAGGAACACGACTTTTCCTGTAGATACCCCGGATGTTTACTAGTATATCGACTATTTTTCGGTACTTCACGATATGATACGACTAGGATATCTTATTAAGATTAATCATTAACCTAACAATCACCAAAACTTGTGATAATTAGTGATACAGATTTGTCATAACGAACTAATTAGTTATAACGACGATTGTTATTACATGTTATCTCATGAAATGAATAATCTCCAATGTTTACAAAATTAGCGAACTAAAAATACAAGACACGCTAAGTCGCGACGCTACCGCGTCTCTTGATTAACGATGATGATTAATGATGATGATAAAGTCCACGCCTTTAATAGCCTGTATCTGAAGCATTATTGGTATCGCGCTTTCGAGTCTATCATTTATTGAGTCCGCTAACCATATAATTTTATGAAAATACATTTATTCTGACATAAACTGTACAAATTTCGTTCTATTTTTGTGCGGATCGGAATATTCCAAAATTCGTATAAAGTGATATTTACCACAATTACGAAGCATCATCTACTCACATGGCCTAACGTACTGATCTCAAACTGTCTATTGTGATAAACACTTATATTTGCGATTGTTTGAATATCCCCAAATGACCTTCAGAATAAATATTTTTTAAATTATAAATTAATTATTGTTGCGATAATTTTTACATACTTAAGCAAAGTAAACAAAAGGAAAGATCTGAAAATTCAAAAAAAAAAGTCTACTTTCCCTTAGAGTGAGAGAATTGATATATGTTGTGAGCAGCTCGTAATTTCTTCAAAATAAATAAAAAAATTGAGTTTCACAGAATTGTTCAGCAAAAACATTGAGTTTATCTTACTGCAAAAAAAAACGTATTAACAAAGTTAAAAAAAAGCTAAAAAAAACGAATAAAATCAAAGTATTCGGTATTTATTACTTTCATAGTTCTACTCTCATACTCTCATAGCGGCGAGTGTTAGCAATTGGAAATAATTTTATAAAAATCTGAAAAAATTCACCCACATGTCTTTTCTTACACTTCATAACATATTTAGGACCGAAAAAATAGCATCGATTTTTAAGAACGGTCGATTTTTTGGACCAGCCACAAAAAATTATATGAAAAATTTGCCACGCTTGACTGTTGATGTCACTGTTGACATATCCAAAATAACGACTTTGGATATGTGTTCGTCATAAAACCATCTACTACACTCAAGATTTTTTTGCAAAACGCATATCTAAAATTTGTTATATTCTGCGCATTTTTCAAAATAAAAAAAATCTGAAATAATTCGTATGCATTATAATAGATTAACATACCATTTTCATTAGAAAAAAAAGGTTAGATTCACTGGTTGTTTGTTGAACAATTGTTTTTTTTTCAAAAATTTGTTAATAACATTTTGGGATTATTATTATGGGAAATCAATCTTTTCAGCACGTTTCAAATGCATTATTTTTTTCCGATTTTTATCCCATCGGGAAGCGATCGAAATTGTCTCTGAAAATCACTTTTGGCGGGACTATACGTATCATACATCCTTAAGAATTTTTTAGGCATATTTTCACTAGACCGAAAACCAATTTCAATTGCCATAATGAGCTTCATCTTTCGTAGTAGAAGATGGAGACCAAAACTTCATTTAGAGGTCCATATTCACCACATTTACACCTAATCCGGAAATGACTTCTTTTGTTATACACACCTGAGCATATCTTTGATAATGAATTCCCATTCTTTCGCATCCAGTAAATTCAAGCACTTAGACCTAACCTTCAGCACCTCAAAGAAATCCGGTTTCTTCTCCTTAATAGCCATGCCAAGTGCATGAAACCTCGCAATAGCTTTCACCGCCATTTTTGAATGATGAATATCCAATCCAATGAACCGACTTCCCGTGGAATAACCTCGACTCTTCAGGTTCTCCATAAGAATAGCAGCATTGTCGTCAAACGTATCGGTGAACTCCAGATTCATTCGTGACCCATATAACACTGGTCCCACATCGAAAAGCTCTTTTTCACTGATGCCGCACTCCTTTTCAAATTCTTTGTAAGCTGGCAATATTGTTTCATACATAAAAGTCTCCTTCTTGAAGGTAAAAGGACTGTCAAAAAATTCACGTTGCTTCTTCGTCAAAGGTGGCACTTTCGCTACTACATGTAATACTTCGCTTTTTGATTCTTTTCCATTTCGCCTTATCACTGCGTCGACCTTGAGCATCAAACTGCCATAATTTTCACCGGGAGGCAACAACTCCGTTGCTGTGTACGTCTCCACTATGAGATCATTGCCCATCTTGGTCTTCAGCAATGCTTCCAAGTCGGAAATACTGTGCGCTTTTTTAGCAGGTGTTTTTTCATTTTTTTCAGCCATTTTTCCACTGCCTGTATTTATTACCGAATGTATTTCCGTAAGTTTATTTATATTCTAATACTTTTACTAAGCCTATTTAATGCCCCACTGTTTGTAAACCAGAGAAAAATACGTACATTAGGACTATGAGAATCAACAAGTGCGACCGAACGTGTTCACGTACGGTGACCACACTGACTGAGCGATCAGTGCGAAATCGTACACTCGGCTATAGATCAACACGAGGCAACCTAGAATATTACACAACGGAAACGGTGGGAAAGTACTCAGCGTATGACCTTGGTTTGGGTGAACGCTAAATCATAACAGGCTGGTGATGTTCGAATGCTTGGCGATAAACAGTGGCAATGACAAGCAAGGCATGCGCCGGTCGAATAACGTAGCTAGGGACGTATATGCGACTCTTAGCCATTTAGGTGAAATGAATTGATGGCGGAGTCCAATGTACTACTGCTATGTCATGATGACTAGAGGCGTCAGGACGAGAACGTGACGATCATGTACGTACATCTGTTTGATTCCTATTGCAGATCTTTTCAATATGATAAAAGCGCATCGCCATGGCAACTATCTGATAGTATATGACGTTGGTAATGATATGCACACTTGTAGGCTCGTCGTAATTATACTATTTTTACAAATGACGTTGAACACTTGCGTTTTCCTTTCGAGTTTTTGAGGGGACCCGGTCACGTGGAAATATGTGTGGGGGGGGGGGGGGGGGGGGATAGCAATTGTCTACAGTAGCCAATTTCGAAATAAGGATGGGAGTCATAAATGGCAAATGGTTAAAATAGTCCATTTCATAATGATAACCATTCTAGATTCAGACGTTCAATATGTTACAATTTACTATTTCAATCATTCGTGATGACTAGAGGCGTCAGGACCAGACCGTGACGATCATGTACTTTTGAAGCTATTATCTGTTTGATCCATATTGCAGATATGCTGAATATGATAAAAGCGTATCGCCATGACAACTATCTAATCGTTGATGATGTTGATAATAATATGCATTCTTGTAAGCTTATCGTAATTATACAATTTTGAGAAATGACGTTGATCACTTGCATTTTCCGTTCGAGTTGTTGAGGGGACCCGGTCACGTGGAAATGGGTAGGGGAAAATGGCAACGTCTACAGTAGCCAATTTCAAAATAAGGATGAGGGTCATAAATGGCAAATGGTTAAAATAGTACATTTCATAATGATGGCCATTCTAGATTCAGACGTTCAATATGTAGCACTTTACTATTTCAATCATTCGCTATTTTGGCCCCGACAACGAAATATGTTAATAGATCAAATTAATTCAAAAATACTCGTACTGTTTACAAAGAAAAAATATTTAATTAGAATTAATTGACGGTATTATTCAACTGCTATGTCGTGATGACTAGAGGCGTCAGCATCAGATCGTGACGATCATGTACTTTTGAAGCTATTATCTGTTTGATCCATATTGCAGATATTCTGAATATGATAAAAGCGTATCGCCATGACAACTATCTAATCGTTGATGATGTTGATAATAATATGCATTCTTGTAAGCTTATCGTAATTATACAATTTTTAGAAATGACGTTGATCACGTGCACTTTGAGTTCAAGTTGTTAAGAGGATCCAGTCACGTGAAAACGGGTGGGGGGAAAATAGCAATTGGCTAAAATAGCCAATTTCAAAATAAGAATGAGGGTCGAAAATGGCAAATTTCATAATGATGGCCATTCTAAATTCAGGCGTTCAGTATTTTTAAATTTGCTATTTTGACCATTCGCTATTTTGCTCAATACCTATTTAGATCCCGAACCCTAAAAATATTAATAGAAAAAAATAATTCCGAAATCTTTATACTGTTCACAAAAAAATAACGTCTAATTGCAATGAATTAATAGTGGGATTCAACTGCTATATAGTGATGACTGAAGTCGTCAGGACCAGAATGTGACGATCGTGTAAGGCCATTATCTGTTTAATTCCTATTGCAGATACTCCCGATATGATAAAAGCGCATTGCCATGACAACTATCTAATCGTATTTGATGTTGATATGCATACTTGAAAGTTTATCGTAATTACACGGTTATTATAATTGGCGTTTATGACGTGCATTTTGGATTCGAGTTATTTAGTGGACCCGGTTTACGTAAAAATGGATGACAGAAAAATAGCAATTCGCTAAAATTGCGAATTTCCTAATGTGGATAGGGATCAAAATAGCGAATAGCTCAAATAGCAAATTTCATAATAATGGCCATTCGAGATTCAAACGTCCATTTTTTTTAAATTCGCCATTTTGATCATTCGCTGTTCTTGTTCTCACCCCAGGGAATATTTTAATAGATTTTGGCTTCCTCATCGAGAAAGCTCTGTAAAAACAACCAAAAATAATAAGGAAGCAATTTGCAAAGTTCAATTTTACAGCTTTATGTTTAATTAAAGTTAAATTTGTGAAAAATTTAAGCCGCATAACAAATTATGACGAAACTGTGTACATGTCATTACTGAATAGTACTGATTTCATGACTAGAGTTCGACTTCGCTATTTTACGTTTTAATAAGGTTAATGCTATAACATTATTTTTTAAACCGTTTATAAATTGTATCTAATCTAGTATTTTTAAATAAATTAGAGAATTAACCCAAGGAATAAAATATAATAGAAAACTTAAACAAATTATATTTTCATTTAAATAAAAATTATTTGAAGAAGAAAATAATCCTTAATTTAAAATTAGTTTATGAATTATATCTCATCCCGGATTTTTGAATAAATTAAGTAGAAAATTGACCCGAAGAATAGAATATAATAAAAAATTTAAACAAATTATATTTTCATTTAAATAAGAATTATTTGGAAAAGAAAATAATCCTTAATTTAAAATTAGCTTATCATCGTTTTAATAAGATTAATGCTATAACATCATTTTTCTAAACGTAAAATTCTGAAATATTTGAACCATATTGCATATTATAGCGAAACTAGGTACTAACCATCGCTAGATAGTATCAATTTCATGTATGGAATCGGAGTTCGTAGTCGTATGTTTTACCAGGGGCAACAACAATTTTCGAAATTTTTTTTTCGAAAATTTCGAAATTCTATAAAATTCAAACCGCTTTGCTGATTTTGTTCAAATTCAATACCAAAGAAAATTAAGAGGACCTGCACTTATGATGAATTATCTAAGGAAATATCATCAATCTTACGAAAGCTAGAGCGAGCACGTTCTTTTTTGAAAAAATTTCAAAAGGCCATAAAATAAAAATTTCTACATAAAATTCGTGAAAAATTGCAACAATAAAAGACGAACTGTTGCTTCACTTGTGTGCCAAATTTTAGCTCAATCGGTGAAAGGTTATAGGTGATTGAAATTTCGAAGCCCTGCACACACAAACACACACAAAAACACATACATACGGATATTTTTTTCCAGACCACTCTTCTTGATCTTTTGGACAATTCTGAGTGTTTTGACATAAGTAACGCGGAATTTTTTTTTCATGACAACAAAGCTTCCTCTATGCAGAAGCAAAAAAATCTATAATCTCTTATCTTGTACATAAGCTGTATAATATTCAGTCATTCAATTTAAGTCAATTTAATTTATTTACAATAGTGCCAAGTCATAATAGATAAGCATACTTCCTCATAGAGGTAAATTTGTAGAAAGTGCAAAATAATCAAGGGGCCATGTGCAAGTCTCTACCTTACAGCCTTGTTTTAAGGCCTTACATGCGTCCAGCGGTACCGAAACCGCACCAAAAGAAAAACTGTTTTCAGGAGGGATAGAAATAGAAATTGATAAAAGAAATTCTTACACATTGTTAATTACTGTGTTAACTTTGTAAAAAAAATTATTTCAATTTTTTTTTTCAAAAATTACAACATGAAAAATCACATTTCTTGAAACAGTGTAAAAAAAAAGTTGCTTCACGGTCGTCACCATTTCTTCTTCAAATGTTGGCAGGTCTGCAAAATGTAAAGAAATTCTTGTAAGATAATGTTGTAGTTATAGCCTGTCAAGGCGGATTTCGAAATTCAAAAAATTGAACAATTTACGGTAGTTTTTAAAAAATGTTAATTTTGTGTCAAAAATATCACAGTTTAATTGTGTTTATAAAATTTTCTAATTACAATACCAAATATCCGGCTCAACAGACTATAGAAAAAACAATTCCAAATATTTGAAAAAAAAAGCATTAAAAAATATTGAAATCTGTACGAGTTATCATGCAGACCGTGTCAGAAAAAGTAGTTTCGAGAAAAACGCGTTTAAAGTTTCAAGTGCGTTTTGCTTGAAGTAGCGCGCGGCTGGAGCAAGAACTTTATGAATTTTTTTTTTAGTTTATTTTGTTAACTTACGTCTAATCTCCCATTCCAGCTTCATATTGTACGCCTTTCTTGTCAGTAAACAATTATTATCGTTTCCACGTTTTGTAGGATAACAAAAGAATCGGTCGATTAAAAGGGTCCGAGGGTAAAGGCCAGCAACCTCAAACAACCCTACGGAGGTAGGCGCGCGTCAACCCTTTCGTCTGGCAGTCACATTTTCTACAATAACTTTTGATCTATGGGGAATTTTTGCAATCAGCTTACACAGAAATACGACTAAGACTATAGGGAATAATAAACTGTAAAAAGATTATTTTTCGAAAATTCTCGACGTATGTAAGGCCTTTTAATAGCGGTAATAAAAAAAATTATGTCTTACTGCGGTAAAAAAATTTCAGGCAATTTGATACTGGTACATAATAATCCCATAATGGATATGTAATTGTCTTTCCTGGTCAGGTACGTCATGTAAACATTGATACAAGTTCCCCCCTCCGCCCCAGACGAGGAAAGACTCCGAATTATAAGAGCGGGAGTAATGACATGCGGATTTGATCGTTCAGAAAATTTTTATTATATTAGATTATATAATTTTGTTCATTATATAAACATATGCTGCTGTCGAGTAATCACGCATTAATGCGTAACCTTGGAAAATACGCTAAAACCTTAGAAATCCAGGTGATTGATACATTCTGAAAAAAAATCCATGAGTCTCCAGAACATTATTACCTATTGAACTTTCGAAATCTAGTCGAAATCTTACAACGTCCATTTCCCGGTAAAATATTTCTCAAAAATTTGAAAAGTTTTCGTGAAAATTCGAAAAAAATTTCCAATAAATTTCGACATTTTTTTAACTTTCCTATAATCTCTCTTGAAAAACTTCAGAATGTTTATAAATATTCGACGAGCATCCGCTAAGTGAAAATAAATTTTAAGTGAAATAAATAAATATTTTCGAAATTCTGTGATAATCTTCAAAGTGTTTGGCTGCACTTAATCAGTAAAATTGTTGGAGAGGTATTTTTTCCAGCGACTGTAAGTAATTCGGGAAAAATCGCTAGGAAGAATATATTATTAACGCTGGAAGGATTAATCAGCATGATAAATCGTTTCTGACGCTGACAATTAGTTTCACAAGCGTCACTGATGTTAGAAGACTAATGTAGCTGGACCAGATGATTTAGATAGACTGCTTTGGACTCCTTAGTTCACTCCAATAAATAGATTGCTCATGATTCGTCATTTTTATAGGCGCTTCTGGCAAACGCTGCATCCAAGGTAATTTCCGTCGTTTCACTCGTAGCCACAATCGCCACCACAGCAGGAAGATAAGCTCGATAGGAGTTATGATGCTTATACCAAGAAAGAGACTGCACAATCCACCGTAATTGCCTTGAAAAAAAAAATTAACTATTCAGTTACGGAGATACAATGACCACCGGAAAACAATAAATTTTTCAAATATTTCATGATAACATGTGAAGAATTTGCTATTGAGATATAATCACTTGACTCTGAAATTTATTTCCGCATTGAAACTTCATCGATTGTATGGATACAGACCGCAAAATAACAATTAAAAATGACACATATACTATGTTACGGCCTTGATGATTATGAACAATAATTTTTTACTGGAATGTTATAGTAAACATTCCAGTTGGAAATGAAGCATAAATGCCAACATTGCTAAACAAATTGAATATGACAATTGACAAACAGATCCTTCGATATTTATAATATCTTTTAAATATTTTCAAAAGTCTATCAATTTTTTTACACAATTTCGGTCAAAATATCTGTAAACAAATAAAGGGTATAGGGAACATATTAGCCCAATACTTTTTCGATACCTTGTTCAAGTGACGATTTTCAATGAGTTGATTATTCATGAGATCTAGCAATTGTCAACTCTTCCAATTAACAAAATAGAATATAATTTTATATCTATTATTATTTTCCATATCTCAGAAAGCCGATCATTTTTTCACATTGATTCATTCAGTAGTAATAAATTATGGGAAGAATAATAGCCCTTTTTTTTAAATACCGTGACTTTAGCGACATTTTTTAATGAGTTGATAATTAGTCGGGTAGGTACAAGTCGATTTATCGGTGACCAGCGCGTACGTACGATACAAACACTGCATCTAACGTAACACGAGTGATTTCGTAACCGCGCTTGTCAACCTTAAGTAATGTGACGTCCGTGGAAACGTGATATTATCTGCTGTAGTGTTTCTAAGTGGTGCAGATAAGTGAGCAAATTTGTCGTCAAACGAGTTACTCCTTGAATGCTCTTATCGTCTTCTGCACACACACTAATCTTTTTGCTCATTTACTTGACTGGAGATATACTCGGTCAGGCGGCGGAAACGTAGAGTAATGTTATACTCACTCATTAGGTCGTACCAATAGAACATTACGTCTTGTCTCAGTCGCACTATTCCTGTACTTTCGAAGCTGATATTGATCACCATATCGTCGTTCGATGCATTTGCATTTGAGCATCTGCAAATAATTAAGCGCATCAAAATAATCTGCATTTTTCTATGCAATTATCGGATGGGAAAGTAAATTTAAAAATCTCTCATATTTGTGTCAATTTCATAATTCATCATGTTTAGGAATAATAAAATAAGTAGAAAAATGGTCCTCGACTTCTATTTTTTTCGAAATGTATGCAGAAATTTTAACTCTATATCTGTTTGAATTTTGTTTAAAAAGTATGTGCGCGTTCTAGCTTTCGTGAAATTTGTAATTTTTGTAATTTTTGTAATTTTTGTAATTTTTGTAATTTTTGTAATTTTTGTAATTTTTGTAATTTTTGTAATTTTTGTAATTTTTGTAATTTTTGTAATTTTTGTAATTTTTGTAATTTTTGTAATTTTTGTAATTTTTGTAATTTTTGTAATTTTTGTAATTTTTGTAATTTTTGTAATTTTTGTAATTTTTGTAATTTTTGTAATTTTTGTAATTTTTGTAATTTTTGTAATTTTTGTCATTTTTGTAATTTTTGTCATTTTTGTCATTTTTGTCATTTTTGTCATTTTTGTCATTTTTGTCATTTTTGTCATTTTTGTCATTTTTGTCATTTTTGTCATTTTTGTCATTTTTGTCATTTTTGTCATTTTTGTCATCTTTGTATTTTTTGTAATTTTTGTAATTTTTGTAATTTTTGTAATTTTTGTAATTTTTGTAATTTTTGTAATTTTTGTAATTTTTGTAATTTTTGTAATTTTTGTAATTTTTGTAATTTTTGTAATTTTTGTAATTTTTGTAATTTTTGACATTTTTGACATTTTTGAAATCTCGAAAATCTTAGATATGCTAAAAAAATTTAAATTTGGAACATACAGACACACAAACGTTTTCGGCCACTTCCTTTTACAATAACAATAGATTAAAATAGACTCTCGAAAACAAGAAAGAAGGCGAAATGTTTTTCAACATCATGATTAAGTTTTATCAAGACCAAAGTAAGTTATACAAACCCTTTCCAAGCCACTGCCGTCATATGCAGCTGAGAGCTTGACTTAAAAACATTGTAATCAATGCTCTCACACGATGGCCAACAATCACATCGTAAATGCGAATGGAACTCGTCGTCTCTCCTGTTAAGACTAGGATGATCCGAGCTTTCAATTGAGGTTGGGGCAACGGTCCACCATTTATCTAAAGTAAGATTTTTCTTCACCAAAATATAGATAATACGAATTAAGATAAAATCCCGATTTTACAAAAATCTAATGGGCAGTTAATACTCCCTTAAAAATAAAAAAAACAGAAACCCAGTGACCAGGACGGTAAAAACCATCTATGTTCCTAAAATTATGTACTGTAGTGCTCGTTTTTTTCTTTGGGATCACAATAAAGGGAGCTTCGGCAATCTTGTGACACTTTTCCTTCTGGTCCATTAATCCTTATGTTTTCGACACATTTTATATAAGCAATACTAATAATTGTCTGCGTGCAACACTTTAGCACATTATGAACATACAATAATCGGCTAACAATCTTATTTAATTAAGGAGTGTAAGTCATCTAAAAAATGTTACAAGAAAAAAAAATCTGGAGACGATCCTCAATGCATTGAAAATTCATTTTACTCTAATTATTTAATGTCGATTAATTGATATTAACGTTTGAATAAGAAAATAATTCCGCCGGTTTTCAGTATAATTTTACGGTAACCAGAACGTGAAAATTATTTGAAATGTTTTACTAAGTGCTATATAAAAGTTGGATTATGTCTATCAATAAAGCGCGAATTAACTTGACTTTGACATGGTTCCCTTATCACGAGCTTACCCAAGCTCCGCCCTTATAAAATCTCGATTGCTACTTACACCTAAATCGATCCAGACACGTTAAATCTTTGATGGTACAGATTCTTACGCCACCTGGTTGAACGTGGATAATTGGTCGATTTATAACTTTTTGATTAGAAACACTAATAGAATTCCAATTATACTCACTTATGTCATCCGGAATCGGATAAAAAAAGGGAATGCAACCGCACATCTTCCGGACATCGGCAATGCGACACAACATCATACATTGACTATATGAATAGGATCCACCATAAATATTGTCAAGTTCGGTGTTGAACAAGCATTTTCTTTTGTGTTTGTCGTACGTTTTGACTCCCTATACAAAATATAAATGTTCGTTAACGTTATTTACCAAAACAAAAAATGGTACGGAGAAAAATATGTACTTGAAATTTATATGATTGGACCAACTCCACAAAGTACTGGAGAATTTTTACAGATTTTTTTATTTAAATTTTTTTCGCGATTTTTCAAAGCTAACACATCGTTAGCCCAAATTTAAAAATCTGGAAAAATTCTCAAATATTCTGCATTAAATAACAGAAGGTTTGAGCCTAAAATCAAAGTGGGCCGGGTTTCACTTCCATTTTTTTTTTTCTGTATAAAACTATAAAAAAATTTAGAAATAAAAGAGGAAACGTTATCAAATTTTTCTAAAATATTGCTTTCTTCTGCAAGTGCTTTCTTTTCGTATTAAAAAAAAAGGCGATTCATAGAAAATATGTTCAGAATATTACGTTAAAAAAGCATATCTGGAAAAATGTTCGGTGCATGTATATGTGCAATGTGGGCGTGTGTGTCTATGGGTGTGTATTTCGTGAAAGGCCATGAACACGAAAACGGTTTTAAATTTTCACTAAAGTAGATTGCTATTGGAATCGGCGTCCATCGATTAACAGGAAAATAAGCTATCAAGATTTAAACTTTTTCTCTCTAAAATAAAAAAAAAATAGAAGCGAAACCCGGCCCACTTTGGTTTTAGGCTAAAATTTTTTGTTATTTCATGCAAAATTTTTGAAATTTTTCAGATTTTCAAATTTGGGCTGACGATATGTTAGCTTTGAAAAACCGCAAAAAAAATTCAATAAAAAAAAATCTGAAATTTTTTTCCAGTAGTTGTTGGAGTTTGTTCAATCATATAAAAAAATTTCGACCAAATCCGAGAGGTTGACCATACCAGGTCGAATCGGGATGGAATGCCCAATATACTTCACCTGTATGTCAAAAATATATTTTTGCTTCACTGTAAGGGAAGCTTTGGTTTCGTCAAAAAATTTCATTTCCCGGTTTTAATCTCAGGAATCTTAGGATGCTTAAAATGCTCTAAAACGTCAAGAGAAATGAATTGTACATGCGTGCGTGCGTGCGTGCGTATGCAGGATTTCGAACTATCGAAGTATCGAAATCCTGCACACGCAAAAAAAAAAGTACTCAAGAACCGTTCAACCGATTGAATTGAAATTTAAACACAAGTGAAACAGCAGTCCATCTCTGATTGATGCAATTTTTTTCGAAATGTATGCAAGAATTTTCATTTTATAGCTTCATGAATTTTTTCAAAAAAGAACGTGCACGCTAAATCTAGCTTTCATAAAAATGGTAATATTTTACTTAATAATTCTTTATACGTCCAGGTACTGTTAATGTTGTTTGGTATTCAATTTAACCAAAAGCGGTTTGGATTTTGTACAATTTAAAATTTTTTGAAAAATTCACTCTTGGCCTTAACTTTGGCAAAACATGAGCTAACAAACTCAAATTTCATACATGAAATCGGTACTATTCAGCGATGGTCAGTACATAATTTTGTCATAATCTGTAATGTGGTTCAAATTTCTTAGAATATCAACATTCAGAAAAAACGATATTATTCCTTTAACTTTATCAAAACATAAGAAAGCGAACTAGAATTTTGTACAAGAAATCAGTACTAATTCAGCAATAATAGCTACACACTTCCGTCATAATTTGTTATGGGGTTTGAATTTTTCAGAAAATTAACTTTGATTAAAAATAAAGCTGCAAAATTGAACTTCGCAAATTGTTTCCTATTTAATATTTTTTTTTTTTTTTTCCATGTAGCTTTTTCTATGATCAAGACAAAATCGATTCATATAGTTCCTCATGGAGGTTGCTTAAAAAAAAGCCGGAAATAATGAGGAAGCAATTTGCAAAGTTCAGCTTCGCAGCGTTTTAATTTGCTTTTATTCCATTTTAAAAGCACTATCATTTTATATGAAATTTGTGCATTGAATTAAATTAACAAATTTAATTATATTTAACTTAATTTAAAAATTATGAATGTAAAAACTTCCAATCATTTCTGACCGTATACATAATGATACGATCATAAATAACATCTTTAATTATTATAAAGATTATTGTAACTGCTTCATCCATATGCACGTACGGGTGATGAATAAAATGAAGTAGCTTTTATGGTAAGAAGCGACTCGCTTCCTGGGCGTACAAGAATCGCTCGCAATCCACCACTAGGAGCGTCCGGATAATCTGAAGCTGTATATAATAAGACTTTGAAGCCTCGTGCCGGTATAAGAGTGTAGTAATAATCATCCAAATGAGGTTTAAGGAAGGCGAATAGTCCGTACTCCGATCCTGAAATCGTTGAGCGTTCGACGCTGATTTTGAAACCGGCGTCGTCGTCACTGATGACAAATTACATAAAATCAATTACGATAAAAAAATCACACTAGTGAAGATCGATATGGAAATTTAATCTTTAAAAACAATACCTGTACTTAACTTCATTATTCTTTACTACACACTGAGACAAAAGCATATCGTTTATTTAACGATTTCATATGGTAAAACGAATATAGGAAGGCTTGCAATGTTTTATGGTTGAAGCGATGATAATATGGTTCAATAAACGATACTTGCAAGGTTTTTGGAAACAAACGTTGAAATGATATTTGCAAAAAAAAACGGCATCTTTGAAACTATTAGAATAGTTTTTGAAACTATTATCGTTTGATGATTGCTAATATAATTATTAAGGTGTGCCAAAAAAAGCTATATTTTTTTTCTTTTCTCTCCGCCCAGAGTGTCGTAGAATACGTCTTAGTAAAGATGCTGACAAAAGCGGAGCTCATAATTATAATTCTTAGAGGTCCATCAGCGCGTTTGAAGTTTTCCCATTTAATTAACACAGGAAAGTGATTTTTGCCATTCTTTCTCCCTTCAACCTAAGAAGAAATTTTTTTTTTCATAAAATTAATGACTACATATTATGAATCATTAAATTTCGATCAAAAAATCTCGTTGAGTCAAATTTCTATCGTCAATATTTGATTTATTACGGAGCCTTGACATTTTTTATTGGATATGCTTAAAAAACCATTAAAATACGATTCAATAAGTCTGTAACTTAAAACCGTTAGCAATACATGAAATTTAACCCGGATTTTTTTAGAAAATTCAATGTTCTAATAAATTTCTAGTAACTTTTTTATACTATCATCGGTAGTTAACTTAATGACAGTTAAAAATACAAAAACTATAACTTTGTTGGTCCATAACTTTGTACATATCAACGAAACGGAAAACTCGTTGATAACTTTTCTATAGTGCGTCAGACGGAGGACAAACTTTTTGTCCTAATTTCAATAGTTTAGTTAAAAAATGTAAAAAAAAAACGGAAAATTTACAACATAAAAAATTTCAAGCTCTGTAATAAATAAAATATTGAAGATAGAAATTCCACTCAATGAGATTTTTTGTTCGAAATTTAATGATTCATAAGATGTAGTCATTGATTTTATTTTAAAAAATTCTTTTTAGGTTGCAGGGAGAAAGAATGAAAAAAATCACTTTCCTGTGTTATTTAAATGGGAAAACTTCAAACGCGATGATGGACCTTTGACGATTAAAATTATTATACTATATTTTAAAATTATTTACTATATTATACTATATTATACTATATTACTATATACTATATTTTAGGCGGAGAGCAAAGAAAAAAATATCGCTTTTTTTACACAACCTAATAATTATTTTTGCTATAACAATAAAATATAGACAGCTCTCCTGGTGATTATGTAAATAGTTCATCCAACTATTTTCTTATATTTGGTATAACCATAAAACATAGACACGTCTATGTTTTATGGTTATACCATGAAACTATGGTCTGGGAACTATAATTTATAGTTAGATTATCGTCGGTCTAACTATATTTTTTTCAAAATTACCATATTTTTCTCTCAGTGCAAGTGTATTAAAAAAAATCGAAGATGGTAAAATAATTTCCGGTTCACCATCACTTTAACTTATTTAATTTTTTTACTTAACCCGTAAATTATTTACTTATCTGGTTGACAATAAAAATACTACTAATATTTGCTACGAATTCATAATTAAATTTTCTGATTGAATTTTTCCAGAAAATACTTTATTTTTGTTCTACTACTTTTCTTTATGGTCACTTTCTCTTTATTTTTCTAGGAGTACATTTAACTGCAGAAAAGTTAGGGAAGTTGAAAAAAAATTATTACCGAATAATTTATGCAGTAAATCAATGAGCTGTCTGAATTATAAAGAATCCAAGTTTTGTCATTTTACAAAGGACTTCAATGTGGTATTTACCCGTTAAATCGGTTGTTCCATCGCACGTGATTAAAGGAACAACAATAACCCTCCGAAGTCCAGCGAGGAGTGAATAGTTCATGACACTCACGATACGATCCTTGCCATCCGCAATCTGATAAAAAGGTTCGACACGGTGGCGTAAGCGTTTTCATGATTTCCATAATGTTATAATCCTCAGTGAACGCTTTTTGAAGTATCTCGTGGAGGAGCACCAATTTTTTTGATTTTGTTTCACTAACATCGAATTGGTACAACGAACCCAAAAATCTCACCACATATTTAACCTTATCAAGGGTCAGATTCGCGATTTTTCGGACACTTTCTTTCAGCCATCTACAATTAATACATAAATTTACAGTTTCTCTAATTGTAGACTCATCAATAGTCATTCAGGGGTCGAATAAAAAAACCCTTAAAAATGCCGATCAGCAAACCATTGATTTGTATCGAATGAAAGATTAAAACCGTCGTCTTGTAAAATTTTCAATCCAGTTATATTTATTAACATTTTAACATTTATTAGAAAAATACCAGTGTATTACTGATTTTCGCAGAAAGGTTATAATGACGTTTACAAGCAATGCAGAACTTCTTAATTTTGCAAAAAAATCTTGAGTGGTTTTATGCCGAACACATATCCCAAATTCGTTATTTCCCGCACATTTTTGAAAATAAAAATAATAAAAATCGAAATAAAGAAAAAATCTGAAAAAATTCGTATGCATTCAAATAAATTAACATATCATTTTCATTAGAAAAGAGTTAGGTTGACTGATTGTTTGTTGAACAATTGTTTTTTTTCCAATTTGTTAATAAAATTTTGGGATTATTATTATGCGAAATCAATTTTTTCAGCACGTTTCATATGCATTATTTTTTTCCGATTTTTATCCCATCGAGAAGTGATCGAAATTGTCTGTGAAACTCACTTTTGGCGGGACTGTACGTATCATACATCCTTAACAAAGCATTTTTGCATAGTTATATCCCGAAATACTGAAAAAATGTGACAAGCACTGGAAGTCCAATAAAAATCCATCCTGTATTTTAATTATATGGAAGAAAAGCGTGATTTTTCAGGAGAATTAAAAAAAAATTCAAATTGTTTGTCCAAAGTTGATTTTTCACATCAACTTATATTTTTTTATGTCACCTCTTAAAAATGTTTCTACAGGGAAAAATAAATGCATACTCCAACAAAAGTAAATTACAATGTTTCCGCAAAAATCATCGCTTCCTTGCGACTTATTACATTCATCGAGCAAATAGATACTCCCGGAAAGTCAATTTTTTGCACAGGATACATATCATCCTCTACACTCGTTGCAGTTGGATGCATCCTATAACTCTCGGTTTCCATCGCAATCATTACTGCCAAAATTATAAGAGCGACGCAACGCACGGCCACTGACATTTTGCTGAAACAATTTTGTCGATAAAATGATTGGCAATAATCAAACACTATTAGAAATTTTCGTATGAACATTAATATAACGTATTGTAAGTTTTTCTGCGGATACGCGTATATCAAATTCAATATACAAATATTGATTCGTATAGAAAAAAATGTTGAAAAATTAATATACAATATATTGTAAGCACTTCATAAAATTTGTGTTGACAATATGACTATCAGAAGGTTACAGCACATCTGTATACTACATAAAATTTCATATACCGTATGTGCAAAAGAACTTTCAATTCATATGAGAAATTGTGCCGAAATTCACCCGTAAATATTTGTTTTTATTCAAAAAGTTTAAGAAACTACGGCTTGTTATTGTAAAACCTCACCAAATTTAAATACGATAAAATATAAATCTTATGAGTGATTAAAATTTCTTATTCTTCCATTCATACGGCTCTATCTTATAATTAAAATATGTAGAATTTTATGTACTATAACAAAACAAAAAAATGATAAAGATTGATATCGGAACTTTAAGCCCAACTTAAGTCCAATTTTCCGAGAAAAAAATTAATAATATGTTTTTTTCACTGAAGGTAACCGCTACTTTTTATATCCAATGGATTTTCTTAAGTTCTGTTTATGAATAACGAATTTTTAAGATTTATTTTTATGGAGGGGGTTTCAGTGGCCATTTTTAAGGCCAACAAACTTAAATTTTTTTTTTTTCAAAAACCCATCTATATTCGCGCAGAATTGATTCCCTCGAATCATATATGAGGCATTCCACATCCCTTCAGCCACCCAAAAAAAAATCGAAAAAATGTTCAGTAATCATGTTTTCAAATTTTTTCTGTCGCAATATGCCCTATTTTTCATTTTCTTATTTAACCTATGATATCTCGGGAACGATTAATCGTATCGACATTTGAAAAAAACGAAAATGTGCGTTTTTTTATGGCCCACAAGAAAATAATTAATTCAGAATTAATGGTGTAATTTCAGACTATATTTTACTATGAAATTAATAAAAATATTGTTTTTGCGAAAAGGACTTCGGAAAGTGGCACCGAAAAAATTGTTGCCTACGGTGTATGAAAATCCTCAAAAATTGAGTTTATGTGAGGTAAAATATCCCATATAAAACTGTGTTAATGTATGTACGATGAAACGGATCCAAGATAAAGTCGCTTAAATAAAAATTAAAAAGTTCTAGTATCGTTTCAGGATTCGATTCTATCGTATTACGAATTGGTTAAGTTTTTAAAATAACAAAACTCGATTTCTCGGAAATTAAAAAAAAAATTATTGGATGAATTACGCTGGTATCGCTCATATATTACTTTTCGAAATATTTTCAACAGTGTGAATTTAATACACCCTCGAAGACTGACATACTTTGCCCCATGTTTTCCGAGTATATGTTGCAACAAGCTTTTCTTATCTTTAGGGCCATTTTTATTTTTTGGTGTCCAATTTGGTGACCGAATACGTCCTCTCTGATCATAGATATTAACGTTAGATTTTACGACGACTCCTCGACGATATGCACTTGTAGATCCAACAAAGTGTTGTACTGCTTGCACTTTAGTCATTTTTTAGACTGCCTTCGACTAACTGCTTCTGACACTGACTATTGGCCCTTAAGGTTGAGGCACCCAATCTTGCTTCGATTGCAAGATATATGTGCGTGCAGGAAATTCAGGACCTCGGCAATATTTGTTCAATGACGCACTGACGGCATATTTGCTTCATCAATCATTTTATGATCAATCGTTATGAAGGTGATGAAAAAATAATTTTCTTCGCGTTACTATTACCTTGCAAGAATTTATTGGAACGAAGGTCTCGTGATTTCGTGAGCGCCAATGTTTAGAGAGAAATAGACACAATTGTGTATCTATTTCTTGACTTTAATTCTTCCAGTACCAACATATATGTTTTTAATATAATATCTGAATTTACCATATCTGCTAAATTAGAGCAACATGCAATTTATTAAATAGTCCTTAAGAAGTTTTATATTATGAAGGAAGTGTAATTTGCTTTAGCCGTTGATAGGATATTTTTGAAGTTTTGCATCGGTGAATGACGGCTTGTAGTTGATGTTTTTTTCCAAATGAAATTTATTTATTTATTCATTTTCACGTTTCGCCCTGATCAGGGCCTCTCCAGGAATTTTATTGTGTTATTATGTTGTGTTATGTCAATGTTGGTCTTCTTCAAATTTTCTTTTTTTTTTAATTATTGTTCTTGGAATTTATGGTGACCGGGCTCTTCGGTCTTTTAGGTTATATCTGTTTTTTCTGGATGTCATTATTGTAAGTTGTATCTTGAATAGTTATATTTTTTAACTTTATTCAATTGTTAAATGTAAAACTTTGAGTCCGGTCAGCGTGAGATCGTGTCACATAAAAAAAAAAGTTTTATTTTATGAACAAAAAAAAATTACGATTAACAATTTGAACAGTCACTCTTCCAAAAGTGCTATTGTTCCCCTTTTTTAATTCAGGAAAGTAGCAAACACTTAGGAACGTTTATTCAAACGTGAAGGTAATGAAATATAATCAAAATCAAATGATTGAACGAACTTACCCATAAGTGACGTTCTATCATAATTGTATGAAGCGCCTCTTCTGAAGAAATCAAACCCACGCTGTAGATTCCCTCTTTTAATATTGTACACATCAAAAATCCTGGTAGTTACGGCAGCACTTTGAATAAATAAATATCGGCCTCCCATGCACAGATCAGAACAGAAGAATTATAAGCTGAAGAATTGTGGCAATATCTGATCTCGAAGAAGAGGCGCGAAATACAACTGTGCTATATTAAGGTAGTTCTAGCGCTAAGGTATTTAGTAGATAAATGCATGATTTTTTAATATGTTGTTCCAGAAGCCCTATTTATGGCATCTGTAAAGTTCTAACGTATGTTAACGACCTTTTTTTCGAGAAATAGGAAGTAAAAAAATTGCATTTCAATATAGCTTGTATAGGGAATACGTGTCCTTGTCAGTATTTTTCGATCATACATTACGAAAATAGCACTTCAATAACCAATTAAACGGTCATTTTTTTCACCAGATTGCAGGCTTTCAGATGATAAGTGAAAAATATAGGGTAAACAAATGTTAGAACAAGATTTCTTAGATTATTGTAAGCGAAATTATATGAAATCATCTGGTTGCCTCAATATGGCCGACGCAACTGCGACTTCGCAACACCGCGCTCCGTAGACACGTGACCACTTCATTCAGTGGATAGGCCGAAGAACGTTGCGTTTTTGCGTATACGCATCATAAACGTGAGAACACTTGTGGCACTTTACACGCAGAATACTCGCCAAACCTCTTATTATTTCGCTCTCCGTATATTGTAACGAAAGTGGAATCTTGCACGATGTACACCACAAATTTTTCGCGAGTGTTTCAAGTTCTACAATACGTCGCGTGTCATGCGCCGGGGGTTCAGCCGCCTTAACCTCCTTTTTCAAACTTTCTTGCTTAGCGATCGAATCTAACAAATTCTGCCGAGCTTTTTCAATCTTTGCCGACACGAACTTCCCTTTTCGTTTCCCATGAGTGGCATGAATATTATGACTCGCCCTTATTAAAAAAACATGGGTTGGAAAAAACTCTGGCAAGGGACCGACTCTACACCTCCCAAGTCGACACGAAGATCTACATTTGCGTCTACACAAATAGTGGACACAGAATCACTTTACACGCATGCAACTTAACGCGAAATAACTCGAAACCTAGCACTAAGCACCATCGGCTTTACGCAAGAATGAATAAATGTCTTCGTGTCGACTTGGGAGGTGTAGAGTCGGTCCCCTGCCAAAACTCTTCACCGGTTATGTATGTTAGGATCTGTCAAACTATTGTATTTTCGGTCCCCACGATGCGACGTTGCCAAGTTTACAACGGTGATCTTCACGTAGTGAGTCAAATTCGAGACCGAAAATAAAAAGGAAATGTATAAAAAGGAAATACGTACTACAATGGGACCCTAAATTCATTACCGGATAATATACGAATATTTTCAATATGAATATATATAAATGCTATCCCTTTCAATAGTGACATAATAGAATAGAGCTTCGCATGACTAGTCTGATGCTAGAACTACCTTAAGTAATCCAAGTAATTATCAATAGCACTCCTTAAAATTAAAAAAAAATCAGAGCGGTTTTTTTTCAGACTTTTTATTCGGTAATTTAGTACTGGTTACGAGTAAAACGAAGTATTTTCATAAAACAAATAAATCCTTGCGTAAATGCAATGAAAGTAATAACAACATTTTTTGTTGTCGTTATGAAAACACACAAATTTACAATTTCTATAATTATAGACTCGTTGACAGTCAATCAGGGATCGAATAGAAAGCCGTGGAAAATTCCGATAAACAATCATTGATTTGTAACGAAGAAAAGATTGAAGCAGTCGCTTGTAAAATTTTAAATACAATAATATTTATTAACATTTTAACATTTAATAAAAAGATAATAGCGTATTACTGATTTTCTGGAAAGGCTATAATGACGGATTGTAACCAATGCAGAACTTCTGGGTAATTGAATGAGTGAGATTTGTCGTTAATAACCAATTTCTAGTAGTCAAGGTCAATTACATGACGGACACTGTGTCAGCCACGTGTCCGCATTGTAAAATAATCGTAATCCAAGTAACGAGTCATGCAAGATGGTAACTCATCTTCCGGACTGAATTACAAGTGTTTCCAATGGTAGTAACTCCATCCAATAAATCGATCGCTGGTGCAAATCAATTCCAGCGGATATTTTTCGCGAGAACTTTTTCTGCATTCGACGACTTTTTCTCCATCGACTCCAAAATCGCGAACAGAAGAGGTACAAAATTTCCAGCGGCTTTATGATGCTCATGCCGATGAAGAGGCTGCACAAGCCGCCATAATTACCTTAAAATACAAAACGCAGTATTTTAAATAAATAAGAAATCATTTTTTTAAATAAAGTTGTGAGTTTTTGTAAGTAACAATTCTATTTTGTTAAACAACATTTGTTTTTGTTCATCAGATTTGTTGTAAAATATGGAAAGTATTAAAAATAATTTAGTAATTTGTCTGAGTTGTCAAAAAAATTATGAGTTATTGTTCCTCAAAATAATTACGTATTCGTTTTGTAAAATCAACAAAGAAATACTGAGGAGATTTGTAGATAGCAATTTCTAGTTAATGTAATTAAATTAGTATTTAGATTTTACTGAAAACATTGTTTTCGATACTCTATGTTTTACTTGTCTATAATTCTTGTTTTCATACAGCAAATCCATAGACTAATACAGTGAAAAAAAAATCGCTTTAGGAACAAAAATATTCCAGAAAACTGATATACTAACTTAATAGGTCGTACCAATGAAACATTGCATCTTGTCTCAAGTGCTGCGCTGAAGCAGACTGGAAATTTACTGTCAGGATTACGTCGTCTTCGGTCAAATTATCATCTTTCCTGGTGGAATGAGTTGCAAGCAAGTTATGACACCTTGATATTAATATAATTGTTATCCATGGCTAAAGTAGAAATGGGCACCATTCGAATAAAGAAGGATTTTCCAATTTTTCAGTTGAAAATTGAAATTTTTTTTTTTAATTTTACAGAAAATCGTAAAAATTGACACTTAGCAATAATGAAAATTAACGCAGAATTACTGATTCTAAATGATGTACATTTTGAGGGTGTGATAATTCATTATTATAGTCATAGGAGTAGAAAAAAGCGTTTGTCAATTCAAATGGAGCTCATCCATGAACTAAGATCGATAAACAATTAATACAAACTCCGTCAGATGATTTGCATGGTAATTAGCAATTTTCATTCCTGTCTTGGCGACCGAATAATAGATATTCTCGCAAGTAGGCAAGCAATCGCAATCCAAATTTTCCTTGATGTACCCTTCGTTGATGCTGTCATAAGCATTTTGATCCAAGTTGGCATTTTCTGGTTTGACACTCCACCATTTAACTGCGCAATAATTAGTTCCGTTCAACGAAATATAATTCCATACATAATGACATATTTTATCTTTGTCACGGACCAGTGCAGAGCGTTTCTAATTGATCGGTCGATCAAAAGATATCGATAACATTGTATTTTTAAATTCAACAATTTAGACCTAACGCTCCCTCAATAAAAATACAACAAATAAATGTGATAAAACAAAAAAAACGTAGAAAATTCATCAAGACCACTTTTCGGAGCTCGTTTTTTTTACGACAATTTTGAAGAGACAAAACTGAAAAAAAAAAATTTTGCATAAATTTAATCGTTGTACACCCTCGTTCAAATGAATTTTTAGTTAGAATAACAAATATTTTCATTACCGCGAATATAGATTTTTAAATTGACCCTAGAAATTATTAAAGAAAAGAATAATTGAACTGCCGTAACTAGAAAATCCTTTGAATGAACATGTGTACGTAGATTCAGATGATTGAAATATTTTTTTATTCACTATACATTTTCGGACACCAAATTTCCAAGGACTAGTTTTGTCGGATCCTTATACTTACATCGATTCCGCTTCAGACACGTTACATCAACAAGCTTGCATCTCCTTACGTCTCCTAATTATTAAAAAATGGTATCCTTAATTACTTAGCTTTCAATTCGAAATTATACAAATCAATCTTACCTATATCGGATGGAATCGGATAAAAAAAGGGAACGCAACCGCATATTTTATAGATGTCATGTATTCGACACAACATCATACACTGACTATACGAATAAAAACCATTGTAGATTTCATGCAATTCAGTTTTGAACAGACAGTTACGTTTGTTCTTGTCGTACCGTATCACATCCTACAAAAAATGAATATAAAAAAACCATTCATTCATATAAATACAGCTGATGAACTTCAAGAATTAACAATTGAAAATTTTTAATTGTAATACCACGAGAGCTTCGAAATTATCGGATATTTCCTGATAGGTTCGTTGCAAACGAATGAACGAACCCTCATGGAAAAAAAAGTATACTCGAAAAAATATCGAAAAGTATATATTTTATATACCAACTATACTTTGGACGAAACATTTGATATATCGGATATAACTTTTAGTATACTTACAAAGTATATACGATGGTATACTAGTTGATACATATTTTAGGGAAATAAAATATATCGTTTTTATATTCTTCATATAATTCTCAATCCATATTTTATGTATTCGTAAATATATGTGAATGTATATTATTTCTATAGAAATTATATATATATTTATGTAAGAAGATGTTTAACACTTGAATCCGTTAGAAGAACATTTTACCAAATTGTTTAGATTCTTTGTCGATATAATAAAACTCGGTGGTCGAGATTTCGTTTTTCTATATTTCATGAGTTGATGCATTTTTTATATACTACTAATATACAAAAAAATATACCTTACGTATATGAGCCAGATACATGTATGGATATCCAAATAAAAATATTTTTCGCATATTTTTTCCAGATATACTAGAGATTGTATAAAAAATGGACTTTACGTATATTCGCCAAATGTACGTTTGGACGAAATATTGGATATTGCCAAGTATATAAGAAAAATACCACGTACATTATTTATATATTTTTCGATATGTCGAAAAATATGCTTTGTTAGCATACTTTTTTTTAATGGGGGAGTCACGTATCCCAGGTTAAAAAATCACATGCGCGTAGCGCGAGTGGTTTTTCTGGAAAACTGGACGAGCTCATTTGTGTGCAGGGAATCTTCGGGAACCATCAGATTAATTTCGAAGCTTGCGTGGTATTCGGGGGATTATTTTTCCCATACAAATTGCGACCAATGGAATTGCACCATGAAACGAAAATTACAGCTTATGTTTAATACAACCGTTCGACTGCCACAATTGAATTCAATCTGTCCGTTTGACAGATGGTTAACGCGTTAAATTTGTTGTTGTTGTTGTTAAAGTTGTTAAAAAATTTACACTGATTTTATGATTTAAAATACGATTTTTGAGCGCCATGCGATAATGTGATCTCAATATTTACTATTTTTCAAATTTTTTTTCTTTTTTTTTCATGTCTCAATTTGATTTTGAATTTTTTAATTCAGAAGAACTTTCTCAAATATCAATGCATCTCAATTTCTCTAAAAATTGTAGAATTACCAGAATACCCGAAAACAATTGATATCGTTAAAAAAAATTTCGCAAATGCACTTCGCAATCCAAGCGATATTGTATTGCGATATACATTTGCGAAATTTTTATTAATGATATCAATTGTTTTCGGGCATAGAGGTAATCAACAATCTCCAGAGAAATTGTTATCCAGGGTAATCTCCAGTTGAAATTGAGATCAGAATAGTTATCCTGATTTAAAAAATTAAAAATTAAATTGCGACATGAAAAAAAAAAGGATCTGGAAAAAATAGTAAAAATTGAGATCACATTATCGCATAGCGCTCAAAAATCATATTTTGAATCATAGAATCAGTGTGAATTTTTTCAGATTTTCAAAAAGAGCTTTTCTGAAATTGGTTTTTTTCGAGGATTCAAAAATGTTACTGGTGCTAAAAAAATCTGAAAAAAATTCCGAGGCCTTTATGAGTCGGTAATAACATCATATTTAAAAAATGAACAAAATTGATGAGGGTGAGTGTCGTGGCCTGCTCATTTGACGTGGAATGCTCCATACACAGCAGCAGACAAAATTATCGAAAAATTATGAGTATAATTTCGTGTAGGTTGTACCACGTGACGTCAAATGGTGTATTATCTATTGGTCGAAATTTGGATGGGAAAAATAATCCTTTTTATTGTGAATTTGTCGAGCTCGTGAATTTCTTAAATCAAATAAAAAATCCTCTAAGTATAGATTCGGAATCAATGTGAATTTTTTTTTGTACACTTACCGGTGATGTATAAAATGACGTAGCTCGAAGGGTGAGATAATTATCAGTTCCAGGAGTAACGAGAATTTCTCGTGATCCGCCGCTCGGCGCATCTGGATAATCCGAAGCTTTGTAGATCAGAATCTTAAAGCCATGCCCTGGTAGAATATTATAAAACTGGTCATTCAAGTGAGGCGTTAAGTGAACTCGAAGTCCAAAGTGTTGCCCCATAATTTTTGCTCGTAACACTGGTACTTTGAAATCCGCGTCTTGTTGGCTAAAATTTAAAACGCATTTAATAAACATTCGAATCGCCAATGCCATAAATAATAAAAAGAAGAATGGAAAACCAATTATAATAATTTATTTAATGAAAATACATTCAGCATTCTTTAAGAAGTGTGCATACGTCGATCGGGATAGATTTTCAATATATAATACCAGAAAAAGTATTGAGATAATGAAGTTAAGATATTACACATGATTAATTTAAAGTTTTACAAAGCATGCAGTTATTTATTGAAAAAATATTGATAAACAATGACGTTATCTTTGTTCAATACAAATGCCGAGAAATAATTTATTCATTCGATGTATTACAAATTCTGATAGATCTATAATATTTCATATCCTATGGACGAATGATTTTTTTGTAGATTTAGACGTTCTTAAATGACAAATTATTCAAATAAGTTGTGGAGGTTGTCGGCTTTTGTCGGCTAAAAAAACAAATTATGAAAGTAGAATTTTTTTTCGGTCGAAAATCTTTTTTTTTACAACTTGCCATTGTCGTAAAATCCAAAAAAATTTATTAAAAAATCGGCTATGAGATATAAAATCTTATAAGCTATGTTCTGTCTAAATCTGAAGTGAATTGGAATATTCGACAGTACATTTGCTTACATAATAAAAAATTAATTGTTTATCTATGTTTTAATTTTTTTTAATTAATCATGTTGAGACTATGTATTAATTGTGTATAAAATCCCAACCACGTCATCCCAACACTTTCATCAGAAAAAATTATTGAAAACCGACTTGGTTTGTAGACCTGAGCTTACACCCTTTTAATGACCCCTTAATGATCGAAAAACTATGAATTATTACACCCATTGAATATCGATTTTTCTAATCGAATGATTTACAAAATTTTCTATGAGTACTAAACAAAGTTAAAAATTCTAACTTTTGCATTATAAATAATAACAATCCTTTATCCCAAAAAGTGTTTCTATTGTTACTTTTTCGGTAAAGCAAACCTGCTAATGCTGTCGGACCATCTGACGTAATTAAAGGTGCAGCAATAACCATCCTGAGTCCAGCGCTGTACAAATAATTCATGACACTTGCGATACGAGCCTTGCCAATAACAATTTTCCATAAAGCTTCCACATTTTGGCGATATGTCTTCCATGTATTTCACGACATTGGTCGTGTTGAGGCTAAGTTCGAGTATCTCATGGCAAAGCATTATGTCGCCTGGCACAGTTTCTACGTCCTCGAATAAAATCAAGTGTCCCACATATTTTAGCAAATGCTGAATCTTTTTACGAGTCATGTTGCCAATCGCCTGAACATGTTTGTGTGCCCATCTGCAGTCGGTGAACACGTGAACATTTTTTAAAAGTATATTACATGTATTTATTTATTTATTTATTTATTTATATTATTAGTCATATAAGTATTATAAATTTCGCCTTTTAAATCTCCACAAAGTAAAATGCATTTGCATTGATTTAAATAGATATTGGGCGGAGCATTTTTATTTATTTGATAGCTAATATAATGTAATTAATTTCATCAATTGAGAAAACCATATATATTAATTAATAAAAAAAATCATTGAACTAACTAAATATTTTTTCGAATTCTATACAATTGATTGAAAAAAATATTTTTTTTTAAGGAATAAAATATCAAGTGACAGGAACCAAAATTTTATTGAATACACTAACCATGTATTTCATTATTGCGACACAAAATGCAGTTTAATAACTTTAAATAATTGATATGATAGACGTGATAAAATATTTCTTTAAGTCGTGGCATTAAACAATTGAAGAAAATGTCTGTGTGAATGTGAATATTTTTGTCGCAAAAATGATTAAGACTGTCATAAACAATGTAGTAGCCGAACAGTGGCACTAAAATAAGAGATTTTACGTCGAAAATTTTGTTAATTATTTGTTTGGTTAACTGCTGAAATAATTCATCGATATCTTGAATGAATTAATTATTTTTGTGCGTCCCACAATTAATTGCTTTGTTGAAATTATGTATTTATTAATTTATTGATACAAACTCCCTGAGGTTTAACCCCCCCCATTTTGCAGCTAATGTGAAGCCTGGACTGCCAATTGTAATTTTTTAACGTTGCTTTTCTTCAAGCCCTTGGCGCCCAGTTTTTTAGGTAAAACAAAGAGGAAAAAACTAACAATGGCAACTGAGGTTGCACTTTGGGTTCTCCCGCCTTGGGTTAAATTCACGTTACAAATTAGACGCTCAACGTCGGGCCGACTTCTGGAAGTTTCGTTGTTGTTTTTGTAATTCATTAATTTAAGATAATTTATAAATTAACTGGAGCTTTTTCTTTATTTAAATAATTTTTTTTCCTTTATTCATTCTTTTATCATTTATTGGTTTATATACTGACATTTTTCAACATATTCTTTTTATTAGTAATTGATATTGCAACATGATCGTTTATTTAAGGATGTATGATAGGTACAGTCCCACCAAAAGTGAGTTTCAGAGACAATTTCGATCACTTCACGATGGGATAAAAGTCGGAAAAAAATAATGCATATAAAACGTGCTGAAAAGATTGATTTCTCATAATAATAATCCCAAAATGTTATTAACAAATTGGTGAAAAAAAAAATTGTTCAACAAACAATCAGTCAACCTTACTTTTTTTCTAATGAAAATGATATGTTAATTTGATTGAATGCATACGAATTTTTTCAGATTTTTTACTTTATTCTGATTTTTTTTTTTTTCAAAAATCTGCGCGAAATAACGAATTTTGGTTATGTATTCGGCATAAAACCATCTACTACACTCAAGATTTTTTTCAAAATCGCAATATTGAAATTTCGCCGTCTCCAACTCATTGAATCTTATCGTGTTCGCGAATTTCCTTGATCGCTCGTCCGAATAAGTTTGTGTTCCTTTCCTGTTTAGTTTCCTGTATTCAAGGTAATTGGTGTTTAGAGTTTTTGTATTTGTCGCGAAGTGACTGTCCGTTCGAAAGTTTCGTTTCGTTACAATAAGAATTTATTCGAGATTATTTCAACTCTGAAATATTATTTCTGAAATGTAATATATTCCATTTCACGCATATTGTCCCGTGATTTGGGCGAGTTTGCGAGTTCTGATATACATGGCGTTTCACTCGAAATGTCCCAGTCACAGTGACAAGTGGACTTAGGATATTTTCACGATCCACAAATAATTTTTGTGTAGAATCTGGTCCCGTTTATTCATTCGAAATTATTTATTTATTTAATTAATTGTCTTGTTTTAAGGGTTTTTATTTACTTATCCATCTATTTTCTATTTCAACATTCGACATCTGACAGAAACTTTATTTTATTTTATCATTGACGTTTGCTTATTACCAATACTTATTTTTATTATTTATTGATATTTTTCAATATTCATTTATTTTATTCCCTTGAATTTTTTTACTGATTTGCTGGATAATTTTTAATTCTTAACAAGTATTCGGACTAATTTTTTGTTTACAAATTTGACATAGAATATCTTTCTTGTTTGACTTATTATTTTTACTTTTAACAACTTTTAGAAAATATTTTATCTATCATTCTTATTCCGTTCTTGAACCTGTTCGAATTGTGTGTTTTTCAGAATATTCTGTTTTTTGTTACTGTAAATTAGTAATTGCAGTACAGTTTTTCCAAATAAATCATTCGCCTTTGCCGCTATTGTTCGTCCCGTAATTTTGTGGTTATTACGTGGAAAATTATTCTTTACTTGCATTCTCGGTGATCCTACCCGACCACTTTACCATTAAGGATAACTCCGCTGGCTTAGGCTGAGTTTCACGAAAACATACCGACATTTTCCTTCCCGGCGCAAAAGCACGTGGCGCCCTCCTCTTTAAGCGAAAAATAGGGGGAGGAAATTGTCAGGCGAGTCTTTTCTTTTCGAGCTGACGTTTCAAGTTACATGTTATATCTAGATTTGTTTTTATTTTTTTGCATTACTTGGACACCAATATTAGGTATAAATCGTATACGATTTTTTATGACATCTCTTAATTGACAAAAGAAATAAATAAAAGTTTTTTAAATCTGAAATCGACAGATCTTAACTTAAGATATAAAATCTCATATTAACAATATGAAATAGCAAATGATGAATTACATTTTTTCCACGACAAGCATCACAGCCTCGCGGCTCATGACGTTGAGATTGCAGATCGCAACTCCCGGAAAATCGATTTTTTCCACTTCGTACATTTCGTTTAGGGCGCTCGTTTCGGTGGGATGCCTTCTAAAAGTATCCGTATCCAATGCTATCATGTATGATAGAGCTGCCAGTGCGACGACATGCACCGCCACTGATAGATGCCTGCGATTGAAAAAAATAATAGAAAAAAAAAACTTTTAAAAATCTTTGATAACTTATATAAACGAACATTATATTTATCCGCTGATTATAAAATTTAATGCATGAACATAGTGAAACTACAATTTTTATATTACTTTTTTTTCAACCGTAATAAAAGCTTATACTAAATATTGTTAACAGTGAAGATTTGTAGTAAAAAAAGGCAAAAAACTGACCATTCGAATTGTCACATTGCGACCCTGTAAATTTTCTAGCTTTCATGAAAACTCAGTTTTTTTTATTTTTCGTTATTATGTTTGGCTTCCCCTTAAGGGAAACTTTGATGTGTGATTAATTACGTTTATTATTGATTTCCAACCAACTTCGATTCTATACTAAGCTAAATCTTCCATCTGCGTTTATTATGATTTTGATTAGTCAGTTTTTGCCTCCTCATAAGGGAAGTTTTGTTTGCGTTAAAAAAAAATTTCCAGATTTTCATCTCAGGATGCTCAGAGTGCTCTAAAACATCAAGAAAAATTATTTGTACGAAATGTCTGTATGTGTGAAATATGAGTATGTTCGGATTCTTGTTATCATGATAGCATACGCAATATCCAGAATATCACTCTGGAATTCGGTACACAAAAGTGTACAGGGTGGGTAGACGAAAGCTAAGTTCAAATTTGGCATGAATCCGTTGAGTGGTTCCAAAATTATGACAAATTGAATTTTTTTAGATAATCACTTATCACGTTCTTACTTTCACATTCTTAAAGATATTTGACTCAGGTTTACGAGTGGTTTATTATAGATTGACTAGGGGATATTGTGACTCGCGCGCTCGCAAAACCTCAGTTGAATATCACTATTATTTTTTTTGTTTGAAATTTTGAAATTTTTTGAAATTTTGAAATTTTTTGTAATTTTGAAATTTCTTGTAATTTTGAAATGTTTTGTGAAGCATATATCCATATAATCTATTCGCTATATATTTATTGTATTTGCTTCCGTTTATATTAAAGCACGCTATTCTGTTGTTTAATGATAAACAACGGACAGTTTGGTTTGACGGGTCGAAGCTGACGGATGTGGCTCTGACAGTTTCTAAAAATAAATATTCTTTAAAGCGAATCGACATCACTTTTGCCTTCAATTAATATTAATAAGAGTTGTCGGACATTCGCGGAAAGTTGCGACATTTGTATTTTTGAAATTTTTTAAAATTTTGAACGTTTTAAAAAAATGTTAATTTGTTCTAATTGCTACATCAAAAACTTTCAATCTGTGTCTAAAAATAAAAAATCCACACACTGATTTCCTGTTACGAGACTGAATGTCTGTTTCAAAATCTCTGAGATTTTTATACTATTAATATTGTTTTTAAAATCAAAACATTACATTTTTTTTTATTCTGTGAAATTTTTTTTCAATTGATATTTTGAAATTTTCTGAAAATTTCATGAAATAAAAACAATTGTAATTTCAAAAATTAGAAACTCTAATAATATTTCAAGACAAGCCGACACTGATGGTTACACGGTCGGTGTGCGGACTTTGGCGATCCTCCGAGTTAAGCAGTGTTTGCAACCGTGTAGCGGCTGGCTCATCAACCAGATGAGCGAGAGGTCAGTTTTTCTGCGGCTTCGGTGTATATACTTGAGTAAAGTTACTTTCATGTATACACCGGGAAATCAGAAGAATATACAACCGTCTGTAACGATACGGGGTTTCCGCAGTTTTCCCGTGCCCATGGCGAATGCCATACAGTATAGCTAAGTCGGCTGCGGACGCATTGGAAGTTAAGGGTTAGCATAGTAAAGTGCGGGTGGTAAGTGATAGGAGTAAGGGTGGGAAGGACGGTAAAAAGTGATTGAAATCTCAACATGGAAAGAATAAAAAATCTAAAAAAATGTGATTCCTAAAACCATTTTAGGGTTTAAAAAAAATGTCTAATTTTGGAAACTACTATTTGCTTTATTCTATTTTCGGAAGGACGCGAAAATAGATTAACATACATCCTCATGGTAGTTGCTTTCTGAAAGGAGAAAGCTAATGAGGAGATAATGCGCAAGGTTGTACTTTACATCCTTTTTTTCGAATTATACTACAATTATATGTTTTTTGTGAAATTTTTATTCAACCCTATGATATTAAATGTTTTATATGAAATATAAAAAATAACACACTGATTTCCTGTTACGAGACTCAATGTTATAGTATAAACTTAAATTTTTTATACTGAAACCTGGATTTTTAATTCTTACGGGGAAGCCAAGTATAATAATAAAAAATAAGAAAAACAGAATCTCTAGGAAAGCTAGAAATAAAGGGAGGGGAGCAACGTGACAATTTCAATTGACAGCTTTTTCATTGAATGTTTCATCCCATTCACCGTTACACATAACTTAAATCGTAATAGTTTGTCGATCCTTTAACATTTATTATTAATATCTTAGTTGATTGTATTATTTCACATTCATTGACAAATATAGCGAATAATTTATTCGTTGAATAAGCGACACAAACATATATAGCAAATAATTCGTTGATAAATAGGCTTCACTTTCAAAAAAGACTTGAAATTTAATGTATTTAGGCTCATGACATTTACATATTGTGTACTCAAAACTGCAATTCGAGAGCAACAAGAATTATGATAAATTCTATCGCAATGTACGATGACACTACAACGAGAATACAAATTTTTCAGGACATTAAAAAAAAATTAAAATCCCATAAAATTTGAATGGTCTAATCGATGTTTAAAAAATTTCCTACCAATTATTAATCTATGATATCCATTCATGGATCAAATTTGAGCCCAATATTTTGCAAAATGAAAAAGTTCGGGCATGACGAGTAGTAGTAGTAGTAAAATGTATTTATTGACACACACTCCAAGTACTGTACAATATTTCTTAAATAATAATGATGACAAATTGCGGTTTAATATGAGTGTTGGTGCCGATTGGCCATTAACCCAAGTCCTTCAGCCCATGATGAGTAATTTTGGGAAAAATTGAAAATGTCAAAATTTTGGAACCACTTAACGTATTCGCGCCAAATTTGAACTTAGCCTTTCTCTACCTACACTTAATATGATTACGAAATTCCAGAGCGATATCTTTAGAATTGCGTACGCTTTCGTGGTAACAAAAATCCGAACATGCACATGCACATATAAACATTTCGTACAAATAATTTTTCTCGACGTTTTAGAGTATTAAGCATCCTGAGACGAATATCTGGAAAAAAAAATTATTCATGAAAAAAAGCTTTCCGTACGGGGAAGCAAAAAAATGAGGAACCAATTTACAAGGTGCTACTTTGAGCCCTTATTTTGAATTAATGGTGTCAGCTAAAGCTCGAAAAATTTCCAGTCATCCAAAAGTTATAAAGAAATTTTTTTTAAATAAAATGTCAAATTTGCTCATCGATTTTCACCAAATGATGCACCACCGAATCTCATTTCGGTCATGTAGATAATCTAGGATCACTATGTAAAGTTTTGCGAAAAGTAACGAAAAAATGTACATTTAAAAAAAATCCAAGACTTCGTAAAATGCAAAGCACTTTGCAGATTTCAGCCAAATTCAATACCATTAAACTTTGGGTGCATCTCTACCTATTAAAAATTAAACTTTGGGCACACCTCTACTTATCAAAAACTATTTAGCTAACTAAAGGTTATTTTATATAAAGTTACTGAGTTTTCACAAAATTCAAAGTCAAAGTCCTGTTTATCAAAAAATGTCAAAAGTCATAAAACCAAAATTACTGCATATATCTTGCAAATAATTATAACAACCTAAATTTCACTTGTTAGCCAGATTAAACTTCTTAGGCCGAAACACACACACACACACACACACACATACATGCATACAAAGATTTTCTACTAAACCAATCTTCTCGAAATTGCGTGGAATATTTTGAGTATTCTGACACGGAAATCTTGATAAAGAAGTTTTTACATAAAGAAACGTTTCTTCGTGTGGAAGGAAACTTAATATTAAAAAAATAATAAAAATAATAAATAAAAAAAGGAATAAAATATATTTTTCCACTTTTTTAAAACTTACGTATTCAAGTGAGGCTTATTAACATTGCGTCCCGTTTTTTCTACTGAAAGTTTTGTGTTATTGTTAGATGAATTTTCCAAAACGTCTTGTCCTTCCTGATCAATACAATGCACTTTTTGTTTCACAATAGAACGCAAATTACTGTACGTTGCGGTTCGACCGCAACGCTGCCCTACTTGCACTTTACCCATTTCCAATGTGATCGTAATTGCTTTTAGCGCTTAATGACAAACTGTGGCTTCGAGTAAGTTTGTCAAACCCAGGAAACGTTTTCCTTCGTATAAGATTCGAGATATTTACTGTATCGATACAAACCTACGTGGCCTGCGTGTTTGTTCTGTCAATCATAACGTGGTCTACCATTATCATAATAATAGGGGACGAAATAGAAATGCGTTCTATTCCGTAACGTAGTATCAAAGTGTTGAAAGAGGATCTAAGGAAAAAACCCATTGAGAAGCGAAACTTTCTTATGCTTTAACGATTTTGTCGAAACTTAATGAGTTATTTTAGTTGTTCCTCATGTAATAATATTAGTTATCGGTACCCAAGTTTTATTCTATGAAAAAAAAATTAAAACTTACGTTTTGAACAGTCAGTACTTCAGAAGTGTTATTTTTCTACCGTTTTAATTCATAAAAATGTCGAACACCTGAGAACATTTTTTTTAACGTAAAAGGGATGAAGTGCATACAAAAATTCTTCGATACCCAGTAGTTCTAATTATAATAAAAAATAGTTAATTACGATACTAGTGCGATGAAATTTTTTCGCGACGAGTGTGAGTTTGCAGCACGAGCCGAAAGCGAGTGTTGTGATCACACGAGATCAGAAAAAGTTTCTCGCACGAGTATCTTATACAATTTTATCCCACTAGTGCGAGAAGTGCCTATTCCACGCACGCGAGCGAAGCTAAGTGTGCGTGAAGTAGCCCATGTTAAAATGCATGCATAAAAAAATTAATTTTGTGTAAACGATATAGACGAAAATTACCAAAAAAATTCATGTGAGTTTGTTATGAATTATTTAAAACGCCCTGATTATTTCAGATTTTTCTGTGCATTTTCAATTTTACTGACGAACCTCCTTAAGTTAGCTTAGTAAAGTGCGGGTAGAAAGTGATAGGAAAAGAAAGTTCGGGGGGGGAGGGTAAAAACCCTCACGGGTGTAGCTCGGAGCTGAAACTGAACAAATCGAATTCAATTCTATTTTTATTGATTTTCCGGTAAAGCTATGATGACGTATATAACAACCAATAAAACATCTCGGATTCATTAAATATGTAAGAATCACCGTGAATACCCATTTTCTAGCAGTCAAGGTCGGCTATTCGACGGACATTATGTCTGCCACGAGTCGTGTAAGATAATTATTTATTTTCCAGATTCAAATTCAAATTTTTTAAGTGGTCGTAACTCCATCCAATAAATCGGTCGCTGGCGGAACTGAACTCCCACTGATACATTTCGCGACGACTTTTTTTGCATTCGACGATTTTTCCTCCATCGACTCCACAATCGCGAACAGAACAGGTACAACATTTCGAGCGGCGTTATGATGCTCATACCGATGAAGAGACTGCATAAGCCGCCATAATTACCTTCAAATTTAAAACACGGTATTTTTAATCAAATCCCCAATGAGAAATTATTCTTATTGGTAAATGAGGTTGCGTGTTTTCGAAAGTAACAATCCTATTTTGTTAAACAACATTTGTTTGTATTCCTCAGATTTGTTGTACAATTATAAAAGTATCAAAAAGATTTTGGTAATTTTTCCAAGTTGGCAAAAAATCAGGAGTAATAAATTAGTTCCTTAAAAAAATTACCTATTCGATTTGTAAGATCAACAAAAAGGTTCTGTGAAAATTTAGACATAGACATTTTTAGTTAAAGTGGTTAAGTTACTGTTTGGATTTTACTGAAAAAATTGTCTATGTTACTCAAAATGTTACTTGTCTATAATTCCTTTTTCACACAGCAAATCCACGATTAAACACAGTAAAAAATTTGCATTATCAACAGAAATATATTAGAAAAATGGTATACTAACTTAAGAGGTCGTACCAATGTAACAGTGCGTCTTGTCTCAAGCGCTGCACTGAAGCAGACAGATAGCTTACGGTCAAGATTGCATCCTCTTTGGTCAAATTAATTCTTTTCCTGGCAGAATAAATTGTAAACAACGTTAAAACACTGCGGTGTTAATATTATTTTTATCTAAAGCTGAGGTAGAAATTGGCACCATTCGAATACAAAAGGGTTTATTAATTTTCAAATAAAAGTTAACAAATAAAATATTGAGCAGAAAAGCATGAAAATTGACACTTTAGCAATAATTCAAAATAACTCAGAACTGTCATTCTTTTACAATTAATTACGTTTCGGGAAGGTAATAATTCATTATTAGTTTTTCATGGAAATAGGAAAAAGCACTTGTCAATTCAAATGGTGCCTATTCGGGAACTAAGATTAATTAACAATTAATACAAACAGCGCCAGATGATCTGGATGGTAATTAACAATTTTCGAACCCGTCTTGGCAACCGTGTAAAAGATATTCTCGCAAGTCGGCAAGCAATCGCAATCCAATTTTTCCTGTACGTAACGTGTTTCTGTGCTTTCGACAATATTTTGATCCAAGTTACTTACTGGATTGAAGCCCCACCATTTATCTGCGTAATAATAAGGTCCATTCGTTGGGAAAAAATTCCATACATATTAATATATTATATTTTTCACAGGTATCTCATACCCAGTAATACAATAATTAGTCTCCCAAAAAGCCCTCAATAAAAATAAAATAAAAAAGGTCGTAGAACCAAAAAACCTAGAAAATTTATTAGGACCATTTTTCCTGACATCTAATTTTCAAAAGGCTGAATTTCCGGGGTCCAATGTTCAAGAGACTAATTTTTGCCAAATACTCACATTTATTCCGCTTCAGACACTTTACATCAACAAGCTTGCATCTTCTCACGTTTCCTGACGATTACAAAATGGGATTATGATATAAATAGCTTTCAACGTCAGATGATCCGGATTAATCTCACCTATGTCAGATGGGATCGGGTAAAAAAAAGGGACGCAACCGCAGATCTTATGAATGTCACGTACTCGACACAACATCATACATTGACTGTACGAATAAAAACCATTATAGATTTCATACAATTCTGTTTGAAACAGGCAGTTACGTCTGCTCTTGTGATATTGCATCACAGCCTGTAAAAAATGAATGTTAAACATTTATTCATATAAATGCAACTGAGGAACTTCAAGATCCAACAATTGGGAATTCCCCTTTTTATTTTAAATGTGTCCAACTGATAAATTTCTTAAATTGAAAAAATCCTCTGAGTATAGATTTAGAAACTATATGTGAATGTTTTTTATTATTTTCCACTAACCGGTGATGAATGAAACGATCTAGCGCTAAGGGTGACATAATTATCAGTTCCAGGAGTAACCAGAATTTCTCGTGATCCACCGCTCGGTGCATCTGGATATTCCGAAGCTTTGTAGATCAGAATCTTAAAGCCAGTTCCCGGCAGAATACTATAGAAGCTATCATTTTTGTGACCCCTTAAGAGAAACCGGAGTCCAAATTCTTCTCCCATGATTTCGGCTCGTAAAACTTGTACTTTAAAATCTTCGTCGTATTGGCTAGAATTAAAAGGGAATTCAATAAACATTAGAATCACCAATTTCACATATACATAGTAAGCTTATAAATAATGATACATTTGTTGTTGATAAATATTTTTCAATTTAGATTTATCTCAATACTTTAATTTTAAAAAATTAACCGTAGTTTCAATCCGGTCAAAATTAGCCACAAAACCAATCCATAATTCTTATCAATCCGACAGAAAAACCAACCGAGCTTACAAAAGCTCGCGAATAAAATCATCTGCTACACTCAAGATTTTTTCGCAAAACGCATATCCAAAATTCGTTATTTCGCGCACATTTTTGAAAATAAAAAAATCAAAATCAAAATTAAGAAAAAAATCTGATAAAATTCGTATGCATTTAAATAAATTAACATATCATTTTCATTGGAAAAAAAATTAGGTTGACTGATTGTTTGTTGAACGATTGTTTTTTTCTCCAATTTGTTAATAACATTTTGGGATTACTATTATGCGAAATCAATCTTTTCAGCACGTTTTATATGCATTATTCTTTTCCGACTTTTATCCCATCGGGAAGTGATCGAAATTGTCTCTGAAACTCACTTTTGGAGGGACTGTACGTATCATACATCCTTAAGGTAACATCGGTACATGGGCGTAAAGCATCTCACAACAGCATGTACTTATACATAGGAGGACGAACAATCACTTGCGACAAATGTTTTGAGTGATTAGCCATCTAGCGGCGTTGAGTCGCGTTCCCACGTGGCAAAGGGAAGGGAGACTCGTTTTCATCATCGGCATTGCGCGTACATCCAAAGTTAGCCCGCTAGATGGCGAATGAGCCGAAACGTTTCTCGCAAGCGATTATTCGCCGTTTCAAGTATAAGTACACGTAAGTATACGCCCATTTACCAACGTGGGTCGTTTTAACTATCGTGTATACTCTCCTAGCAACTATATCCTAGAAGGGTAAAAGAGGTACGTGTCTCTTTTTATGGTTAAGCATAAAATTTGAATGTTTATACCATTGGCCATTTACCGTGACTCTATTCTGCTTCGGTGTTTTCATATAATCGACTTCCATGTGCCATGCTTTTTTTATGAAGAAGAATGAAAGAACGAAAAAAAACTATTTCGGAAAGAAAAATGTATTCTATGTCACAACTTCGAAAAAAAAACAGCATTCTAAACGGCGCGCCGCGCGCGATTTGGCCCCTAAATGGTTGTAAGATTATGGATTAATTACGCTTATCGAATATGAATATTCCTAAATGAATCATTTAAAAAATTATTAGTAAGTACTGGATAAAGATTCTAACATTTTTATTTTCTTATGATAAACGATAATAGTTATTGATATTCAAAAAGTGTTTATATTATAATTTTATCCGTATGAAGCAAACCTGCTAATGGTATCAGACCATCTGACGTAATTAAAGGTGCAGCAATAACCATCCTGAGTCCACCGTTGTACAAATATTTCATGACACTTGCGAACCGAGCCTTGCCAATAACAATTTTCCATAAAGCTTCCACATTTTGGCGACATGTCCTCCATGAATTTTATGATATTAGTCTCGTTGAAGCTCAGTTCGAGTATCTCTTGGCAAAGTATTAGGTCTCCTGGCACATCTTCTTCGTCCTCAAATAAAATCAAGTGCCCCAAATATTTCAGCAATCGCTGAACCTTATCGCGAGTCAAGTTGCCAATCGCCTGAACTTGTTCTTGCGCCCATCTGCAGTCGGTGAACGGGATAAAAAGCTTGTTTTAAGTGTCATACATTCTCCGTTTTTTTTACGTTTGCGTAAAAATTTCGTCTTTCAACTCTCCACAAGAGAAAAATGCATTTCTCAGATTCATTTAAATACATTTCATGCAGAATAATTATCCGTAGTTGATTGTTATTATGAAGTCATTCGTTAGATTCAATACAGAAAACAACATGTTTTGTTCGTTTGCAAATGGTCACGTTTTTCTATGTTTTAATGTTGGAAGGTGAATTTAAAGCGTGTTTTCAACCGAAAAAAAGGAATTTTGAAAAAAAAACCTCCTATATATTGTTATATTTAGATCTTTGAATTTCTTTTATTATTCGACCACCGCTATGAACCATAAATCGTGTGATTTTTTTATGCACTGTTTTAATTGGCAGAATAAATGAATGAGTTTTAAAAAACTGAAACCGGTAGATCTTTATCAGAGATATTCCAGCTTCATATCAACTACATGGACCAAGAGATAATAAATTACATTTCGTCCACGACGAGCATCGAGGCCTCGCGGCTCATGACGTTAAGATTGCAGATCGCAACGCCCGGAAAATCGATTTTCGACACATCGTACATTTCATTTTCGACGGTCGTTCCTGTAGGATGCTTTATAAAAGTATACGTATCCAATGCTGCCAGGTACGAGAGACATGCCAGGGCAACGACATGTACCGCTACTGTTAAATGTCTGTAATATGAAAAATAGAAGGAGAAAAAAAAAACTTAAAAAAATCTTTGAAAATTTACATTACCGAGATATTTATTAATCAAAATTTTATTTTATTTATGTATATTAAATCTAATGTATGAGTGTGGCCAAATTGTTCAATGGAATTTCCGATTTTTTTCAGCGTTTTGTAGAAGATATTGTCATTTTACATCGTCCTTGCATTGAATTCATTAAATTGATTATTAAATATCTATTATTAATCTATATAAAAGATGTACCTGTAATAGAATCTCATACTTCACATTCTCAACAGTGAAGGATTTGTAAAAAATTATGAAGCTATCTGTGCATCGTTCTACTTTAGATTTTTGTTTCAAATAAATATTAAAAACTGAAGCTTAGCGAAATTTTGGTCGTCAAATAGTAAGTGCACTTCTTCGCTAAATGATGCATCACTCAATCTCATTTCGGTCACACAGAAATTTTGGGATTACTATGTCAGGTTTGGGAAAAGTAACGGAAAATTTTAGGAAACTATTAAGACCAATATGAAGAACAAGAAACTTAATTTTCTTGTCCTTGAGTTTCACTTAAATTTACACTCTCGTTCTTAAATTTACACTTTATACTTACCGATAACAACCGATATAGTTTTAATAGGATGTTATTAGTTTGACCAGTTTTTAATGGGATTTTCTACGCAGGTCATTGAGTGCACTTGCACTCATACAGAACTGTTTAGTAAGGTTGTCGAATTTTTACAACATCCAGAATCAGAACAATGTTTAAAAAACAAACGCAAAAAGGCATAAACTCCACATTACTGCATAAATTTTGTAAGCAATGATAGCATTCGAAACTTAACATGTGCGCTGGACTAAGTTTAAAATGTTTTGTTTTTAATACTCCCGTGATCTCGACACTTTTTGGACTATTTTCAGTATCCAGTCATGAAAGTGTCGAAAAAGAAGATTTTATGTAGAAAAAAAGTTTCTCCATGAGAAAGCACACGTAGTAATGTAAAATCAAAAAATAATAATATATTTTCCTCATCTTACGGACTTACGTATTCGAATGGGACTTATTAACATTTCGTCCAGTTTTAACTTCTGAGAGTTCTGTTATATTTCCAGAGGAATTTGGCAAAACATCTCGTCCTTTCTGATCGACACAATGGACTTTTGGTTTCACAATAGAACGCAAGTTACCGTAACTCGCAGTACGATTAAATCGTTGAACTACTTGCACTTTATCCATTTTCAGAGTGGATGTAATTACGTTTGGGATTGAACGTCAAACTTCGGCTTCGAATAAGTTTATGAAACCCGGAAATTGTTCTGCTGTATTTGAGATTTGAGATATTTAAAACATTTATACAAATCTACCTGGCCTGCGTGTTTTTTCTATCAATCATAACGTAGTCTATCATTATCATAATGATAGGGGCTGAAGCGGTAATGCGTTCTATTCCGTACCGTAATATCATAGGGGTTGGGGACCGACTATACGCCTCTGAACTCTACACGAACTGATCTCGACACAAAAACTCTACACGAAACAATGGTTGGTGTACAGTTTTTGTGCAGAGATGACTTCGTATAGAGTTGGGAGGTGTACAGTAGGGTGACCCACATCTCAGCGATATTTTTTAATTTTTATTCTCACCCAAAAAAAATATGTTTTCGGTAAAAAAGCTATTCTCACAAAAAATGGCACTTGCAAAAAATTTTTTAGGGGTCGCTCAAGCACTTAAAAAATGTTTACCATGATTATTTTATTTTGTTTTTTCTATTTTTGTAACCTCTCACCCCTAATATAATTTGGTCATCTTATTTTTTATTTATGGTTGAAATTTGGAAAGAAAAAATTGTCATCAAGAGGTCGCCCAGTGACCAAAAACATTTTTAAATAAATGAATTTTTTTAAAAATCATTATTAGTTTTTTTCCGCTCTCACCGCTGATTTTCTCTCTCATTATCCAACGCTTAGTGCATAGTTGAATGTTATGAAAATATTAACGCTCAGCAGTCATTCAACGAAGCAAATCGTTTTTCCATGACAGTGAAACTGCATCTGTACATTCAATATTGTGTCACGCATAACTTTGGAAAATTTTTTAATTATAAGCTAAGCGTTGCTGGATAATGAGATAAAATTTAGGGAAAGAGATGAGAAATAAATAATAAGAACAAAAGTTTAATTTAATTCAGAATGCTTTTTCGTCGTTAAGCGACGTTTTGATGACAATTTTCTTTTTCAAAATTTCAACCATATACTACAAATGAGACGACAAGATAATATAACGGGTGAGAGTTTACAAAAATCAAAGAAAAAAAAAACATTTTGGATATTTAAAAAAATTTTGAGTGACCTCTAAATAATTTTTCGCAAACTAATTTTTTTGCGAGAATTGCTTTCTCACAGAAATTATTATTTTTTATTGGGTGAGACTAAAAATTTAAAAATATCGCGAGAATTGGGGCCACCCTAGTGTACAGTCGCTCCCTACTCATATCATAGTGTTGAAAAAAGAAAAAAAAACAAATCAAAACCTTAAACGTCCCTTCCTCATTACATCTACCCTTTTATAAAGACTTTGGTAACGGAAATTAATCTCCGCATTTTCTCCATGACTTGGTTACTTTATGAGAGACATGAAATAATCAGCAAGCAATGTGCAATATACTGATTTAAGCTAATTTAAGCAATTTTTGCAAACTTTTGAACAACATAAAATCGCAATCCATAAATTAGTTCTGTCGAAAACTGTAAAAGGAAAATAAGTCGTGTGTGTTTACTTACTGCTGAATTCCGATTCGATCGCTTGGGTATAATTATCAATTCTAGACAGATATTGAATTTTACATTTTTCGAAGTGTTAACATAATTTTTTTCAAACATGTTTTCATATCAAAATGCATTGAATTATTTTTTTTGACAATTCTGACTGGAAATCTCGAAAAAATTGTCTTTACAAGGATAAGCTTTGTTAATGAGGAAAAAAAATGTTGGAAAATTAACTTTTTTTTTCAGTAGGATATCTTTTCGTTCAGTTTTTTCCACGTTTTATAGATCGTAATTCTTTGCCGATTTGAATGAGTGACAGTTCCTTCTATTTCCTAAAAGATACTCTACAAATTGACCGCCTAAATATTCCATATTGTTAATCGTTGTTTAACAAAAAGAAAAATGCTTTCCTAAACTCCAGGCTACAATTATTAAACAATCAACACTCTGGAATATCGAGACGGTCAATTCGTAGAGGACCTTATGAGAAAGAGGATGAGTCGTCATTTATTGAAATGGGTAAATAATAAAAGATTATATTTGAATAATACCGAGCGAAAATGTAGACCATTGAAAAGGAATGATTATCAGTCGATCTTTATATAAATTCGTCACTATTGATCTTTCTATGGGTTAAGTATCCATGCAAAACCCATTACGAAAATTTTGGACTGATTTAACTTTGAGAGTTGTACCGAACCTCCTTAAGACATGACAAAATCTCGCTTCGTTAAACGTCATCCTATTATTCATATATTTTCCTGTATTTTGCAGATAAAAGGTAGTTTATTCGTGGATATTTCATGAATAAGAAGATAATCTTTTGTAACTTTCATTCAAGTTTATTAAAACATAATCGTGTGGCATCGATTTCAATTACATTTCAATAATCCCGAAAGTAAGCGGGAATAATGTATAACTCGTTTTCTAACATGATCGCGCAGCCAGTGTTCTTTTCGAAGAATGGCTGTTTCTCGACGGAAGTACAGAGTGCCACGTGAACACGCTCAAAAATAAAGAGAGTATCGTCGTTCGGCAACTACAGGCACGTAGCTCTCACGTTTTTCGCAGAACGTTTGTGTGATATCTAGAGCGAACGAACTTGGCTTAAGAATACCACGCCGTTTTATGTATAACAATTACGCATTCATCAATATATATATATATATATTTATATATATTTATATCAATTGGAAGAATGAAACTCCAAGCTGCAACGATTTTGTACACCAACGAAAATCGCACGAACGCGATGTGCTTACATTTACTCGATTTTTTTGATATACTTGAATCCGCAATTTGATGAAGATTGAGCAAACGAATTAGATTATTAGCGCACCTTCGGTTTCATCATATAGGAAATTCTGTGTCATTTTGGCCGCTTTTTCGACCCTTCCAGAAATTGTTTATAATACCCAGATCTTATTTCTACTAATTCCGAGTTTTTTTTTTTTTTTCTTTTAACTGTTTTCATCTCGGAAAAGATAAGTACAAAGCGTCGAATATTTATTCATTATAAAGTCTCAAAGACAATGGTACTTTAATTTTCATTTCGTTCCTAATCAAAAAACGTTTTTATTTTCAAATTAAAAAAAAAAACATTACATGCGGAACTTTATTATAACGCTTTTTTTTTTCGTTTTTTGCCTTCCATTTTTCTGGTCCTGTTTACTTCTTCCAGGATATTAATACTGAAAACGCAACGCCTGCGAAGTTTTTTTTGAGTTCAATAAAATGTAATCTCAAAAAAATGAAAAAATCTGACAATTTGTAAAAAATTTCCAAGTGGGTCAAAACTTTTGAGCTGACAGAGAATGCTCAATATGTATAGCGCTATCGATGCACAAAAGACGAACGTTGCGGCAATGAGAATCATGTGTTAGAATAAATCGTTCATTAAAAATTAAGAATTAACTTATCCGTAAATTTATATGTACAAATAACATGATAGGCGGCGGGCAAATTCATTTCAAAAATACAATATAATCTGGCTAAAACAGCGCTGTGAAATACACGTTGAGCAATAAAGACGAATATTCGTTTGCGATACTGACAACATTGAAACATTGCACCGAAGATTTTATTCACTCGTCCTTAATGAATATCGGTCGACAAAAGAACGCAAAACTAGATGATGCGCTTGCCCATTCATGAAACGTTTGGTTTGTCTGCTTTGATTTGTTTAAACAGTGCGTATCTTGTTAGTAGTTTTCATTTTCTTTCATTTAAGTATTTGTACAATTCATTCCTATTATTTACGCACGACGAAAAACAAAAGCCACAAATTCTCCTAATAAAAATATTTGTGATCGTTTTCAATGAAACATTCCTTAAAATTTCAATATGGACTAGAGTAGTTAAACTAGCCTAATTGAATTATCTACTTAGTGCCTTTTTCTGCTCTTATGTGATAGTTTTTTTTCCGGCTTACGACTGCCGAAGCTTAAGATTATAGCCTCGCAACTGCAGAAAAGATATTTTACCTAGCGAGAGACTTTAGAAGAATTCGATAATCCTTCTTACCTCTGATAGAGGCGTAATCGTTATTTTATTATTCTTGAGCTCGTGATCGTTTTCACGATTGAGCGTTTACGTATGTCGCGAAAATATATTGCGACGACGCACGAGTGTTATTGCATTTCATTGCACGTTTTTCTTCCGCGATCGTGCGTTAGTATCCTACGAAAGTAGGCTTTGTGTATAATCAAAATGTAGATTCATATCAAAGAGAGTTTTTTAACAGTTTCAAATGTATAGACACAGAATGGCTTAGTCATATTTTTTGTTTTGTTTGCAGTACTCATCTGCTTGATATGATTTTTCTAAATACGTGGAATTTAGACATTTTGCGAATTTACGCAGGTGTTTGTACCGTGAAAAAGCCACCTCTGATGTATAGTTTTGTTCTATTTTTCTATCGTCGTTGTGCCAATGAGAAACGAAATGTGACGGTTATTCTTTGAGAAGGATGTGTTACCGGATGTATGATACGTACAGTCCCGCCAAAAATGAGTTTCAGAGACCATTTTGATCACTTCCCGATGGGATAAAAATTAAAAAAATAATACATATAAAACGTGCTGAAAAGTTTGATTTCGCATTATAATAATCCCGAAATGTTATTAACTAATTGGTGAAAAAAACAATTGTTTACCAAACAATCAGTCAACCTAACTTTTTTTCTCATGAAAATGATATGTTCATTTATTTGAAGGCATACGAATTTTTTCAGATTTCTTTATTTATTTGGTTTTTGATCTTTTTTTTTTCAAAAATGCAAAGAATATAACAAATTATGGATATGGGTTTTGCAAAAAAATCTTGAGTAGATTTTTTAATTCTAGTAGATGGTTTTATGCCGAACATATATCCAAAATTCGTTATTTCGCGCAAATTTTTGGAAATAAAAAAATCAAGATCAAAATAAAGAAAAAATCTGAGTAAATTCGTATGCATTCAAATAAATTAACATATCATTTTCATTAGAAAAAAAGTTAGGTTGACTGATTGTTTGGTGAACAATTGTTTGTTTTAACCAATTTATTAATAACATTTTGGGATTATTATTATGAGAAATCAATCTTTTCGGCACGCTTTACGGGCATTATTTTTTTCCGATATTCATCCCATCGGGAAGTGATCGAAATTGTCTCTGAAACTCATTTTTGGCGAGACTGTACGTATCTCCATCCTTAAAGTTCCGGATGGCAAATACACGAAGGTCCAAAATTCCAAAAATTAATATCTCACCTACATATTTGACGAAAATTTTTCTAGCGAATTTCGTAAAAAATGTAGGTGAGATATTAAATTAAAAATTTTTAGACCTTCGAGTATTTACCATTCGAAACTTTGTATCCGAGAAGCAAGAGAATTGGGGTTAAAGTTCCGAATACTAAATGAACGAAAGTCTGAAATTCCTAAACCGGAAATCTTACCTGCATTTTTTACGAAACTCGCTAGAAAACATTCCGTGAAAAATTCAGGTGAGATATAAAATTTCGGAATTTTTACCTTCGTGTATTAAATATTGGGAATTTTAACCCCGCCCCATGTTACACATATTTTACCGAAGACAAATTCGGTTGGATGAAATTTTGGGGAATTTGCGACAAATAAAAAATCCGAATCGGATTGGAAGCCACTGAAATAATGGAGAACATTAATATCGAATAATATTAATGGTAAAGTTATTAATGAAGAAGTTCTTAAAAAAATTTTAAGCACTACAGAGTTAATGTTAAATTAATTAAAGACGTAATTTTCTTCCGATCGAAATCTTTTGACGTGTTGGGAAACTTTTGATGTTAAGAAATATCTCTACAGTGGCGAATTAAAAATGTGTGATCGTATAAAAGTTCGATATTACACGTGAGTAATTCCAGAATGATTAATCAACAATTTTCTCCATTTCATACTGAATATAATGAAGTTTTCTGAATGATAATTAATACATGTTTATACCCATCGATTACTAACTTATCACCTTTATTATTATCAAAAATCGATGTCCGCAGTAACATTGCTAACGTTGATTTATTTCAGATTCTTTTTTGTTGCAAATTTCTCAAATTCTATTGGAATCAAACTTTTGGTTGGTAATGTGAATGCGATGCATCTTCAGAGGTTTTTTCTGGTAATTCCAGGCGAAAAAGCGTATTATTCAAATTGATTTTACAAAATCGAACGGTATTTCAATCATTTAAAAAATCCCAATATCCGAATAGAATGTTTCGTGGAATATTTTCCCAACCCTCAAACATGCATCTTCCATCATTTATTTACGGTAAAAAAACGCTTTTTTACGAGGAAACGACGGAACCTCGATTAATGATTATAAAAAAGAGAATAGTCCCGATGTGGGTGACAAGGAACACCAACAGTGACAATCAGTTCGACGAAGAATATTGGTTCAACATTAGGAAAGTGGGTACAACGTTCTGGTGATACGTACGAACGAGTGAGAATAATTGTGCGTCGGCCGTGCGATCGATAGGCCACCCTCACCTCGATCGTTATCACGTTAATATTTGTTTTCTATTTTCGATGTACTCGTGTGCAGGACGTGTGTTCGATATGACTTGGATATCGCAAAGTCGTAAAAACATCTTTTTCTCTCTCTCTCTTCTCAAAATCTCTACGTTCGAAGTCGATAATTCGAAAAATTGATCATACATTAAGTGAATATTTGTCAGAAAATTCGTGGCGAATTCACTTAGGCCGCGTCGAAGGATAAATTAAGTAAGAAATGCATGTATGCTCAACACTTAAATTATGCTAAAATAATTGTTAGATTAACAATCTCTTCTTACAAAACAACTTAAAATAAAATGGAGACTCTGCGCTTGTTCTTCATTCGATCTACGATTTGAAATAACTAATATACGCGATAAGTTGACACCATTTTCGACCTCAGTACTATTATTTTGTTTATAAAAGTGATTGGAATCTTCGAACCAACGTTCTTCAAGACGCAATTCAGCAATTACAATGAACTTCATGAAAAGTTCTTTTTATTTTTGATTCTTTTTCAGGAACAAGCTTACTTACAGTTAATAGAATCAATTAAATTTAATGTGTATTTGTATCGAAGAAACTATGCTTAGGAACTTGCAGAGCTTTATTCGAAATTGAATAAGCCAAGAATATGAATTGAGTTAAATTAAGTACTTACTCCTGAAAACGTGCATAAATAAATGTTCTCCAAAAGTTAAGTACAAAATAAAGTTTACAAATTTTTAGCACCTCAATGATTCCAAATTCCAAGATCGACGCTCTCCAGTGTCAATAACAAAAAAACCTTCAATGATTCATACTTATCGTGCTCGTATTCGTTTTATTCGCTGATTCGACGGCGATTCAGAAGGTAACGATCACTTTTATAAAATGAGTTTTAAAAAACTGTAGCAACGTCGTCAACTTTTAACTCCACAGCTCGAAACTCTAATAGAAACCCTAAAAATATTAATATACCGAATACAGAGTTATGACTATCCCATCGATTTACAGACAACTCAATTTGTTTATTTATTCCATAAATAATTTGATATTTAATATTCAAAAGAATATAATACTATATTGATATAAAGAATAGATAAACCTTTTATTGAGAATGAATAAAGGCTTTGATCAGCATTTGTTTTCAATAAGCCATAAAAACTTAATAGTGGAAAAAGTGATTAGATATTTTTCATCCATTATACATTATTTCTTTTTATATATTTTCTATCATTTTCATGTGAAATGTTGCTTTTTCGGCCAAAACTTTATACATTTTACAACTACTTTGGTAGAATTTTTAAATAAGTAATAAAAATAAATTCAGCTATAAAATCCCTTCGTTGTTACACATGATGAAATTGACGCAGTGCCCAAACTTGTAAGCACATATAATTATGTCTCAGTCGTCAGAGAAATTCCGTTTAAAAATCAAGCTTCAGTGATCGACGCGGTTTCTCCTTTTTTCTCTTAACGCACACCATGCAACAATGTTATTTCTCAAAATCTTGATAGAACCCATAAATTCTATCGATTAAGGAATAAAATTTCAAGCCATTATATTGTAAATCAAAAATTTTCATTTAAAATATAATACCTTGTTTCGAATTTCCCACTTTAATTTGTTTTTTTGAAACATATTCGAACATATATGTTTTCTTACATATGACTTTCGTTTTACATTACGTTCGAAGTATGATTTACAATTTCTTTTTGTATCTGAAAACCAGATTTCAAATGCCAGTGGTTTAGAAAGTAGCCGCAGAACAAGCGGAACTTTCAGAAAGTGTGACAACGAAGGGTTAAAAACTGTGTCCGAAATTTCTGGGATGTCATAACTGTGCCCTAAAGTGGCCCAAATTTTCGCAATATTTTGAAATTTGTAGTCCTACCCAATAAAAAAAAAGATAATTTCCGTGAAAAAGCAATTCTCGCAAAAAATTGAGCTTGCGAATGTAACGATCCCTATATATATTAATTAGTAAGACTGGAGGCTCCTACAAAGAAAGGGCTTATCGGTGCTTGCGTCAGCGTTCTCACGTTCGGGGCGACCGCCACACAGCATCCAGGCGTGCGACGGCCGCCTTATCGCTGGCGTAGGTATACCTAGTGGGCCTCAAGGGCCTCTAGACAATGGACCAGCAATAACGACTTCACTTCTTCCCGAACCTCTGTAACGTGCACTTCACCCCACACATTTTGACAAATACATATATTTTAGAACTCTAAGCGTTTAACAGTTCATTTGAACGACCTTTGGATCGTTACACGAAAAATTATTTAGAGGTCACTCAAAAATTTTAAAAATACTCAAAATGATTTTTTTTCTTTAATATTTGTAATCTCTCACCCGTTATCTCATCTGTAGTATATGGTTGAAATTTTAAAAAAGAAAATTGTCATCTAAACTTCGCTTAACGACGAAAAACATTCTGAAATAAGGTAAATTTTTGTTCTTATTATTTGTTTCTCATCTTTCTCCCCAACTTTTATCTCATTATCCAACAACGCTTAGCTTATAATTAAAAAAATTTCCAAAGTTATGACTGACACAAATATTGAATGTGCATATGCAGTTTCAGTGTCACGGAAAAACGACTTACTTCGTTGAACGACTGCCGAGCGTTAATATTTTCACAACATTCAACCATGCACTAAGCGTTGGATAATGAGAGAGAAAATCAGAGATGAGAGCGGAAAAAAACTAATAATGATTTTTAAAAAAATTCATTTATTTTAAAATGTTTTTGGTTACTGAGCGACCTGTTGGTGACAATTTTTCTTTCTAAATTTCAATCATAAATTTAAAAGAATGAGATGACCAAATTATATAAGGGGTGAGAGGTTACAAAAATTGAAAAAAAAAGATAATCATTGTAAAAAATTTTTAAGTGCTTGAGCGACCCCTAAATAATTGTTTCCAAGTGCAATTTTTTGTGGGAATAGCTTTTTCACCGAAAACATATTTTTCATTGGGTGATCATGAAAATGAAAAAATATCGCTGAGATATGGTTCACCCTACTGTGCCCGAATCTCCATATAAAATCAGAGCATCTAAAAAAAGCAGCTCAATGAAAAAATAAAAGTACTAGCACATAGTTTCCGATGCAGGCGCGGGTACGTTTTTGTCGCTAGTTTCCTGAACTTCATCGGAATCTCTCGTGGCCAAGGGCCTCGACAAAGTCTGTTCTATTTCCCTGGTTACACTGATAGTAGGTCCAGGCCTGCGAGATTCATCAGCTCTATCGATAGCGGAAGCTCGCCTCAAATGTCGATGTTCGCTCGCGGTAAAAAACGGACCAGCAGCAGCAGCAGCAACATCGTCATTACCGGAGCTAGAATCATCTCCTTGCATGTATCGCCTCTGAATCAGATCCTCCATCTGCTGATAATCGCATTTTTCAGCGTCGCGGAGATGTTCGTTCTCCATATGCCAAGCCATTTCAGGATCGGAAAGTTCACCGACGTTTCTGCCTCTGCAAGGCGGCGGTGAAACGGGCGGTGTTCGCGGAGGGCTTAAGAGGCCGCAGTAAGTTTCCAATTCGTCGGTTATGCTCGTGTATTCCGCTCGCATCGCTAAGAGAGTTGATCTTTGGTTAGAAGCGCCGCCAGCGATTGTCGCGACTCTTGGTTCAGCCCATTTAACGGCTCGTTGCATTCCTGGCGGCGCGAGAAGCACAACGTCGTCGGATTCTGAGCGAGTTCTGCTGTTTTGTCGAATAGCGCGCTCGCCAGAATCCTGACGCATTTCTGAGAGAGGAACGTCACTTATCGCGTCTCTCTCGACGTCCGCTGGCTTTACAGACGGAGGACCTCCTGCGTCTTCGACGTCTTTGCTGACTTCGCTCTCGCGACTCGTTGTTTTCTTATCGTCGAGACCCGTCACGATATCACCGCTCGATGACGACTCATTTCTGCTCAAATTTTCACGCGACGTTTCCGATTGCTTTAACGTGTCGTCGTCGAAGTGCTGACCCATGTGAGCAACTGTCGCGTCTGTCAGTGATCGCAGCATTCGACGCTGACGCAAAGTCGCTGCTACTGTTGGCATGTGACTTGAGTCGACCTCTGAAACGACTTCTGAACGCTCAGACACTCGGCGAGGTCGCACCTCGATGTCAGAACCTGCCAGGCTTTCGTTTGACATGTGCGTTGCCATGAATCGGTGGATCACGCCTAAATGTGCTAAGGTTTGCTCGCTTAGCTCTTCGAGCTTGCGGATGCGGAATTCAACCGACTGAAAGTTAATGGATCGTTCTATTAGGCTTTTAGTTTGAAATAGAGAAAATCAATGCTTCAGGTACTTTAGAATGTGTTAGGCATTCCTAAACAAAGAAATTGCTCGGACTGCGGTTGCGAAAAGAGGAAAAGTTGAAAACGAATCTACGTAAATGTGCATTACGGTATGTCGAAAAATTAATTTGAATTTTTTTATATTTTACATCGCTTTGAACTATAATTTGTACTTCTAAACGACTCTTCTCAAAATTTTAACGCGATAAAATTTTTTTAGAGGTGTCTCAAACGATGTATAGATTTCCCATTTGATTAACACGTACATGAATGCAGCCCTCGATAAATTCATGTCCCTGAATTACAGATACGATATATTGAAGTTCGCGTATCTTTTTTCGTTATCCTCAGATTATTCGGAAGAGAAAAAGTGCTTACAAATTTTTCGTTCAGATCGATAGTTTTCTAGTTATGAATTTTCGAAGCTCAGAATATCGCCATCTCCGCCCTGTAAGATCAGTTTCAATTAAAATTTCAAGTTTGAGCTCAATTTTGGAGCCATTGTCTGTCGTGAAGTTTAATTATAAGTGAAATTTCATTCAACTGTTAAACGGATGTTTCAAACTTATTTGTAAATACGAAAAAAAATGATGAATTAGATCGAATATTCAAGAGAAATTCATAACTCGAAATCTATCGATTAAAACGAAAAATTTGTAAGCACTTTTTCTCTTCCCAATGATCTGAAGATAACGAAAAAGGATACGCGAACGTCGATATATCGTATCTGTAATTTAGGGACATGAATTTATCGAGAGCTGCATTCATGTACGTGTTAATCAAATGGGAAATTATACATCGTTTGAACCACTTCTAAAAATGTTTTTATCGCGCTAAAATTTTGAGCAGAGTTGCTTAAAGGCACAAACCATAGTTTAAAACGATGCAAAATAAAAAAAAAGAAATTGTCGACACACTCTGATGTACATAGGAAAAAAATGTTCATTACAGATGATAAAAGAAAGTTGTTAAAAAATTTGGGATGAAAATAGTTGTTTTTACTTTATTCCATTAATTAATTTCGAGAAATCGTAAGGCATGCGCAAGAAATTAAATTAATCGATTACTGTCATTGAATTAAAAGTTTTCATGAAAAGTCGTAACATTTTTACCTGTATAGAAGCGTGCTGACTGTTTTCTTTTTTGTCGATGTCTTCGATTTTCTGATGCATATTTTCAACGCGTTCAGTGGTGACTTTGACTCGTTCCTCTGTCGACATCTGCAGCTTAAGCTCCTGTTCTCTGAAATAACCTTCGACACAATCCTCCTCGAAGTCGTACAATCGTTCCATATCATCGGCCTCGAGGAAAAGCTTAAGGCCATTGTCGTAAGTCTCACCCGATCGCATCTCACCCTGCGTCACGTATCTTAATAAGTATTTAATTAGCAAATACACATGACAAACAGCGATGAGCGGCGGTGGTAAAACCGGTTTCTGCTCGTACTCCATGACAACCGTAAAACGCTGGAACATCCAAACTTGGTGGGCAACCGCGTTTACTTCGATGAATATGTTATTGAATACGGCTATCAGTAGGTTTATGAGGAGTATGTTTGCGACGAGGAGGTAAACCGACATTACGGCTGGTGTTATCCAACGACCAGGTAAACATGGTATCATTCCTGGCTCAGCACCACAATCAGGATCTATATTATCCGCGTAAACTTCACCGTACAACATGAAGTAGGGCTCCATAAAAACCTGCAATTATCATATTCTGTATGAAACCTTAAAGTTGAACAAAAGGATCCTCATCAGAGTTGTAAACGTACGTTATTGCGTTTATTGTAAATTTGACTCAATCTTTAGTTTTTTTTTTTCAAGAGTATCCAACGTTAAAGAAATGTTAACGGTCGAATGTTTTAGTTGCAACAAAACTAAAAATTATATACGATTTCATGGAAATTTGATTTTTAAATTGAGGACATATATGAATAGATTAGCATGTGGCCGTAATTGTTAAATTTGGAATCAAGTATTGGCTATTGGCAATCAAATAATTTTCGAAGATAATATTCTTCAGTGTGTAAACGTTTCGGCCACATTACGGGCCCTCTTCAGTACGCTTGTTTATTGATACTTTCATAGATATTCATTCTTATAAGGAAATATAAGATATAAGAGGTCGGATTGTTTGGCCATGTGGTTAAATTTGAGGTTAATCTCGCAGTCAAGTAATAAAAAAACTAAAGAGTCACATTTTCAAAGAACATGCGAAGAGGCAACCCGACGAGCTTGTAACGAAGTGTCGGCGGTAATCTTGATTGAGGACATATAGACGATTATTGTAGAATGAATAAAGAACTGTACTTCTCGGTTGTTTCGGATAATTGTAGTTGAAATTTTGATGAACATAAATGTCCGATTCGATATTGGAATATCAGTTTGAATATTTTTTTTTAACACTGCAGTTCATAATTGTAAAATGATAATGATGATTTTGCCTCCGCCATAAATTTATATTTAATTAAACGGTGGAGAGTTGCAACTCTGACTCTGGTGAAAATTGTTATCGTATCAGTTCTGCTTATTTTGGTGTCCGAAATATTTTAAGGTGATTATCACGTATAGTTGTATCGAAATAACAAATTGTAAGCTTTTTTCAGTATCTATGTAAAACTTGGAAAAATCGTTAATTTCGCGGGATTTTTTAATTTTAAGTCAGAGATAAGGTATCATTATGGAACTTACATCTCGAACTATCCTCCATTTCGGCTCCGCATTTGGATTAAGTATAGCTTGTCGCGCGACGCCAAAGCTCATTAAGACAACCAGCAATAAAACAACGAAGTATATCATATTTTTCACCATTTTGCCCATCATCGTAACCAGAGGACCTGAAAATGTATTGTAAACATTAGAAGTACAAACTTCAAAATGCTCCGCACTGTTAAAACGTTAAATAACTGCAAGTCTTACCGAGATATTTGTTGACTCCTAAAATATTCAAGATCCGAAGATACCAGTAAATGCAGTCAACGCAGTAAATCACACGACCAATTTCGAAGGTCGCGGTACGCAGACGTAATATGAGACCAATTTGGAAGAAAATTATCGCCGCTGCATCGCACGGATTCCACATGTTCCACGCCCAAACGCTAAATTTGTGGGATAATTTCGCTGGTTCGGACGTTGCAATTTCTCGAACTTTTTCACAACCAAGTGTGCATATGTAGGCAATTGCGTAGATCTCTGCCCATGAAGGACAGTCTCCCATACGCACGAGAATGCAGTATGAGAAGAGAAGCAAGAATATCATATAGGCAACCTATAACAATTAGAATATAAAAACATTAGAAAACTTCGAGGCATCTTGAGCGGTTTATTGCAATATCTTTGCTGCAATAATCAAGCATGGACCTACTTTAAGTACAAAAGAATCAGGAACATTTGCCTAAACAATTATTATGACTCAAAAACGTTATGATAATTATTGGGATCATGAATTATTATTGGAAAGGCGTAAAAATTTATAATCCTGCTAAATAATTGGTCATCATTTGACATTGATTGAAAAATAAATATGTAGGAAATATTTTCCCACACTTTTTGTTTATTTCGATAAAGTTATTGTCCTAACGTCGTTTTATAAACTGATGTAATTCTATGTCTTTTTATGTAAAAGTGTTGAAAAATGTATTTAAATAAATGTTCATTCATTAACTTCTAATTAATCGCAATTTACCAATTAATATAAGTGAAAGCGACGAATTTTACTCACAGCATTAGCCCAGAATTTAGTGATAGGTGCGGTGTAAAATTCCCACAGTTTCTTCTTAAAGCGCAGAGGTCTATTGGTCTTGTTGTTGTAGTACTCGGATAGCAGGCCGTAAGCACGATGAAGATTATCGTCGATGTCAGTCAGTACCTTGCCGTTTTCTTGAACGATCGTCTCTTTCACTATTGCCGGATTGTGCTCGCTGCCAATTAAAGCCTGAAGAAAAGCACAGCAAGATTCGTAACGATGGAACGAGACACGGCGATAGCAAGTGCAAGCTTAGATAGTGAAGAGATTTGAGACACAAAACGTATCAAGATATTTGCGATAGAGCCGCAAGACGAGCACGAAAGTTGTACGAGTAGAGAGAGTGAGAGATAGAGAGAAAGAGAGACCTAAGAAATCATCAAACATTTATAAAGACAGAAATGAGCGAAGAAATCTGATATTTTTGTAGTTATCAATGTACCAATCCGAGACCTCCTGCGATGGAAAAACGGCTTATCAGATTATATGATACCTTCTGCAGAGTTATAACATCTTTTAATGTTTATACTTCGGTAATTATATTTCTCTAAAATGTCTTCTTATAAACGTTTAATTACAATAAGTCGCTATCCTTTATTGTCAAGAATTTTTAAGCCATCGAAAATTCGGTAGTATTTGAGTAATAAAGTCGGCATTTGTTCAAAATTCTTTTGCGATTTTTTACGTGTCAACGAGTTTTTCTTTCAAACAATTCGAATGTACAATACATTCTAAATGAAAAATCAAAATTTATTAAATTGACACAAGATTTTCCAATTAAAATTGGAAAATTGTCTACAAAAATTGCTATTTTCATAATAGAGCAAACGTGCTACGTTTGCGTTTAAACAGTTTGTTCTGCATGTTTTGTGTTGTCAATAAATACACCAAAACTGTTAATTTCTAATGAATAGTCGTCGGTACCTGAAGGTTTAATGCGTTAGGTATCATATATATTTGAGGATGAAAAACACACAGTGCATAAAAACATCAGAATCTGCTGGTGAAGTGTTAGTAACACAGTGAATTAGGTACATATCTGTGGATCGGGTGAAATGCATGAATGGCACATGACAAAGCTTAAATGTTCTGGAAAGTATAGAATCGAGAATTTTCCCGTAGCAACAAGAGAATGAATAAATAAAAATATGCATTTCGTTGGAACGAGCAAAATAATGTACTGAGTAAAATACTGTGAAAGTCGAAAATAATCATGGCAATTAATTCGATCAGCTCGATTGAAACTTGTAAAGATGCGAAGATTGGCGAAGAATGATTGAGGAAAAAACATACTAAACAGTTCGTAATACGAAATGAAAATGAATAGTGAAACGAGATTTTGAACGATGAATCCAGAAAAAAAAAAAATTTCTTTTTACAGCCACCCCAATGGTTAGAGTACCTTGATACCCTGTGGACTGGCGGTTTTGGCGCAAATGCTGAGACTTCTGCGTCGTCGTTTCTAAAAAATAATCAATATGTGTGCCAAATCGGGTTCCAAACTCCTCCGATTTTACATGTATTTTCTATTTATTATCTCACACATTTGGAAAAGTGCGGAGAGTACGATTATATAGGATTTGTTTTTGTTAGCACAGCAGGTAGACATCGGTTAAAGTCTAAACTAAGTGAACTACAGGTACAAAGAGATAAATATATCTGAAACATCATTTTACAAAACCCTTATATAGCAAAATTTCCAACTTCTTTAAAGTGAAAATCTAATTATTTTCGATACTTCGTGGTCCTCTAGTCGCATTTGGATCATTGTCAGTACATCAAACAGAAATTTCCATCAATTGTGCGGCTCCGAATAAAAATTCAGAATTCTAGATTCTTAAATTTGTAAAAAAAAAATTAGTCATAAGCCCGAATTATTATATTTTTTGTTCGCACATAAATTTTTACTATTTTATTATCAAAAACTATCGATAACATTTCTCGGAGGAATACACAGTAATTTGCATAAATTTTAATGTTTAGTCTTGTTGGCAGTTAAAAATTACGATTCTCCTCGAAAAATAACCAAAATAATTGGTGACCAGTCTTTATATCTTGGACATAATAGCTTGCGTCAGAATATCTTCGAAAAAATATCTTGCCCCGAAATATCACTGGAATAAAAAACCTTATAGACAGAATATATCTTAGAGACAAAATATCCTCATATGAAAATGTCTTCACCTGGCCAAAATTTTCATGTTGATGAATTGACGAGATGTATGAGGACGAATAATCGTATCCTAAATTCGTGACATTATGAACTTCGAATTGAATTATTCGATTCAATGCCGAATATTCGATTCAATGCCGAATATTCGATTCAATGCCGAATATTCGATTCAATGCCGAATATTCGATGTTTTCGAATATTCGATGTTTTCGAACATTGGTACATCCCTAATAAACAGCAGTATATATTCGTTGAAATTTATTTAATATTTGAATATCACGTACTCCGAATAAAATGTGGGTTTCCGTTTCTATGTACCTAGGAATTGTATAAATTGTTTCCTATTTATGGCAGGTATTATACGTTGTGAATAAATTTATTAATATTATTTTGCGGTGCATACAATACATTCGACAGTGTTATCACACGAAAAATATTCTGCCCTGGATTCATACTTTTATTTTCTGTTTTAAAATTTTATAATGGTGATTTTATGGTGAAGAATATGTTGGAAGCGGCTGTTTCGTTGTTCAGAATATTTCGTCGATCAGATATTTCTTATTAGGATATTTTAAGTCGTGGATATTTTGTCGCAGGTATTCTGTCGTTGGAGCTAACATTAGGGAGCCGAATAATTGAAATGTTTACTGGAGCAAACACAATTATCGACTAAACATCTATGATTTGTCTGGCAAGGTACTGAATTATTTTTTTCTATATCCCTGTACAGATTTTGTGATTAAGTTAAGAATTGATGTATAAAAGAGTTGAGGCATGAAAAAAAAGATTTACCTCGACATCTGGTCCCGGTGGAGCGCCCTGCTCGGAGTCACTGTCCTCATTCTCGTCCTCAAGAGCTATAAGATGTTCCTCCTGCGTCTGCGGCATAAGTTGAAGTTCCTCACGCGTTTTGAACTCCAGCCTCGTGATGTACGGTGGACATATCAATCCTAAGACAACCTGAATTATCGCATTCGTATATTAGTACAACCACGCACAAGTGGTGCATTCACGTTCGACGAAAATCAAAAATTACAATTTTATTTCACAGTTTTACCGAATCACCTTCAGATTCGTATTTTTACGGGTGCGGAGTCCACCCATCCACAGATCCGCCAATATTATCTGGCTGCAAGGATGCGCAAGGAGAGGCCGATGGTTCGCAGTCACCGCGAGCGAAAGGCACGTCTGCCCGGACCAATTTTGCAGCTCCGATGTTAACAGTTGCTGTGTCTGATCGTCATCCTGGCGATAGCAAAAGTCTAGAAGCTCCAGAGCTAAAAATCAAAGAAACTGCCTAGATGTTCCAGTATTTACCGAAAATACTAAATAAACTGAACACGAATAACTATTTCGAACATGTAATATCGATTTTTTCGTAACGCATATAAGCTACAGTAAAAAAAATTCATTATTTTGGCAAATACAAATGTCTAAAACTTATTTCTATAATAAGCTGAAACTTTCCTGTAAATATATTTAAACTTCTACAGGTGATGAAATTTGTTATGTATCCGGCAAATAAGATACGGATTTTATGCAAAATTATAACATAAGGAATCGCACATGAATTCTAATTGTGTTATTTTAATTTTTCTATTTTTCTTCTACTATCGAAACGTTTATAAGCATTAGTTTGGTATGTAAAAAGAAACTTCACAAAGCGACTAAGAAAACAAAATCCTAATAGGTATTTCACTCAAAATTTATGCGCGTTTTGAGAAGAATCTACAACCGAAATATAAATGCCTCCCCCGTTTTGTAATCTCGAAGGTCGAGCTTTATATTCCATCGAACTCTGATGAAAGGAAATACTACTTTTCCGAATAGTTAAACTTAATTTCTGAATTCTCTTACAGATGTTTTCGAATTCCTTGCCATAGCCTCGCAGCTCATCGTAAACTTCTGTTTCAATGTCGTCTTCTGCAGCTTCATGGGCCATGGCTTTGTAGAGTTTAAGAGCGACGAGTGCTTTCGCCAAAGCTTCCTCACCGTGTTGCCACATTAAAAGGGCCATTTGCTGTCGTTTTGTCAGCACTGCCCAAATGAGTAGCTCGTTAAATGGATGATCAAAGAGCGGCGTGTCTCGGTTAGCCGGTAGCGTTTCCGCAAGTAAACTCATCGTGAGACTGTCCGCTTTTCCTCCGGATCCCGAGTAATAACGAGCGCCGCCTATCGCGGTACTATTTCGATGGGTATGTTGGTGATGCCCACCCGAACGTTTCATTACTTTTGCGTATATCATGCGAAACTTTCGTCGCGTGTAATGGGCACGATATGCTCCGCCCATTAATTTGTTAATCACTAAGCCGATGTCGTGGAGAGTGTAAATGTAGCCCCGAGGAATATGCGGCCGCACGTCACGTAGAATATAGCCCAACGTGTTTGACGGACCCTCTTTCTGTATTTCAAAGTTTTTTAAAAATGTAATGGAAAGATTTCCACCAACTTCTGAACCAAACACAGCCGATATTTGGACAAAAACATATTTAAACTACCGGTGTGAACAACTATGAGTAATTATAAGCAAATTACTCAGTTATTTGTTTTTTTTTTGTCGTAGATAAAGGATGGTGATTTTTATGATTGAATATTGTTAATTTTTAGCATGAGTCTTTGTCAAGAATTAATGAAAAAAATGTTTGACAACTTCTGAACCAAACACAGCCGATATTTGGACAAAAACATATTTAAACTACCGGTGTGAATAACTATGAGTAATCATAAGCAAATTACTGAGTTATTTTTTTTGTTTTTTTTGTCGTAAATAAAGGATCGTGACTTTTATGATTGAATATTGTTAACTTTTAGTATAAGTCTTTGTCGAAAATTAATTCCGGTTATTTGTAGTGTAATTATTGTTTATATTTATTTTTTAACGCTTTTATTAAATATCTTGACTTCCGTTTATTCGAATGTGTTTTCTTTGCGTTTGATATCAAACATAAAAATGGATTTGTTAATCTTACCGTATTGTATAATTCTTCGAGTCTCGGAATCGACAAAAACTTGCGCATTGACACGCCGTTTTCCAACAACAATTTGACGAAATCTATTCTATCGTGCTGCAGAGCTTGCATCATCGCTTGCTCCAAAGCACCGGGAGGCCATTTTTGGCCGTATATAAAAATTTCACTACGAGCAATGTCAACTCTATTCCATATGAGAGACAGCGACAGTTGTTCGGAAGGCGATAATTGCTGCGACTTAAATAACGCGGTCAAGATCGTTTGGTCGAGTTCTTGTGGTCGATCTTGAGATATTCGGAAAACCGTGATCTGTAATTATCAAAATTCGACGATTGAACAAATAACCACCATCAATTTATAATATTTAATAATTGGCAATCAGTGAATGAGAGAGCAATGTAATCGTTAGTTTAAGAGTAATGTGGATTGCTCTTATAATACACAATATATTTTTCTTATTTTTTATCATTCTGCCCACTTATAAGAGAAAAGTTGGACCAAATAATTCTCAGTGGAAAATAAGACCTATCCTTTTGAGGTAAGTTAAGCTTTTTTCTTTCAAAACTTTTTTGGATTCGTAATTCGTTAAAGAATCATTATTTCCAAGTCACTATTCAATTTCATGACATTATCTCAATTCTGACCTAATCCCAAATCATTGAGATCGCGCTGGAAGGAATTACCTTTCGCAAAGCTGATGACAATTGCGGTTTCTTTGATCTACTGCATTTGTTGTATAGAAGTGGAGCGTCAAAACAAAAAACATTGTGACGAAAAAAGAATTAACAATGTATATTCGTTCTCATAATACCAGCAGCTAAAAAAGTTCGATATGAAAAAAGCCTGGAAAGTAGAACCTTGCAAATTGCTTCCTCATTATTTTTTGCTTTCTACAAAGTTACCTTTATGTGGAAGTATGTTGATCAATTTTTGCTTCCTCATGCAGGAAGGAACGAAATGTGCACATACACACACACACACACACACACACACACACACACACACACACACACACACACACAGACACAGACACACACACACAGACACACACACACACACACACACACACACACACACACACACACACACACACACACACACACACACACACACACACACACACACACACACACACACACACACACACACACACACACACACACACACACACACACACACACACACACACACACACACACACACACACACAAATACAGACATTTCGCACCACCACTTTCGCAACCATTTTTCTCGACGTTTTGGACCATTCTGAGTGTACTGACATGAAAATCTCGAAAAAAAAAATTTTCACGAAAACATAGCTTCCTGTATGAGGAAGCAATAAACTAAACACAACTAAACAAATCATCCACTTATGGTAATAGAATAATGACCAATTACCGATCAATGAGTTAGAAAAACAGAAGTTTTTGCGTTAAAAAATAAATGTTCAATGCATACCAAATTCTTTTTACGAGTGCACTGCAAAAGTTCGGAGTACAGTTGACTCGCTTGTTCCGGCGAAACTTTGAACGTTCGCTTAATAGTTTCTAGAAGTTGTTCCCTCATACTTTCTAGAGGCCTCTCGCTCTCGACGGAGTCGCCATCGACACTATCAGATGCATATCTACGAAAAACATTCTGTGAGAACTGATACCTTCGAGGGTTAAAGAAAAATTTGGTGAATTTGATATAAATTCATTATACTTGTGCATAAAAGCTATAAGGTCAGCTGCACGGCCAGAGCCATCGCACACGACGACTGGAACGGGAGGATCGTCCGTCACGTACTCTAGCACGGATCGTATCGTATTGGTACCGCCTTCAATAACTAATGCCACCACTGGTATACTACTGTGTGTATCTACGAGGGAAAATGCCATAATTTTATAAAATGCTGAATGCAATGAACAAGAAGCTACGCAGGATCGATCGTATTTTCGTTCAATGTTCTCATATGCATGTCATTCCTTCAAAAGACATTACCTCCTATTTAAAAAATACTTACAGGGCTGAAGCTTGAGATTTGATATGTATTTCTCAAGTTTTCTTCGTAGAACGATTTCAGCACCGTATCGTCCACCAGTGCCGTTATCAACCAGCAGAAAATAGGCATGACGATTATTTAAAACTGCATATTTGGACCTGCGTAATAATTCGAGATTATCGTTGTTGTCAATGTTATATTTTTTTATTTATCGTGTGAATTTTTAAACGGTGTTCAGTGTGTAATAGTTTCAAGAACATTACACACAAGCTGAACGGGTTTTTAGGCAAGTAAAACTTAGCAGGCCACCGTAAATTTTAAGATAAGAAGATAAAAAGAAATTCTCAAAAGAATTTATTTAGAATAATTTTGAGAAACGATTTTTCTATTTTGTCGCAGATTCCTGTTTTAAACTTAGACACGGTTCACACATCTCCGTTGGATAACAATTAGTAGATAATGTGAATTGTTTTTTTATGACCCTGAAAATATCTGCTTTTATCTTCAATATGACGCAGCATCATGAATTTCCATCGAACGAGTATCACTCAGGGCTGATTTTTTTCGTCTTGAAATTCTCTAGATGCCGTTATTTTAAGCTTTTTTAAATCCACAAAAGCTAAAAATAACGGACACATGTAACGTTTGACATGCTCTAGCGCCCTTAATTTTCATCGTATGAATGTCATCTAAGGCTAATCATCTTTGTCTTGGAATTCTCTAGATACCGTTGTGTTTAGATTTTTTATATATATCGAAGATTACATACGTACTTTTGTAGATAAAATAAAAAATAAAAATAGCAGCATCTAGAAAGACAAAAAAAATTAACCCCGGTTGACTCTCGTAGGATGAAAATTAATCAGTCATCATGTCTAAAGTTACATCTTAGACATACACTCATTAGTAACTCTTCATGTAGGTTACATTTAAGGCATTCCATACCGATTCGACCTGGGTCGGACCCTCGACCTCTCGAATTTGGTGGAAAATTTATTACAGATTAGAGCAACTCCAAAAAGTACTGAACATATTTCTCAGATTTTTTTTTTTCCTTTTTTTTGCGATTTTTCAAAGCTAACATATCGTTAGCTTCTGAACACATTTTCTATGATTCGCATTTTTTTTCACGAAAAGAAAGCATTTGCAGGAAAAAGCAATATTTTAGAAAAATTTGATAACTTTTCCTCTTTCGTTTTTAAATTTTTGAATAGTTTTTTGTAGAAAACAAAATAGCAGCGAAACCCGGTCCACTTTTGTTTTAGGCTCAAAAACGTTGTTATTTCATGCAGAATTATTAAGATGTCTTCTCAGATTTTTAAATTTGGGCTTTGAATTGAACGATATGTTTGCTTCGAAAATCGCTGAAAAAAAAATTGTAATAAAAAAAATCTGAAAATTTTTTCCAGTACCTTTCGAAGTTGGTCCAATCGTATAATTAATTTTCGACGAAATCTGAGCGGTCGAGGAACGAACCAGGTCGAATCGGTATGGAATGCCTTATCTACACTTCTTGCTTGTATCACCGAAAAAGAAGTTGATAAACAAAACTAAAAATAACATCCGGCATCCAGAGAATATTGAGACGAAAAAGATAAGTCTAAGGTGATTCTCGTACGATGAAAAGTAAGGACGCTGGATCGTGTTAAATTAAGTTAAGTCTTTAAAGTACAATATTTTTGTTTATCTTACCATGGCGATGACATAGAATCGTAAGGTACTTCGCTACCACGTCCTACTAACTCGTGACTTTTTTCTAGTATTCCCCAAGGCGCTATACCGATACTGACCACGCGTCCCTGTCGCTGCGAACGCTCGAGGAGTAACGCATCGCCGACTTGACGAGTTACACCTAGAATGGTTAAAAAAAATTGTTTATAATAGTAGAATAGTTTATTGCTGATGCGTTTCAATTTTTCGTTTTGTTCGCCATGAACTCTATACAATACATAAAAACAGTGCTATATTGCTAATGAGCCATTGATCTGGGTCCTTCATCTTGAATTTTTAAAGCCGTGATGCTTAAAATGTTTTTACTTTATCATCTATTTGTTAATCTGATTCCATTCCAATTTCTATTTTGATTATTTCAATCTAATTTTCATATTTCTATTTCAATTATGAAATAAAAAAAGATAGTGGTAAATAATGCGAGATGTACGCTTTGGTTTTCGATTCACACTTCAAGCGATCGATTCCATAGATCAGTGATATTGGGAATTTGGCTTGTGGAAAATTTACTATTTCGTTGTTGAGGTCGATATATTATTAAATTCGTGCCTGTTTTTTCGTAGAAAATGATGATAAGGGATCATACAGTAGATTTTCAAGGTATTCCGGAATATAATTATGTCATATCGAAAAGAAGATGTACCTGTGTTTGTTCCACCGGTGAATATCCATGCTCCCGTAGTTTTGGCTGCTTTCAATAAACCCTTTCGCAATACCTTCTTGAGGCTCGGCTGTAGCTCGAAATTTGACCTTCCACCATGAACAGTTATCAATAATCTTGGCAAACCTAGATTCCATTCTCTGCAAAGTAGCTGAAGAATAGGCTCCGGTCTCGTATCGTGTGACAATCGCACGTACTGTAAAGGAATCAGCAAGCTCGTAATCTAATTCACGTACGTTTATTTTGATAGTTTGAGAATCTTGAAGTGGCTTAAAGGTGTTGAATATAATGATGAACAGGTTATTAAAATTTGTGTATAAAGTACAACTACTTGACGTCCAATTCGTGCAGTATTTTTGTTGAAAGAGAGCTCTCAAATTTTTACCAGATTTGTTAAAATTTATTTCCAACAAAATGAAGGGGCGTCTGGTACGAAATCGCTCAACATCGAAATTAACGACCACCCTAATAAACTCAATAATATGTTTTTTCGAAATAAACTTTTAAAATAGTTTTGAAGAATTCTGAAAACATGATAATCTAGGAAAAGAACTGTTACACGAAAAAAAAAACTTTATGAGGAAACAAAAATCACAATATCGCACAATTATTGGATGTGCAAATACAGTCTTTCTGAAAATAAGTTTTTATTGAAATTAATGCACACCTGAGCTTTTGTTGGATGCGGTCCACCTTGGAATTCTATGGTACCATAAGCATCGGTGGGCGCGGGACGAGTATTTTTTCCTGGTGCCCATTGGTCCCTCTCAGCTTCTCCACCACTTGTAGCCGCATAGCTCTGTACATCTGCCCCTGTTCCGCAATGATGAGTGTAAGAGTGACCGCAGCAACATCTGAAAACCGCGAGTAAAACAATGAAATCGCGTTGAGGTTTTGCGTAATATTAGTTGTCCCATTGCTGCAGAAACAACGGCACACCAGATTCTTCGTTTAAGCAGAGTAGTTTCAGACGATCGCTTTTCAAAAAGATTTTCTCCAGCTAAGCAGCCTGAAGCTGACCGTAAAACGCTGATTTCGTTTTTTGTTTCGTTTCTTTTTTCATTGCAGGTTCTTGAATATCATTGAATACAGTATTTAAAAAATAACGAGAAAAGATTTTTTTAAATGAATAAAAAAATTTCGTTACAATATTCGTTAGTATTCGATGATAATTCAACAAACAATAACGAAAATTTTACGAAAAATGGGACAAGAATTGCTAGAAAAACGTCAGCTCTGTACGAATAATTTCAGACCGCTAAGAAAATGCCCATGAAGCAGTTAGGGAACACAACTCACAAGGCAAGAGAAGCATAGTTTGCTAAGCAGTATACATAAATTATGAAGATGAAATAACTTCGCTGTGTAACAGGTTTTGATATTACATTTTATGTAAACATATATGCACGTAGATTTAACCGCAACTGGTTGAAGAACATTCGATAAATTTGTGAAGCTCATCAAAACGTAAATCGCATTATTTACATTGCAAATTCGCAAGTGCTTTAAGTGGCGACAGATTTACACGATAGAACGTCCTGAGAAATTATTAATGAACCGACCAAAAAATTGTTGTGGAAATATATTGCCGCGTGAATTTTGACTTTGAAGAATGATATCGTATATTATTTAATTAAAAAATTTAGTACGCTTTCGATATGACTATCTTTTTCAAACCCCTAACCATAAAAATTATCACTGAATTTCAGATTTTGGCTTTGAACCTCTTCATTATTATAATGGATTCCAACTAATTTTCATTCTAAAATAGGCGAAGGATTAAAAGCGTCAAAATAATGGCGCAATGTCGTCATTTCTACTCCCAAAATGCTGCTTTATAAATTTTTCCTCGGTTTCATATCTCATTGCTTCTGTATTAAAATCAAAATTCCGTAAACAATTTTTTTTCGGCCCACTAACATCAGGTTTCAAAAATTTTCCCGACTTGCGAATAGCTGCGCCTTCAAACCTCACCTGGAAGTCGTGATCACGTCGTATTCAGCTCTTTTATCTCCCTGTATCTCTTCAAACCTATGAACGGAATGAAACAAAGGGAAATAAATCAAACGGAAACGAATGTGTGTTTGTGTGAGAAAGAAGATTGTCGTCGGATAAATGCGCCTTCTCGCGAAACTGCGAGCGCAATGTTGGCCTTTTCAAGCTCGATAGCGTAAAAATTAATTACGCGCCAATTTCTCGAAGAGCCGCAATGTGTTAGTGATAAAAACGTGAAATAAATAACTGAGTAAATAAATAAGTGATAAAAACAGACACGAGTAAAGAATAGACGAATATATGTAGAGAACACGAGAGCGATGTGTGTATACATTCAAACGAATGTAATTCAAATGAAACATACAAATTAGTAAACACATTCAAATGATGCTGGTGTAAAAGCATTAATTCGCAAAGAAAAAGCTGTATAAAATCATCATCTTCATCACTCTATTTTTTTTTACATTCTTCCAAACCATCAAATATGGTATTCTATACATCACGTGTACTTCCTCTAATACTTTCGATATCGAGCCGATTCACTGTCATTGTCAGACTCGCAGAAAAATCGTTACAACTACATTCGGCAAGCAAATGCGTTCTCTTAATTAATCACCAACCTGTGCTCGTCTTTAGCACTTGGGATGAACTTGGAGCACTCCCTCTTCTGAAAGGTTGCCTCTATCCAACTGCGCTGTGTGGTCTATAATTTTAAAAGGTATTTTAAAATAAAAGGTCATATCACAATTAAATGAAATACAAGTTTAGTTGATCAATGGTAAACTAAGCGGAATGTCAGACTTTTGTAAAACATTGTGAAGTTTGTATAAGTACAGTCTGTATCCTTAAGAAATTCTCTATGAAGTCACATGTAACTATTAGTATAAACTTAGTCACTTTCCTGTAAATTGATAGTTTAATAATAGTTTCTCTTTGAAAAAAGCACAAGCTGTTCTGAAGATGTTGGAACATGTAAAACTTCATAATTGCAAATTATGAACACAAACATTGTCCTAATAATTTCAATGGAGGTAGCGCCAATACATTATTTTCAGAAGTTAAGGCTCCTGTTGAGCTAATGTAAATGGTTTTAATCTTTTATTCAGGAAGAAAGTGTTTCTATGGAGAATTTCTTTATTTTAGGACTCAAGATTGTTTCAATAGAACAGACTCAACGCCATCTTGATCTTCTACATAATGAAATGGAAGAACCAAAATAAAAAAAAATAAAAAAATAATATACCTTTGTTTTCTTTCGCTTCATCTTGGGAGTGTTTGCTCCACAGATAACGCTTCCTATTGCCATCTTGATTTTTTTTTTGGCACTTTAAGGTATGTATTTGCAGCATACATTCAACCAGTGCAAAAACTATAAAAATAAATAACATAAAAGATGCAAAATAAAAAAGTTTCCTGCTAAAAGTTTTTAAATAAATTAAAATGTGCTGTGTTTTTAGTGAAATGATGATACAAGCTTTCTCTAGTGAAATGATGATACAAGCTTTCTCTAGTGAAATAATGATAAAAGGTTTCTCTAGTGAAATAATTATTGTTTAAATACCAGGACACAGGTCCCTTTGGGTGATGTATAGATCATAAAAACAACTCACCACTCTTATAATTTTTGGCTTCTCAATCATGCCGATACATGGAACAGGCCTATAGCCGCTTTGGCCACTGGCATGTAATGATTTCCCACAAAATATATCTTTGCTGATGTTAGATCATTGGTTTAAATCTACAGGCCACTGTATTCAGCCTTTGAAATTTATAATTTCATATAATAATTACTCTGGAACAAGTAATACCCAATTAAAACTCATGATAATTCGTTCATCTTAACATTGTGCATATATTTTTAATTACATGGGGATTTAAAACTGAATGAGTATGTCCAATTGATATATACAACTATACAGAGTTTAGATCAATTCTGAATAACTCTGAAATTTTATGTCTAATGCGTATGTCTGTATTTTCCTTTGACGAAAAAAAAGTCATGTCGCAATGAGTGGTAGATAATGATACCTGTTGTCTTACTTATTTGGCATTCATAATCTGAAACAACGTCCTCTTTATCAACTGATCAAAATTTTATTTCTTCATACCACATATTTTTTAATTAAATAAATGATAGGCTGAAAATTGTTGCACAATTCTTATTTGTGCAGCAGATCAATCTTTTCAACCTGAGCATAGTAATTTGAAGTTGAGTGGTAGTGATGCAATAACCATAGAGTTGAATTGCTGTTATAATGAATGATTTTTTAAATAAATTATAACTTCATGGAAGAAATTTAAAAAAAAATTCTACTCTGCTGGAATTATTTTATGAAAATATTGTTAAACATATCACCATAACGGATTTTCCATGAGAAGTTCAACAATCAAAATACTCAATGACAAATTTTATTGTTAATTCTCTGATTCTCTACCTGCAATATTTTATTTACACAAAATTTCATAGCTCTGCTGCTTATTATTAGTTTAAAACCTTATGCATATAAGTAATTATGTTTCAATGAGACAGACTTTCGCGCCTATCTCAATTCTAGAACAATATTTAGCATTGCAACTAAAACAACTTTTATTAAAAAATCGATGGGTGAAAAATTTCTGAATAATTGTCAGCGATGCATCAGACAAATCCATCAGACATGATCACAGTTATTTGAAATTGAGCAGAAATAATAAGAAAATCATTGCCTCAAATTAATATTGTGAAAAATAACTTCTCAAGTTAACGGTACCTCCATCGATAAAAAAAAATAAAGACTTTTGTTAAATGATTTGACCGATCATTCTGAAAATTTTTGCAGATTTAAATATATCACGCAGCAGTCTTTCCATCAGAAGTTTAACAAGCAAAATACTCAATGATAAATTTTATTGTTAATTCTCTGACTGTCCACTCACAATATTTTGTTTTTACAAAATTTTATAACTTTCTTGTTTGTTGTTACTTTTGAATCTATTTAGATAAGTATTTATTTATTAATCAGACAGACAATTGGGACTATCTTAATTTGAAAACAATATTTTGCTTTGCAACTTTAACAATTTTTTTTGTTTGTTTTTATTTTTATTTAAAAATTGGTAGGCCAAAATTATTAAATAATTCTCGGTAATGCATCAGACAAATCCATCATTGATTTAAAATTGGGTAGAAATTATAAGGAAATCATTGCCTTACATTAATACCGTGAGAAACCACTTCTTAAATAAAATGTAACTCCACCAGAAAAAAGAAAATTGCTTTTGTAGAATTATTTGACCGATTTTTTTATAAAATTTTGCAGAGCAATATAATATATATATATATATATATATGTTTATTATAGACGCTTTTACCACCCAGTGAAAAAAATGTAATAAACCCAATGATAATTATCACTATTCTTTCTCTCCCCTAACAAACAAAAACCATAAATTTCCTAATTACTCATTTCTGCAAAACATTAAGTCCACAAAAAATTCGGATCATCCCAATCCGAAAAAACGCACTTTGCAGTCTCCAAAATCGTTGAACAACTAACCCTTGAATAAAAAAATAGCAACAAAGTCTCACATAACGTTTCAAAAAAACCTTCTCACCGATGAACATACGCAAACGGTTAACCCTTTCGAAAATCGTAAAAACGCGTTTAAATTCGATGACACATCGCGAGTAGAGTGACAGTGTGGGTTAGTGCTTAACCTCGACATTGGTGCGATCTAACCTAACGTATAGAATGTGGCATAACGCGCGCAAGTCTCGCCGAAATGTGGGTTAATTACTTACCAAGAAAATTCGATGAAGCAGTTAGAATATAACCCACGAGGTCACATGTACTATCCGCGCACTATAACCACGACTGATGTACACCTATGCATAACCCAAAACCTACTCGACGAACCACGATACGACGATAATATCGCCTCCTCCTTTTTCTAGTGCGTAAGTAACCGGTGGTGATACCGCAAATACAGCCACGAGCATCAGCGAGAGAACCATTTCTTTCTTCGCTCTTTTTATTATTCACAGTTTATAGACATTTATGGAATTTTTTTCGTTTTTATTACACGCGCGAACCTTTAGACACAAATGGAACGTTCCAAACGTTCCAGACCATCGAAATTTTCGTTGGCCACTGGTTTTCACGCACCGAGTGTGTGTGAGTATGTAAGTTATTTCGCTCCTCGAGTGTTGAGGAACCGAGACGCACAACGCAATGTTTGCAGCGTGTAAGTACGTGTGTTTACTCTGTCGTCTCAGCAGCAATTAACACCAATCATCACCCGCAAGCAGCAGAGCTTAACTCTTTAACAGAGAGACGAGATACACGCGCAATCGCTCGGCATGAGAGCGTATTACAGGAGGAAAAAAATAAAATGTGGGAAAAGATACTCGATTCCGCATCGTTAGTGCGATGTCAGTAGTTATTGTGCGCAAGATGGAGCAATGAAAGCTGCGGCGAGGAAATTTCCTCTACTAGTTGATTATTAGGCGAATTTCTCGCGTGCAGAAGTTTGCATAAGATTTCGAAAAATTGGAGGGAAATGCAAACACTTCTGGATAATATAGAAATATGAAAAAAATCATGCATGCATTGAGGCGGTGAAAGGAGTAATTATGCATCATAATAATTCAAAAATGTTATGAACTCGATGAAAAATTGTTCAACCAATCTTTCGACAACCTTATTTTTTTGTTTCGGTGAAAATGATTCGTTAATTTTTTCGAATGTGTTAATTTTCTTTGCTAAAAATGTCATTAACTTTGTGGAAAAGTGAGTTAAATTTAACCCTCAGTGTGTAAACTATATTTTTCTATACACGGTTTGTGCACTGGGTCTTTTACAGGGAACAGTCGAATTTTCAAAATGTTCCAAGCTTTCAAAAAATGTGGAAAAATTCGGGGATATTTCTTGAAGTGTTTAATGAACGGCCGAAAAAATCCTGACTCCAAAATTTTATAACTATTGTTAATAAAAATTGAATAGTAGTCGAAAATACGGAAAAATAGGTTTTTGTTTAAAAAATTCATAACTTTTAAATAATAAAATATTTCTTAATAACCCGATTATAGGGTTTTGAGTTGAATTATTTTAGTATCTGAATGTGGAGAATATTTCACAAAGTCAGGCATGTTATAAGTACACTGAACGGTAATTATCCGGCGCAAAATCCACGTTTATTATAAAAAATACAAAAATGTTATAACTTTATTAATAACACAAGACAAACATATGACTTCAGGCCGCGAAGTTGTTGCAATAGTGCGCTTCGTTACCTTTGTCAGACGCTAGAATAATGTAATAGAACTTTATTTTCAATAGAAATATTGGAACATGGCGAAACGATGGGGGTCAAAATAGCGAATGACCAAAATAGTGAATGGTTAAAATAGCGAATTTCGAAATTAGTAACGTCTGAATGTAGAATGAAATTCGCTATTTCAGCCATCTGCTATTTTCACCATTCGCTATTTTCACCTCGATCTTATTAAAATGCATTCAAAATAGCAATTGCCTGAAAAATTCGGGGCGGGTTTTAAATTACGAATGTTAAATACACGAAGCTCCAAAATTCCGAAATTTAATATCTCACCCGAATTTTTGACGAAATGTTTTCTACCGAAATTCGTCAAAAATGTAGGTGAGATTTCAAGATTCAGAATTTTAGACCTTTGTTTATTTACTATTCGGAACTTTAACCCCGATTATCTAGCTTCTCGGAGACAAAGTTTCGAATGGTAAATACTGGAAGGTATAAAATTTCGAAATTCAATATCTCAACTGCATTTTTGACCAAATTCGATAGAAAAATTTCCGCCAAAAATGTAGGTGAGATATTAATTTTCGGAATTTTAGACCTTCGTGTATTTGTCTTTCGGAACTTTAACCCCGCCCCAAAAATTCCTTAATTATGGACCTTCTACATTTCGACGTTCCTTTTTTTACATTCGCTATTTTGGTCATTCGCTATTTTGACTCCTACCCAAAGAATAAAATTACAAGAAACATGTATTTTCGTCATGAGAAGACCGCAAAACTGCGAAAAAAGCAACAAAAAAAACAGCGTCTGCTTACCTATCAAAATTCAAAACGTCGATGCTGTCTGTACCTTCTGTCTGACCCTTTGAGAGAACGTTCGCGACTTGCACAGACCGGCATTTGCCCGCTATCGGCTAGACCCGGGCGCCACTTGAGCCTTTTGTCCACACTACTAAATAGATTTTTTAGGGGGGCGAGTCGAAGCCCGCACTTCATTCGTTGGAGGAAAGTTTCAGTTCGAAATTTCGATTGTTCCTTAAGGATGTATGATACATATAGTCCCGCCCAAAGTGAGTTTCAGAGACAATTTCGTTCACTTCCCGATGGGATAAAAATCGGAAAAAAATAATGCATATAAAACGTCCTGAGATTATTTATTTCACATAATAATAATCCCAAAATGTCATTAACAAATTGGTGAAAAAAACAATTGTTCAACAAACAATCAGTCAACCAAACTTTTTTTCTAATGAAAATGATATGTTAATTTGTTTGAATGCATACGAATTTTTTTTCAGATTTTTTCTTAATTTTGATTTTGATTTTTTTATTATGAAAAATGCGCATAATATAACAAATTTTGGATATGCGTTTTGCAAAAGAATATTGAGTTTAGTAGATGGTTTTATGCCGAACACATATCCAAAATCCGTTATTTCGCGCACAGATACATAACTTTCGACTTGCAAAAAAAACATAACGTTGTAGTGTAACATTGACATAAGTATGATGTTTTTTTTAAAATAACAATGATATCTACTGATAATACAAAATTCTCTTCAAATAATACATAAACGTTATGTATCATTTCTATAGTTAAAATATGTAACATCTGTTATTGAAATTTTTTAAAAACGTGACGTAATAAATTAACCCGTTACATAAATGTAATGTAATGTAATATAAATGTTACTTAAATTCTGCAATACCTATCCCGAGATCTTCATGAGAAAAATAATCCATCACTGGTGCGTCACTGGTGATGTTATTTTGACAGAACAGGTTATATCGTTGACGTAAATATTATGTCAAAGTTACGAATCTGTGTTAGATGGGTACACAGAGAAAAATAGATAGTAAGATTTTAATTATCTATTACAGTAAAAATGTTGATAGTACTAGTTCCTATCTAGATTGCATTAAGTACTATATGTGATGTCATGTTTACAATATGGATTGTTCCTGAATTATCTTAGATACTTACCTTTACAATGAAGAGTGCGATCCCTATACGAAATATCTAATATGCTACTGGGTAATATAGTTTTGTTTTTCAATAACATCTATTTCTCTCAGTGTATTATCGATTATTTTTCAATTCATAGAATTTTAAATCGAGTATTTTCAACACTTTTTTCTCCTTTAATGTTAATTTGAATGTTCGTTTAACACGATCGAATATTAAGTTTTCAATCGAACGTTTTGTGAGACAATTCACTTTTCTTTATTATGACTGCAATGATCGCCTCGTGTATATAGAAAAATCGATGCGTTGTATAGGATGGACAATTTCCTGCAATTGTGGCCTGTCGGTCTGTATTCGTGCTAAATTACTGGCGCTCATTGTACTGAATCGTATTATCGTGCAATTGAACATTGTCGGGAAGTACAATGAATAATCGAATTTCTACTAGTATTGTTACAAACACCGTCTCGTACGACAGAAACTGTGCAGCGTGAACAATAGAGGCGCGTTCGTTGTTGAAGCAGTTTATTGAGTTGGTTCTGTCACAGATCTGAGCATCAGAATTACTTTACATCGTGATTCGCTGAATTTATTGGTTGGCGTTTCAACGATAAGTGTAGCTTATTTTTCGCGCACGTCTTTTTGACAAGGCGCACTTCGATAAGGGAAACTTGATGCGATAAGAAATGGTGACGGACCGATGTGACTCTCCGTTTGTTGCGCATAAATATACAGGACCACCCATAAATTCTTACGATGTTGCATTTCAAAGTTGACATTAGTTATTTATTTAAAAAAAAATTAACACTCAAGCGATAAGCCTGATAGTATGGTAATTGTCCTTTTTAATAACAAAATAAATAATCAATATGTAATGGATGCACGATTTCGAAAATTGAATGGCTGTAGTGATTGTTACGTAAATAAATAATTACATCAGACATAAAACTGTATCAGGTGTATCAATAAATAACTGCATAGAATAAAATTCTGATAAGAGGGACTAGATACGATAAGAAGTGGTGACTCTTTGGTGACTGTTGCCTGTAAAATATTGCATGGGAAGACCATCTATCTAGATTCTTACGATGTTGCATTTCAATATTAATATAGATTTATAATTTAAAGAGAAATAACCTCAAGTGGTGAATATGACAAAATTTCAGGTGTCTTTAAAATAATATATATCAACTTTTCTACTCAAATTTGCGATAAATAATTCATTTACATATTAAAACAATTAATAGCTGCAGGGATTTTTTATAAAAAATATTTATCATTTTATAAACAAGGTCTTATAATTTGAATTTCAAAATTGATACTTATGTAAATCAGAATCCAGTTAATACGTACGTAACAAAAGTAACTGAATTTTGTAAGCGATTTTTCGCAGTAAAAGATGTGAAAATTTCGTTCACTTATTTAAACAAGAATCGCAGAATTAACTAATTGCAGAATAAGGTGGACAACTAAATAACTACTACAAGCAAAAATGGTTGCATTCTGTCGTCCGTGTGACGCACTACAAAAAAGTTGTTAACTATCTTGTTTTTCATATCGTTGATATTTACAAAGTTACCAACAAATTTGAGGTTTTTGTATTTTTAACTGTCATTAAGTCAACTACAGATGTTAGTACAAAAAAATCACTAGGAATTTATTAAAACATTGAATTTTCTAAAAAATCCGGCTGAAATTTTATTTGGATGGTTTTTTACGCATATCCGATAAAACACTTCAAGGCTTTGTAATTAATCAAATATTGAAGATATAAATTCGACTCACGAGATTTTTTGTTCGAAATCTAATGATTCATAATGTGTAGTCATTGATTTTAGAAAAAAAAATTTCATCTCAGGTTGCAAGGAGAAAGAATGGAAAAAAATCACTTTCCTGTGTTATTTAAATGGGAAAACTTCAAACGTGATGATAGACCTCTAAGAATAAAAATTATGAGCTCCATTTTTGACAGGATCTTTGCTAAGACGTATTCTACGATATTTTAGGGCGGAGAGTAAAGAAAAAAAATCGCCTTTTTCTGGAACACTTAAGTGTTTATTAAGTTGCAGTAACGATTGCAGTTATGTTAACGATATATATGATATAGTCTCCGTAACTTAACAAAATAGTAACGAGGGTTAGAAATTAATAGTTTCCACTTCTGATTGTATCACCATAATTTAATTTTCCATTTTTCCATTAATTAAGTAAATTATACCAATTCATTGACGTAATGTATTCATTAGTGATTAAAAAATAATAATGTAATAAAATTAGAACAATTATTAAACTGCTTAAAAACGAACACCAAAAGGTAAACAAGAATCTTGTAATGCTGTTCTCGATTATTTCCATTCGTACCTCACAAATATTAGCAATGATTTGCATATAGAATTCATTCAACATGTTGATGCAACTGACATAGTCGATACTGAGTCCCTTATGTCTCTATAATGAGTGACACACCTAATCCCTATTACAGCCATACCGTTTGTATCTGCCAACAACGAGAAGACCTCGGTGACGGAATTTATCGTCTCGGATGGATAGTCAATCGCATCATTTAGTATATCGTACCTGAACACAAATAAAAACTATAATACGAATAAACTTTCGTTACGAATTCAATGTAAACAAAGTTTTTTTTTTAAGTGTAATTTCATGCACATAAATAATTTAATCGAAAAAAAAACCCAGACATGAAAGCCAGAATTAAATTCCACCAAAGAAATTAAGTGCAACTAATTATTACTAATCCAATGGAAAAAAAAATTCTTCAACGTAACATTTTTCGCACATCAATGGTTCGACTTTAGAAAAATAGATATGAAGTTCAGCAGTGACTTACAGAAAAAATAAATAATAACCACCACTAATCATTGTTAATCCAATATAAGCAAAAATATATTTCTGCAACGCAAGATTTTTTGACACACTAATAATTTGACTGAAAGAAAAAGATATATGAAGCTTTATCAGTAAATTACAGAAAAATCAAATCGCCACTAATTATTACTAATCCAATATAAGCAAAAATATATTTCTGCAACACGAGATTTTTTCGCACATAAATAATTTGACTGAAAGAAAAAGAGATATGAAGCTTTATCAGTAAATTACGGAAAAATTAAATCGCCACTAATCATTACTAATGCAATATGAACAAAAATATATTTTTCCCACATGGAGTTTTTGCGCGGGTTAATAATTTGACTGAAAGAAAAACAGATATGATATTTAGCAGTGAATTACAAGAAAATAAAGCGCAACGCCCACTCTGCGCTTTGTCGATACATTACATAAATATGCAATTACGTATATTGATTGCATGCATCAGCTGCTTGGCTTTATAAGCATCGTACGTCTCGCGCTCGAGTCACAACTCTGCCAATAAATAAGTATTATTCAATGTATATGCCTTACAGATGAGATTTCCGGTCGGAATAACTTTCAGAAGGTTCTTTTATGCGTGTTGCACTGTTTCGAGATCGTTCGAGAGCCAACGACCCTCGAGATACGTGCTTCGCTAAAATTTTCTGCATACACTTCAGCACATCCACTGAGATATTATTTCTAACGCCTCACGTACTTGATCCGTTGGATTGTCCTACTGCACTGAGAGGAAAAGAGTCAGCACTTACTTTTGGAGAAATGCCAGGACAAAAATAATTTTTTTTTCCTTTTTCACTATGTATGTATGTTCTTTACCGAATATAAATAGTTTTATCTAAAGTTATAAAACTCATATTTATCTATTCTCAAAATTTATACTTTATGATGACTGAAAAAATAGTTTTACGTCTTTTTTTGAGGATTTATGATACGTCCAGTCCCGCCAAAAGTGAGTTTCAAAGACAATTTCGATCAATTCCCAATGGGATAAAAATCGGAAAAAAATAATGCATGTAAAACGTGCTGAAAGGATTGATTTCGCATAATAATAATCCCTATATGCTATCAACAAATTGGTGAAAAAAACAATTGTTCAGTAAACAATCAGTCAACCTAATTCTTTTTCTAATGAAAATGATATGTTAATTTATGTGAATGCACACGAATTTTTTCAGACTTTTTTCTTAATTTTGATTTTGATTTATTTTATTTTAACAAATGTGCGCGAAATAACGAATTTTGGATATGTGTTCGGCATAAAACCATCTACTACACTCAAAATTTTTCTGCAAAACGCATATCCAAAATTTGTTATCTTGTGTGGATTTTTCTAAATTAAGAAAAATCAAAATCAACATAAAGAAAAAAATCTGGAAAAATTCGTATGCATTCAAATAGATTAACATATCATTTTCATTAGAAAAAAAGTTAGGTTGACTGATTGTTTGTCGAACAATTGTTTTTTCCACCAATTTGTTAATAACATTTTAGGATTATTATTATGCGAAATCAATATTTTCAGCACGTTTTATATGCATAATTTTTTTCCGTTTTTTTATCCCATCGGGAAGTGATCGAAATTGTCTCTGAAACTCACTTTTGGCGGGACTGTACATATCATACATCCTTAAAATAACAAATTGTAATCCGGCACCGGAACACTTTTTTTTAGGGTGTGCGGAGAGAAATAATTTTTTTTGCCCTAACGGAAACAAACTACAAAAAAAACCTTATTTATTTATTTAACTTTTTGCGTTATCTATGAAAATTCTGCGTTGGCTAAAGATTTATTTGAAGTAATCGCTGAATTCGGTTGAAGCTGCTAATATTTTGTTCGAGTAGATGCTGTGGTCTATAGACAACAATAAACACCATTTATTTAATCGATGGTAATTACCAAAATAATTAAAGAAAATAGAAAGGATATAATTCTTAAAATACTTTTTTTTTGTAATTTAGAAATATGTACAAAATTAGTATTCAGCTAAATACACACACGCAAACGTTAATTGGTTGCCCATCAATGTAAATATTTGAATATATAGTAAAAATCGAAAAATATATGTTTTATTTATTTTATTACTGAGAGAAATCAGTGATGGAGCCAACATGCGCGTGAGCGATTGGGCCAAGTGAAAGAGGCTGGTTCAACGACGAACTCATTGTTTCCATGAAATGAAGATTGGCTCAATGAAAAAGAAGTTGACTTAATTTCATGGGATTGGCCCAAACTCTCAGCAAAGTTATATACGGCGAAAGAAATGATGAAGTTGAGTCAATCGCCTGGACCAAACTTAGAGATGTACGAGCGCCAGAGAAGCTGTTAGATGAACCGCTAAAAATTTTATAGGCTGTGGTCGAAATACTATATTTTTTTTTTCATTTAGTTTCCGGGTCTTTTAACGATCGTTTAAGCGAGAAATCAGTTTATAAAATCCGTACATTTTGCACGGAATTCACGATGCCTAAATGAAGAGAATTTCCGGTCCATTATTGATATATTCCGAAGTTAGATGCAGAAGTGAGAAAAAGTTAAACACGTAATAGAAACATCGTATTTGCAAAAATAATGTAAAAACACTGGGTTAACGGCGAAAAAATGATTAGTTATTGAGTTCAAGTTGGAAGAATCCCATGACACTCACTAGTGGTTCGGACCAGCGAGAGAAGACTTTTTGTCCCTTTCAATTGCTCTATCGATTCGTAAATTAATAAAGCAATCTGAACTAGGCTGGATACCTAGAGTTTCCGCTTCGATCCCGGGCTGTGGCGATATTTTTTCACGATTAAAAATTAATTGTTGAAATATCGTCCGTTCAGATTGCTTTATCAATTTGCGAATCGATAAAACGATTTGAAGGAACAAAAATAAAAAGATTCCCAATATTCGATTTTCTCATACAGGAAGATCGATAACAACGGAATCTTCGGCATCGTTAGACTCAGACCCCGAGTTACGATTTGCCAAAGATTTCATCGAAAATAAAAATATAACAGGCTGGCAACGCCAAAGCATCATAACATATGTTCAATATATACATCTCAGTCAAAATCAAAGATAACTGATTTATTTTATGGATTAACGCTCAAAGCATAATTTGTCCTTTCACACGATTCACTTACAATTTGGTATTTATTGGTGGTGAAGGTCGCTAGTTATTAATCCAAACTTTAACTTCAGAAATTCAAAATAGGGCCCTGAGTTAAGTACTCAGGACCCTATAACAGAACGTCTCGCCTTAACTTTGGCAAAACATTAGACACCGAATTCAAATTTCACATATGGAATCTGTACTATCGAGCGCTAATTAGTATATAGTTTCATCATAATATCCAATATTGTTCAAATTTCTCAGAATTTCAAGTTTTGTAACAATGACGTCATTGCATTAACCTTAATAAAACATAAGCTTGTGAAGTCAAACTTTAGTCATGAAATCTGTACAATTTAGACACCGAATTCAAATTTCACATATGAAATCTGTACTATCTAGCGCTAATTAGTATATAGTTTCATTATAATATCCAATATGGTTCAAATTTCTCAGAATTTCAAGTTTTGTAACAATGACGTCATTGCATTAACCTTAATAAAACATAAGCTAGTGAAGTCAAACTTTAGTCATGAAATCTGCACTATTTAGCAATAATATAGATACACAGTTTCGGCATTATTTGTTATGTGGTTTAAATTTTGATGAAAAATAAAGCTGCTAAGTTTTCAAAGAATCATCGAGTAAAACCTTCTAAGCCCAAATCTATCGCAGCGATAGATATAATTTCTGTTAGCCGTGAACGTCAAAAGAGGCGGAGTGAGTATGAGACACCGGAACGTTTTGAGAGCCGCGCGCCACGCGCATCGTGTTTTGCAGCGTGACTTTACTTAGAGGGAATTTTCTCGAATACATAGTGCGCTCGGCCAAATATAAACCCGGTTCGTTGCGGACAGTCCGACAGTTTGAAAACAACCGACGTGCCATACGGATCACTTTTAAATTGATAACAAAACTATCGGACATTATAATCCCTACGAGTGATACAAATCTTTACTATCCGACAACACGAAAATCTATTAGAAACATAAAAACAGCTGGAAAAAATGGCTCTGGTGCCGTCGTCTCTGTGGCGTGATTGGTGGGAGGACTTCGAAAGGCCTCATCGTCTTTTGGACCAGCATTTTGGCTTGGCACTCAAACGTGACGACCTTCTGAGGGCTCTGGACCTTCCCTGGAACATTCGACCCTACTTCCGGCCCTGGAGAAGCCTAATCGACCAGGTTCCCGCCCCAGCCAAGGTCAGGGACGACGAAAGCAAATTTCAAGTCATTCTGGACGTCCAACAATTCTCTCCGAACGAAATTGTCGTCAGGACAATCGACAATTCCATAATCGTCGAAGCCAAGCACGAAGAACAAAAAGATTCGCATGGTTTCATCTCCAGGGAATTTATGAGACGCTACGACCTTCCAAAAGGACTGGACGTCAATCGCGTCATGTCGAATCTCTCCTCCGACGGTGTTTTGACTATCACTGCACCGAAACTCGCACTTCCGGCTCCCGGTGAAAGAATCGTGCCCATCGAACGCCTTCGTTTTCCGACGATAAAAGCGTAATACGAAGAGTAACTTATAATTACCAAATCCCAATTTTTTTTTCATTGAAAATCAAAGTTGTTTTATCTTGGACACTTTTGTTTAGAAATGGAGTGAAGGAATTGAAGTTTTCAAATGTTTAATGTAAATGCTACGTTTTGCGGCGATAAAAGCGAAGAGTCTTAAAGCTTAATAGTCACGAACCATTTTTTTTTCAACAAGGTATTCTTTCTGTTCGACACTTTTATTAATTGAAATAAGTGGAAAAATGGAACTTTTCAAATGGTTACATGTGAATGCGTTTTTGTTTTATGGGATTAGAATGTGAAATGTCTTCGCAATTAAATTTCCCTGCTTATCCTTTTTTGGAATGATTGGGGTAATGTTGAAGAAGTTTTTTTAAATTGAACAATTGGTGTAAAAAGAAAATGTAAAAAAGTGTAAATTAAATATTTAAGATTTTTTGTGTACTTTGAATGGTGAAAACGAGAACTTGGAAAATGTTTACAGGTGAATACAGTTTCGTTTTGTGAAATTAAACTGTTGAATGATTTTTTTAATGGAACGCCATGTCTGCCGATATTTTTCGGAATTCAAAAATTAGTATTCAAAATTATTTTTCAAAGAACAGCTGTTTTCCGATGAAGCAAATATGCTACGTTGTTTGTTCGAGAGAAGCAGTAACAATTTATGTAAAATGAAAGGGAGAAAAGTGTAATTGAAGAATTACTTCAAAACAGTATAAAAACGCAACTTTATAAATGTTTACATGTAAATGCTTGTTTTCTTTTTCATTAAATTTAAAAGTAGGATATTCCTAATGAAATTCCTCTGGATCGAGATTGAAAAACAGCCATTTCTCTAATTGCCGTGAAAAGTGAAAAAAAGTGGCAAACGAAGTATTTTAGATTTCTTTTTCGTTCTTGGTATTATAGTGCAACTCCACTAGAGTCACCTGCGCTCGTTTCAACGCGTCCGCGCAAGGTTCGATGGTTTCGATAAGGTCGTGACTTTTGCCTGTGTCAACAAAGGGGCCAAGAAATCGGTTTTTCGCAGGTACCGATATTGAGCTTGATACCAGCGGAGTGTTACTGTATCTTCGAAGATGCTATCATTGGGATTCATCGTTCCGTCAAAATCGCCGCGGAGTCGTCGCTTAGATTAATTATTTTAGAGAAATCACCTGTTTTTAGAATACCGGCTGCTAAAAGCATTTTATACGTACTGACTAGGTTTCCAAAGTAGCATTAATCCTCTATTCGACGTTAATGTTCTTTTTTTTAAATAGTATTCATGAAATTATGTATTTATTGAATGATTGGTGACGTCAAACGGACCTTTTACCCTCGTTTGAAAAATTGTTAATTAAATCTACAAGATTAATAAATTATAAATGTTCGATATATATATGTGCTGGTACCTTTTATTTCTGTGCCTATTGTAGCTGTAAGTGAAAAAATACTACTTTTACAATACTAGTGCAATAAAACTTTTTTTGGCGAGTGTGAGTTTGCGGCACAAAACCGAAGGCGAGTTTTGCAATCACACGAGTATCGTACGGAATTGTATTTTCCAAGGTTTGAAAATAGGGATTTATGCGTGCGAAGCGTGCGTGAAACCGCGTTTTTCGCACCGAGTCAAATAATGGTACATTATGCTGTAAGGGAGGGAAGTGTGTGATCGTCGCGGAGGGTGAAGTTTGTTGCCCGAGTGAACCCAGGGCATAAATCATCCGGGTCGAAAATCATGCACTTTCCTCCCGTATAGCATACGACATTTTTGTTCCGATGCCGCTAAAAAATACGCACATTCCATCCTTGGCACAAGCTTGTTAATTTTTTACCGATGGCGAGTGCGCATATGCGGTTTTCATTACGCCCGCCGGCAGAAATAAGCCGTTTTCCACCCTAGGGAATGATAACGGTAGGTTGCACTTGCGTATGAGTCAGAGGTTGAAAAAAAAGTGTTTCAGGCAACTTCTGTTAAAAAAGTTTAGAAAATTTCTGTTTAGAAGTTATCTGGGTTATCATTATGTGGGAAAAGGAAAATTCAATTTTATGGAAAAAGGAAAATTCAATTGTATGGAAAAAGGAAAATTCAATTGTATGGAAAAAGGAAAATTCAATTATATGGAAAAAGGAAATTTCAATTATATGGAAAAAGGAAATTTCAATTATTGTCATGCAAAACTGTGTTTATATATTTTCTTTAAAATCAGGAGAGACATTTCGTATTTTGACTAATCAAGTATTGATGTTTTTTTTTTCATAATTGTCATAATTTGTCATACGCATACAATTTGTAGTTGACGTTAAAATGATAGCCAAAATCAACGAATCTATTTCAGTTTTAGAATTGATCAAAATTAGACAAATGGTCGTTTCCTTATCTCAACTTAAAATTATTCGGTATATTAAATAGACATTTTCTCATCCAGTTATTATGAAAAAGTTTTCGCAAAAATTAACATAAACGAATTAAAATTGCAGTGACTGATAAGTTCCGTTGACAGTGATTCACAATCATAGATATTTGCTTCTTTTATTTGACTATAATCAGGAAATCCATGCGAATATTATATTATTATATTATGTTTACATAATATAATGTGCAATAATTTTTTAAAATGCTGCTACTGATTGGTAATGTTATTTTTAGACACGCAAGTACTGTCTCGTGAACACGTAAAGTTAAATAGATTCCGCAGACGTCTGGCTCATGATAAAAAGTTTATTTTTGCCGCCCTTGACTGTTCCGCATTGTCTAATATCGTTCAACGTGTTTGAATCACCGGAGTAGCCTTTGCCAATTGAGAATGCATTTTATTATTAGCCTCTGATCCGGATACAAAACTTATTTTGCACACACTGACTAACATCATAGAGAATTATTCATCCTATCCTTGTATACATTGTTATTGATATTAATAATTCTTACACCGTAGAATAAAAGGGTTTTTCTCGTTGCAAAGAATTAAAGTCGCGTTCATAGAGTATTAATTTTTCAATATATTTTTAAGGGCCAAAAATTAGAACAACCAAGCGCTTAGGTTATTATAGTGTTACAAATTTTTTTAAAGTTATAGGAAATTTTTCTGAATGAAAATAGTTGAAAACAAGCGCTTTTGACAAAATTGTTCTTCGTATTGTCACACTTAAACACGTATTTCTAATATAAAAATGAAATGCAGGATTTTTCATGAAATTCCTCGATTCATTCAATTCTATAATTTTTCTATACTACAACTGCAACAATAAAGTATATATGTGAGGCTGGCAGTTAAAAGTTAACGTGTGTATTTGCATTTTTCTTTACATTTTAAAACAATACACGGAAACACTTTATCATATTTAAGCTTCGCAATAAACTTAGATTTGACAAAATTATTTTACTCTTAATTTAATTTTTTTCATACATACATTCAAACCTTTGCAAAAATAACAAGAACGCCCTTTTTTCGATTACGAAAATTTAGGCGACCACAATTGAGAAGTTATTTGACGCCTTGTTACGTAAGTCTTTTTTTGTGACAACAAGAATCTACTTGTGCAGCTCATTACAAAAATCAAGTGGTTTTTCAAACGCCCTAATAAATATATCGCGGATGTCAAACATACAACTGCGTCGTCTTCTATTTTGGGCCTGTTGGGCCTCTTTGTGCATTAATTTTTCCGCATTGGATGCATTAAATATTCGGAGATCCTTGCGACAAGATTCACCTTTCACTTTTGATCACATATGGATGTATATCTTACTATCCCGATGTTTTAGCTATTCCGAAGTTTTGTCGGCGTAAGTTACGCACAACAGACTGGATAATTACTAACTCATCTACGCACTAGATAGCAGTGTGTGCGTTACAAAACAAATACGCTGCTAAAACCGGCCGATCATCGGCAAATTCGTTGTCGTATCACCAAAAAAACAGGATCGAAAACGAGTATATAAGAGATCCAAAAATATTTAGTATCGCAGTCGATTGGTGACATTCGAATAGTTTAGGAAACAGTAAAATGAAAGGATTATTTGTAAGTAGATTATATTAATAATTAAAATCCTTTCTACCAATGCGAGTAATCTTGAAATTATTTTATTCCACTTTTTCTAGAGCTATAGAATAAACCGCTTTTTGGAAATGTTTCTATAATAACATATAAATTTTTTTTAGTTTCTGTTAAGTGAAATTTAAATAAAATGCGAATAACGATTTTGTAACGTTTTCGATGAAATGAAAAGTTCCTTGAATAGAAAAAAATTACTTCATTTCTGAGTGAAAAATCAACGGTGTAAAGTAAATAACTATATTTTTAAGTTTTCATTCGAAAGCTGATAAAGCAAATACGAGAGCACAAATTAACGTGAGACGAATACGTTATAGAGAAAAATTGTTATTTTAAAATAGATGATTTGGAAAACGTCAAAAATGGATAGAAATGAAAATGTGGTAATGAAATAGGGCAAACTATGGGACAGATTACAGGCTAACTAAAATCGCTTAATTGACAGGGAATGCCCGTATATAAAACAAACTGCAATTTAAAAAAATTCTTCTGATTTCAACGTCATGTATTCATATGTAGAAGCTTATAATTCGTATTGTCAATTATCGGATAAACTCGAATTCCTTAGTTCTAAAGTAGAATATTTGCAAATAACTCTTCCTGCTTGCATCCCACGGAGGCCTTGTAACTAACACGTTCAAGGTTTCATAGATCGCGCAAAATGCACTTTGTAGATAACAACACGAGCGGTTTGCGCGTGAACTTATATGGAATACTGTTATTTAATCGTCTATAATGAGTCATCGAAGATCGCACGTGCGGTGCATATCTCCGATAGGATAGACAATGAATATTTCCTACCTATACAATCCAATGTACACAGTAAACTTGAGAACGCCTAAATCAAGTCACAAGTAGTGTTTCCCAATGGGAACTGATATTAAGAATGAAATTCAAAGTTCAAAATTCAAAATTCAACATACAAGATACAAAGTTCAAGATACAAAATTCAAAATACAAAATTCAAAATGCATAATTCAAAATGCATAATTCAAAAAACAAAATTCAAAATACAAAATACAAAATTCAAAATACAAAATACAAAATACAAAATTCAAAATACAAAATTCAAAATACAAAATTCAAAATACAAAATTCAAAATACAAAATTCAAAATACAAAATTCAAAACACAAATTTCAAAATACAAATTTTAAAATACAAAATTCAAAATACAGAATTCAAAATACAAAATTCAAAATTCAAGAATTTAAAATTCAAGGATTCAAAATTCATAATTCAAAATTCATAATACGAAATTCAGAATTCAAAGTTCAAAATTCAAAACTCAAAGTTCAAAATTCAAAATTCAAAGTTAAAAATACAAAATTCAAAATACAAAATACAAAATTCAAAATACAAAATTCAAAATACAAAATTCAAAATACAAAATTCAAAATACAAAATTCAAAATACAAAATTCAAAATACAAAATTCAAAATACAAAATTCAAAATACAAAATTCAAAATACAAAATTCAAAATACAAAATTCAAAATACAAAATTCAAAATACAAAATTCAAAATACAAAATTCAAAATACAAAATTCAAAATACAAAATTCAAAATACAAAATTCAAAATACAAAATTCAAAATACAAAATTCAAAATACAAAATTCAAAATACAAAATTCAAAATATAAAAATCAAAACACAAATTTCAAAATACAAATTTTAAAATACAAAATTCAAAATACAGAATTCAAAATACAAAATTCAAAATTCAAGAATTTAAAATTCAAGGATTCAAAATTCATAATTCAAAATTCATAATACGAAATTCAGAATTCAAAGTTCAAAATTCAAAACTCAAAGTTCAAAATTCAAAATTCAAAGTTAAAAATTCAAAATTCAAAGATCAAAATTCCAAATTCCAAATTTCGAATTTAAAATTCAAGATTCAAAATTCAAGATTCAAGATTCAAAATTCAAGATTCAAGATTCAAGATTCTAAATCCTGAATTCGAAACTTAAGATTCAAAAATAATCCGCTAATGCATGTATGTATTACGTATCTTAGGTTGTGCTAGTGTGCGCGACGCTATGCTACTGCGTCAACGGCATCCCAGTGTCGCCGGAAGTTGATTCCTCCGTTGAGAGCACCGATGTTAGAGAATCAAAAGAATTACCGGTGCCGGGGCGCTTCCAGGGTGGATTTATAAAGCCCCAAGCAAGAATGAATCCTTACCTTTCGAGGTCCCAACAGCGTCATCAGCACCAAATTCCCAGTGGGGTCGAAATTTCTGATTCTCATGTCCACACTACAGACACTATTACCAGTAGAAACGCTGATGTCCATGTCAAAGATTCTCTCCATGAAAAGCCCATAGAAATTCTTAGCCAAAATTCCGAGCTCTATCCCGATGGTTCTCACTTTAACGTATGGGAATCTGCGAATGGCATCAAGGTTCAAGAGGAAGGAACGGTCAAGGTCAATGACAAGGTCGAAATACCGTCGGTCACCGGTTCGATCTCGTATACGGATCCCGACGGCACTCCCATACATTTGACTTATACTGCGGACGAGAATGGTTTCCAACCGCAGGGAGATCACCTACCAACGCCTCCGCCTATTCCGCAGTCGGTCGTTCGAGCTCTCGAATACATTGCCGCTCATCCTTGGGTCGAAGAGGATCATATTAACTCACCGTCCACGGTTGCATTGGTGAAAGAAGAGTTGCCAATCGTTGAAAGTGTCTAATCTTGGAAAACATCAATTTTCAAATTTCGATTTTATTTTAAATATTGTTTTTGTGTGAAGATATTTGCATATGTTGACGTTGTCATAGTGTAATAAATTCTGATGCCCATTGAACTGGTTGTTTGCTTTTCCTAATTTATGCGACGGTATTAATTTATAAGAATGTAAAACATAGATATTTGTATATCAATTATAATGGATATGCGTTTTGCAAAAACATTTTGAGTGTAGTAGATGGTTTTATGCCGAACACATATCCAAAATTCGTTACTTCGCGCACATTTTTGAAAAAAAAAAAAAAAAAAATCAGAATAAAGAAGAAAATCTGAAAAAATTCATACGTATTCAGATAAATTATCATATAATTTTCATTAGAAAAAAAAGTTAGGTTGACTGATTGTTTGTTTAACAATCAGTCAACCAATGTTGAACAATGTTGTTTATTCCAGCAATTTGTTAATGACATTTTGGAATTATTTCTATGCAAAATTTATCTTTTCAGCACGTTTAATATCGATTATTTTTTTGTGATTTTTACCCCATCGGGAAGTAATCGAAATTTTCTCTGAAACTGACGATTGGCGGGACTGTACCTATCATAAATCCTTAATATGCATGGATTATTCAAAAAATTTTATACCATCAATAAGTATTTGACATTTTCTCTCATTTTTCTCGAACTCATACAAAATGACTACCAAACTACAGAACTACCTTAAAATATTCGCGTAGGACAGAAAAGCTATGTACCATAAATTCCGATCGTCCTTTTAACAATCATCGAGCGAACTTTTTGCTGTGTGCTACAATACTTAATCCACTTTTCTCTCTTCCCACGTGTTGCTATACATTCGTCACTATTCGTGTAATTTCGTCCAATGCTCGGATTTGTATTGCGCATAGCGTGCGAAACGCATAACCTTCTCATTGAAGACTGTCAGTGACGATCAGCTGATTGGATTTCTCAAGCATACGTGGAATACTTTCTACTCCAAAACCGATTCTGACAGTTTCACATCGTGCAATTCATGATGATAGTACATAGCGATTCATAAGTGACAATAAAGTATTATAGTTACGAAGAGAAATGAGGTGAACAGCTCAACGCTTAATACATGAGAGTGAAGAGTTTACGCGCGCATAACCTCAACAGATGAAAGCTGCCCACTATCAAATTGTGTATATAGCCAATAGAGAAAGACAATATTTAGGCGATAAAAAATGGCCTGGTTATCAGGTCTTGCTGGCAAGGCCGAAAATCTGCTCAACAAGATAGACAAAAACACTGCCGCTGCATTGAGCAAAGAAAAAAATGAGTATGAGCAAATTTCACACGGAATCGCCAATCGTTCTCCGCAGCGTGTTAGGTATTTATTCTTTTTCATTTACATTTTTTTTGCTATCTTATTGATATGTATTGATCAGCGATTGTTGGTGTTGAAGCGAACACATCTCTCAGGTCAAATATTTACGTTTTACATAGTGTTCGATAGGTTGATCGGAAAATTTGGCAAAATCAAAATTTGCGATTATAATATTATTCACCTTTTCATACTTTTATATACACTGTTTATACTTTATTGTATTTGACTCGTATGTTTTGTGCCTCACTATGAGTTTTATTTGTTTTTGCTATAATGCGCTGTTATCTGATAAACTTGTTTTTAATAATCATAATAAAAAATCCAGTAAAAAACATGCCAAACTCAACATGCAGAACAAATAATTCTGTTCTTTTTACATCTTTCGAATGGCCTTGAATTCAGCAATGTTACTGCAAGGGTTTCTAAGCAAATTCAAAATAATTGGTATAACTTTCAGTTATCCTGATTTGCGCAAATATTTTTCCAAATTTGCTGTAACATCAAAACAGGTTTTAAACAAATTTTGTTTAAGGTGTATATGTTGAGCATATGTGAATTTTCTGAAGATACATAAAATAAAAAGTTGGTTTCTTGAATCACATTGCTAACTTGTATGCTATTTTTTTTGTATGTTGGTGTACTATAAAAAGGGTGTGTGCAATCCCACATCTAGTATGATCATTAGACAAACTTAGTTTATTATGAGAACAAAAGATGTTACTTTATCATAACAAACTAGAAATTATTTAAGTATCTAGTAAAACGCTATTACTCTCTTATTTGCAATAACCACTGTGAAATCTGATTACTTTGAGTAATTGTAGTAATAATTTTGTAATATATCCTGCAGCAATAACAAATTCATCTGTGAACTTTTGGATAGTTGTAAAAAAATCTTGTTTTCAATCTAATATGGGCACAAATGGCAATAGTAATGAAAATGCATCATCGTTTATTACTTCGACTGCACATCATATGTATTTCTGTATTTTAAAAAAACATTGTGATGAAATATGATTAATTTTTTTATTTTGAGAAAAAGGTATTGGCTAATAGGAAATAGGGAATATGATTAAGACTAAATATTTTTCACAGCTATTCACAATTATATTGTAACAGATAGATGAAAACATGATGTGATAAAAAATAGCAGGAGAATGCTTCTGATCAAAGTAGACACTTGCACCTAATTGCTTTATTTTAGTGCTTGCTCACAGCATCAGAGCATCAGTAATAAACAATATAAATCAAACCTTGACCAATTCTGTCACTCTCCAGAGTATCTTGATAACTGCCATATATTTTTCACAGTGGCCACAAGTTAATAACTTCAAAATGATCTTTGAAACCATAATTAGTTGCTGTATTCATAGCCTCAATTATTCACATACAAGACAGAATTAATCCTAAACCAATTTCGTCACTCTCCAGAATATTTTGATAACTGCTATACAGTTTTAACAATGTCCACAAGTTAATAACTTTAAAATGATCTTAGAAATCATAATTAGTGGCTGTATTCATAGCTATGATTACTTACATACAAGCTATCATGTAATTTTGTTCACGATTTCTCATTTTTCATTCATTTCCATGAAATTGTATACAAATTATTAATGATATTTTTTTGTCTCCAGCGTGGACGCTGATATTGCTCCAAATGTTGTGACGGAATCGCCGATGCACAGTTTTCTCTCAGTGCGCTCGAATCCCGCCCCAGTAACAACTTCTTCCGTACCGACGTCGACTTTACGAAAGGAGGATGAATTAATGACATATCTGAACACGCCAACAAAAATTCTGAATGAAGTAACAACCGGACCTCCGACTCCGTCTTCCTTGCGAGTAGAACATTCGGCTGAGAATTCGGATTCCATATCAGATTTAATAATACACAGTGGCCGAACGAGTCCAGAGCCTCTTCAGATAGTTCTCGATTTGTCGGACAACGATTCTCTGAACGGCGATTCTGAGTTGGACGTTAATAAAGAGAATTCGATGCTGAGAAATGAGATAGAAAAATTGCGCAACGAATTACTGGTTACGAGTCACGTCGAAAGATCCATCGAAAGTGAGCACAGCAATTTTCAGCATAAATTAAACACTCTTAGACAAGAATACGAATACCGATTAACGCAGCAAAGATTGGAGATGGAAAATTTGATAAAAAGGTCGCGAGAAGGAGACGCGAAAAAGAGCTTGAAAGCAGCGAGGAAAAATTTGGACGAAAAGACTGAGTTACTCAGCAAACAACAAACTGATCATCAGAAAGAAATAAATGCGTTAAGGGAAAAACTCAGAACGTTGGAAATTGAGGGCTCCGAAAATTTGAAGAAGGTCGAAGATCTGCAGTCGGCGCTTGATAGAAGTAGATCAGATCTCAATTCCACGAGACTCGAATTGGAACAACACAGAGCAAGAGCTATGAAAACTTTGCAGGAAAAGGAGAAGCTTATTGCTGAGCTTAGAAACGATTCGAACGCCGGCTCGGAGAATGCTACGATGATTATGGAATTGAATCAACTGAGGTATCAATTATTATCCTTTTTTCAATACAACGAGTTCTGTGTTACGTTGCAGTATTTGCTTCAGTTTCCTTTGTTCCCTGTTCGACTTTTGATACATGTCGTTCATCTCTCTTGGATTTTTTCATAAGTAGCAATACGTATATTTTCCCGAAAAAACTTCTCTTCGACGCCTTGAGTTTTTTGGTTGAAACGAGAACGATTGTCAGTCGTATTTTAAGATGCAGTGAATCATTCTCAAGAATCATTCGAAAAAAAATCGTTATTGTCTTATTTACCGATCGAGTGGTTGAGCACTGTTAAAAATATTTAAAGTAGAATTACTACACTGTGCGGGAGGCTCTTTTACATAAAGGCTATAGAAAATGTGCTTCACGAGTAGAACGTAAAGTTCATGAACAATTCTGCTAAATTCGTTACAAAAGTCGTGTTAGTTGATGTATAGTCCTCCAAATTCGTGGATAAAGTCGTGTTTTTAATATAAGTTTACTTTAATTTTACAATACATACATTGAATTTCCAGTATCTTCGTATATTAAATTGAATTTTCTGCACGAATTTAGTAAAAAAAATACGATATAGTGAATGAATTTTCCAAATATTTTTTACAATGTCCTGTGACGACCCGACATTGCATATAAGAAGACCATTCAGATGAGAGAGACGTACTAGGTGACATTAGTGCTCTTACTCAGTGTCTGAACAATCCAGGTTCGATTCCCGCTGATCACCATATATTTTCGGTTCCATGTCATGATAACACGGCGTCGAAAGAACACGTCAAATTAACACATGCCAATTCAACACAATAAAAAAAAAACCACATGTAAAAATATCACGATTCAACAAAAGCACGCGCCAAAATAACACGATTCGAAGAAACACACGTTAGAATAACATGGTTTAAAAAAACACACCGACACAATATCATAACATCCTACAACGAGAGAGGAAGAGAGCAGAAGATGGTACATAATCACTGAAATGGAAGAACTCTACAACAGATGACAAATTCAGTGCAGATTATGTTCATAATAATAACAGTACATGGAGTAAATTATCTTGACAGTTATAAAATCGTATGGAGTAATTGTTTATAATAATAACAATTAACAGAATTTTTTATTCTTATACACTGAGAGAAAATTATGGTATCAATAACCATAAAGTGACAACTATTCATTTGTAGTTGGTACAAACATAGTTGTTACCACTTAATTAGTTGTCACGACTATTTCTATAGTCACCGTAACTATAAAAGGACTAAAAATAAATATTTGTCACTTTATAGTTAACTGTACTATGACGATTTCTCAGTGTAGTAATAAAAAGTAACGGAATCATTTTTTAGAAATATGGGCGTGCAAAGTTCGTCTTCTCGTACTTGCATAGCGTGCGCGAAATAGTCGATTTTCGCATGTTATGGGAGATTTTATTCGCACACTCCGAAACGTGCGCAAATAAAATCTAGCCGTGTACGAATAAGATCTATGTGTACGCGAATGACTTCAACCAGATTTCGCAAGCGACTGAACGATGCATTCATTCAGGTTTTGTTGTCAATTGTTTAACGAGATTCATCACTGTCAACCAAAAAATCGCCGACAGGGAGTTAATATCGAGGTGACGATCCAAGTGACAAAAAAAATTATTTGTTGTTGGATTAACATGAAAAAAATGTTGTCGATTTTTCAGCTGAACATTTTTGTGTATTTATATTCGGAGGGCTCGGCCCCCCGAACCCCCGACGCCCCTTTCCCGAGTAGACGCTGCTCCCCTTACAATGAGATCGAACTTCGCATGCTCATATATTAAAAAATAGTATGTGCGACGCGTGCGCGTAGATGATCCACGACTCGTGTTATTTTTGTTCATGGCATTTCAGAGAACGTTATTATTACTAGTGTTATTTCGAAATGTGTTATTTCCGACGGCGATATAATGACGCTGTTTTATATTTCATATGATTTTTTTACAGTAACAACAAAAACGTGCGTTATTTTGTCGTGATACCATATTTTCTCTCTTCGATAATTAGTCAGACCATCGGCACTACACACACACACACACACATACACTTTCCATACTCTGTCCTTTCCGACTGTTACAGTACCTTAAGACGTGTATTTAAATGCTGCTGCACCTTAAGATGTTTAAGGCAATGTTTTACAAAAAGTTACCACGGCAAAGTGAAAGAGAATTAGTGAATAAACATTTTTCACGTTCTCTTAAGGAGGATAAAACAATTTACACTAGACTGTATTTTAAAAAGCGTTTCTACAATTTTTTTGTCGCTTTGATTTTTTGAAAGCGTGGCTTAAGAGAATTTATTAAAATAATTTCTACCAGTATAAACGAATAGAATTGTATTTTGTCGACTCGCAGACAAGAGTGCGAAGTTCTGAGGGACGAGAATCAACAGGTACGCGAGCAGTTACGTTTGGCACGCGAGGAATTAACAAACGCTGACACGAAGCTGGAGGAAATGAGTCGCAAGTCGATCGACGCTACCAGAGAAGCTCATGACGTTATTTCGGCTGAGCGGCGGAAACGTATAGACGCCGAAGAAGATGCTCAAGTGCATTTAGAGGTTTTTATATCTGCGAAATATATCTGCCTCTTAAAATCCTAAATAAAAAATTGGAAAAACTTGAGTAATCATTGCTATAGGAAGTCAGAACTCTGAGGGAAGAACTTACGAGTCAGGTCAACAGCGCGACGGTAAAATTCCGAAAACAGGAAGCGGAGATTACTCGGCTCCGATCGCAACTCTCGGCAGCTTCAACACCTTCCAGTGCCGTTGAATCGAGACTCTCGAGTCTCACACAAACTTTGGTTGCGAAGCAACAAGCGCTCGAGAGTTTGACCACTGAAAAAAATGCTCTACGACTCCAACTTGAAAAAATGGAGGTACAAAATTGTATTCATGTTGTTACGTATATAAAAATTATATTCTGAAGAACACACGATATTACAGTATCAATTAGAATAGCTTGGTCCTGAAATGAAGAATCGAACGAGTAACTTATCAGGATTGTCATGACAATGAAATCTTAGCTAGAACTTCATTCCTTACAAATGTATAAGAAATAATACTAGAAAATCCAGTGATTAATAATATTCGTCGCAACACAAAATATCTGCGGTGTATATTCGTTCAGTCGCAACACATTAATGAAGAGAAGAAAACTGTTTCAACGTATAATAATTTGTTAAACACTCTTTAAAGCTCACGCGTGCAGTGAACAATAACGCGTTCTGAACGATTCGACTCATATTTTTCACACAAATATCCTTACTTTTTATTAATTGAGTGTTATGAATTTTTGATTTCATTTAATCAGCAAGAGTACCGAAAAATTCTGGCCAGCTCGAGGAGAAATGGGTCTTATAATAGCGTAAATGATACCGATGACGCCAAAGCACAAGTACCGACTTTCTTCATTGAATCGCCTTTTGACACTACAGTCACAAGAAGAGTAAAACGAGCTTACTCGACACTAGATGCGATAAGCGTTCGCACTGGAATTTTTCTACGACGTTATCCTCTCGCCAGGATTTTTGTTATTATTTACATGGTGAGTTAAATAATACAAGATTATTAGATCAATTATTACAGTAATTATAAGATGAATTGATTAATTTGATTGAAAAATTAACTGCATTGAAATAATGTAAAAATTTTGAAAAATGTATAATTTTTTTCAGGCTATGCTCCAATTCTGGGTGCTTGTTGTTCTCCTCTCGCAGTCGCCCGATCCTCATTGAATCTCTTTATGTGATAGACCGCGAAAGTCCAATATGCGCAATGAATTACCATGGGAATACAAATATATATTAAAAAACCACAGACGATTGATTCTTGAATGTATTTTTATTGTACAAGATTTTTATTATAATACTTTGAAGGTTCTGGCTGTGAATCGTTCCAACTTACAGCTTGTAGGAAACAAAATAAATAAATAAATTATTTCTAATAAACATAACGGAATTTTCTTGCGCATCTTGCGTAAAGGATGCGCGTAAAATTCCTTTAATCGTCGAACAGAGATCGCGTTCCTAAAGCAACCAGCTAACCGGGGATACGAAGCGCTTACACATTCGGATTTTCACCACATCATCATTCCAAAATATTGTCAACAACTGTTTCAGAAAGCGTTCAAAAAATTTTCAAACACATCGACATTTTCGACAGTTTGGAACAGATTGCTGTCTTTTTTTTCGAAACTTTTTTTAGAAGTTAAGTTTGCTCGCATTTTGATATGCAGAAGTCTACGACTTCTCTAATTATATAATAATCTCATATCCTGGATATCTTACTTTTGTGGCTGTTTGCATTGTAGGAAAAATGTTGACTTAAACAAAGAATTTATTTGGTAGACAACGAAAACATCTAATTATTATGGTTCACTCACATTGTTTATTTTGCATGAGAGCGAACCTTTCAGTATGACCTCAACATTTTTGTCTTTTAAAAATATTTGAACTTATCATTTTGAATTTTTTCACTTAAATTAATATTCCAATTTTCCATTTCGTCAACTTCAATTTCACCTCGAATCGCTGAAATCATCTCAAAAGGAAAAATCTTCCGCGCAACCAACAATTTTTTCAGAAAACTTGAGATAACAGAATAACAAAATAAAAGTGTACACGGAGCAAATGAAAAAATGTTGTTGGTAATACAGAATATACTCTTCTTACAAAACTAAAAATTCTTTATTTAAGCGGTTAACAGCACTAATTTTCTTCATGTAACCTCCGCGGTCAAACAAGGAAGATATGCACGATTGAATGTCATTCATTTTTTAATAAAAACCCAACTCTTTTGAATAGTTGATTTTTTTAAAAGAAAAATAGTGAGAATGTTTTTGCTGGTGCAGAGGAAATAAAATCGCAGCAAACGCAGATATGATCCTGCATCCCAAGTGCTATGCTATGAAACATTGTTCTAGAAGAGGGAAAATCTCACTGACCACACGCAATACGTATATACGCGCAGTTCTGACCTCAGACTTGAAGACTTGCTTTTTTTTTCGTATACGGTTAATCGCAAGCACGACGAAATACAAAAAGTCTGTATTGCTGTAATCGGTGATAGCCTATTGATTGATTTTATAAATTAATAATAAAATAAATACATGTATATCGTAAGACTGTCTTGCCTCGTATTGATAGCCGATCAGGCCATTAAATCCTAAAGTACTGTGATTATCACACCGTCGCTTTGACGGTCTTATATCTAGAAGGAGCGACTCCATTGCTTATAGGTTGTTTTTTTTTTTAGATATTCTCGTACGTACTAATGTGTAGTAGAAATTCAGCGATATTAAATTATTCCTAAAGGATACGCTTTTTTACTTAGTCTCGGAAGAATTCTAAATAACTAATACGACGCAAGTATCGTCAATAATTCATACGCCTTAATCAATATATCGTTCAAACTATCGTATCACGAAGTTTGAGGATTCTAAAAAATCTAACGAAAGTTCTAGGCTCTCTAAGTAAGCGTGAATATCGCTGAAGTCGATTTCAACATTGCGACGAAAAATCGCAAACTATGTATTGTATATAGAGATAACGAGCCGTCGGCAGCTGCGAATCGAAGAACGGAAACTAAACGACCCTCTTGATTTCTTTTATACATCTTATTCTTTTTCGCGCTGTATATGTCATGAAAATACAAAAATAAAAGCAATTAATGCAGAGGATCCGGTCAGAAAAATACCGTTAAGAGTGCTATATTTTTTTTTTGTAACACGTGCATCAAAAGTAGCGACTTTCGTACTAGTTTTGCGGGGCAAAAGCGATTCATACCGCAGCAATATCAGGAAGACAGATTTGCGCATGCGCAATCGTAATTTTACTCACTTTCGTCCCTAGACCGGAATTTCGTTCACTTTCGTCTCTCACTGGCGAGACGAAAGCCATATTATATCGACGCAGTAATTCTCAGCAGACGTCTGCAATTTTTCTCATCGTGAGTCAACGTCGAATAAAAAAAAATAAAAAATGAGTTCTATCAAAACTACCGTTTCTGTTGAAACGTCGAATGCACCACCGGAGATAGAAGTAAATTCTCGAAGAATGTAATTAAAGAATTGCTATCAGAAAAATTAAGAGAAAGATATAAGCTCACTTACGCGAAATTCTTGAAATGGGAAGAGACTCGAAACATCAAGAACGTATAAGGCATGCGATGTTAGCTTACTTTCGAAAAGTTGCTCAGAATATGCAAGCTTCAACGTCATGATTTATTTTCTCGATGTTGAAAAGCACGTTAAGCTTGAAGCGCAACATCGATATCATCAAGTTTATCTTTGATATATATAACGTGTTAACAATTTTTTTTTAACGTTGAAAAGTCAGATTTTCGTCTTCAGTGCGGGGGTTTCGAACCCCCCACCAACTTTTCGCCCCTGGATCGCGTGCACTCGTTACAAAAAGTATTGCGGCCTTCAAAATGGCGATTCCGTCGAGTGTGAAGTGTGCAGCACTCGCTTAACTCAGGCAGCGAACTTCACGCTCGTTGGAATCGCCAACTTTCGACCCTTGTCGCACAATATACTATTACACACGCTTTCAGTAACTGTGGAATTATTAGTGACTTTTGAGAGTATCCCATCACGAATAAAATGCAATATCAGCAAAATCCGGTTGCTTTTGTAGTTTGGATCAAACAAAATATAAATTTAAACAGATCTTAAGGCTACTCAATTAAAAAGTCTCCATTTTGCAAATGTATCGTTATTCGAGTTTTCTTGTCAACCGGGAATATATTCGAATAGCCAGAAACTTTTGCTACTGACCATAAAAATCATTGTTTACGAGTCCGAATAGCAAACATTATTTTAGATAATACCATCCGTCAACAAGGATGATATTTATGAATCAATATCACAAATTTGTATGCTTTCTCTTCAATCGAAAATTCCAGTGAGCTGGTGAAGATTTTTTTTCAATATCTAAATCGCATTCAGAGAAACTGAGTTTGGCTTTGAATTCAAATTTGTGTGTGTTTTTACTTGTGAAAATAATCTACAATTCTGCTTTCAAAAGGTTCGATATCAGTCTGTGTTACCGTGTTTCTCAATCCGCAGCTCCGATCTATATTTGCGCGTTCGTCGTCTCTGACGTGATATGATTCCGGGAACTGTGCGCTGAGCTACATGTTCCTCGCGCTAAAATATTCGTACACACAATGGTACAAAAAAAAAAAAAAATAGAAGAAAACAAAATGAGAAAAATACTTTCGCAAACGATTGCTCAACGATCGAGCAAGTCCGGATTTCGAGGCTCGCGTTCCATACTTGTTGAGTTGCACGTCGACGTCACCGTCGTCCGATCCGCACAAACTTTTCTTTTCGATTCTTCGACGTGCGCTTCTAATGCTGACGCTCTTTTCGTTTCCGTTGACTCTTCGTCCGTCGAGGATGAAACGACGGCAACCACTTTTGAATTTCTACTGCAATCCATTGGTTCTTCTCGCCTGTCGTTACTCTTGTTTTCTGGATTATTAAGCACGGAGCTAATAAAACTTTGGGTCTCCATTCGCAGAGCTTCCACCTTTTTTTCTAGAATGTGGTTTCTTCGGACCAACGCTATGGTTCTTGCTACGATATCCAAAAGTCCTGGAAAATAAAATTAAAAGTTCCATTTAATATTAGGAGAAATTGTACGAATATTCTATCATAGATTAAAAAGTAATAGCTGTCACTTTATTCCTGCCAGAACTACGAACTTTGTTCATTTTTAGATAATCGCTCTAACTTTCGTAAGTTTCGGCTATTTTGCGTAAATAACTTTTCTTAAGTAGAGCTACACGTAAACTTGTTAGGTATTAAATTTGATGGTGCGTTTCAACTTTTTTCTACGTCAACGGAATAATATTCAGAGATGCTACATACATAATTTAGTAAATATTGGCAAAGCGATTGGATTCTATGGAAATTCGAAATTTTGCTTATTATTTTTTCACAACTAAAATTTCGGTAAACTCCAGTTTTTTAAATTTATTTAGAAAGAAGAATGGAAGTGGTAACTTGAACCTGTCGAGGCTCTCCGTAAAAGTGTTTCGGTGTTTCGGGATCTTAAATTTCCGAACGATTCGCGTTCTTGCGTCAACTTTTACAAAGATTTATTTACCACGGACAAATCTTACACATGAAAATAATGTCCGGAGATGCTACACCCAAAGAAATGGATCTGAAGGGTTTATTTGAATCGGTTATGGGGTGTATTTAAAATGAATAAAATTTTATTCAGATCAGATAGAATTTATTCCAATCAGAAGAATTTTGATTTAGACAAAATAGAGTCTATTTTGATTAAATAAAATCCTATTAGGCTGGCGGTTGAATAAATAATTTATTTAATGTCCGGCCTAATAGTATTTTATTCAACCGAAACAGACTCTATTTGATTGAAATAAAATTTCATATGATCGAAATAGACTTTATTTGATTGAAATAAGATTTCATTTATTCCAAATATACCACATAATTGTTTCAAATGAACTCATCAGACCCATTTCTCTGGGTGTATATGTCAAATTTAAAGGCGATCGGTAGAAGAGTTTAGAATCTATAGGAATTTTTATTTTTTAAAATTACTTTTGAATTGCGAAAATTTCAATAGAATTACTTTCTTATTTATTCATGTAAAACAAGTATTTCAAAAACTTAAAAAATCACTCTTCATTATTATTGCGTTCAACGATTCTTTCTCCATAACGTAGTCAAAATGGATTAACGTTTTTCTGTAGACAGTTTTGAAAAAATCGAAAAAAAATGAGGAAGCAATGTACAGAATTCTATTTTTTTACTAGAAAAGTAGCCGCGCAATAAAAATAGTATGAAAAGAGTACTGAAATAATATAAAAATTAGAACACATATTCAAATATTAAGTATGAAATGAGTATATGAAAAATTATTCAAGTATTGTTCAGATTAATGTCAAAATGGATTACTCTCAATTCAAAATTAATATTTTTATTTTTTGAATATTACTTAATACCCGAATAAAAATATTATTGGTTCATGATTTCGTCCAACACGATATGTTCCTTATACTTTCCATTTTGATACTATTTCAATACTCTTTTCATACACTGATGAAAATAAAACCGTTGAATACTGTAAATGATTTATTCGAATCATAAACAATTAACTGAAGAAGCTTCGTCTTCGAAGTAACTCCGCGGATATTTTAAGCAACGATATATTCCGTTAAGTAAATTACATAAAAACAGGGGAATTTCTTGGGCAAAAGAATTAGTACATTCAAAGCCATTATATGTTTCATTTGAAAATCCATTCAATTGAAGTACTCAAATATCGTTTACACTAAAACAGATATTGATTTGATTGAAAGATAAATTTAGTTGATAGGATTGACGATAAAATACAATATGATATGGATTAGTATTTTGTCTGACGTCTTTCATAGGATAGTTTTATCAAATCAACAAAATATTTAGTCACAATGATTAAATACGTTGTTGAGTCAATTAAATTTTAGTTCCCCTGGATGAAATAATTATTTCAATGTATAATTGGTTCAAATAAATCGGTGATTTGAACATTTTCGTCGATTCAATTATATATTTCTCTCAGTGCACTATTTTCTTCGCGTGGGTATATAATATTCCACTAAATTGCATGTTATACCTCGACGACGTTTCACGATGATCCATTGATCATCTCGCTCGACCGGAATTCTCGCGCAAACCGAAGATTCCGGCGAGTCGGGAAAGCGGAGGTCGATCGGACCTTCCGGTGCGTAAACGGGATTGGCTGGTGGCGTATTATAACATGACGCGGGTCGCACCCTCGCTATGGACATCTGTCTGAGTTCGGCACTTCGATGCTTTCCGACAATTCCACCGACGTGACTTCTTTGTCTTCGTCTCGCGTAGGGACAGGCTGCATCCGCTCTGGGCATTGGAATATCAGGCATACAAACTACTGGTGCCATATTTATTTATCTTCAGTTGAAAAAGCCTGAAACAAAAATTACAAATAAATATAATGAAATTTGTTTCGTGACGAAAGTAGAAACTACTTTTTCTATCCTCTCTCAAAAAACAGATGGCACATCTAAAGTCCAAATATCGACGACTGAAGCTACCTTTCTCGCATTTTGATTGGTCCTCAATGGCTTTGACATAAAGCCAACTTCAGGGTGTTATAATCGCTGCAGGATCACGCGTGGCGCGCTTTTTAAATTGCTGCATGAAATTGGCCGGTTTCGGGTGTTTTTTTACCTCGCATTTTTTTTATTCGAATGTCACTTTTTATACGCAAAGAGAAGATGCCTGTATTTTTTTTGTTTGATCAAAAAATTTTTGTTTTTCGAATTATAAGATATTCAATTTAAAAAAAACGAGTGCATGGTCCATTTGTCCCAGAAAGTTCAACCATAGCACATTTTGAAGTTAAAAGAATGAGGGTACGTGAAATAATTTTCTAGAAATTAGAAACTTGCAAAATATTATTGTTATTAAAAATTGAAAAATAAAATAATTTTTTTCGCAAATTCTGGATTTTTTTTCTTTTATCATTTTATTAAATCCTTCATTTCATCCACTAACGTTCCATTTTTTTTTCAAATGAAGATTCCATGTTCGCTATTTTTCAAAAAAATTCATGGCGCGGACTGTACCGGTACAAACGGGGTCAGTGCCTTATAACATAAAAATAAAATCGGGTCCATCAAATCTTGATCTCAAAAAATATTGTAAGCGGTACAGGATGGAATGAAGAATTTAATAAAATTAAAAATCCGAAATTTTAGGGAAAAATATTTTATTTTTAAATTGTTAATAACAATAATAATTCGCAAGCATATAATTTCTAGAAAATTATTTTATGGGCCCTCACTTTGTTGACTCCAAAATGCGCTATGGTTTATCTTCCTAGGACAAAATAATAGGAGATATCAATTTTTTAAGTTCGTAATGCACTGATCGTTTTTTCAAGAAATACCCGATAATTAAAAAAAAAATTTGTTGGCTAAACAAAAAATACGGGTTTTTTCCTTTTAGATACGGTTTGCGTTAAAAAGTTTCAGTCAAATAAAAAAATTCGAGGTCAACCCTCGGCCGATTACAATGGAATTCCATTGTAATCGGCAATGGAACTCCATTGTCTATTCCACACTCAGTTTTGGAATAGAATACATTTTTTCGCGAAAATAGATTATCATTCCTTTGTTTAATTTTTCTCTGTTAAAAAGACATGGCACACCGAAAGTCGATTATATTGAAGCACTGAAGTAGAAATAGAGTCACATAAAATAACAAATGGTATAAACACCCAAATTTCATGTTGAGCAATACACTGTTAGAAAAAATTGGAAGTTTTTATGTATAAACTCGTCATCGAAATATAATTAATAATTGTGGGATAGAATTCATGTACTTTTCCAGTAAAATTGAAGCAAATTCTTAAAATTCAAATACTTTTACTGTAAAATTAAACTTAATTATTGAATCTGTTGCACCATACATTAATTTTACATTACACTTGTATGATAAATCTCATATTCCAGTTTATGAATAAAAAATTCCAGTAAACGTACACTAAATTTCAAGTTGTTTTTTTGTTATAGTAATAAGAAGAGACAAATGTAAGAAAAAGAGTGAGAGCGAAGCGAGCACGTTGTTGCTGTAAAAGGAAATGACAATAGCGCTTATGGCGAGGAGAAAAGTTGGACACGACAGTTGGCCTTGAAAGAGCAGGACTTTCGGGCACCCCTTGTGCAGCAACTAGGCACACGTGTCAACGGGGGCGTTTGCACGTGATTGTGCGCTGAGTTTCGGAGTGGCTCTCGGGAGGGGGAACTTCCCCGACAGCCAAAATTAATAACCCGATTAAACTTTCAGTGCAATTCTATTTTCTCGAGAGAGAGAGTTCCATTTCTTTGTAATCTGTCTCACGTGGCTCTGTTTTTCTTACTAACAGGCGTTTTTTTTTTCTCGCTAATTGATCGAGCTTATGGTGCATGTTGATCATTCAAAAAATTATATATTAGTTGCACATTCAAATCGTGATGAATTATTATAGAATATTTTGGATATTTGTTTATTTGGAATATTTGATAACCCGATTAAATTCTCAGTGCAATTCTATTTTCTCGAGAGAGAGTTCCATTTCTTTGTAATCTGTCTCGCGTGGCTCTGTTTTTCTTACCAACAGACTTTTTTTTCTCGTTAACTGACCGAGCTTATGGTGCATGTTGATCATTTAAAAAACTATAAATTAGTTGCACATTCAAATCGTGATGAATTATCGAATATTTTGGATAATATTTGTTAACCCAATTAAACTTTCAGTACAATTCTATTTTCTCAAGAGAGAGTTCCATTACTTTGTAATCTGTCTCACGTGGCTCTGTTTTTCTTACTAACAGGCGTTTTTTTTCTCGCTAACCGATCGAGCTTATTGTGCATGTTGATCATTTAAAAAATTATAAATTAGTTGCACATTCAAATCGTGATGAATTATGATAGAATATTTTGGATACTATTTGTTAACCCGATTAAACTCTCAGTGCAATTCTATTTTCTCGAAAGAGAGTTCCATTTATTTGTAATCTGTCTCGCGTGGCTCTGTTTTTCTTACCAACAGACTTTTTTTTTCTCGTTAACTGATCGAGCTTATGGTGCATGTTGATCATTTAAAAAACTATAAATTAGTTGCACATTCAAATCGTGATGAATCATGATAGAATATTTTGGGTAATATTTGTTTTGGTAAATTGTGTGTTTGTTGTAAGTGATGGTAATCGGAGTAAGTGATGGTTCATTGGATGGATGGTAAATACAAAAGAATTTAAATGGTCTGGAAAAAAGTAAAAGAAATTTTTTGGTTGGGTGTGCGAGCCTTTTAATGTACTGTTTCTAAAATCATCTGGTAAAATGCATTGTTGTTCTAAATAACAATCAAATAACTGTAATTTAGCAGAATCTCTGTCGTCAAGCGGTAAAAAAAAGAGATTATTTTGTTTACATTGAATGGTTAAAATAAATAAACTAAAATAAACGTCTAAATGTAGAACGATCATAATTATGGAATTCGCTATTTCAGCCATTCGCAATTTTGACCTCCATCTTATTGAAATGCAATCAGAAAAGTGAATGATAAAAATGACGAATGGCTAAAAAAGCGAATTTTATGATTATGACCATTCTACATTCAGACGTTCCTTATTTTAAGATTCGCTCTTTTAGCCATTCACTGTTTTGGTCATTTGCTATTTTGACCCCCACCCAAATTTTGTAATAAAGGGGGCTGCAAAGTACAACTTTGCAAATAGCGTCCTCATTATTTTTGGTTGTTTTTTTGCAAACCTTCCTTTATGAGGAAGCCAAAATAGATTAACATACTTCCTCGTAGAAGTATCTTCGTAAAAAAAATTAAAAATAATGAGGAAGCAATTTGCAAAGTTCTACTTTGAACCTTTTTGTTTGGACCCTCGCTACTTTGACCCCCACCCAAAAAGTGAAAGTCCTGAGAAATTTGAACCCCATTACAGATTATGAAGAAACAATGTACTAAGCATCGCTGAATAATACCGATTTCATGTATAAAATTTGAGTTCGTTACATCATCTCTTTTCAAAGTTTGGGCAAAAACGTGAATTTTTTGAAAATTTATCCAAACCGCTTTTCCGATTTCGGTAAAATTAAACACGAAATAACATTAACAATACCTGCACTTATGAAAAATTATTTAGCAAAATATCGCTATTTTTACGGGAGCACGCCCATTCTTTAAAAAAATGTAAAACGCTATAAAATGATCATTTCTGCAAACATTTCGAAAAATTGCATTGCAATGTTTATGTAATCACAGCTTCCTAATGAGGAAGCGAAAACAAGAAAAATTTTCATTGTACGGAAGTAATAACAGCATCGAACTGCGGTTTATTTATCGAAATCCCCAAATATATTAATGTCCCGATAAAAATGTCAGTACGTGCGTCGAAGTTGAATTTAGGAGTATTCTAACAGTCGAGTCTGCGGGCAGAAGCAGCACGTGGATCAGTTAATACACGTGTGTGACCGCCGATCGTGTCTCTGAATCAACGAATCGTTATCTTCTATCTAGAATCGAAAGGCAAACGGCGTGTATCCGGTTTAGCACGCGTCAATTCCAAGTAACCGCTGGTGGGCGTGAAGAGAGTTATCTCCGGTCTTGGGATATCCTGAGTGTGCGGAATTTCACAAGTCCCCGAAGTCCCTTGCCGCACCTCGCTGGTATCTATCTAGCTGCGCCGGGAACCGATAATACGACGGCACGTGGGGTCGAGATTGCGATAACGCTTTAATTAATAAACTAAAAAGTGGCAAAGCATTTTTACAGCAGCATTATGACATTATGAGCGACACGAGGTACGAAAACGCATGTTATATCGTTGTGGAATGATTAAAGTTTACCAGTATTTAAATTCACGCCAAAGTCCTTTATTACATTGAATTGAGATGTTTTTAATTAGTGGTTTTTTATCCTATTCCGATATTGACTGTCGTTTTATCAGGTATCAAGCAGGTAGAGCAAAAACCCGCTCACACTGAGAGAAGAATCTGGTAATTAAAAAAATATATAGTTAGACCAACGATAATCTTACTATAAACTATAGTTTCTAGGAGGAAGGTCTATATTTTATGGCTATACCAAATATAAGAAAATACATGGATGAACCATTAAGGATGTATAATTCGTACAGTTTATGAAACATTCTCGCCAAAAGTGAGTTTCAGAGATAATTTCGATCACTTCCCGATGGGATAAAAATCGGAAAAAAATAATGTATATAAAACGTGCTGGAAAGATTGATTTCGCATAATAATAATCCCAAAATGTTATTAACAAATTGGTGAACAAAACAATTGTTTAACAAACAGTCAGTCACACCGAAAGAAATAGATACTAAGATTTTTAATATCCGATTTACTAAATAATATATACTATCGAGTAGTATTTGGATAGTACCGTGTATTATGTTTATTGTAAGGGTTATAATACGGAATGTAGTCATTATAATCAGATATTAACCATTACTATAATTATACTAACTGTTGCACTCCAGAGAATGATCCCTATACGAAGCATCCAATATAATATATCCGATAGTATATTTTTACTATCGAGTAGTATCTATTTCTTTCGGTGCAACCTAACTTTTTTTCTAATGAAAATTATATGTCAATTTATTTAAATGCATACGAGTTTTTTCAGATTTTTTTTCTTTATATTCATCTTAATTTTTTTTATTTTGAAAAATGCGCAGAATATAACAAATGTTGGATATGCGTTTTGCAAAAAAATCTTGAGTGTAGTAATTGTAGGTTTTATGCCAAACACATATCCAAAATTCGTTATTTTGGCCCAATTTTTTTTTCTTTCGGAAAATTTCGAAAAATCGGGTTTTTTTGTTGTAAAAACTTCACTAAAATTAAATCCGATAAAAAAGTTTTTTGAGGTATTCAAATTTTTCGATTATGCATTCAAATCACGTTATGGTGGGACAGTTCCATCGTACATATATTTCTGAAAAATGGAAATGGGTGGAATTGCATGGCCTCCAACAAATAAATTGATACAGATTTATATGGGACATTTTAGCTCAAAATAACTGAAATTTTCCGAAGAAATTAATAATTTACTTGGCGTCGCGACGCTACCGCGTCTTTTGATATTTATTTTTCACCGAAGGTACTACTACTTTTTAGCCGAATGAATTTTCTAAAGTTCTGTATACGGATAACGAATTTTTATGATTTTTTTTCAAAATTGGATTCGATGTTGCTAGCGATTTTTTCGGCCAAATCATTTTTTAAACAGTGTTTTCTTTTTCTTGAGAAAATCTCTTTATATTTGAGTTGAATTGATTGTCTCGAATTACGTATATGAATATCGAATAATAAGAACGATTTTTGTAATGGGATTACAAATGGTTGAAAAAATACAGCATTCCACAATAAAATTATTGAAAATCTACCATGTCTTCATGATTGAATTATAATACTTTAGACATTACAAAAATTGTTTTTTAACATTGGTTATAAATATACATAATTCGAGAAAATTAATTCGGCTCAAATATAGCGAGGTTTTCACAAAAAAAAAGAATTAAACACCTCTGAATTCCATTCCAGTAAAAATATTAACGAATCGTTACGCATGTACATAACTAAAAAAAATTCATTCGGCTAAAAAGCAGCGGTTACCTCTGAAAAAAAAACATATTATTGATAATTTTTCGGAAAATTATACACTGTAAAAAAAATCTACTAGAAATTTAATGTACTTTGACTGGAAGTTTTTATTCATAAATTAGTGTATGAAATTTAGTATCCAAGTGTAATGTAAAATTAATGTATGGTACAGCATATTCAATAATTTACTTTAATTTTACAGTAAAAAGACTAGTATTTTAATAATTTGCTTCAATTTTACTCAAAAAGTACATGAATTCTATACCCAAATTGTTCATTAAACTTCGATGTCGAGCTTATGAATAAAAACTTCCAATCTTTTCTAACAGTGTAGTGAATTTCAACTGAAATGTTCCACATAAGTGTATATTAATTCATACTAGGCCCCAAATGCCATACATTTCCATTTCTCATAAATCCAAGTACGATAAAACTGCCCTAAGATATAACCATTTAAATGGAAAATCAAGAAAATCCAATATCTCATCAGATTCATATGTGATGCTATTAAAATTTGGTGATGTTATTACAACAACAAAACTCGATTTTATGTAATTTTGCTCATATATCCTCTTTCAGACGACTCAGATTACCCGTGATTCATGTATCGCGTGTCCGAACAGCAGGTGACATGTGAGCGAAGAAATTGTACCTATATCGGATAAAGCGATAAGAGGACGAGCCGACTCTTGACCAGGAGTTGACTCCACCTTAAGGTCATGCGATACTCACGATGTCGTGATGAGTTGGAAGAAAGATAACGACATTAGCCGCGATTATGACAGAGAGAGAGAGAGAAGAATCGAAGCATGCATATCGCATATAGTTTAAACACGCTCGAGACTCTCTCGTTTCAACTCTCCGCGCGGAGCGCGCAACTAAACGTCGTTCTGAAGCGCTCGAGACAATGGGGTCGGCCAGAGGCACGTGGCGCGCCTCACCGATGTACACAAACACTAATGTTTCGAGGATCTTTCACGGTGCTAGTGGGAGAGTGACTATATATGCGCAGACTGGTTTCGGCACGTGCAGCAGTCGCTGCGACTGCTACTATACCATAGCAGATATGTATATAGGTATAAACGTCGGTCACCGAAGGACCCAACTATGTATGTGCGCCCAAAGCCCCCATTTCACCGCGCACCCCTATTCCGTACCCTCTCCATGAGATTCTCTCGAGACCCTATCTCCGAGCCTCGTTTTCGATTCAACTTCCCTTCACCATTCAACAATCAACGGTTATTCGATAAAGAAAAAATACCCGGTAATCGTTGGCTTTGTTTAAAGCGGATAAATATATTCATCGTTTGGGGTTTAATTAGTTTAGTTGAAAAATATGCAATTTATTCAATGGTAAGAAAGTTGAGGCGTTTTTATCATTTTGTTGGGGCGGGGTTAAAGTTCCGAATGGTAAATAGACGAAGGTCTAAAATTCCGAAAATTAATATCCCACCTACATTTTTGACGAAATTCGCTAGAAAAATTTTCGTCAAAAATGTAGGTGAAATATTAAATTTCGACATTTTAGATCTTCGAATATTTACCATTCGAAACTTTGTCCCCGAGACGCAATGAAATCGGGGTTGAAGTTCCGAATAGTAAATAAACGAAGGTCTAAAATTCCGAAACTTGAAATCGCACCTACATTTTTGACGAAATTCGCTAGAAAACATTTCGTCAAGAATTCAGGTGAGATATTAAATTTCGGTATTTTGGAGCTTCGTGTATTTAACATTCGGAATTTTAAACCCGCCCCATTTTGTTTGTTCACTCTGTTTATAGGGCATAAATATTGTCATGTTATTTTTTATTTTCCCTATTTCCGAGCCTCGCTTTCGATTCAACTTCCCTTCACCATTCAACAATCAACGGTTATTCGATAAAGAAAAAATACCCGGTAATCGTTGGCTTTGTTTAAAGCGGATAAATATATTCATCGTTTGGGGTTTAATTAGTTTAGTTGAAAAATATGCAATTTACTCAACGATAAGAAAGTTGAGGCGTTTTTATCATTTTATTTGTTCACTCTGTTTATAGGGCATAAATATTGTCATGTTATTTTTTATTTTCCCTATTTCCGAGCCTCGCTTTCGATTCAACTTCCCTTCACCATTCAACAATCAACGGTTATTCGATAAAGAAAAAATACCCGGTAATCGTTGGTTTTGTTTAAAGCGGATAAATATATTCATCGTTTCGGGTTTAATTAGTTTAGTTGAAAAATATGCAATTTACTCAACGATAAGAAAGTTGAGGCGTTTTTATCATTTTATTTGTTCACTCTGTTTATAGGGCATAAATATTGTCATGTTATTTTTTATTTTCCCTATTTCCGAGCCTCGCTTTCGATTCAACTTCCCTTCACCATTCAACAATCAACGGTTATTCGATAAAGAAAAAATACCCGGTAATCGTTGGCTTTGTTTAAAGCGGATAAATATATTCATCGTTTCGGGTTTAATTAGTTTAGTTGAAAAATATGCAATTTACTCAACGATAAGAAAGTTGAGGCGTTTTTATCATTTTATTTGTTCACTCGGTTTATAGGGCATAAATATTGTCATGTTATTTTTTATTTTCCCTATCTCCGAGCCTCGTTTTCGATTCAACTTTCCTTCACCATTCAACAATCAACGGTTATTCGATAAAGAAAAAATACCCGGTAATCGTTGGCTTTGTTTAAAGCGGATAAATATATTCATCGTTTGGGGTTTAATTAGTTTAGTTGAAAAATATGCAATTTACTCAATGGTAAGAAAGTTGAGGCGTTTTTATCATTTTATTTTTTCACTCTGTTTATAGGGCATAAATATTGTCATGTTATTTTTTATTTACCCTATTTCCGAGCCTCGTTTTCGATTCAACTTCCCTTTACCATTCAACAATCAACGGTTATTCGATGAAGAAAAAATACCCGGTAATCGTTGGCTTTGTTTAAAGCGGATAAATATATTCATCGTTTGGGGTTTAATTAGTTTAGTTGAAAAATATGCAATTTATTCAATGGTAAGAAGGTTGAGGCGTTTTTTTCATTTTATTCGTTCACTCTGTTTATAGGGCATAAACATTGTCATGTTAATTTTTTTTTCACGCATTTTATGCATTACTTTGTTGGAAGGGATGAGCGATGTTGGAATATTAATAGTTTCGAAATTTCTTTCCGTTCAAATGACTCTCAATAATTCTGGGCTGAGATTGGAATATGATTTGTGAATATTAATTACGTTTATTTATTTTTTTTAATAGAAATATAATAATCATAGAATATTGTTACAATTACGGATAGTTCTTCAGATCGAATTGTATTTTAAATACAATTTTATTCGAATATTGCCCATTCACGGAGTTCAAGGAGTATTTTATTGTTCAAGGAATTTAATATTCATTCTACTGTTTTATTTGTTTACTTTGATTATAGCGAGGGAATATTTTCATTTAAGTTTTTTTGTGCGAGTTCAAGGGTTTATGAATTACTCTGTTTATAGCGAACGAATACTTTCTGTTAATGTATTCCATATGCATTACACTAGATTTATTATTTATTAGCGCGTGATTATTTTTATGTAAGTTTTTGTTACGATTTTGGGGGTTCATTAAATGTCTCACTCGATAAATATTCAATTGTTTAACAGAAAGGAGCTGAATATTAATTTTATTATTGAATTTGTTTATTTGCTTAAGCCGATGACGGTTTGATGCTTTTGACATATAGTAACACGAAGAGGATCAAGCAGATCACAAATCAACATGAAGAACAAATAAACAAGTTTAAAATGGGGACTGATTCAGATTACGCAAAGATTTCAACTTTCGTTTACGATTCAGCAATCAATCGTTTCTTGTTGACTCTGTTTATCGCGAGTGCATATTTTTATTTAAGTTTTTATTACGAGGTCAAGGCCAATATCCATCATTTTCTTGTATTTATTTACTTATGCACTAAATAGAGCGCATTCTCAATATAATTAATTACAACATAGGTAATTAAGTACGTCACAAATCAACGTGAAATGCGAATAAATAATTCAGAAGCGAATGATTAAATTGCACAGATATAATAGTTTTATTATTCGTAATAGCAATAAATAGAAAAATAACATGCAATAATTGCCGAACAGTAATAAACAACAATAAAAGATATCAACTGTGAAACGAATTAAAAATATCTTCCCCTTTCCTTCGTGGTAAAAAAAATATGTACGTTGAATTGCTCACACTGTATTAGTATTCTCAGATTACTATTTATCATACGACCACATTAACCTATAGACAGAAATAAAAAGCCTTGTACGAGCACAGTTCGATCGCCTAGCTAAAATAACCTAAAGCAACGTGTCTAGACAGTAAAAACTTACGCTAACCCGGTAATTGTATACAATTTCATAAACTATATTTATTATTCTCAGAGTTCGAACCAGATTATCAGAATCGAATATTTGTGCTTACCTAATTGGCTTTCGGAGTATAATCCGTCGTAAAGAACTTGACAATTAGTCAATTACCACGATTAGAATATTTCGGCGAACAGTTTCACCACTTTCACAATTTCAACTATTCCCAAACGGGTAAACATGTGATTAATTTTTCACCATTCAAAATCGTTTAATCGTTCTCGTATATTGCTCACTAAATCGTGGAGGATTTCAATGTTAACACCGTGGTTATAATTGAAGATACGGCAGAAAAAAAAAACTTTTTTAAATTGAATAAATTTTAAACGCCAGAAAAAAATGCACCAAGAGGCAGAATACACCGACCGCTCGGCTTGAAGTACCAAAGGCTTCTGACTGTCGAGCGCGTATAGTACAACTCGCTGATGCTCGAATGGCGAAACGCTTGAGTGTCGATCGCGGAATATACCACCGCACGAGGAAACGGCACCAGCGCGTCAGTGGAGAACACGAAACGCGAGTGTTGCGTCGTCGTGCACGAAAGCCACGTGCGCCTAGCGCCTGACACCCTTGTCCTTCCCCCTCGCTGCGCTCCGTGAGATTTCCCCTTCGAGGTCGGAGAGCCCGTCTTTCGCTTGACGCATACGAGACCGAATGACATAGCTTATTCGTTGGTACACTGTATTATAGCTTATTCGTTGGTACACCGTTAAAAATGTTTGATTGAAAAATAATATACCGGTATATAAAGCTTCGATGCATATACCGTATATTAATTTTCGGATACATTCGTCATTGACAAATACAATACTGGTATAGTAAAAATAAGCAATCGGTTTTGAATATTATGAAACACTTGGCTTTTGATTTTTCAAACTCTGAGGTAAAATCGCAAGCGGTGTGCATAGAAAGTAATGGATTATTGCACTCGCACTGTAAAAAATGGAAGTGAATTTTATATACAAAGGGATATGAGATTCATGAATCAGGTTTATGAATTATATTTTAATATACTTTTATTGTAAATTTGATAATCGTATATGAATTCGACGATATCGGTATTTAGAAATTGCTGTACGTGGGTATCGATTGAACTATTGATAGAGCCGTGAAAGAAAATTGATATACGGTTTAAGACATTTTATAACCAAAGTAGAACTTAATGCAAATTTGCATAGTAAATATGGGGTTTCAGTTCTTGGAATTTCCTGACCTTCGTTTAGAAGAAAATGCACCAGTGTCTCTGGAAAATATTAATAATAGTAATTTCCGAATTTTCCAATTTTTTTCGTTAAAATATACTGTTGATAGACATTTTCTGCAGAGGAATGCTCTCGATAGGAATTTCTTGTCAAGATATTCTGTCGATACCCATTTTTTACAAGAGAAATGCTGTTGAAAAATGTTTTCTGCAAAAAAAATTCTGTCGATGGACTTTTTTTCGTAGAAAAATTCGCAAGCTAGAAAGTAAAATTGAGATGTACATTAGGTTTAACGGAAAGATTCCGTAAAAGGTTCGATGCATACACTGTAAAAAATGTTCGTACGGAGATTAATATTTTGAGAAGTTTTTTTTGCAGATGCGCGTATATTAAATGTAATATACAAATAGCAAATAGTATACAAAAAAATGTTTATAAAATTGATATACAGTATACTAAAAACTTCATAATTGTAGTGTTTATAATGTGTTTTTCCAATACATATATTAATTTTTGAAACATTTTTAACAGTGTAGGAGGAAATATTTTATGTCACCTTTCCCTTGCATCCGTTATCATTCGTTCTGATATTTTGACCACCGTGAGTGTTCTGACATGGAAATAATGAAATAAAATGTTTTATAAGCTTAAATTCCATAAAATTTATTGATTGCAATGTCAAACTGCATTACACCCAGAGAAATGGGTCTGATGAGTTTATTTGAATCAATTATGTGGTGTATTTGGAATGAATGACATTTCATTTCAATCAAATAGAGTCTATTTCGATCGGATGAAATTTTATTTCAATCAAATAGAGTCTGTTACGGTTGAATAAAATACTATTAAATAAATTATTCATTCAATGGCCAGCCTGATAGAATTTTCTTTAATCGAAATAGACTTTATTTTATCTAAATAAAAAAAATTTCTGATTGAAATAAATTCTATCTGAGCTGAATAAAATTTTATTTATTTAAAATACACCCTATAATCGATTCAAATAAACCCTTCGGATCCATTTCTCTGGGTGTAGTTTATCAACTGTAACCTGAAACCGTATAAATTTGATCCACTATCAAAACCGCATTAATTGTATCGACTATATGTCAAAAAAGAGAACGTACACTACGAAAAATCACTTTTGCTTTATAAAATAATTTTTACCTTTAGGGATTCTGTATGAAATAAAAATGAGTAATAATATGGTCTGAGACAAAAATAGGTAATAATGTCGAAAATTACAATGAAATAAAAAATTTTGCAGTTCCAGCTTCGTTCATATTTACTAATAAATGCGCAATCGTGCCGAGAAGACCGTTGAGGAACTTGATATAAACCAAAAGTTTCCCCATTCGGAATTTCTAATGAATTTTTATTAGTGTATTAAATCCCTGTCAATAGCAAAAAAAAAAAGATTTTTTTCCTTGCTCTCCGCCTAAAATATCGTAGAAAACGTCTTAGTGATAATCCTGTCAAAGGGGAAGCTCATAATTTTAATTCTTAGAGGTCCATCATCGCGCTTGAAGTTTTCATATTTAAATAACACAGGAAAGTGATATTTTTCCATTCTTTCTCCTTGCAACCTAAGAAGAATTTTTTTTTTTTAAATCAATGGCTACATCTTATGAATGATTAAATTTCGAACAAAAAGTCTAATTGAGTCGAATTTCTATCTTCAATATTTGATCTGTACAGAGCTTTGAAATTTTTTATGTAAATTTTTCGTGTTTTCTTTACATTTTTTAGCTAATCTATTAAAGTTAGGACAAAAAGTTAAAGGAAAATTTCGTCGTCCGTCTGACGCACTACAAAAAAGTTGCAAACGATTTTTTCGTATCGTTGATATTTACAAAGTTACAGTCCAGCAAAGTTATAGTTTTCGTATTTGTAACTATCATTAAGTCAATTACCAAGGTTAGTACAAAAAAGTCGCTAGGACTTTTAGGATCAGAACATTGAATTTTCTAAAGAAGCCGGGTGAAATTTTATATATTGGTAACGGTTTTAAGTTACAGACTCATTGAATCTTATTTTGATGATTTTTACGCATATCCAATAAAAAATGTCAAGGCTCTGTAATAAATCAAATATTGAAGATAGAAATTCGACTCAACAAGATTTTTTGTTCGAAATTAAATGATCCATAATGTGTAGTCATTGATTTTATGAAAAAAAATTTCTTCTTAGTTTGCAGGGAGAAAGGATGGAAAAAAATCACTTTCCTGTGTTATTTACATAGGAAAACTTCAAACGCGATGATGGAACTCTAAGAATAAAAATTATGAGCTCCACTTTTGACAGGATCTTTGCTAAGACGTATTATACGATATTTTGGGCGGAGAGCAAAGAAGAAAAAAATCACCTTTTTTTGGCACACCCTAGTCTATACGTATATGCTAGATAAATTGATTATGTTTATTTTCTCGTCAGATAACCTGCGACATAAAACCTAGATAGATTCTAGATAGCCGTGCCATCTATAGGTGTGTTCAAGCTAGAAATTTTTCTAGTCCCTTTACATAAAACTTTTTTAAAAAACTAGCTAGACGCTCGATTCAAACCAGTTTACTCCAACCAGATTCCCACACCAGATATGGTCACTACAATGGGTTGTCTATGCAACTATAAATAGTTGTCTCAAAACACAAAATTCCCGGTTATATGGACTCACGGACAGTAAGTCCGTGCACCTGATTTTTGAGTGTACCCAATTGCTTCTATTTTTCCATGTATTTACGAAAGTATTAGCACTTAAAAAAAAATCTCATACAACATTTCACGCAGTATATTTTTTTCATTCCTCGCACTACAGCCAGAGAGTCATACTCTCTGGCTTTAATACGTGTGTTGAGGTTATTTTGACCCCATGTGACCACAGCGGCTTATATAAACTGCCATATTTACTTTCAATACAGTTTTACATCTTAAATTCTTTCGGAGCAAACAAGAATAAGAAAATGTTTTTCAAGACCGTACATACTAATACAAAGTATGCTATATTATCAGGAAAAGGTTTAAATTCAACAGCAAGAAGCTGCAATGAATAACACTAATTATAATAGTTAATTATAAAACGAAATAAAACATTTTTCACTGTGTAACATTAAATATCATAAAAATGTATGGAACATTTTGTTAACTTCTCTTTCATACCGAGAAAAAAATTTACTTGAAATTTAATGCACACGTACCGGAAGTTTTTATTCATAAACTGGTATATTAAATTTATTACACAAGTGCGGTGTCAAATTTATTTTTCGTACAGTCATTTTAATAATTTGCTTCAATTTATCTGTGAAAGTACTTGCATTTTTTTAAAAATATGCTTTAATTTAACCGTAAAAGTACTTAAGTTTTTAAATTAACTTTAATTTCATTTCAAAAGTAGCTTGATTTTGAATTACAATTGGATTTTTTTCAAATTAACAAATTTATAAATAAGAACTTCTAGTCTTTTCTGACAGGGGATGTAAGACACTGCACATGAGCAACTTTGCGTTGTTGGTGTTTCGTACCGCTCAGTATCCTTCTTGTGCGATTGACAGCGCGCGTCGTTTCTCACTCACCTTGCGTCACTCTCGGGATGCGAGGACGACGGGCGAGAAGAGACGGGAACGAGACAGCATGCGCACGCTGTACACGAACATATATATGGGGCGTTCCACGTCAAATCAGCAGGCCATGACCCTCACCCTCATCGATTTTGTTCATTTTTCAATATGATGTTATTACCGATCCATGAAGGCCTCCGAATTTTTTTCAGATTTTTTTACAACCAGTAACATGTTTAAATCCTTGCAAAAAAACAATTCCAAAATAACCGTTTTTAAAAATCGGAAAAAATTCACAACGATTCTATGATTTAAAATATGATTTTTGAGCGCTACGCGATAATGTGATCTCAAGATTTACAATTTTTCCCACTTTTTTCTTTATGTCGCAATTTTGGTTCTTATTTTATAAATCAGGATAACTTTTTCAAATATTAATGGATCTCAATTTCTCTGAAGATGGGAGAATTATCGGAATGCCCGAAAAGAATTGATATCGTTGAAAAAAATTTCGCAAATGCATTTCGCAATACATAATCGCTTGGACAGCGAAATGCATTTGCGAAATTTTTGTTAACGATATCAATTGTTTTCGGGGATTCAGATAATTCTACCATCTTTAGAGACATTGAGATCCATAGATATTTAGAAAAGTTATCCTGATTTAAAAAATTAGAAATCAAGTTGCGACATGAAAAAAAAAAATTGAAATTGCAAAATATCCTCTTCAAATTTTATATGAGGAAGCAATGTGCAAAGTTCTATTTTGCATCTTTTTTTTCTCTTTAATTATCCATATTGTGTGCACGTATGAAACACCGTTGACACACCCTCACATCGCTTTTTCATTAAGTACAAATTTTTATCTTACTCTCTTAACTTTTGCGGAAGTTGTGACCGAAAATGTACATTTATTTAAAATTAAAAATGCCATAAAATCCGAAAGACTTTACCGATCAGCACCAAATTTCGTACGTAACAGAACTGTATGGTATTTTTCGACTGTAAAACATTTCGGTTCATTTGTTGAGATTCGACGTGAATTAGAGAAAAAATTTGTTTTCCCGAAAAATTCAAAATTCTATAAAATTGTAACCGCTTTACTGATTTCGCTGAAATTCAAATCCAAGCATCATTTAACGTGTCTTTATTTATAAAGAACTATTTAGCTAAATTGGCGAACTTTTACGAAAGTTAGAGCGAATACGACATTTAAAAAAAAAATTAAATATTCTATAAAATCTGTGTACATTGATACATTTAAATAAAAATCACGTCAATAATAGAGGAGTCAATACTCTAGATGCTTGCCAAATTTAAGCTCGATCCATTGTGCCGATCTCGAGTTATGGACAATTGAATTTTTCGTGTCTGGAACACACACACGCGCACACACACACGCGCACACAGTTTGATTCTGTTGTGTGGGTGATTCTGAGTATGTATGAGCATAAAAATCTAAAAAAAAATTTTTACGAAAACAAAGCTTCCTCTGGATGAGGAAACATAATTTGGAAAAAATAGTAAATATTGAGACGACATTATCGCGTAGCGCTTAAAAATCATAAAATCAGTTTGAATTTTTTCAGATTTTTTAAAGCGGCTTTTTTTAAATTGATTTTTTTTTTCGAGGATTAAAATTTTCAGAAAAAAATCTGAAAAAAATTGCGAAGCTTTTATGGGTCGGTAATAACATCATATCGAAAAATGAACAAAATCGGTGAGGGTGCGAGTCACGTCAAATCATGGCCTGCTGATTTGACGTGGAATGCCCCATATATATATAGGTATATATAGTTCAGCCCTCGCGGCACGTGGCTTCGTCGCAGCGAAGGTCGTTGACTCCCACCTCGTTCCTCATCCAACCGCCCTATCTAGAGTTCACTCTGCACGTGTAGTACAGCGAGGGTATTCCCTATGTATATACTATACAACCGAATCTTTCCCCTCGCTAACGCAGACAGTCTATATAGTTGTCGAGAGCGACGCTATATACTATGATGCGTCCAATAATATGCTCGCTTCTTCGACGATATTACGACAGCCTTAAGGAAGCAAGTAATCATTGGACTAAGCCAAGGATTTTAAAAAACCGCTGCGAAGTAGAACAGTACAGATTGCTTGTACAGTGTTATCGGGATTTTATAAATATTTTATGAGAAACCGGGGCTAGAAAAATTGTCACCGGAAAGTTGAAGACCATAAATCATTTTTTGATTTTTCAATTTCATCCCATTTATGTTTGTCTTTCGCGTTTTTTATTTTTTAGGGAGCAAATTTTTCGGGGACTAATTGTTTTGTTAGCGAAAAACCATGTTTTTTATTTTTTTATTTTGGCTTTCTCGTCGAGAAAATTTCGGGGAATGTGGAAAATAATTCAATAGCTTTTAACACTCATTGTCTGTTCCAAATGAGATTAACGTGTACAAATCTAATTAGTAAACTTATTTGTGTATAAAAATTAATTGCGAGCTCCTGAGATGTACACGATATAAAGTGTGAAAGCTTAGAAATAGCGAGATCTCGATCTTCGTATGGAACTTCAATACGTGATTTTTGAGATGAAACTTTCATTTTTAGATTGATTATAAGGAGGAGGTTCAACGACATTCAAAGCTTTTGAAACAAACCGTTAGGACTTTTTTCCGACCTTTCTTTTAATGATATATGATAAAAGATTCGTATGTATTATTTTGGCGAGTAAAATTGTAAAATTAATCTGGTTTTCCGAACATAGTTTATTCATAATTTGCATGTATGGATGATTTTGATTACCCGAAGAGAAAACTACTTTTTCATGGAAAACATATTTGTTGGAATTTTAATAAAATATATAATTAAATTTAAATTTATCGTTGTTTTTTTAACGTGTGATTGCCTCTCATAAAATTGCAAGCGTGACGAATTCCAAAAAATTGAAAGGATGTTTTTTTTTCAATTCAACTTGTAAAAATGGGAAATGGCGAGAATGCATTATTTCTATTTTTTATCACCCTTCGAATGTGATGATAATCACATATTTACTTTGTTTTGAACTAACGACGGATTCTTTTTTCTAAGTGAGGCAGATACAAATAATAGTATATTATGTTACAAGAGAGGAAAGAGTGAGATTTTCGTCGAGGGTGAAGTTTGATGCCTGAGCAAAGCGAGGGCACAAATCACCCGAGGTAAATATCACACTCCCTTCCGTGTAGCATACGTGATTGGAGCCCTGATTTTGCTAAAAAATAACCGCATTTTGTGCTCCACATAACATCACAAGAATTGCTAATTGTTAACCGACGAATTGCTAATTTCCAATGGCGAGTACACATCTGCAGTACGGTTTTCATTACTCCCGCCAAGCAGAAATGAATCGTTTTTCTTCCTAGGGAGTTATGACACTGGGTTGCGCATGTGCACGAGTCAGAATTTGCAAATGAACGATTTAACGCTGCGTAACGCGCACGAAATGAGCTTATTTCAGCAACGTTACTAAAAATAGTACATTTCAACGCTAGGGTTTAAAATAATTTTACTAACTTACATTTTTTTGTGCTATTTCAAAATATTATCGATTTGAACAATGCAACCCCTTCATTCTTCAATTTTTTCCCCTTTTAAGTTCACCTAATCTATTTTCAAGCACTATTAAGGGGATCTAGTCACCTAAAAAAAGTCAAAAGAAAAAATTCTGGGAATAAAACCGTTCTGGTAAAAAATCTTACATTTAAATCTCATTGAGTATTATAATTCTGGAATTTCGTAAAAACATACAGTGTACCGGAATAGTGTGAGGTAAAAAGTGACATTTTTCTGAACTTCTAGTGTTCAATGTCTCATGTTATCTGTCAAAAAGTGCATTCTGGATTGAATAGGAATTTTCATTTCAGGTCTTTTCAACAAAGGCATGATTTTCAATGTGTAAATTAATCTTTCTCTATTAAAAAATCACTAAACAATTGGTTACAGTAAATCAAATTTTTACTGCATTCAGAAAGCTCTCTTCGAAAGTTAAAGAAAGCTGGCAAACACTAAAATTGGTTCACTGCGTTGGTCTGAAAGCTACGACAAGTGAAAAATGTTATTTTCTACCTAACACCATTTCAGTGCACTCTATACAAAATTGTCGAATTATAATGCTTGTTGTATACCACTTAATTAGGTTTAAATGTAACATTTTTGAGAAAAAGAGGATCATCCGAAGTATTTTCTTCCTTATGACCTTCTTTAGGTGACTGGGTTTCATTAAAATCGACGGCAATTTAAAGAGAAAATTAATATTGCCTCATTCAGTTATCTATAAAACATACTTAACCCTTTCAATAAAAAGTCTTGGATCTGGCATCAAACGCCCCATATACTATTGATGTCCGTTCCAATATGCATCAAGGTATAAATCTGAGTTGTCTCAATTTTTAACGAATTTTCCACTAAGTGTCTACATAACACGGCAAATAATAAGAACAATTAATGTAAATGCATACACGTTTTAAACTTGATATTTATTGTTGCAAGATAACCGTGAAACGTGCCAAGTGGGATTATTAAATTTTGAGTCCATTGGGTTCAATAGTCAACACGCACACGCATCCGAACAATTTTTCTACGCCACCTTTTCCCTCATTTTAGACCATTTTTAATGTAACTGAAAAATCACACCAAAATTGATTCACAGGTTTGGTCTAAAAGCTACGACAAGTGAATTTTTTTTTTTCTACCTAACACCATTACGGTTGTCTTTACAAAATTGCAGAATTATCATGCTTGTTATGTACTTAATGTGGTTTGAATGTAACATTTAAAAAAAAGAGTATCACCTAAAGTATTTTCTTCCTTATGACTTTCTTCAGGTGACTTCGTCCCCTTGAAACCGACGACGATTTAAGATGACAATTAATGTTGCCTCATTCAGTAATCTATGAAACATACTTCAAAGAAATATATTTTCAAACAAAAGATGAGACATAACTGGAAAACTGACATTCCATCAAGATAAACTTAAATTTTTATAAATTATCTCAAAATTTATAAATTAAACGGAATAATTGAAAATAATCGTCAAAAACTATGAATAGCAGTATGCATTGATATTCCAGTGCGAATATCTTCTAAACGATTCGAGTAATCGATAAACCACTAGAGACTTTTCTTAAAGAGCGTTTACTTTCCTATAGAAATAATAGAAACTCAAGTGTCAATAATTATTTTTCAGTAAGTTACAAAATTCAAATCAAAAAGTTATTTTTCTTTAAATTCTTCAATCTTTGACCTTGAATATCTTTTGAATGGTTAGATTTATCAAAAAAGTATAAGATACCATTTTTGTAGAGCGTTCAATTTTCTATAAATATTAACGATGTTACCGGTCTTATAGTCTGTTGGTGATAAGATATGACCATTTTTATATGAGACGTAATTGAAAATGCACATCGATGATAATCTTCCCATTAATTTTAAGAGCTCATACTTGGTAAGCACTGTCAAGAGATATTCAGCAATCAGTTTTCGTGTGTCAGATTTGAAAAACAAAATAATCGATTTTTTTCACCCACCCTAATACTTAACCCTTTCAATGAAAAGTCTCGGATCTGACATCAAACGTCCCATACCTACACTATTGATGTCAGTTCCGATATGCATCAAGGTACAAATCTGAGTTGTCGCAATTTTTAACGAATTTTCCACCACGTGTCTAGATAACTCGGCAAATAATAATAGATTGTGCAGTTTCATTACAGCTGTTGACTTGAGTAATACAATTTTAACTGCTGATTGCAACTGACGTTCAGCGAGGGTCCGTGGAAATCTGTCCGAGAGCAACACGTGCCGTGACCAGTTAAAATTAAATAGGGATTGCAAAAGGAGAGCCGCGACTTCTATAATTATACAGTTATCCATGAAACATAAGGACGCTCGAGGGAGGTCATCACAAAGCGAACGCATGCGAGCTAGCACGTCGGTCTATACGACTTTCCCGTGTCCCCAACACGTGGAAAATATTTAAGCGCCGCGCGGCTACTGCACTCGTGTCCGTCAACAAACGTTCCACCTCGTGTCATATAGAACGAGCAAAGTAAGCGTAAGCCATGCGTCGTCGGAGAGAGCTACTGTTATAACGGGTGTATATAATTATGTCGGTCATTATATCACTCGGCGAGGAGTGAATATACACATGCGTGATAGTATGATCTTGTTATTCATACCACGACGTCCATATGGGCCGTTCCGGGTTATAACTGGTGTCAACCTTGGCAACATAAGTAGGAAGAAAACTCTTCACACTAATTATTCAGTATTTCCGGGAAATTCGTTTTGCAATTGCCACTTTGTTCACCGCTTCGAAACATACTCTCGTATCTCTGTGCATAATTAATTAGCATACAAAATTTAAACCAGGTTCTTCGTTGTTGCTGACTACGAATTGTCATGAAAAAGGCTCAAATCTTGCTTTTTCCAATCTTGAATGGAAAGTGGTCTTTTCAATACTATGTTGTTCCATTTTTGCTTCCTCATAGAAGCTTTGGTATCGTGAAAAAAATTTATTTCGAAATTTTCATGTCAGTACACTCAGAACGGTCCGACACGACGAGAAAAGTAGTTTGTGCGAAATGTCTGTATGTGTGTGAGTGTGTGCGTGTGTAGTTGAGGCGAATCGGTTCGAAAATTTAGATTTGACAGCATTTTTTTAATTTTGGAAAAATCGTTTTCATGCTATAACTTTCGCAATTAAAGAGGCACTGGGCTGAAATATTGTACATAAATAGGCTACCCGTGAAAAATTATGTGTACTACATTTTGCAAGAATCTATCGAGCCGATCTGATTTTATTACAATTTTAATGTTTTCATAACTGTCAGCAAATACTATAACTCATGCAATTTCTGAGATACCTGGCAGCATTTGCCGATATGATTTCACGATCATTGATTTCCAATTAAGGTTTTGGTCTAATTAACTGCACTGTAAAAAATATTCGTACGGAAATTAATATAAAGTATTGGAAGTTTTTTTGCAGATGCGCGTTTATTAAATGTAATATACAAATAGCAAATAATATACAAAAAAATGTTTATAAAATTGATATACAGTATACTAAAAACTTCATAATTGTAGTGTTTATAATGTGTTTTTTGAAATTTTACAACATATCCGTATATTAAATCAAAATTAACACATTCTATCTGCGAAAAAACTTCCAATACATATATTAATTTTTGAAACATTTTTAACAGTGTGTTGATGTGTCAGAAAATTTCGATTTTGTTGAACAAAAAGAAAAAAAAACACCTTTTACGAAAAAAAAAAATTTCGAAATTTTTCACAGATTTATCTTAGATTTTCTTCACACTTAGACGACCATTTAAAAAGATATTTGGTACAAATTTGACACGAATCGGTCAAGTGGTTCAAAATTTATGGTATATTGAATTATTTGAAAAATCTCGTTTGAGCGTTTGCTCATGCAAATTACTAGGTATCGGGTTTCAATTTAGTTTACATATGGACTATCATTATATAATTTTTGAGCAACAATTTTACACAAATCGGACGAGCGGTAAAAATTTTACGTCACTTTGAATTTTTATAAAAATGTCTTCCGAGTATAAACAAGCCTGCAAAGTAAAACCTTATGCAAATTGCTTCCTCATTATTTTTTGCTGTCTACAAAGCTTCCTGTATGAGAAAGCCAAAATTGATCAACATACTTCCTCATAGAGGTAGCTTTGCAGAAAGCAAAAAATAATGAGGAAGCAATTTGCAAGGTTTTACTTTGCAGCCTTTTTATTCAAACGTTAAGTGCACAATGATTACGTTGAGCACGGGCTTTTATTTCACCGACTGCAAATATTGGTATGTACTTATTGCAGGTCATGTGTCCACGGGAATGTGAAAATTTATGGTGTTATGTTATAAAATGAAAGATGTAGTTGTTTTTCCAATATGTGTTATACTGTAAAAAAATGTATTACGAATATTGATATATTACTGTCGGAAGTTTTAATGGATAAACGGGTATGTTAAATATAGTATACACGTTTCGTGAACAATTAATGACGCACGTACTAAACAAGTTCAAAAAGTCATGTTTCATATAACTATTGTATATTGAATTTAATGTACTGATTCATGCACAGTGAAATATCTCGACCTATAAAATTGTTTGAAGGGCATCAATACTCTAAAGTATTCATTTATTATACCTAAAAAAAATGTTGTAAATTTTTTTATTTTTAGCTTGAACTTGAGAAAAAGTGATTGAAAATGATTATCTAGGGAATAAGCAGGTAAGTAAAGGGATGGTTAAACAATTATTATAGACGGATAATATAGATGGATGAAATGTTAAGCTTCACATTTATTGTTGCAAGCTAATTCCGAAACGTGACAAATGGGATTGAAAATTTAAGCTCACTGGGTTAAGTAGTTAACACGCACACGCATCCAAACAATTTTTCTAAACCACTTTTTTTGGAGTTCTAGACAATTTTTAGTCTACACGAAAATCAGGAAAAAAGTATGTTTTCACGAAAACAAAGTTTTCTTCATGAGGGAGCAAAAAAAGTCCTGAACCGGTTTATTTTACTTAAAAATGCCCATATAAATATAAATCGATAATCGTGATCTCACTAAGTTGGTTTGCTCAAATATCAACTGCTTTTTTCTTGTTGTTGTCGAAGACATACACATACCAATGCATAACTGTGGATATTTGTCAGCGTCTGAAAGCCGATAAAGAATTTTAAATCCCCAGACCGCTCGTGCAAAGCGTGTGTATACTGCATAAGTAACCAATCGATAAGAATTTTTTTTTTTTTAATTTCACCAGGAAACGTTTGCACAATGACTTAACGTTAGTTCACATTAAGAGTCGATTATGCTTTGTCTGGAGCTTATATAAAACCCAGTAAGAATGACGCAGGCTGTCGAGAATTGATAGGCCAAATATAGCGACCAATATATACGAAACGATAATTGCTATGTATACAGTCTAGTGTTCTTCTCCTCTATGACATTTAATTAATAATACGGCATGCAGCGAGTAATGGGAACAAATTGGTAATTAGCTGGAATTCAAGGATGCAATACTTGTTTTGTTTACCTTCTTTGTTGTTTCCAGTATCTTTTTAAGTGAAAGACAGCACATCAGCTGTTGCAGTTATGTCAACTTTATTTATACTCTGACGGTGAACACGTGGAAGAGCTTATCGATTTACGCGATCGACCATTTTGTATAGCACGTGGCTGACTCGACGCCGATGATTCAACAACACAACGATAAGAAATATTCTCCCTGTTTCAGCATTGTTTAAAGCTTTGCACCTATTGAGAGAAAAAAAATTTAATACACCGAATTATTTATTTAAAATATGTATATGGAAAATTCCAGTGAAATTCAAACACCAACATTTTTTTTTCTTCAATCAATTCCGAAAAATCGGATTTTGTTATTGTAAAAACTTCATCGAATTGCAATACGATAGAATATAAATCTGGAGATTTTTTAATCAAAATTAAAAAAAAAAAGAAGAAATTTTCGTGATTGAATTTCAGTAGAAGCGCTCATATATAATTAATTCAAATAGTTAGGTATTTGTATCAATGATACGTATGGTTAAAAAACGATATATCGTGTTGATTTAATTATATTAAAAGAGTCGAATTATTTGAATTTAAAAAAAAATCAGTACAATTGGAGCAGCTATGAATTTCGTTAAGTCGAATAAAAAAATGGTTGCAATTTAATAGATTTGAAACAGTTTCAAAATCCATCAAATTGAAGCAGTTGAATATTAACAGGTTGAAGTGAATATTGTTTATATTAAAACATATACTGTTTTGATTTAATGAAAAATTCAGTTGGTATATAATATGACATATATTTTAAGATGATTTCATAGAATATTTTGATTGAATCAACACAATATTTCGTCGAAAAGATTAGACATTTTGTTGAGCCATTATGATTTTGATTTCATTCAACAGAACAACCAATTAAATATATAATTGGTTCAAATAAAGGGTTAATTTAAAATGAATGATTTACTTGAAAATATAGTGTATCCAATTATACACTGTTCATAAAAATGTAGATAAAAATACTACACAGTGTAGGAAGCTTGTTTGCAGAAACGGATATAGAAAATTTACTACACAAGTATATCGTAAAATTATTATACCATTCTTGTAAATACATTACGAAAGTAGCATTAATTATGTAGTTTGTTAAATTTGTTACAGAAAACGTATTAATTAATGCACAGTATACTGAATACTTCACACCAGTCATGTTTTTAATATGAGTTAACTTCAGTTTTGCAATAAAGTCGCGTTTTTAATACAAATTAATTTTAATTTTACTATACGTACATTGAATCATAATTTTATTTCGTATAATCAATTGAAATTCGTAAACGAGTTTAATGAAAATACATTACACGGGTTGAGTATAAATTATTATACAGCATATGAATTTTCGAAATATTTTTGACAGTGGCTATTTCTCTCGCTGCAGAATGAGAACGAAACGGTACCGATTCTCACATTTCCAATTTGCATTTATGTCGACTGTCGTTTTCATCTCTACTCGAATTCGACTCTCGTTTTGCACATCTCCCAGCGAACCTTTCTCAGTCGACGCTCTCGAGTCATCTTCAGATGTACGTCGTTCAAACATAAATATGCACGTTCGTTACAACAAAGATAAATATTATACCGTAGGAAATAAAAAACGTTTGTGATGTCGTTCAAAGGTTCAAACCCAGTCGTTTCTCCAACAACTGCGTTTTTCATGAATTTCTATAAATGCTCTAACCAAAATTGTTGCACGCACGCGGAATATAAGAAAAAGTAAAAATATGGTAATTGCTTCCTCGTTATTTTTCACTTTTTACAAAGCTACTCCGTGGAGATAATGACTAATGAGTGTGGCTTTCTTATACAGGATAAGCTTTCTGAAAGCTGAAGATAATGGAGCAGCAATATGCAAAGCCCTACGTTGCATCCTTTTTGCTTCTTCACAGAGGAAGCTTTGTTTTCGTGAAAATCTTTTTTTCAAGATTTTCATGTTAGAATACTTAAAATGGTTTATCACATCGAGTAAAATGGTTTTTACGAAGTGTTGCTTTCATTCATTTTCTTCAAATATGGCACTCAAGTAAGTTATCATATAACAAAGTTTGTGATTGTATTTGACGCGAATCGGTTGAAATTTTTTTTTCTTACAGCATTGTTGAAATTTTGAAAAAATCGTTTTCACGCTATAATTCACGCAATTGAATAGGCACCGGGCTAAAATTCTGTATATAAATGGATTAACCGTAAAACATTGCGTGGACCAAATTTCGCGAGAATCTGTCGAACCGTTCTGATTTTATTACAATTTTAATCTTTTCAAAAATGTCTGCAAATACCTCATATAGATCATACACATTATGAGATATCTGGCTGCAATTTCCGGTATGATTCCACGATTATTGATTTCCAATTAAGATTTTAGTTTAATGAACTGTTGAAATGACAGAAAATTTCGATTTTGGTGAACAAAAAGAAAAAAAATCTTTCACGAAAAAAAGAAGATTTTCGAAGTTTTCCACAGATTTATTTTAAATTTTCTTCACCCTTAAACGACCGAACAAAAAGATATTTGGTAGATATTTGACACCAATCGGTCAAGAGGTTCAAATTTTATGGCATTTTGAAATATTTGAAAAATCTCGTTCGAGCGCTTGCTCATGTAAATTACTAGGTATCGGTTTCCAATGTAGTTTACATATGGACTATCATTAACCAATTTTTGAGTAACAATTTTACATAAATCGGTCGAGCGGTAGAAATTTCACATCATTTTGAATTTTTATAAAAATGTCTTCCGAGTATAAAAAAGCCTGCGAAGTAGAACCTTGCAAATTGCTTCTGCATTATTTTTCGCTTTCTACAAAGCTCCCTCTATGAGGAAGCCAAAATTGATCAACATACTGCCTCATAGAGGTACTTTTGTAGAAAGCGAAAAATAATGAGGAAGCTATTTGCAAGGTTCTACCTTTTGAAATGAATTTACTTCAATTTACGTGATAATGAACAAATTCTCATTATCCCACCTTGTAAAATATTATAACGACACACGTGGGAGAATTTTTTTCGACGAGTGTTACAATCACACGAGTTATTCGTAATCAGTGACTACAGAGTACCCGGTTCCAATTTGTTATGCTAATTAAGTGTCCAGAGATATGCTTTGAAGCGTTAAACAAAGTGGCAATTGTATTGGCAATGACTGCTGTGCAGAATTTTACTTTACTTAGTGTAATAATGGACTTTTTAACACAACAACCGTCATTTTCACACGTTGTGTAGTAAAATTTTGTACAATACGCGAAGGAAAGGTCTTTATGTCGCTCCGTGCGAGAACTGCGACTTCTCGCACACAGAAGAATTTTATCTGATGTTTGAAAATGGCTGATTTTTTCCAAGTATAAACTTGAAAATCAGAATAAATCTGAAAAAATACATACGTATTTAGAAAAATAAACAAATGTTTTACATAACAAAAAAAAGTTAGGTTGCCGGGTAATTTGTTGCACTATTATTTATTTAAGTAATTTTTCAATAACATTTTTTAATTATTATTATGTCAAAATAACCTTTTCAGCATTTTCTATACGCTCGATTTTTTTCAGATTTATATCTCATCGAGAACTGTTGGTGAATTTTGTTTAATTCTCCCTCGAACTTATACGGTGTTACACCGAGAGAAAATATTTCTTCAAAACAATTAAATTGTTTTTTTATTTTATGCCCATTAAGTAAATGTTTCTTTACAGGCAATGAAATGTTCTCTTGAAAATTTAAGTGCACTATCTCATTGAAATCAAATAGATATTTCGTTGAAATCAATGAAAAAAGAATTTAACCACCCATTTCTTTGCTGTCAATGAAATCTTTTCTCTCGGTGTAGACCGTAGAGGAGGACTAACTTAAAGGTGATTCTATCAGTCATCGATAATGATTGTGTAATTTCCGTCACGAGGTATGAGAAGAAACTGTAAATTTCGCAAAAGTCAAAGCGCAGGATAACGATCACCTATTCAGTGACTATCCATGAGTTGACTAAGAATATTTTCTACATTTATATAATTTTCTTTTTAACTTGGCGACGAGACGCTACCGAGACTCTTCGTAGGATAGAAATATATTATCCCGCACTCACAATCTTAGCTTGAGTGCCGATTTTAATGAGCGGATCTTTCAGCTGAAAAAAGATTAGGAGTCGACCATAAGCTCTAAAGCTATTTTGATTAAGGTAGCTAAAAAAGTTTTCAAACATGCGGCCAATTGACATTATTATACGTATGCTGACGTTCTCCTGATAATTTGCAAGCATTTTTGCTGTTTAGCAATTACGAAACAGGATTTGAAGCCAGACTACGCTACCGATTTCTAGAGTGATGAAAGATGACTCAGCGTTTTTAGTTAGACTTTGAGCCGAGGCTCTCGCCGAAACGACTTTTTTCCACTTTCGACACGTTTAACTACGAAATCCTATTTAGGAGAAACCGAGATTTCAAAATTCTAAGTAGACTCAGAAAAATGTTTGAAATCGTGATTAAGCACAACTTATTAATTATTTTTCTTGGGTCGATCTGATGTTTCTGGGAGAAATTCAGAAATTTTATTCGAATTTCCCATATAGATAAGACTGTTTTTTTTTGCTATGAATAGCAGTGAATTTTGTACGGCATCGACGAAAATTTTTCCAACCGTTAATTGAGACACGTGGTGCCTTGAGGTCGATATGTTGATATTTGTATGTATATATGTATATATATGCTAGAAGAGGCGAATTAATTAACGCTTGGCTGATCGTCTATATTTGAGAAATTTCGCTCACGTGCTACATTCTTCAATGTCCGATAAAAAGTGCCGCCGGAATATTCACTATGTGTAGCAAAGCAGCGCAGTTTTGTCATTACAACTTTTTACAGACCGGACTTCCAGCTCGTTGACCTTTTCATTTTCAAAGCTAGACAAACAGCGTTCTTTGAAGACCGACAAGAGACTCTTGTCGGAAGGAGACAAGGATGAAAAATTTAATAACCGTAGTTTCGGATATGAGTTTCCTTGGAGAATGCAATTTTTTTTACAACGCAAACATATTTTAATTTAGAAAGAAAATGTATATAGGAAGCAACTTTGTGGGTTGCACGTGCGTCTTATTTATCTCCGCATAATTTCTCTCTGAAATTAGTTTCTGCCACTGGAATTAAAAAAAAAATATATATATATATATTGGAAGCAAAATTGTAAGGACATAACATTTGGGGAACAACGAAAATACGATTTTTTAAATGTAACTTTATTTCGCGGAATATATAAATATTCGCAAATTTCATTGATTATTTTTCGGGCCTGGATTTCAACAAATCACATCGAACATTTTGTCTGCAAAATGGAAATGTGTGGAAATACAGATAGATAAAATGGAAATACAGATTAGTAGCTGCTTTTTAGCAAAATGGATTTTCTCAATTGATTTATCTACGATTCCTTGAATTATTTACATGGATAATGAATAGTACGAACAATTGTTGTAATGGATCTAGTTTTTTAATTTGATCATGGTGACATGGTGAATTTTGCTGTATTGAAACTTAGCGCAGTTTTCATGATTTTAAAACCCGGTTTTTTAAAGAATTTTCCAAAGTAAAATAGACGTTAGTGGTTGAATTTCGGTGGACTCGCTCACATTCAATTACTTATGGTATTGATTGAAAATTCTGACCAAATAATCGTTGATGATAACTACAATCTGTTAGAAGCTGTTTTCTCCCGAACAGTACGACAGATAGGGTCAGTATTTTGAGGCGATATGTGGGAGTATCGTGGATTTGGGCTAAGCTTTTGGCTTCTCATTCGATATAGTCGTTTTTTTAAGAATTGAAAAAAATAGTGCGAGAGAGACAGAAGTATATCCGAAAGAGACAGACCTATAGTTTGATCAGACCTATAGTCAAAAATTTCTGGCGGTGTGTCACTGCGTCTCAAGGATGTATATATACGTACAGTCGCTAAAAGTGAGTTTCAAAGATAATTTCGATCACTTCCCAATGAGATAAAAATCGAAAAAAAATAATAGATATAAAACGTGCTGAAAAGAATGATTCCGCATAATAATAATCTCAAAATTTTATTAAAGAATTGGTGAAAAAAACAAATGTTCAACAAACAATCAGTCAACCTGAATTTTTTTCTAATGAAAATGATGTGTTAATTCATTTGAATGCATACGAATTTTTTCAGATTTTTTTCTTTATTTCGATTTAGATTTTTTTCATTTTCAAAAATGTGCGTGAAATAACGAATTTTGGATATGTTTTCGGCATAAAACCATCTACTACGCTCAAGATTTTTTTCAAAACGCATATCCAAAATTTGTTATATTCTGCGCATTTTTAAAAATCAAAAAATCAAAATCAAAATAAAGAAAGAAATTTGAAAAAAATTGTATGCATTTAAAGAAATTAACGTATCATTTTCATTAGAAAAAAAGTTAGGTTGACTGATTGTTTGTTGAACAAATGTTTTTTTTTACCAATCTGTTAATAACATTCTGAGATAATAATAATAGTAATGATAATAAACGTGCATAATAATGCGAGATCAATCTTTTCAGCACGTTTTATATGCATTATTTTTTTCCGATTTTTATCCCATCGGGAAGTGATCGAAATTGTCTCCGAAACTCACTTTTGGCAGGACTGCACGTATCATACATCCTTAAGGTCAATATGAGGGAATCCCCCTAAGATATACCGTGAAAAATGTTCAAAAAATAAATATATATTTACCGGAAGTTCTTATGCAAAAGCCGGTACATGAAATTCAATATACAATTACATACAATTCAAGATGGCGTTTTTAATGCGTTTAATTGTACTGTTCATAATTTTACATCATATCTCAATATTATGCTCAAAATACCTATGTTAATTTTAAGTATGAACATTTTTTTATATTGTAGTAATAATTGATTTCATGGTTACAAATTCGATTTTTACAATGTCATTATCTCTCGTTTTAGTAGTGGCGATAAAGGTATTCGTGTACGGATTTCCGAACACTATGATACCAAAGAGCGGTAGTAGTATCTGCTATCGATCGACCAAACTGTGTGTCGTTATGTGGCCTGCTAGCTGCTCACGAACTATTTCCTGACAGTTTGATGGGATCACAATTCAGGCACGTCACTTATTCCATCGCACTGCTATTTACTGTGGCTGACTGTACGCGCACGAGGTCGTCCGTGCACGTGCAGTTGTATCGCACCGCGTACCTTTTAATTCCCCAAGATTATGCATTTAACTTCGAGAGCTTATCCCCTATGTCTGTTCGCAATTTGTAAACAGTTTCAAGGCGAAATTCCGAATTTCCTGTCACCGTTAAAAATTTATACGAGTAAGCGAGTAATATATTATAAATTATATTATTAATTGGTCACTCAATTATTATTGCTTAGAGCATATAACAATTTTCTCCAACAAGGCCTTCATTAATTCGTGCAAAGTGTTTATCTTCTACTTGTTATTTAGTTACTGAACCACGAAGTTTTTGCATAATGAATTAATTATTCCCAGAAAAACGTACGTTTTCAAATTTTGCCTTTTTGACATATTTCTAATAGATCATGAAGAAAATGCATATTTACCATATTCTTGTCTTGGAAGAATAATTGACGAATTTCTGATTATAAATTTAAAACGGTTAAGTTGTAGGAAATAGATTGTCATCTTTTTTTAGATGGCAATAATGTCGTTTTGCGAAATCGAAAAAAGTCTACGTGATATTTCCAACTTTTCCTTGCCGACTTATTGATTATGCATCACCAAGTAAATTTATATTGACAAGTTTTTTTCGTAATAACGACCGAAAAAATTTTCATGTACAATTTATAAAACTTTGAACAATATTTTGGATTTTTGTTTAGGGTAATAATATCACCGACGGGAAAAAAGTTCAGATGGGTTTTTCGTGCTGATAATCGATTAACTGCGAATCGTGGAAGAGTTCGCGGATAATTAGAGTCAGTTAGCGACGGATTATCGTGACGTTTTTTTTTTTTTTTTTTTTAGTCACGCGAAAGAAGGAGTTCGCAAACGTGCTCGTCGGAAAATACACGTGTCAGTAAATACAGGGGAAACTGCTGGGAGACCATAAGCTGAAACCCGCGAGTCAGACAACGTGCTTCGCTCCGGTTGATCATAAGACGAGGCTGGGGCATTTTGGGTCACGCTCCAGGAAACAGTGAGACAACGGACTCATTTAAAAAAAAAATGACACATACAAAAAGTAAATAGTAGCCTAGTAGTAAAAGAGTTTATTGACAATACATTCTTTTATTGGACGTAGACTTAATACATTCGAACGGTTTCGAGTATAACCATACAAACAACAACGTCCACGCTTCACGCGCTCTCTTACCTTTCATTTGTCTTTTGTTATGGCTAAACATAATATTTGCATGTATATATGATTCGTGACTTAACGTGACTCTATTTCTGCTTTAGCGTTTCAATATAATCAACTTTCGATGTGCCATGTCTTTATTTAACGAAGAAAAAAGAAAGACAGAAAAAACATGTGTTTTCGGAAGAAAAATGTATTGTATTTCAAACTGCGAAAAAACAACAATTCCAAAAGCGTGCCACACGCGATTCTGCAGCGATTGTAACAGTCTGAAGTTGGCTTTATGTCAAAGTCATGGCCGACCAATTAGAATGCTAGAAAGGTTGCTTCAGTTTCGATATTTCGACTCTCGAGAGTCGAAATATCGAAACACATCGATGTGTTATGTCTTTTTTAGTTAGTTAAAATTATGAGAATGGGATAGTTTATTTTTTTTGTTTTTTTTTTCTAGGGAATTCGTTAACCCCACTATTGCGGTTCTAATTCATCATAGGCCAATGTCTCGTGTCCCTGGTGAATAGTCATTTGGTGTTTTGGTTGTCGATTGACATTTCGTAGCGATTGGTTACGTAGATCAGTGTTTACACAGAATTTACAATGGCGTCGAGTTGCTACCGTGACTCTTCATTACAATGTTCCGTTTGATTTAGTATTGGAGTGATTCCTGTTGTTTCGTAAATAAATGTATTGCATAGATCAGTGTTATTATGGATTTAGCTTATGATGAATTTAATTAAGATAGTTCTAGCGCTAAGGTATTTAGTAGATAAATGCATGATTTTTTAATATGTTGTTCCAGAAGCTTTATTTATGGCATCTGTAAAGTTTCACCGTATGTTAACGATCTTTTTTTCGAGAAATAGGAAGTAAAAAAATTGCATTTTAATATTACTGGTATAGGGAATACGTGTCCATGTCAGTATTTTTCGATAATACATTACGAAAATAGTACTTCAATAAACAATTAAACGGTCATTTTTTTCACCAGATTGCAGGCTTTCAGATGATAAGTCAAAAATATAGGGTATACGAATGTCAGAAAAAGATTTCTTGGATTATTGCAAGCGAAATTATATAAAATCAGCTGGTTGCTCAATATGGCCGACGCGACTGCGACTTGGCAACACCGCGCTCAGGAGACACGTGACCGCTTCATTCAGTAGATAGGCCGAAGAACGTTGCGTTTTTGGGTATGCGCATCATTAACGTGAGAACACTTGTAGCACTTTACACGCAAGATTCTCGCCAAACATCTTATTATTTCGCTTTCTGTATATTGTAACGAAAGTGGTATCTTGCACGATGTATACCACGAATCTTTCGCGAGTGTTTTAAATTCTACAATGCGTCGTCCGTCATGCGCCGGGGGTTCAGCCGCCCTAACCGCCTTTTTCAAACTTTCTCGCTTAGCGATCGAATCTAGCAAATTCTGCCGAGCTTTTTTAATCTTTGCCGACACGAACTTCACTTTTCGTTTTCCATGAGTGGCATAAATATTATGACTCGCCCTTATTAAAAAAACATGGGTCGGAAAAAACTCTTTACCGGTTATGTCGGTTAGGATCCGTCAAACTATTGTATGTTCGGTCCCCACGATGCGACGTTGCCAAGTTTACAACGGTGATCTTCACGTAGTGAGTCAAATTCGAGACCGAAAATAAAAAGAAAATGTATAAAAAGTAAATACGTACCACAAAGGGACCCTAAATTCATTACCGGATAATATACGAATATTTTCAATATGAATGTATATTAATGCAATTCCTTTCAATAGTGACATCAGAATAGAGCTTCGCATGACTAGTCTGATGCTAGCACTACCTTAAAGAAGAGAATAAGAGAGAAAATAAATGTTTCTTTTGCTCCAAATACTATACTTTAACATTTTTTTTGGAATTTTTTAATTCTGTAAAGCTTAAAATGTTATCAATCCGCAGGCTAATGGAATAAGAAATTTTGAAATTCTTTGCGTATATGAGGCGTTAAGGAGGTTCGGTATCGACTATCCAAGTCGAATCAGTGCTAAATTTTCGTAATTGATTCTTTTAAGCTTAATTCATTAAGAATCAACAATAAAGAGTGATTTGTGTTGAAGCATGTATAGTTAATCCTGTGGAAGATCGATAATAACGAATTTGCATTAAGATTAACCGTTTAACTTTTTTTTTCAATGAGACACATTCTTGTTTGGTTTTTTCCAAATATTCTTCACCGATTACACTGAGTGATAGCTCATTTTGTTTCTCAGAAGATACTTCACGAATTGAACGCCTAGCTATTACGTAATATTGATCGTTCAATAATTACAGCCTGTTATTTAACGAAAACTAAAATACTTTCATAAACAAAAGTGTATAATTATTAAACGATCAACAGTATGAAATATCGTGGTGGTCAATTAATAGCAACTAATGCAAATCGATAAAGAATTACTGATTATACTTGGAAAAAACGGAACGAAAATGTATCCCACTACAAATAAATGTTAATCACTTAATGTTAATACAAATTCGTCACTATTGATCTTTTACTGGATTAAGTATACATGCTTCAATACAAATCACCCTCCACTATTTTTTTTTAAGCATTAAACTTTAAAAAATCAATTACGAAAATTTAGCACTGATTTGACTTCGATAGTCCCCACCAAACCTCCTTAATAAGGTTTAAATATAACATTTTAAGAAATAATGGTATCATCTAAACAATTCTTTCTCTTACGACTTTTTTCACGTGACTCGGACCCCTTAATGCTATGCATTGCTTAATAGACATCAAAAATTTCGTAATAATCACAGAATTAAAGGTGTTTCAACTAGCCCCGGTCGCCATTTACGACACATCCGTACTAAAGGCACTCGGATTCACTTGACATTCACTCGATACTATTGCCAATACACAGTTATCGTAGGATGACGATTAATAACGTCCAGCACGTGTATCTTGAATCAAGGAAAAAAAATGATTTAACGTTGAGAAAGGTATGCGAGGAGCGCGTGCGCTTCGTAGAAATTTACATCGCCAACGTAACTCACCTAAGTGTGTACTTACGACCAATAATACTATCTGCTAGTGGTAATTCGATAGACACGTGTCGACCGCATAAACGAGATTTGTGTGGAAAACCTTTGTGTGCGAGGGAGACCTGCATAGAAAACAGAAAAGAAGACGTTCTATATAGTGGCGGTGACTCATTAGAGGACCAGCGGCACGTGGAGCGCTCGAACTCGTGTTCCCCTTCTCAGCTGACTCACCCCTCTTCCGCTAAGAGCTAAATTATACGCCAAGAGTTTCGAAATGGATTAGACCGATAATTCGATCATTTTAATCGCGGCTTATTGGCTTCCATTTTGAAGAATTTTATCTAGATTTTGCAAGAATTTTTAATTAGGAACGAGCTTTTAAATATCAATCGAAGAAGTAAGTAGTTGGGTAAGGTGATGATATTATTATTATTGATGATATCATTATTATTATTATTATTATTATTATTATTATTATTATTATTACTACTACTATTATTCTTTTATTTTGCTAAAGTCGAAGCGTACTCGGTCGATCGATGTTATTAGTTGAAAACAGATACCACGACGTAGTCGATGGCATAAAAGTGTCGGGTACATCGCACTTTCTCGAAGGTTGTTGACATTGGACGACAACCTTACGCACGAGGAACTGACGAGTAGAATATTTAGCGGTATAACGATTGCATGGTGGCGCTGTATGAGACGGCGTGGTGTGATGCCAAAACGCATTGATACGCCAGTATCGAAATGCATATGTCACGGTACCTACTGTTGCGTTTGTTGTTTTGTTAGCGCCGTTACATCACAATATGAGCGATGAAGTGGTGAAACAGGACGTGTAGAATTATCGATGCACCACGTCATGCGTCATATTGGGTAAACTGCTCGGTGAATGGACACTTTCCATAAGAGCACGTGCATAAAAAAACGCCTATTGGTATTGAATATGACTGAAATCGAAGAAGCGGTTCGGATTTTACAGAGTTTTAAAATTTCCGAAAATATCACGTTTTTCCCTGACTTTGGCAAAATATGAGATAACGAACTCAAATTTTATGTATGTAGTCGGTACTATTTAGCGATGATTAGTACATAGCTTCATCATAATATGTAATATGGTTGAAATTTCTCAGAATTTTAAGTTTTGAAAAAATAATGTTATTGCATTAACCTTAACAAAACATAAGATAGTGAAGTCAACCTTTAGACATGGAATCAGTACTCTTAGCAATAATAGGTACACACTTTCGTCATAATTTGTTATGTGGTTTAAATTTTTCAGAAATTTTGGTAAAGTTTTGGTTAAAAATAAAGCTGCAACGTTAATCTTTGCAAATTTCTTTCTCATTATTTCTGGTTTTTGTTATAAGTGTTCTCTATGCGGAAGCCAAAATTGATTAACATACTTTCTCAAAGAGGGAGCTTTGTAATAAAAAACAGCAATAATGAAATACTAATTTGCAAAGTTTAACTTTGCACCTTTTTTTCGATTGCTTAACAGTTTATTGGTCGGTCAATCGTATATGCCCTCAAACACTGATGTATATTTTCCCAAAATTTTCAAAGTTACATCAGGGACTAATCGGAACGTGTCTAGGCCCTGTTACGGCCACATCAGATCCTAGACAGAACTCAGAATTAGCCCTAATTCTTCTAATTCTAACTCTAGGGTTCTGTTGATACGTCGTATCAGTTGTCACTGGATGTTTCTCTATCTAGGTAATTTTAGCTAAACAAAAATGGTGGAAGTTTTTGAGGTTGAAAATTATATTTCTCATTTAGATCAAAGGTACGCAAAGTTAAACTTTCGATGCAGATGATACAGAGTTGGTACTTGTGTATTCTGCGTTGCAGAGTCGTGCGCAAAAGTAGTTGTTTCGCACTAGTTTGCAAAAGTAGTTTTTCCGCACCAGTGCGCAAAAAGTAGCTTCATTGCTCTAGTACCCTAAAAGATATTACACATGGGTATTCTACTTTTCCATATCTAACCGAAGAATTCCATTTTTACCGCGCACTTTAAGCACGAAAGAAGTCAATCTCGTGCGTGTGATATAACCAAATATGAAAAGTTTTTGTGGTTACATCCATTACACAGAAAGCGAAAAAATTGGAAGAGGGTATTGTAAAAGGCAAGAGGCCATACGGTGAAAAAAAAAACGAAACTCGTACGAATCTGACGGCTTTTATCGCAAGTTGTAGGCTCCTACTTCAGGGAAATTCTTGCATCCCGATAGTTTTTAAAGCGAAATCAAAGAGCCATTGAAAAATAAACTTTGTTTGTAGTTGTTGACGATTAACAAGTTATCCAGAACCAAGACATTTTAGATTTCATGAAATGCAGAAAACGAACGAAAATAAAGAATATAATTGGTCGATTTATTTTTATCTAATTATCCTTCAAATAATTTTATTTTGTTATACAGATTTTTATATATTACTTATTTCATTACTCGACCCTAAATATACAAAAAAAAGTGATACACAATCAATGCTAAATTATGTCTTGAAAATCGTAATGAACAACTGTTTCATCGCAAGGAGATATGTTACTTCGTTGTCAGCCCATTTGAAACCCCTCAAATCACGTGACTCACGGTAGCGATATGCAGTAATGGGTTGATCGAGTGGCCGAGGTTCAATGTGAGTGCATCGCTCATTCAGGACAACACAGTGCAGTGTCCTCGAGTTTATTTGCTTGTGCTAGAGTTGCCAGAAGTTTGAGCGGATATACTCCACTTCAAAATGCTGAGTCACTACGTATATATAAATGATTGAACACGATGTTACGGAATCATGATTATTCCATTTTTTGTACATCCGATTTTTTAATTGTGTAACTACAGAACCATGTCACAATCGATAAAAAGTGTTCCAAAAAAGTCTATAAAAAGTTTAATTGAACAGAAAGCTAAAACATTATTCCATGTCGTATACCAAGTAAATTAGTGGTCCCATTGGGCAAAAATGATTTTGAAAGTCTCCCTAACTGTAATCTGGTACATTATAAAATATGTCTAAGAGTCTTGAAATCAAGTCTTTGCACCGACACAAAATCCATGACATATGTAAAACGAATACATGTAAAAAAAAAAAGTGAAGAGGAAAAAAACAACATAAAATATGTAAAATAAATCCATATCAAGTATGTATTTTTTTATGTCCACTTTACGTGTACCCACGTAGATAAGACCGACACGAGTATCATACGTTGAAATCTGGAGCATCCACCTCAGCTCTATATGTCAACGGTCTCCCCATCAGGAACACAACGGGGTTCCAGAGTTACGTGATTTCCGTAGTGTCTTCAATGGACGCTGAATGGAAGTGTGCGGAAGAGACGAACGGACGAAAGGAGAGAGAAGGTGAGAGTACGGTAGGTATATGCGGTTCGGAGAGTGTGCGATGATCCATGGACATATTCGCATGAATCACCGTTCGCGGTTGAGGCGTTACGATGGAGTGATTCGATCGTAGCTTGTTGCGGGGTATACATTCACAAGTCCAAACGTATATAAGTACATGTGCACACGAGTGTGAGAATCAGGATTTTTAAATCGGAAGCGGTTGGGAATCTATGTCACTCGAGGACGGATGGATTAAAGTTTCATTTATGAGACACGTGGCAAGAGAGCGTCGATGCGCGTGGCATGCCGTTCCTCTGTACCGACGTGTTCATTGTAACGGACAAAGAGCCGGAGAGCGACAGTCAAGAGAGATATTTATCTCGTGTGTATCCGTGGACTTTGAGGTTGTTACACGTAAACACATACGTCGAAATACGTGTGAGAGTATGCATACTTTACAAGTATAATGCCGCAGTCAAATTTAGGATTGTGGGTTCTGCTTTTTTTATTTTCATTTATAAGGCAAAAAGTTTTGGCAAGACTTGATTTCGATATCGTGCAACTCTACACAGAGTTCACTCTACACATGTGATTATGCACGGTGAAATTTAGGGCAAGATCAACGACAAGGCTACACGCCTTCAAGTCGGTACACGAGAAAAGTGTTTTACACAGATAATTGTAGATAGCAAAGTTTTATAAGCAATAGTTGATAAGCAATAACACAGCAAAGATTTATATCTACTACACGGTTTAGATTTGGATATTAACTACACCCAGCATGGTTTTACACAGCACAGTTGTACACAGCATAGTTGTGCCCAACTATACACATTACTAGTGTACAACTAGTGCACAGTAGTACTATTATACACAGTATAGTCGTACATAGTTATACAACTGTGCACAGTGTAGTCATAAAAATGGTCACTGGGAAAAAAAGCCCCTGGAAAAAAAGTTACTGGAAAAAAGGTCCTATTTTCTGTCAATATGCTCACGATGCTAAACAGTGTCCCTGCAACTGAATGAAGGCGAAAGGGTCCAGGGGCGAAGCCTTTGGAGTGGTTCAGGGACAGAGCCCCTCGCGGGGTCTAGCGGTAGAGCCCCGGTGGGGGCAGGGGCTAACCCCCCCCCCCCCCCCCCCTCCCGAACAAACTATTATTATTATTATTGTCGCAGGGACACTGTTTAGCATCGTGAGAATATTGTGGTCTGGTCGCGGTGCATCTATTTTCCGGGGGACCTCTTTTCCGGGGGATCTTGTTTCCGGTGCTTTCCTTTCCAAGGGCTTTTTTTCGGAGACTTTTTTTCTGGGTGACTTTATTTCCGGAGACCTTCCAATGCCCTTCTATCTGGGTGACTTTTTCCGGTTTTTTTTTTCTGGGAACTTTTTTCCCAGGTACCTTCTTTCCGGGATTCGAAATCTTCGACATCGTTCCCCTCAGCCTCGAGTTACAATTTACCAAACTTCCATCAAAATAAAAATATCACCGGCTGTCATCGTCGAAGCATCATAACATTTATTTAATAATCATAACAGTTCAATTTTACATGCAACAAAGCTCAGAATAGAGCTTTGCAACACCTTTTGTGAAGAGGAACTGGCAGATAACTGATAGCAATCCTCATAAATGTCTTATCTGCTTCTTTGTTAACGATACCATGCGTACGATCATTCCACATTTTTCCTTTTACGTCTCTACGTTAGTTGCCCCAAAGTAATATTTTTTTTTAACATCGTAATACCGAAGATTTTATGACCACTTACTATCGCAGTATGAGTCAGGCAATTCGAGTGACGTCAATGACTCGAACATTCACCTTGTAGTATCAGATATATGCACGTGTGTATCGAAATATATGCACATAAGTATATATTCATGGTATGAAAGCATCGAGGTGCACGGAAGAGAATGCATCGCGTGTGCAGGCCAAGGTCGAATCGTTGCTACTCTGCTGCTGCTATGAGGAAACGGTAGTTCAGTTATCATAGATTATCTCGTGCTATAGCACGATCGAACGGGAGAAGGAGAAAGGGCGGCCTTATAGAGAGTCAGCGCGTGGACCGCGTCGACGACCTTTAGGTCGCTCCCAAAGCTATACGTGACTACACATGTATAGTCATGTGGATATGTGCGCGTCAGGCGCTGGTTACATACACTGTTGACTAACGTGGGCAAGGCGAGAGGTCGATTGCATAACGATATCAGCGTCGGTAGCCACGTGTCGCAGAACGCGCGGGAAACCGTATAGGGCTTGACTACTAGTTGTGCTGGGGACGATGAGATCTCCTAGAAGAGTAAAATTATACGATAGAGACGAGAGAATGTGCCGATCAATGCCCAAGAGTTGCGTCAATCCGACGCCGTGAATTCTCATTGAACATGTTTCACGAAGTATTCGTTGTCAGTTCGTTTCATTTTTTTTTTTTTTTTACTTTTTCTGCGGACATATTTCGGTCACATTTTAATGTGCATCGCAAAAATTATGTCTGTCATTTTTTTTTTAGATTGTTTAATTAATTTTTTTGCGAGATATATTTTTTAAGTTACTTTTGTTACTTGGAAGGGGTTAGTCCGACAAAAAAAGTTTCTTTCTGCTGAATATAGACTGCAGTGAGAATTATAGTACGTGACCTTTTCCGTAAAAAATTATAACTCGGAATACAATGAAAAAGTTATAGTAATATTATAGATGGGGCAGTCCAGACCAACTTGACCTTTTGGATTTCATCACCGATTTTTTATGTTATTGTTCTTAGGTCTTATACTTATAAATATTCATATCGAAAAAATAAAGGGTCATTTCTTAAATCTGAAAAAAATGCTCATATATCCTGAATCAGGTATCAATATTTTAAAGGTCAGGTTCAAAGTAGGCCGAACCTCGCTTATATTTTTTTCGAATTTTTATCGGAATGAAAATTGAAAAAATTAGACGCGTAAGAATCCTATCTCTTGGTCATTTCTAGTCCTAGTAATAGTTATTTATTGACAATACGTATATATTATAATAATACTAATAATCATTTTCTGTACGTTATAAATTTTATGACATTGACAATTGACGATCGACCGAAGTTCTTCAACCACCGGTCATTTCTATATATCTTACATACGGAGAATTAAAAAAAAAATTCAGAGCGATTTCTTTAAATCAATTTTTCTTCTTATTTCTTATTCTAATTCATCTAATTATTTATAACAAACATATCGAAGGCTATAATTTGAAAAATTAAACAATGCACAAAAATCCTGCATTCGAAATAAAGAATTTTAAACCATATTTCGATAGTGGGCGCGACACGTCTTTTATTAAAAATAAAAAATTGGCTAAAAATTTTAAAGCTTACGGGTCATTTATTTTTTTTTTTTTTTCATTTTAATGAAAAAAATCGCTTTGAATAAATCCAGAAAAATCCTCCGAATTCCTGAATGTATAAAAATTTTCAAGCGATAACTTGCAGTGAAAGGGTTTTTACGCATCTAACTTTTTTCAATTTTGGTTTTGACGAAAATTCGTAAAAAATAGAAGCGAGGTCCAGCTTACTTCAGATTTAAGCTTAAAAATGTTGATATCTGATACAGGATTTATGAGAGATTCGTCTTATTTTGAAAACCGTAGCCTTCAATATTTTTCTTATAAATAATTGTAAGTATATGAATGGTTAGAAAAAAAATCTAATGAAAATCATGTTTGCTGCTTCGACATAGAAATAGAACATAAAAATCGGCGGTAAAATCTAAGAGGTTGAAGGTCGAGTTTGTATGGAATGCCCCATATAAATGATTTTTTTAAAAACAAAGCGTCTCCTGTAAAACTCTAACGATAACGAAAATACTTTTAAGGGATGCTAAAATGTAGCTAATAACAAACACTATCTAGACTGACGTCGATCACCTTTTTTATAAGTAGAAATGGATTCTTACGAGGTTAAGCGGATATAGCATCATCAGTATTAACGTGGGCGTGAGTGTCCAGAAAAAAGTTTCCTATTAATATACTCAGAGTATATATGGTCATAAATAACGACCTAGAAAGGAAACTTCCGTAGGATTGCATCGAAAAAGATTTCATTCATATATACGCTCAGAGTTCGACTGCGATTTATACCTGCCTATAATATATTTACTTGATAGGCAGCAAAAAAAATCTATTTTAACCTATATGAAATAATTAAGACAATCAAATACACTGTTTCCGTATTTTTATAGACAACATTTTTATCGATATCACCAAAATTAATTTTTGAGTGTACCTGACCTTCTTGTTTAAATTAATGTAGATGGAAATTTTAGGAATAACAATTACAACAATAAATCATTATAATGTTGAAATTATTTATATCAAATTTCTGCAAATCCCAAATTGTTTTCTGAATGGAACTCTTATCATTAATTCTTCATAATCGGTCAATCGCACTTTAGGTAAGTAGCGATAAATGTGATAAAAAAAAGAATGATCCGAATCTCGACACTTGACTCGGGACCTGCGTGTTCTCGGAAATTTCGGGTTCTCGATGCTCGGGTCAGGTTCGAGTTTTCTCGATCAGGTTCGAGTCGGGTTTGAGTAACCCGAAAATGTCGAGAAAATCCGTAAATTTCGAGAAAACCCGTAAATTTCGAGAAAACCCGTAAATTTCGAAAAAAAACCGATAATTTCGAGAAAGCCCGAAAATTTCGAAAACCCCGAAAGTTTCGAGAAAACCCGGAAATTTCGAGAAAACCCGGAAATTTCGAGAAAACCCGAAAATTTCGAGAAAACCCGAAAATTTCGAGAAAACCCGGAAATTTCGAGAAAACCCGGAAATTTCGAGAAAACCCGAAAACTTCGAGAAAACCCGAAATTTTTTTTGCGGACACGTTACACTCAGAAAAAAAATCGTTGAAACCAACAAAACGTGCGTTTGCGGGTGGCGAAAAGCATATTTTGTCGATTGGACAAAATATTTGGCAATGCTGATCGAAAATCTATTAATAGTATCACCAGCCGCTTCGATCAATTGAATATTTTTTTTGATCAAACGAATATACATTTCGCCGCCCGCAAGCGTACGTTTTGTTGGTTCTAACAATTTTTTTTTCTCACACTGTAAAAAAAAATTGTAAATTTAATGTACTTATGTATATGAAATTTACAAATTTTGTGCATGAAACTGTGATTCATGTACCGAGTGCTGTAAATTTACAAATCTATCGTGAAATTAATGTACCTGCATTGGAATTTAAGAGAAATTCATTGTAAATATACAAAACTTGATCAGTAACTGTATAATTATATGACAAGTTTTTGAAAATCCCTGCACTGCAGTCGATTTTTGTAGAAAAATCACCTAACTTTACAAATATCTTGTAACTTAGATTTCAAATACCCACACTGTAAAAAAAGACTTGAAATTTAATGTACTTATGGTTATGAAATTAAAATACTTTGTACTTGAAACTGTGATTCAAGTACTGAGTGCTGTAAATTTCCATTTCGTTTCCGAAATTAATGTACCTAACTGTAAATTTAAGCAATATTTATTGCGAATTTACAAATCTTGAAACACGTATACAATGTTTTGTATTCGTGTTCTGCTACTGTAAAAAAAAGTTGATAATACGCTGTTAAAAATGTCGGTAACAGTAAAAAATGAATATGTCAATGATAAGTACGGTTAAGAGAATAATATATGTATAACTCTTATGCCATTTTAATATCTTAAACTACTAAGTCGTTGATAGCGTAGTTGGTAGCGTGCGTGCGTAGTTAGGTACTTGGATAGGTAGGTCGTAGGTTCAAACCTCGGGGTAGACGAAAAATTTCTTTGGCAAAAACCAATACCCGACAATTTCTAATGATGTAAGATGTCTGAAAAAATAATGCCTGAGTAATAGTCCTATTTTCTTTTGTTTTTAAACCCATTTAAAATATCCAACATATATGTGATTGAATTTTAAGGTACCGTTTTGCGATAAAAGATCTATGACGTACATTAATTTTATGTACCATAATCAGAAATATTTGACGCGGTACATTAAATTTCAAATACAAAGTCACTGCTATTTCAATAAAATTCAAATTATTTTCATGTGTCCTACATTAGAATTTTCGACACATTGGTGCTTGAAATTTAAGAGACGGTTTGCGAATAAAAACTTCCGGTACCGGTACTTTAATTTTCAAGTAGATTTTATTTACAGTGCAGTGTATATTAAATTTTAATTAATATACGGAAACATTGTAAAATTACAATTATTATATTAAAAACTCATCATGTCTGAGTATTTATTATACCATATATTAATTTTACGACCATTTTTTTGCACAGTAATTGTTATTTGCATATTGAATCTAGAATATACATATTCGCGAGACAATCCAATACTTTCTATTCGTTTTCAAACATATTTAACAGTGTAACTCGCAAAGAAGACATTCTAGCGGTTTGAATTTTGAGATTTCTCGAGATTTTCGTGCTTACTCCAGGTTGTCGGGTTTACTCGAGATTTTTTAATTTTTTTTGGAGATTTTCGGGTTTTCTAAACATTTTTAGGTTTTCTCAAAATTTTCGGGTTTCCTCGAGATTGTCGTATTTTTTCGAGATCTTCGGGTTTTCTCAAAAGGTTCGGGTATTCTCGAAATTTATGGGTTTTCTCGGCATTTTCGGATTACCCGAACCCGATCGAGAAAACTCGACCCGAACCCGAGTTTTCGAGAACCCGCACACCCTTACACTTAACGTATAATCTATAAAAAATTTCTAAGTCTAATTCGTCAGAAGACGGTCTTTGAGGTTGAGGATAAAATCGCCGTAATTCGAAAAATCGAAGTCGGATAGATCTTTTCAAAAATATGTGGACCCCCTCACAATTATTCTTAATACGTACTTCGGAGGCTTAAAATATTCTTAAAGCTCCAGACTACTGGAATAAAAAATAAAATAGAGAATTCATAGGGGCTTCGGCCTAACTTTTATTTTTTAACGCTGCAAAACGGTTTTTCTTGCTGCTGAAAATTGAAAAATAGCCTGATAATAATAAAACTCATTTTCATTTCATCGAATACAATAGGCAGAAAAAATATAAATTACTAAATGAATAAATAATTAGAAATATCGATCGACAGCTGATGGCGAAGAAAAAAAAAATTTCTTTCTTGCAGCATAATTTCTCACTGGACGTGCCTTTCTATTACGAGAGGTAAAGAAATTTTTTTTTTTAAACCATAAATCGGAAGTGAGTTAATTCCAAAATACGAACTGAAGCACCAAATAAAAACTTGTAAACGAAACAATCAAATAAACTTCCTTTCGTTCCATAATGAAATTAATTTAAAAATGCACAGGCATATATGTATATCGCCTTAACTTTAGTCCTTGAAAGTGGTGGAGCACTAAGTTGATAAAACAATTTTTTTTCCTTGTAGGAACGCGTTTATTTCCGCGAATTCCTAGAAAAATATACACCGGAAGTGTCTTGCCATTATAAGAGACTCGGTCACTTTAAGAAGTAGCGATAAAAATACTTTAAAGAAAACCACCAAATGGAAGTGCGTTTTCGATACGAAATACAAGCTTCAGTACCAACAAAAATATTGTGAACGAAACAACACAATAAATTTCCTTCCTCCTCTCAATACACTGAAAAAATTAATTTCAGAATGCACTGGCCTATACAAAAATTGCCTTAAATTTGTTCTCTACAAATACGCAACCACCAAGTTAATAAAACAATTTTTTTTTCCTTGTAGGAGCGCGTTTATTTCCGCGAATTCCTAGAAAAATATACACCGGAAGTGTCTTGCCATTATAAGAGACTCGGTCACTTTAAGAAGTAGCGATAAAAATACTTTAAAGAAAACCACCAAATGGAAGTGCGTTTTCGATACGAAATACAAGCTTCAGTACCAACAAAAATATTGTGAACGAAACAACACAATAAATTTCCTTCCTCCTCCCAATACACTGAAAAAATTAATTTCAGAATGCACAGGCCTATACAAAAATTACCTTAAATTTGTTCTCTACAAATACGCAACCACCAAGTTAATAAAACAATTTTTTTTTCCTTGTAGGAGCGCTTTTATTTCCGCCAGTTGCCAGAAAAATGTACAACGCAAGTGTCTCACTATTATATGAAACACAGGCACTCAAAAAGGTAACGAAATGAATACTTTTCAGAGAGCCATAAACCGAAAGTTCCTTTCCATTACAAATACGAGATTAAGCCCAAAAACATCCTGTGAACGAAACAACAAAATAAATTTTTCTTCCAATACACTAAAAAAATCAATTTAAAAATGCACAGGCATATATGTATATCGGCCTTAACTTTGGTTCCTGAAAGTGTTGGAGCACTGAGTTGATAGAACAATTTTTTTTTCCTTGTAGGAACGCGTTTATTTCCGCGAATTCCCAGAAAAATATGCACCGGAAGTGTCTTGCCATTATAAGAGACTCGGTCACTTAAAGAAGTTGCGATAAAAGTACTTTAAAGAAAACCATCAAATGGAAGTGCGTTTTCAATACGAAATACAAGCTTCAGTACCAACAAAAATATTGTGAACGAAACAACACAATAAATTTCTTTCCTGTCTCCTAATACACTAAAAAAATAAATTTCAGAATGCACTGACCTATATGAAAATCGTCTTCAATTTGGTTCCTACAAACACGGAACCACTAAGTTAATGAAACAATATTTTTTTTCCTTGTAGGAGCGCTTTTATTTCCGCCAGTTGCCAGAAAAATGCACAACGCAAGTGTCTCACTATCATATGAAACACGGGCACTCAAAAAGGTAACGAAATAAATGCTTTTCAGAGAACCATAAACCGGAAGTGCCTTTCCATTATAAATACGAGATTAAGCAAAAAAAATCCTGTGAACGAAACAACACAATAAATTTCCGTCCTTCCTCCTAATACACTGAAAAAATAAATTTCAAAATGAACCGACCTATATGAAAATCGTCTTAAATTCGGTTCCTACAAATACGGAACCACCACGTTAATAAAACAATATTTTTTTCCTTGTAGCAGCGCTTTTATTTCCGCCAGTTGCCCGAAAAATGTACAACGCAAGTGTCTCACCATCATATGAAACACGGGCACTCAAAAAGGTAACGAAATGAATACTTTTTAGAGAACCATAAACCGGAAATGCCTTTCCATTACAAATACGAGATCAAGCCCAAAAAAAAATCCTGTAATAGAAAAAACAAAATAAATCTCTCCAATCCACTAAAAAAAATCAATTTCAAAATGCACAGGCCTATATGTAAATCGCCTTAATTAACTTTGGTTCCTAGTGTCGAAGCACTAAGTTAATAAAAGAAATAATTGGTTGCTCGTAGGAGCGCTTTTATGTTCGTCAATTCCCAGAAAAAGATACATTCGAAGTGTCTTTTCATTATAAGAGACACGGGTACGTAGAAAAATAACGGGGAAAAAAAAAGAGGAGGCGAATGATGTAGGAGGTGTACTCGAGTAGTCGTTTTGGGCGGCAAGTAGCATCTCGGTAAGTCATTCTTTTAACATTTCAACTGAAGCTAAGGACTCGCACGTGTAACTGGTATCCCCACTCCTGCGCTTGGCGAACGGAGACAACGCCGCGACCGCGGGCGTCGCTACGCCGGATAGATAGAGCGTCCTTCACCGACGTATATTCGACGCTCGTGGTAGCGCACGATTGCTCTTCACAGGGCGCGACCTTCTTTCGACAACGCACATGTGTACGCTCTTGCACAGCAACCCGCGAGCATATAGCGAATAAGCTCGTGGCTTCTCCGGCTCGAACCCTCTCTCGAGTCTCGTTTACCCCTTCCCATCGATGCGCGGCTGTGACGTTCGAGAAGCGCCGGGCCAACAGGCTATCCAATCCCGAACAGCTGCACCTACTCCACGTGGCCCGAGTAGCCTCGATCGATGCACGCGGAGCTGTACGTCTATATGCGGTATTCTCTGTCAAGACGCACTCTTAAAAAAATTTAAAAAAATTTCCAGCATAAATTCGACATGTTTAAAAAAAAAAAAATTTGTGATCGTATATTCAGGAAATGCAGCATGGATTAAAGACACAGTCACCTAAAAAAGATCATAAGGGAAAAAATGCTGAATTGATGCACTCATTTTTTTTTAATCGTAAATTAAAATCGCATTAACAGAGTTGTAAATCCACATTAATTCATGAGAAGTTTACAGTACGATTTGTTTTATAATTATGATTTAATAATAATAATAACATATAGTGATTATAAAATAGAGTGTAAACATTTTGATTTAATTAATAGCTGAAAAAAAATACTAATTTTTGATTTAATATTGCAAAAAAAAGTGGAAAAAGTTGAAAAAATAAGTAATGCGTTACTTATTTTTTTACATTTTTTCGAAAGGATCACCGTGAATTTTTATTGAAATATAATAATTTTCTTATTATTATTTAGTTATTATTATAAAATCATAATTATAGAGCTGATCGCATCATCATAATTATTTCTATAAGTGTTAGGCATTAAATATATTAAAAAACCGAATGCACTCTTCGATGAGTGAAATAAGACATCGAACACTTAAATTGATTTACTAGTTTGGTCTGAAAGCTACGAAAGATTGAAAGATTTTGCTTTTGACTTCTTACCGTTCTCATGGACTGTACGTTTTTATGAAATTGCAGCATTATAATGTTTGTTAGTCAGAGTTGTGAATGCTTAATACTTATAGACGTCAAGATGATGAACCAATGAGCTCTATAATTATGATTTCAGAATTATAACAGATAGCGATTACGATACGATGACTAAACTTTTAAATATCTTCAAAAATGATTATTTTTTTTAAAAATGTCAAGGTAGTCTTTGTGAAAAAATGAAGAAAAATAATGCATGCATTAAGAAAGTAATGTATTAATTATCTCTTTAATTTTTCCCACAATTTCGTTTAATATTTAAGTGAAAATGAGTATTTTTTGCAAATAATGAAATGTTTACACTCTATTTTATAATCACTACATATTATTATTATGAAATCACAATTACAAAACAAACTGTACTGTAAACTATACGTCACGAATAATGGGGACTATCTCGTTATATACTTAATGAGGTATAAATGCAATATTTTTTAACAGAAGGATATCATTTAAAAAAATATTTTTCTCATGACTTTTTTTTAGGTGATTTCGTCCCCTTAAAAAGAAAATAAAATGAAAAATATCTAGGATTTCTGGAGTTTTTGAATGTGATAGTTGTGAAATTAAAACGTTTTATGATTAACGCAATAGTATATTACACCTCTAGGGAGGGTAAGTAGACTATGTCCAACCACGCGTAAGATTATCACCCGAGCCGAAGGCGAGGGTAGTAAACACGTGGCTGGGGATGATCTACTTTCACTCCCGAGGGTAGTATACTATTTTTCACCATATCTGCAGCGAGAAGTTCGAATTACGTGAAGCCCCTAGCGCGCGAAATCGAACTTCTCGCGCAGGTATGGTGAAAAACAAATTTTTCTTCAAAACCTTGATGTCTTTTTGCTGATTTTAACGTCCTATTGAAAAAATTTTTATTCTGTGGCCCACGTTGTAGATTCCTTTTAGACTGCACACACATTGTTGTAAATTTTCATTTCTTTTAGTAAAACTGCGAGTGTTTTGTTCAACAAAAAAGTTTACCATTCGACTTCTGTAGCATTTAAAGCTTTAGGAATGAAAAACATTTTCACATACTATTTTTATTCTTCAAGATATAAGTACTTTAACGAAACAACACTTGAATTTAGTTGTACGTAAACAAATCGGAAAAAAATTTAGCATCGTATGTAGAAACAGAAAATTGCGACAAATTCCATAAATTTCCTAACAGGATCGAGAAAAATCGAAACTCTGAGATAGAATGCTCCATGTAGCACGTGCCTATGCTTACACATGTGTATTATGTGTTTTTGCATGCGCGGACCGTTCATAATCATCATGTGTTGCTGTAACAACAAGTGTCCCAGTTACTGAACGCGTACCGATAAATGATCAAAACAGGTGTAATTAATTAGTATTACGAATGAGATTCGCGTACGTACGCATCGATTGTCAATCAAGCGTGTATTTACAGAACAAGAGTCTGAAGCTTCCTTCTTTAAAGCTTCAGTCTTGATTCCATATGGCGAACGCTGTTTTTTTTTTAAGTATGCAACGTAGAATTTCGCGAATTCTGTCATGATTTCATATCTTCAACAAGCCTTATCAATTTCTGCTTTCGCATAGGATATTTCGTCAAAGGTATCGAATAATACGATAGCTATTTCCAAGGTTGAACTTTGCAGACTTGTATATATTCCTGCGTACATAATTTCAGCTCATCTCGAACTTGGTCCAAGTTAAGGCTAGGAAAATACGCTTCTGCATCCGGTTACTGAGCATATGCCACCTACATGAGTTCAATACAGTCGCATTTCAGACGAAATCAATATTTTTCAATACTTCAAAAGCGGCATTTTTTTTGTGAAATTAGAATTCAAAATATGTTGGCAAAAGTCCATTTTTTTAACACGAAAAATTCCATTCAATTCGTCCTGACCCTCGATTTCCAAACGGATTTGGCTCGTGATTTTTTGTCGGATTAGTTAAACTCTTAAATGCATCCGATTTTTTAATTCTAATTTTTATAAGCAATTTTTCTTTTATATATATTTTTTTGAAAGTGACATGTCGAATGCCATCATTTAAAAATCTGAAAAATACTTTGTTGAATATCAACATTTTTTAGCTTGTAGCCGAAGTAGCCAGTATCATACTCGTTATAGTTTTACAGTGGAACCTCTCATAGCGTACACCCTCGTAGCATACATTGGTAAGTGGAGGGGCACATATAAGTTCTGTAATTGGACGACTTCGCAAGAGAGAGTGAGAGGCACGAACGTTTCGCGTACCTGATTCGTTTTTCACTTAGCGTAACAGAGAAAAGATTTCATTGACGTCAAAGCAATGGGTGTCAAGTGTTTTGATTCTTTTTTCATTAATTTTAACGAAATATCTATTTGATTTCAATGAGATAGTGCACTTAAATTTTAAAGAGAACATTTCATTGCCTGGAAAGAGACATTTACTGAATGGGCATAAAATAAAGAAACAATTTCATTGTTTTGAAAAAAAGTTTCCATTAATTTAATGAAAACATATACTTGATGGCAGCAAGTGCTGGGAATTTCGTCGTCCAATGATAACCGCCTATAGAGCTGTCTCTCTTGCACCTAACCTCACTTTTTTTGTTTTCCGGTTCTCCCGAACGAAAGGCTTCGAGTTTCAAGGAGCCAGTAGTTTAGCCAATTCCTGCCGTACTTCTACACGTTCTCTCAAAATGTAATCTTTATTTGCCGAGTAGTTTAGGAAAAATTAGGTTTTAACATTTTGAGCTGTGGTGGGGGAAGTGGGGGAAAAGAACAGAGACGATTTCTTGGTTTAAAGAAATGTTTCTTTGAATTAATATCACTTCTTTTCATTGAGTTTGAGTCATTCAATGACAAGATAGTATTGAAACTCGAGTATTTCTTTTCATTGGCGCAGATTGCCGTGAATCAATGAAATATTTTCTCCTGGTGTACATGTCTCCGCATTGTGTACGCTATGAGAGGTTCCACTGTAATTTTTCTTTTATTGAAATTTTTGTTTGAAATTGTAAAATAATATATTGTGCAACACGATGCTTTTTGTAACTAGTGAATGGGGTCCAGGGGCGAAGTCCCCACTGAAGACAAAAATCTGAGTTTTTAACGTTGAAAAAAAATTGTTAACACAGAATATAACAAAGATAAACTTATTGATATCGATGTTATGCTGAAGCGTATTAAGCTTGAAAGCTTGACGTGCTTTTCAGAATCGAAAAAATGGACCATAATGTAGGAGCTTGCATACTTTGAGCAAACTCTAGAAAATAAGTTAACATCGCGTGCTCTGATACGTTGTTGATGCTTCAAGTCTTTTCCCATTGCAGGAATTTTACGTGAGTGAGGTTATACCTTTCTCTTCATTTTTCTGATAGCAATCCGTTAATTACGTTCTTCGCCATTTCTTATATCTCCGGCGGTGCACTCGACGTTTCGATAGAAACGGTAGTTTTGATAGAACTCATATATTTTTTTCTTGACGTTGACTATGATCGACTTTAACGCACGATGATAAAGATGCATTGCAGAAGTTTGCTGAGAACTACTATGAACATAGCCTCACTACGAAAACTGTTTACCGTGTCGATCTGATTGCTTCCATCCCGCCAAAGAGGACGAATGAACGAAGTTTTGGTCGAAGGACGAAAGTGAATAAAATAAAGTCTGCGCATGCGCGAATCTGTCTTATCGATATCGCTACGGTATGAACTACGGTAATAACTACTACGAAAGTTGTCACTTTCGATGAATGTGTTACAAAAAATTAGTATGTTACGCCACTAGGGAAAGTAGACTATGTTCAACCGCGCGTAAGATTACACTGAGAGAAATTGTCATGGTACAGTTAACTATAAAGTGACAACTATTGATTTTTAGTCCTTTTACCCAAATAGCCATTAAGGTTCACGGTGAGACCACACAGGCACCACGAAACGGCACGGCGTGATGGCACAATGCCGTTCGTTGCTTTCAAATGTGTCGGCATAGTGACGGCACGGCGTGCTGAAGCTGCATCAGTGCTCCCACGGTTCCAGTACGCCGTGCCTCTGCAAGACGTTATGATACCGTGCAGGCACAGTGCTCAATCGGGACGTCGTGCTGTCACAGTGCCGTCTCATTTGAAAGCATCTAACTGCACCGTGCAAACATGGCGTGCGGCACCGGACGGCACGTTTTTCTATCTGGGTATAGTTACGGTGACTACAAAAATAGTTCCGACAACCAATTAAGTGGTACCAACTATGTTTGTATCAACTACAAATGAATAGTTGTCACTTTATGGTTACTAATACCATAATTTTCTCTCGGTGTACCATCGAATTACGTAAGGCCCGGAGGGCGGAAAGTCGAACTTCCCGCGCAGATATGGTGAAAAGATTCTTATTCATATAGTTTTCAGGCTTACTTTATTCGAAAAATTATTGAGGAATAGGAAAAATAATCGATTTACTATGAACGATTTGTCAAAAATTTCTTTATATGTAGTGAAATGATTGACAAGTCGACTTGTCGAACATTTGGTGCCAGAATATGCTAAAAAGTTGAAACATCTTGCCGACTTTGGCTTGGAAATTTTTATATTCAACGAAATATTTATCATGGCATTTGATATGTCACTACAAAAAAGGATTTTGAAAAATTGCATAAAAACAATAAAAAACAAAAATCTGGTGCATTTAAGGATTTAAACAATCTTACAAAAAACCACGAGCCAAATCGGAGAGATCGGGGGTCATACCCAAATCGAATTGGGATGGAATGCCCCATACATAGGTTGGTCCGGATGTGGGAGTCTAGTGAGGATTATAAATATGCATAATGGTACTCGATAAACCTCCGACGATTTGATATTTATTCTTTTGCGACATTATCTACAATTTCTATCAACAGATGACAACATATGTTAATGACAGCTACAAAAAATTAATTGAAACAACATAACAGGATTTTAAAAAAATCATATTTGAAATTTAATATTCTCTACTGATATGAAGAACCTTAAACATCTTTGTGTAAGCACTGCAGTTTATTGTTATTGCAAAATAATGAATAAGAATACAATTTTTTAAATGCAACTTATTTCAAATACTACTAGAATCTTACCAGTTTTCAGCAACTGTGTTTTTTTTAGGGTTGAATTCAGTTTTCTTTGCAGTTATCGTTTCTTTCACGCGGTGACAAAAACGGATTCTCCTTCATGAAGGATACTGCGCGGACAGCAACAAAGCAAAAGAGTCGCCAGCAACGTACAAGGTCAATTTTTTTTTACTTATTGTCTTGGTCAATGCGAAGATCTTTGTATTGCGTTTTCTCGTCTCCTGTTGTTCGGACGGAAATGGTCTTTGAGAGACTCGTACGTACACATTGTCAAACGAAGTTTTTATCTCGAATTTTGATCTTGGTATTCTTCCTCAACCGAAACTTTTGCCGTTGAAACTTACGAAAGCAGTATACACGTAAATTCTCTAAGGTCTTGACACCGGGACCGTGTACCCCTTCCCTTTACCAATTTGTACTTTTCCATGAAAGCGTACTATCCGTTATATCTCTATACATTTATCAGTCGTACCAGACATGGAAACTGATTTTGACGTCGTGCCTGGAGTTTGAGATTTTTCATCGAATAATTAAATTTCTAAGGGAATGCATATTGCATCCAGCGCGTATGCATATCGGTATCGATTTGTCACAGTTTTGTTTTCTCCTCCTCATAAAGAAATCTTATCATGAGATTTTTCTTATTTTGCTTCCTCATAGAGGGAGCTTCATGTCAGGATACTTGAAATGGTCTAAAACATCGAGACAAATGGTTTTTACGAAATGTCTGTATGTGTGTGTGTGTGTGCGTGTGTATGTGCAGATTTCCTTGTACGCACGATAACTGTCGTAATTTTCTACGGATTTTCTTCTAATTTGTCACTATAGTAGGTTATCACATAACGAAGTTTGGGATTGTATTTGACGCGAATCGGTTGAAAATTTTTTTTCTTACAGCATTTTTTAAATTTTGAAAAAATCGATGTCACGCTATAACTTACGCAATTGAAGAGGCACCGGGCTGAAATTTTTTATATGAATGGATTACCCGTAAAACATTACGTTCTGATTTTATTACAATTTTAATTTTTTCAAAAATGTCTGCGAATACTCATGCACACACTCATGCACATTCTGAGATATTCGGCTGCAATTGCCGATATGATTTCACGATTATTGATTTCGAATTAAGATTGTAGTCTGATGAACTGTTGAAGTGTCTGAAAATTTCGTTTTTGGTGAACGAAAAAAAAAACAAAGGTTTTACGAAAATAAAAAGTTTTCACAATTTTCCACAGATTTATCTTAAATTTCCTTCACACTTAGACGACCATTTAAAAAGATATTTGGTACATATTTGACACCCGTCGGTCGAGTGGTTAAAATTTTATGGCATTTTGAATTATTTGAAAAATCTCCTTCGAGCGCTTCCTCATGCGAATTACTAGGTATCGAGTTCCAATTTAGTTCACATATCGACTATAATTAACCGATTTTTGAGTAAAAATTTTACACAAATCGATCGAGCGGTAAAAATTTGACGTCACTTTGAATTTTTATAAAAATGTCTTCCGAGTATAAAGAAGCCTGCAAATTAGAACCTCACAAATTGCTTCCTCATTATTTTTGCTTTCTGCTTTTTTTTCGGTACAGAATGATCCAAAACGCCGAGATAAATGGCTTAATGAAAATGTCCTCATGTACGTCTGTGCACTAAAAAAAGATTCAGTTTATTCAACGAAATTTTGTTTGCTTCAACAAAATCGCACGCGTCTATACGTTCAAATAAATATTATGTACCACGAACAAAATATTTTGTTGTTTGTGCACGATGGAATAAAGTACTTACAATATGATATTGAGTTGATTAAATCAATTTTGGTTTACAATAATCAAATATTTTGTCAATTTGTCATATATATTTATTTGAATAGAGTAACCTTTTGTTTCTCCAAATACCTCTTTTTTTTTAGAGAGATGAGGATCATGTTTTTCAAATGAATATTTTGTTGAAAACCGTAAAAATTTGTTTAAATCAAAAAATGATTTGTTGACTTAATTGAATCGGGCTTGAAACCAAAGACGTCCAATGTTGAAGAAAGCCAACATTCGTTTGAACTACGCGAATGCAAAGATCATTACCAAACGATACGATACGTGTATTGTGGAATTAAGAATTTCAACATGAAACATTTTTTTCTTTTTAATACTTGGCGTCGCGACGCTACCGCGTCTTTTGATAAAAATAAATATTTTCCGTCTCGAGGATTATTTATTGAAACATTGCCAGTAGTAGTGGATATGGGAGGTAACGGTTTCTGTCGAAGCAAAATTTTTCCTTCCTATACCATGATCCTGACGGTATAGGGTGATTCAGGCGGGTACTTGTTGACTTAGAATATTTAAACGGTATAATAATGGAATTCGTTCATTTAATTTGAACTTCAATTTAGTAAGGACAAGCAAACGCACTGTCTTGAAAATGCTCAGTTCTGCGAATCATTCCGATGAATGATGGCAAATGGCATAGAGTTTATCGTCGTACTCCCTTCATATTCAATAAAATAATTGGTTAATATAATTCGACATATGCTTATTTCAAAATACAGATGGTTTTAAAAGAACCAAGTATTTTGTGGACACATAGGGTCTTACCAACAACGTTTTCGGTTACTTTAACATAGAATTTCTTTCATCAAAACCAATACACACATTTATGTCGAAATTACTTAGTGTAATTGCATCAGATATTTCGTCAGAAATTTTATATGATTTAATCAAATATATCCAAATGTATTTTCAGATTCAGATCAACAAAATATTTTTCCATATCAAATAAACGGACTAAGCTGTCTGTCTGGGTAAACCAAAATAAGCATTCATTCGAATTAACCAACTACCGTTATCTAAGTGAACTGAATGAATATGCGTTGTTTTAAGTAAATGTGATAATTAACCCGGATGTGAGAGAGTCATTGTTCATTTTATTGATTCAACTAAAATTTATTTAATTCCAACAAATGTTTGTTGACTTGACAAAATCTCCAATCAATTAAAAGCATTTAGTTAGATCAAATAAATTTTTAGTGTGTGTGTGTGCGTGTGTGTGTTCATAGGACTTTCGATCACCTATAATTTAAGATCAGTTCAACCAGCTGAGTTGGAATTTAGTACACAAGTAAAGCAATATTCTGTTTTTGATTCGTGCAATTTGTGACAAGATGTGTGCAGAAATTTAGATTCAATGTAATAATTTACTAAATAGTTGTTGATAATTGCAGGTGCATTTATTGTTGATTGGTACCGAATTTTACCATAATCGGTAACGCAGTACAAACTTTATGGAGTTTTCCAATTTTCGAACTTTACGTTATTACTTTAACTTATATTTAAAATATTCAGAAAAAGGGTAAAGGTATTTTCAGATTATATAGGAATTCAAATTGTTTTTAAATTATTTTTTGACGACGAATATTTCGCGAAAGTTCAGTTTTTCTAATTTATATAGAACAAGGATGTGAAATAGATTGCAAATTGGTTCTTTCTTATTTTTCACTAGTCATAGGGCTTTCTCTGTAAGGAAACCAAAATCGATAAATATATAGTCTCATAGGGATCAATTTGCAAAGACTGAAAAATAATAAGGAAGTAGTATGCAAGATCATACTTTGCTCTCCTTCCTTATGATTACACTTGTTTGTAAGATGCAATTTGTCTAAGGACAAATAAATTAGGGACTTTTTATCTACGAATTTTTGAAAATTTCTTTTCGATACTTTTTTATACACAAAGTCAATAGCCAAACTCCTATTTACCATATTCTAATAAGTTAATTAGACACGACTCCTAGATCTAATCAATCTTTCTTGATAGGTGTAATTACTTGTAATGGAACATGGCTTGTTATGTTTATTCAAAGATAGTTATATAGATAACTATAGATAGTTATATATAGACTCACCTAGATGGCTAATTGTCTTAAGTGTTTCATAATTATAGCCGTCCGTTAATGAAGTTGTCTTTCATCGTGGTACAAGCAAGTAGCAATTTATAACAAATAATTATGTTAAATATGTACTCAGTTATTTTTTGGAGCGCCTTTATGAAGAAAATCAAATAAGACATCACGCATTTCGGCTAATTGAGAATCGCAAATTATTTACAGAATAAACTGAACGAAAATGTCTCTTCTCGAAATAAAGATAAATAATTTCATTTTTACGCTTTCTGAAGGTAAAAAATATGCTTAAATTTTTTCAAAACGGCTGATTGAACATTTCAAGCAATAAATTAATTGGTAACACCAGATTGCTAGTGAAAAAAATCACCGGTACGAATGTAAACAATTGTAAGTATTTTTTTTTTTCATGGAACCGCAAAAAACTGATTTTAAAAAACATGACTTTTTTTATAACTTGTTATATCCAACTCTGGGAATATATTCATAGAACATTGCGACAAAGACCCGTCTACATGAGATTTTTTGTACGATTTCTCTTAACTCATGAAAAATGTAAGATGCTTTTTTTACTGATAGCTATAATGTGTCTATAAATACCCAATTTGTATATTTTGAAGGTCTTTAGCCTCTTTCGAGGACGATACATTTTTTTATTTTTAAGTGCTACTATTTGTTTTTGTAATGTGCAGATAAATCGATAAAAATTAGGTCCTGTAATATTAATAGTTTGGATGGATATTTCCAGAGATATATTTTGAAAATTCATTTAGTATTATTTCAAAATTTCAACGTGCGACACGTGTAACCAAATTAGCGAAAAAGAAGCGAGAACATAATTGGCAACGAATATTAGGGTCCATCGGAGCGGGTGCATTCTGATTATTTTGTAAGTTTTATTCTTATTTTTATTGTATAGGCTTTCTAACTAATCCCTAGGTCACTACAATGAATTTTCAAAAAAATACATTTCTGGAAATACAATTCAAAACTATTTATATTATAGGATCTAATTGGTATAAATTTAACTGCACTTTACGAAAAAAAGGAGTACTGAAAAATGATTTAAAAAATATCGCCGTCGATTTAACAAAAAATAGTATCTCCTACAATTTTTAATATTCTGACCAGCCAATTTTTTTATAATTCCAGATTTTTTATATAATTTGTTTTGGCTATTTTAAAAAAGTGACGGTGCTAAAAAATCGATCGTATTTTTTCGGTTCAAAATATGTTATATAAAAATTAAGAAAAGGCATCGAAGTGAATTTTTTTCAGAATTTTCATGCAATTATTTTCAACGGCCAACTCTTATCCTCCCCCTCCTCCCAAGGCGATTTACTACACGTTTCTTTTCCCTAGCCGATCGGATCACTACCGAAATCACGGTGAAAATCACGCGTGAGTTTTAACACCGAAAATCACGGCAGACATCACAGAAGAAATCACGACTTTCCAATTACGTTATTTTTTGTGAAATCACGGTCCGCAAGCTTAAAAGCTTATACGGTAACCCCTATCGGATCACCGCAACATCAGAACAACCCGTAAAACGACGGTAGCAAAACGCCGTGAAAGTAACCGCGATTCTACCATTGTAACCGCTTAGCAACCGCGATTCTACCGTTGTTACTGCGAAGCAATCGCGTTTCTGCCAACGGTGTTTTTTACACTTCCGACTGCAGCAACCAAAACCAATCCAAAAATAAGCGTCTTTCCACCAGGACCAAGGTTGTTTTATAGTCGTTCAGCGGTAAATGGTGCGGCGAAAGGCAACCGGTGGTTTCGCGGTAGAAAAGTGGTTGTAGATACGGTTGCCTAATCTGACAGGGACGTGGTTTCTGCCGTGATGTCTGCCGTTATTTTCGGTGTTAAACTCACGCGTGTTCACCGTATGATATCGGTCGTGATCCGATCTGCAAGGTTGTTGCATCTCGCTCCACCGCGACTGCATATGGCGCTTCATTCCCTCTCACATTGACACGGTCACCTTAACGTGATGTGTTACACGTTTTGGTCGTTCTCTTTCGCTCCGCAGCTACTGCTGATGGCGCTGTCACTCATAGCGACGCGGTTGGTGTAGCACATCACCTTAATGTGATATGTTTCACGCTTTTGCTGTTATCTCTCGTTCCGCAGTGACTGCCAATGGCGTTGTCTCCCTCGCGATCACAGCGACACGGTCGATGTAGCACATCACCGTAATGTGATGTTTTACACACTTTTGTTGTTATCTATCGTTCCGCAGTGACTGCCAAAGGCGTTGTCTCTCTCGCACTCACGGCGACGCGGTCGGTGTGGCACATCACCTTTACGTGATGTGTTACACGCTTTTGTTCCCTAACAATCTTAGCAACTACCGTTTTACCGTAAAAATAACCGGGTGGTTTTTCACAAAAAAAAACTGACTGTTGGTCGTAACAACCGTGAAAACAACCGCCCTGAAGAATGTTATTTGGTCGTTTTTTTCAATTCACCGCGGAAAACCGAAAAAATAACCGAACAACTTTAATACCAAAAATAACCGAATTTTTGGGCAGTTGTTTTCACGGTTGTTACGACCCAATGCCGGTTTTTTTTTCTGCAAAAGACCACTCGGTTGTTTTACGGTGGTTTTTACGGTAAATCAGCTGGAAACAACGGTTGTCAAGATTGCTAGGGTTGTTATCTTTCAGTCCACTCCAACAGCCAATGACGTTTCGCCCTCGCACTCACAGCGACGCGGTCGGTGTGGCACATCAGCTTAAGGATGTATGATACGTACAGTCCCGCCAAAAGCGAGTTTCAGAGACGATTTCGATCACTTCCCGATGGGATAATAATCGGAAAAAAGAATGCATATAAAACGTGCTGGAAAGATTGATTTCGCATAATAATAATCCCAAAATGTTATTAACAAATTAATGAAAAAAACAATTGTTCAACTTTTTTTTTGCGTAGTTGAGGGTCTAACTAAGCCTACATAAAAGTATGAACTAAATCGGACGGGTTGAGGTCAAAACCTGGTCGAATCGGGGTGAATTGACCCAAATACAACTACTCAGATCGTAAACAACAATGTACGCTGGCGATCGCATGTCACGGACCTCTCTCTCGCACATAGCGTCCCCGGCACCCCGCGCGCCACTTCCCTATCGGAACACCGCAACCTCAAAACAACCCGTAAAACAACGGTCCCAAAACGCCGTGAAAGTAACCGCTTGGCAACCACGATTCTACCATCGTAACCGCTTCCAACCGCGGTTCTACCGTTGTAACTCCGAAGCAATCGCGTTACTGGCAACGGTGTTTTTTACACTTCCGACTGCAGCAACTAACACCAACCATGAAACAACCGTCTTTCCACCAGCATCAAGCTTGTTTTATAGTCGTTTAGCGGTAAATCGTGCGGCGAAAGGCAACCGGTGGTTTCGCGGTAGAAAAGTTGTTGTGACTACGGTTGCCTAGTCTGACAGGGTTGGTCTTTCCGCGCACCTCCTCGTCAGAAAGACCCTGAGCAACCTCCTTAAGAGGCAGTGGTACACCCTTCCCTCCCACAGAAATTTCGAAAGCTGTTTTCTCCCAAACGATACGACAGATAGGGTCCGGATTTTTAGAGGATACGCAGGAGTATCGTAGAATTGGGCTAAGTTTCTGGCTCCTCATTCGACAGAGTCGTTTATTTAAAAAAATTAAAATAAAAATAGTGCGAGAGAGACAGAGCTACGTTAGAGAGAGACGGACCTATAGGCGTTTAGCATTGCGCGTCGACATTTCTGGCGGTGTACCACTGCCTCTTAAGGAGGTTCGTCGACGACTACCGAAGTCAAATTAGTGCTAAATTTTCGTAATTGATTCTTTAAAGTTCAATAATAAAGAAACAACAGTGAAGGGTGATTTGTATTGAAGCATGTATACTTAATCCAGTGAAAGATCAATAGTGAAGAATTTGCATTAAGATTAACTGATGAACATTTATTTGCAATGGGATACATTTTCGTTGCGTTTTTTCCAAGTATAATCAGTAATTGTTTATCGATTCAAATGAGTCACAGCTTATAGGCTTTCTCAAAAGATACTCTACGAATTGACCGCCACGATATTTCCTAGTGTTGATCGTTTAATAATTATAGCCTGTTGTTTGTAAAAGTATTTTTGTTTTTGTTAAACAACAGGCTATAATTATTGAACGATCAATATTACGAAATATCTAGGCGATCGATTCGTGAAGTATCTTCTAAGAAACAAAATGAGCTATCACTCAGTGTAATCGGCGAAGAATTACAGATGATATTTGGAAAAAAATAAACAAAAATGTGTCCCATTGAAAAAAAAGTTAATCGGTTAATCTTAATGCAAATTCGTCACTATTGATCTTTCACTGGATTAAGTATACATTGTTCAACACAAATCATCATTCACTGTTGTTTTTTAATGTATGAAACTTAACAGAATCAATTTTGAAAATTTAGCACTGATTTGACTTCGATAGTCGTCACCGAAACTCCTTAACGTGATGTGTTACACGCTTTTGTTGTTTTCTGTCGCTCTTGTACAACGGTGAATAGCGTTGTCTTTGTCGCACTCACGGCGACTCAGTCAGTGTAGCACATCACCTTACATCTGAAAATAATCATTCGCTGCAATGTTGTATGTATCAGCCGCTCGATCAGCTGTGAGTGACGGCCGCTCGGAGTTGTTGGCAGCACCGTACGCGCCACTCTAGTCGGAAAACATGGCAGCCTCGGTGTGTGATCGAATTTATGTGACTGATGACAAGGAATCTCAGTGAGTTAACGACATATTAATATTTTTTTTATTCGTCGTGGTGAATCGTTCTATATTAATAGGGCTCTTTATTTCTGAATGAGAATCGTTTTCCTACAGTCCTCGAAATTGCAAAATAACCTCTTTCACACAGCCTGTCTCTCAACAGAGTCCCAGTCACTATTTATCTTTGAATTATCCAATTGCAATGTTTCATATTTATTCATAATTGTGTATTTCAGATTTGACCAGGTCGTCTATAACTGGGTCGACATTACCCATGAGTTCTTCGATGCCATTACAGGTACGAAGCGCTTCATTATTATACGCATATCATCAGCTATTCGTCGGTGGTGTAATTTCCATTTTTTAATATATATTTTGTCACACAAAAATGTCAAATTCGAAACCCTTGTAACATAGAACTGCGTATTTGCATTTATTACTTTTTTTTTTCAATTCCGAAATTGCGTTTGCAATCTATGGAGTAATATTGAATACTTTCTTAAATAATTTTGTTAGTCGCATGGTTTTATATATTTTTTAGAATAAGAAGTTAAATTTATGGCAAATTTCAAAATGAGATGAAGTTTTTTCTTAGTGATATTGTTGATGAATAGAATATTGTCATTTTTCTTTTATAATTGGACACTTGTGATAAGCCATTTGCTTGTGATTAACGTTACAGTTTTCAATATTCTATATGCGTTATATTGCACAAAACTTTAAAACGTTAAAACGTTAAAACATGAATCTGACAAGCCTACCACAGGCAGACTTAGATGCTATCATCTGATTTTGTAAAAAAATGTTTCGAAACAGTTTTTGTAGCAATTGCAATGATTTCTAAAATAATGTTATCACCAAAGTTGCTTTATATATTTTTTTACAACAAGTAGCCAAATTCATTGTAACTTACAATAAGCTGGAATCGCGATTTTGTTATGTGTCTGTAATCCTATTGATTACTTTACATTTCTTAAAATACTTACCTAAAACCTTGGTATTCAAGCTATCTACAAATGCAAATGGAACATAAATGCGCACCTGTATAATCGTGATAAACAAGTATTCATCAGATGATTGACTTAACATTTCACAATAACTGTTTGCAGTTGTTGTTAAAAGTATTCAAATAAAATAAAAAAATCATCTAAAATGTGACATGCCCATAAAACGTTGCAGAAGTTTCATAGAAAACACTAAAAAATCAAATAAACACAGCACTCTTGTTCTCCTCTTTTGCTCACGAAAATAAATCTGTATATTTGTATATAAGTTTCAGTAATAGTGTTTTCAGAAACAATTTTTTTTTTAAATCAACACATCTTCTCAAGGACTATCGTCTTCCAGAATCTGTTCTATATCTATATAATCTATTATGTACGATAACAGAGTATAATAATTTGTCGAATTTTAATTCAGGTCTCGATCTCGGAGAACTCTTACACGATGAGTTCTTCGGACTTTTCGAGGCGATGTCGGCGATCGAGATGATGGATCCCAAGATGGATGCAGGAATGCTGTGCAATAGAGGAAATAACAAGCCATACACTTTTGCTCAAGCGGTTGAATCCGGAGCAATAAAACTCGATAATTTGAGTCCATCAGAAGTCATAGGAATCATAGATTCTACGTATTCGTGCATAGTATCGTGGTTGGAGGGCCATAGTTTGGCACAGACCGTCTTTACTAATTTGTATCTTCATCAACCGGGACAGATAGTCGACAAGACTCTCAAGACTTTCTGCTATGCCATTTACAAAATTATCGAAATTATTAAGGACTGTATTAGCAAAGCTCTGGTATTCGAGGAGGAGGACTTTCAGAGTGTTACTTATGGATACAGACTGCAGCAAGATATTACGGAACAAAAGGCCATATCTATGCTTAGAGAGGTGGAAGAGGAATTGCATAAAAAGAGTCGAATAAAACCTGTCGACGATGACACTGAGAAACAGGTAAACTCAATAAAATAATCGAGTCTTTAAGGAGACTCTGTGACGACTGTCGAAGTCAAATCAGTGCTAAATTTTCGAAATTGATTCTTGTAAGTTTCACTCATCAAAAAACAATAGTAAAGGATGATTTGTGTTGAAGCATGTACACTTAATCCAGCGAAAGATCAATAGTGACGAATTTGCATTAAGATTAACCGATTAACTTTTTTTTCAATGGGACACATTTTTGTTTAGTTTTTTCCAAATATCATCTGTAATTCTTCACCGATTACACTGAGTGATAACTCATTTTGTTTCTTAGAAGATACTTCACGAATCGACCGCCTAGATATTTCGTAATATTGAACGTTCGATAATTGTAGCCTGTTGTTTAACAAAAATAAAAATACTTTCGTAAACAACAGGCTATAATTATTAAACGATCAACACTATGAAATATCGTGGCGGTTAATTCAAAGAGTATCTTTTGAGAAAGGGAATAAGCCGTCACTCGTTTGAATCGATGAAGAATTACTGATTATACTTGGAAAAACGAAACGATAAAATATCCCATTACAAATAAATGTTAATCAGTTAATCTTAATGCAAATTCGTCACTATTGATCTTTCACTGGATTAAGTATACATGTAATTCTTAAGAATATAAATAAGATGGAGGGAGTGTCTTCAACGACAAAAAAGCCTCTCTGGTAAATTCATAAAACGGTATCAGCGACCAAAAATATCTTAAGGTCCCTTTTGAAAAATTTAAAAACAAAAAAAACGGACAGTTAAACGGCGCTACCCTATTTTCTTGGGGCTAACTTGATTTAGTTAGATGAAAATGATTTCAGTTGTACTTTAAGACCACTTAAAAATATGTTTCCACGTATGATAATGAGTACAAGAATTTCACTCATAAATTTTTATAAATGGACATTCGATGGCTTGTTTGTTTTAACTCGCCGTTTTGATTTTCAGTACAACGATGGGCTGGCTCTCTATACTAGGATACGATTCACAAAAATGTTTTATCAAACATTGTCCTTGATGAGTAAAAAGGAACAACTGCTGCAAAATCTTGTAGATTGTCAGCGTCTCCTCTCGAATTCTTCGGATATGATACAGATTATGATTAAGACCGTGAACCGAGGCGAAAAAGCGGACGAGATATGTAAGCAACACAAGACATAAACCTTAAATATTTAGAAAAACGGACGTGCGTTATTTCAAATGAGGCATTGATTAAATTTAGGCGAAGTTCCATTGACGCTTTGTTATAGTTTTTTAAAATGTTTTATATTTTTCGTTAGAAAACTTTTCCAATTTTTTATAATCGTATCCGGAAATTCAGTCCTCATCATGAAATCACAGTTTTTGCGATGCAAACGAAAACAATTTTTACACAATTAAATTTTTACTGTCATCAGGAGTAAAAGCCTCTTTGTGAATGTATTATGGAATATGTTCGTTAAATTTTGATATCGAAACGATTGTGATTTATTGTCATAGGTTAAAAATCGCAATTTAAATTCTATTAAATATACTTTATTGTATACATATTTTAGCCAATCATCCGAGCATAATGGGCTTTGATCCAATGGTAAACCAGAGGTTATTGCCGCCAACCTTTCCCAGGTATACGAAAATCAAGCCAAGAGTCGAGGCCTTGGAGTATATGGACGATTTATTAAATAGACTCAAAGTGGTCACGAAAATATCGAGTTGCACAGGCTTCCACAGCGCTTTAGTAAGTTGACCGTCAATCAAGCGTTAAGGATGTATGATACGTACAGTCCCGCGAAAAGTGAGTTTCAGAGACAATTTCGATGACTTTCCGATGGGACAAAAATCGGAAAAAAATAATGCATATGAAACGTACTGAAAAGATTGATTTTGCATATTAATAATCCCAAAATGTTATTAAAAATTGGTGAAAATACAATTGTTCAACAAACAATCAGTCAACCTAATTTTTTTTCTAATGAAAATGATATGTTAATCTATTTGAATGCATACGAATTTTTTCAGATTTTTTTCTTTATTTTAATTTTAATTGTTTTTTAATTTCGAAAAATGCGCGGAATATAACGAATTTTGGATATGCGTTTTGCAAAAAAATCTTTAGTAGATGGTTTTATGTCGAACACATATCCAAAATTCGTTATTTCGCGCACATTTTTGAAAATAAAAAAAATAAAAAAAAAATAAAGAAAAAAATCCGAAAAATTCGTATGCATTCAAATAAATTAACATATCATTTTCATTAGAAAAAAAGTTAGGTTGACTGATTGTTTGTTGAACAATTGTATTTTTCACCAATTTGTTAATAACATTTTGGGATTATTATTATGCGAAATCAATCTTTTCAGCACGTTTTATATGCATTTTTTTTCGATTTTTGTCCCATCGGAAAGTGATCGAAATTGTCTCTGAAACTCACTTTTGGCGGGACTGTACGTATCATACTTCCTTAATCGATTTTCATTGGTGGCAGATTCCGATAAACAATGATTTATTTTCTTCAGGATTTCTTCCTGGAGTTTTCTCGCTCGAGTCCCTGCATACTATCCCGATCGATGTTACAAATAGTATATTTGCCGACGAATCGTGTATTCGGAACGCAAAATTTTACGGACGTTCTAAGAGACGCGGCGAGAAATTTTACAGCTCCACCTGCGCTTATGCCCAAGAGTCCTTTGCTCCAAAATCAACAGGCAAAGGAGTACATTGATAGCTTTTTAGCACATTGCGGTACCTTATTCGGCAGCTTGTTACAACTCAGCGGTCATAACCGAGCACGACAGAGAGACAAACTCGCACATTTATTGGAAGACTTTGCAACTCTGCACGATGAGGTTTGTAATCAATTAATATTATATTATGCAATAAGTGAGTAAAACAAAAAGCGCGTGTCGCATATAATTTTTTCAAGTGTACATGCGTAAAGTTCGCACCGCAAAAAAAAACCTACTACAAAAAAGTAACGTATGTTATGTGGACATGCAAGGAAAGTAGTTTGATGGACGGAGCGTGCGTAAAAACGAATTTTACGCATATTACATAGAAAAAACTATTCAGTACCTTAATAGCCAATGACATTTTTTCGTTTGAAAACAGACATTTATGCAATATTTGCGTAAAGTACGATTTTACGCACCGAAAACAGTGCGTAAAAACTAATTTTACGCATAGTATATTAAAAACTATTATTCCTTCAACGCAAGACACATTTTAAAATATATTTTGTCTAGGTCGATTATTAAAGTGTGCATGTTTTAAAACAAAGTACACAAAAATATTCTTCGCCAAAGAAACGAATTGCGTTTTTCTACCTTCCAAAACATCACTTCTAAACGAATATCACATATTTTCCTTTCATTGAATCCTTATAGATTATTTAAATTGAACAAGAAAAAATTATTGTTTAATTTTTTACGTGCAGGCTGAACGTGTTGATCAACACTTGCACACCTTGTCGATGAAGAGCGACTCTTCCAGACCACATCTCGCGTGCTTTGGCACGTGGATACTCTACCATACGTTAAGAGTTATGATTATGTATTTGTTGAGTGGCTTCGAACTCGAACTTTATTCAGTTCACGAGTACCACTATATATTTTGGTATCTCTATCAGTTCTTGTACGGTTGGCTCGTATCCGCTCTCACGAGAGCAGACACGTTCCTTATGGAACAAGAAGCCCACAGCGAAGCACAAAAGGGCAGAGGCGGCAAAAAGAGCGCGAAGAGTAAGAAGAAGAAGGTTGCACCGCGACCCTACAGCTTGGAAATGCTTATGTGCCAAGCAATGCAAAATATCTGCGGTGGATATTACAAGGTGAATTTTTACAATAGTATTTTGAACTTTTGGATGCCGATTTTTCGTTTGTTTCAGAACTGAGGTCGAAACATGCATTTCACATAAATTTCCAAAAGTTTGATTACAAAATTACTTGAATAATCCTGGACAAGAGAAAAATGACATAAATCAGCGTCATTAAAGCTATTTTTCATTTTCCATCATTTGAAGCCGGAAAGTTGCTTCTGAATTAGTTGAAATATGATTTGGCGAAATTTTCGACCACGATTTTTTTCGTATAAAACGATTTCATTGATTTTTCTTAATATATATGATAAACGAAAGAATGTTCATATGTTCTGCAAATAAGAATGCAAAGTAGAACGTCGCTTTTTCATCAATTTGCATCTTTCGCAAAGCCGATTTTATGAGGAAGTTTATTTATTTTATTTTTTTACTTTTTCGCAGAGGAAGTTTTTAGAAAGATGAAAATTATTGATGAAGCAATGTGCAAAATTTTACTTTGCATTGTTATTTTAAATGCATTTACAAATCTGAAGTTTATAGAAATTCGAGTCATAAGGATAAAAATTTGGTAAACCAATTGTCGAAAACATGAAAAGTCAATATATAGTTGTTACTATTTGAGCATTAAATCATGTAAAATCTAAACGACGTTACCGATCATTACCAAATTCGATCCGTAGCACCGCTGAATGTTATTTTTCTTCTGTAAAATTTTACCTGAATCAAAGAAGAAAAAAAAAAATCTCGAAAAATGCACAACCACGTAAAATCCGAACCACTTTACCGATCACCATCAAATTTAGCACCTAGCAGGGCTGAATGTTATTTATCCTGCGTAGAAAATTCAAGTCAATTTGCTGAAAGTTAACTTTTTCGAAAGTTCGCAAAACGAACATTTTTCGAAAAATTCAAAACCTCATAAAAACTGCACCGCTCGACCGATTTGGCCCAAATTCAGTACCAAAAGTCGCATCACTCTGTTCAATTTTAATATGAAGTTTCAGTCCGATAACTGAACATCTATTTTAACTCGACCGCTTACGTACTTTTTTTCGAAATTCGAGAATTCTTATAAATTCGAAATGTGTTGGGCGATTTTTTTTGGAAATTTATACTAATTGTAGAATAGCCAGTATATGTTGTTTAAATTTGGGCTGCATCGGTTTAATAGTTTACAAGTTTTTTTTCTAAACCAATTTTCTCGACGTCTCAAAACATTTTGAGAATTCTGCGATAAGAATCTCGAATTTTTTGTTCATGAATCCAAAGCAGGAAGCTTTGAGGAAGCAAAAATGAAGACTTTTTTAGTGTTTAATATAATTCCAACATGAAACAATTCGCGAAATTCACTACTTTAAAAATAATATTGGTGAAAATTTATAAAATCTATAGATGATTTACGGTTTCGCTAGAATCAAAGATTTGATTCCAAGCGAAAAACATTAAGTTCACCAAATCGTAAAAAATCAAACTGTCCTAACCTTGTTGGAATTGATATTATACTACATCGACGTTCTTAGTATCTTTAATTTGTGAAAGATTTTTTTTTTTATCGCCGAGTCTTCACATTCTAATGGTATACAAATTGTAGTTGAAAATTGCTCGTGCACAATTAAATATAATAAAAATTAAAAAAATAAAAACCATAGTAATACATATTCAAACCATAGTTTATTTTTCTCAAGTTATTACGAGAAAGATAACTAAAACTTTCTACAAAAGCTACGCTGCTAATTTCTCGAATAGTAGACAAGAAAGAAGCGTTACATTCTATAACTTTGCACCTCATTATTCATATTTTATTCGCGGAACGATAAAGCTTTCTTTGACTTACAGTAATCTTGAAAAAATGGCGATGGTACAGCGCATCGTTACAAAAAAACTTGTGGCGAATTGTCAGTAGCATGTTTGAAACTTTGTTCTGCTTTATCAAAGTAATTTATTCAACGTCGTAAAATTAATATTTCGCAGGCCCTGGTCGGCTTTCGAATGGACGGTAAAATACCTTTACCCGAGTCGCAATTTGACTCGGAACGTGTTCGATACGAGCACCGGTTATTACCATTCTCTTCTCTACTCATTCCGCCCGCAGCGGATTATCAGAAATTCTTCGATTTGACTAATTCACAAATACAGAAAAAAAACGTAAGTTACCGCTCGAAGTTTCCTTCGAATTTATCGCTGCTTGATGTTGTTTCTTTTTCCATAATTCGATCTGCATATTCCAGGAGTCGATAACTAGTGAAAAGCAATACTACGCGGCTTGTCGACACTTTGACAGAGCCAGAAATATGTTGGATTGTGCGCTTTCGTTGTGCCCTGGAAATGCGAATACGGTTAACGAGGTAAGCTCCAGTTTTTATCTTAACTGTTTTTAAGAAAATGTTTAAATCGCAGTCTAATGAAAAATAAAAATTCCAGATAAACGATCTCTTGAAGGTGTCAAAGACAAACTTCATCGTGGTTAAATTATTAGCCGGTGGGCATAAGAAGGATTCCAAAGAGCCGCCAGTCTTCGATTTTTCGTGTCATCAACATTTTCCATTGATCAAACTTGTGTGATTTTATATTCGTAAAAAAAAGAAAAGAAAGAAAGAAAAAAAAAGAACGATAGTTGACCCTCGATATAAGGTCTCCTCTTGCATTCGAAATGACCTCGATTATTTATTTCGCGAAATCACAAATCGACTTTATTCTTCCTTTTTTTCCTCCGGCATGTGTACATTTGTTCATAAATCTATGCCCAATCGTAAAGATGTACTGAGGTGTAGCAAAATTCATTAATAAATTACAACAAAATAACAAACTCGGATCGCGTTTTATTCATTTATACCGTGATTTATGTACGCATACCGTTTTTTATGTACGCATATTTATTGATCGGTCTCAGGCAAAGTTCGCTGTCAACATTTCAATCAGTAGAAATATATGCACTGCATGTTGTATGGTTAATAGACGAACGAACTCGTTGAGAGCACTTACTAACAACTTAACAAGCATAGAAACAAGCGCAGTTCGATACAACAACGCAAGTATAACAGTTGCACTGGTAATTAAACAGGATTGAGTTGGGTGCACTCAAGTGCGAACAATCACGAGAATGAAACGTTTTTAAAGCACTCTCACGTAACAGCACTTGTACTTGCAATGGGACGCAAATTCCACAGCTCTTCATTGAAAGTAGTTGAGGGACTGGTAAAAACAAAATGATCGAGTCGTATGCATGCAACATTTTTCAATTTTCGCCCGCAATTCTTTCGCAAATTATGAATTTGAAATAATCTCATCGAATCTTAAGGTAGTCCTCCTGTATTGTCTGACATCGCATAAGTTCGAGCGAAATCCAGACAAAATTACGAACTGTTCTCGAAGAAATAAAAATCTGAAAAAAATCAACTATATGAAAGATGCTGAAGAGATTAATTTGGGATGATAATAATTAAAAAATGTTATTGACAAATTACTGAAATAAATAATTGTGCAACAAATTGCCCGACAACCTAACTTTTTTTTGTTATGAAAATGATTTGTTTATTTTTCTGAATACGTGTGGATTTTTTTAGAATTTCATCTGATGTTTGAAAATGGCCGTTTTCTCCAAGTGTAAAATTGAAAATCTGAAAAAAATCTGAAAAAGTACATACGTATTTAGAAAGATAAACAAATGTTTTACATAACAAAAAAAGTTTGGTTGCCGGGTAATTTGTTGCACTATTATTTATTTAAGTAATTTGTCAATAACATTTTTTAATTATTATTATGCCAAAATAATCTTTTCAGCATTTTCTATACGCTCGATTTTTTTCAGATTTATATCTCATCGAGAATTGTTCGTAAATTTTGTTTAATTCTCCCTCGAAATTATGCGGCGTCAGACTGTACAGGAGGACTACCTTAATTGAGCATCCATTCTCAAAGTTATAGATTCCTCAACAAAACTTTGCAGTGCGTTTCTTGATATTTAGTTACAATACATTGATTCATTTTACAATTGAAATTCCTATAGTGTAGTCTAAAATCTGAAATGCCAACGCCCCATCGACTGCAGTCCTACAGATTTTTACATGTGAATGGATTTTTGTAGCTGTATGGAAAAATATTGTTTATTACACTTAACAGGCGATTTGTTCTATCGGTTTTCGTTAAACAATTTTCCTATGGTTTCGTAAACGGTCTAGACGGGAGATTTATGTCTGGGGATCGTTGCATATAAAGTTGTTTAATGTTTTCGATATTGTCTATTCCAAATTGATGAGTTAGATGGCCTAATCTGTTTACAATCGGAGTGATCCGAAAAAAACAAAACCTTGCATTTTTTGTAAAAATCTTAAATGCTGAAGTTGGATGCGGTGATAATATATTTCGAATCACTGAAAATGAGTTTGGTATCCATATTATCGAGAATTGAACATTTATCTTGAAAAGCCCAAAAAATTCATTTTTCAGATTTTTTTATATTGTCATTATAATTCATGGAAATTTTCATAAAAATTCTTGTATATTTATAGACAGTCGGAGGTTTGCGATCAAATAACATCTTAAGGATGTATGATACGTACAGTCCCGCCAAAAGTGAATTTCAAAGACAATATCGATCACTTCCCGATGGGATAAAAATCGGAAAAAAATAATGCATATAAAACGTCCTGAAAGGATTTATTTCACATAATAATAATCCCAAAATGTTATTAACAAATTGGTGAAAAAAACAATTGTTCAACAAACAATCAGTCAACCTAACTTTTTTTCTAATGAAGATGATATGTTACTTTATTTGAATGCGTACGAATATTTTCAGATTTTTTATTTATTTTGGATTTGATTTTTTTGATTTTGAAAAATGCACAGAATATAACAAATTTTGGATATGCGTTTTGCAAAAAAAACCTTGAGTGTAGTAGATGGTTTTATGCCGAACACATATCCAAAATTCGTTATTTTGCGCACATTTTTAAAAATAAGAAAAATCAAAATCAAAATAACGAAAAAAATCTGAAAAAATTCGCAAGCATTCAAATAAATTAACATATCATTTTCATTAGAAAAAAAAAGTTAGGTTGACTGATTGTTTGTTGAACAATTGTTTTTTTTTCACAAATTTGTTAATAACATTTTGGGATTACTATTACGCGAAATCAATTTTTTCAGCACGTTTTATATGCATTATTTTATCCGATTTTTATTCCATCGGAAACTGATCGTAATTGTTTCTGAAACTCACTATTGGTGGGACTGTACGTATCATACATCCTTAATATCACATGGGAGTAGAAATGAGCATTAATTTTATTTCCAAAACTGCTGAAAAACTGCGTTAGGGTCTTGTTTAGCTCCGAATTGTGTGACATCTATTTCTTAATAAACGATGACAATTTACAAAATAATAAAAATCGTATTTGAATTATTTACACCGTGAAAATGTTTTTTTCTTCAAAATAGTTGAAAGTCAAGTGAAAAAGAGTCATCGAGATTTGACGCTTACATGTTGAACTTTTAAAATTAACATTGAAAAAGTTTAACATATGCCACTTTCGAACCCGAAAGTTTATCTGTGTCATTAACTTCTTATCTGCGTTACTAATTAAAGCGGGAGTGATCATGGTTTTGATTACGGAAGTCGAGAGTCGCCAGACGAGCAAACCTTTTTTAGGAGGATATCGTAACAAGGTTACGAACATAAAATACCTAAATGCTGCGTCTCAAACCGGACCGACGCTAAAACAAGTACAATGGCAAAATGCTCGCACGCGAGATGTTCAGTGCGTCGAAGTAAAAGAGGCTGCATCTCAGGCACTTTGCGATCGATCGACTCAAATGTGGCGGTAAGTGAATATTTAAATGAGATTATAAGGAAAAGTTAAATTACTATTGAATACACAAATTTGTTTGAACTAATTGTTGACGTAATTGCAATTTAATAGCAATAAAAAAATAATTGAAAGTTGTAACATAAGTTGAAACTATTAATTATTATTATTATTATTATTATTGTTATTATTATGTAAGCAATTGGAGGGATAATGAAAGGGGACTTGCTTTTTATATTAATAAGGTCGTACTTATGCTTTAAGGTAAATTTTTTACTTTCTTTACCTTCCATTAATTCATAGAAAAGACCATTACACACCAAATTCATCGGATACTTATAAGACTGCAAAACCTTATGAGACTTACGAGGAAATACAGGAACGATTAGATCTGGATGGTAACGCTAGAATTATTCAAAGATTCTATCGAGCGTATAGATTATTCAAGGCCATAAGGAAATTTTCGAGAGACTACAAACAAAAGATCGAAGACTGTAAGAAGCTGGAAGATGAGAAAGCCGAGGCTCTCAGGTTTGGTATTTGATAAAAAGAAAAGTAACTTTACTTGCATAATAAAAAGGATCCAAAGGACAACATCGGATATTTCTTCCACATTGTTTTTCGCTTTTTTCAGAGCTAACTCTATAATGAAGTATGGTAATCAATTTTGGCTTACTTATAGAAAAAGCTTTGTCAAAAGCAAAAAATAATGTCGGAGGAATGTGCACTGAGAAAAATATTTAGTAGAATCAACGGAATCAGCCAAATAAACCATTACTTTGGATTTTTTTAAGGAATCCATTTACTTGAACGAATTATATACTTAATTGATTCTTTTGTACAATTGAAAAAAATTTAATTGACTCAACAAAATATTTAATAATGTTTTTAAAACATTAATAAATTTCAAAAATTAATTAATGTTTTTGACTAAATATTGTGTCGATTCAATAAAACTGTCCTATGAAAAACGAAAAATCGAGAAAAAATGTTCAAATATCGCTGAATCTTCGAACCAATCTGACATTTTGTTTGGAATCTTTATGATTTTCTTCTTTTGCAATTTTTTGATGATTTATTGATTTTTTCCCCTCGATTATTCTTTATTTTTTAACATTTTTTCTCGATTTTTCTACATTTTTGTCATTATTTGTAAAATTTGGGACCCAGTCTAAAAAAAATTTCGGACGCTTCATAATTTTTTTCTTTTTTTAAAATTTTTTTGATGTTTTGTTGATTGTTTTCCCGATTTTTGGTCAAACTTGACAGGTTTATCAAACGTTTTGAACAAAGCTGATGAATTTTTTTATATTTTCCTTATATATTCGATGTAATTTATCATTTTTTTCGTATTTACAAACAAATTTGAAACATCCGTTTAATAGTTGAATGAAATTTCACTGATAATTGAACTTCACGACAGACAATGGCTCCAGAATTGACCCCAAACTTGAAATTTCAATTGAAACTGATCTTACAGGGCGGAGAGGGCGATATTCTGAGGTTCAAAAATTCATAACTAGAAAACTATCTATTTAAACGAAAAATTTCTAAGCACTTTTGCTATTCCCAATGAACTGAAGATAACGAAAAAAGATACGCGAACGTCGATATATCGTATCTGTAATTTAGGGGCATGAATTTATCGAGAGTTGCATTCATCTACGTGTTAATCAAATGGAAAATCTATTCATCGTTTGAGCTACCTCTAAAAAATTCTTTATCGTTCTAAAATTTAGAGAACATTCGCTTAAAGGTACAAACTATAGGTTAAAACGATGCAATATGAAAAAATAAAAATTCGACACACCCTAACGTACATACACTTTTTTTAAGGTAGCCGCCTTGATACGTTCTAGTCAAATCAGTACTAAACTTTGAAAAAAATTTCTACAAGTTTTTGAGGTTCAATTGACGGTGTTATGAACTCAATTAGGCATCAGCATGTTTTTTTAACATATAAATAAATTACCAACCACGATTTGAAAAGAAAATACACTATGATATATGCAGATGTTTAATAAGATGTTTCTGTCATCCAGTTATATATTAGAAAAAATCATAATATTAGTCCGATTATGACGAACAATAGCTCAGCTTGTTCATTGAAAGTTGCTTTGATGATTTAGCAAAGAGATTTTTCAGTAATATTATTTATGCAAAAATTACAACTGTTTGTTTATCCAACTTAACCTAACATTGGACATACCAATGACTGTAACTTTTGAAGAAATAATAACATTGAAAAATCTTTTCGTTAAATCGTTGAAGCATCTTTCAATGAAGAAAATGATCTATTGCCCTTCATAATCGGACTAATATTATGGTTTTTTCTAATATATAACTAGATGACAGAAACATCTCATAGAACGTTTGCATATATCAGTGTATTTTCTGTTTAAAACGTGGCTGCGGATGTATTTACATATTAAGAACACACGCTGATGCTCAAATTGATTTTTAAAACCGTCAATCGAACTACAATAATTTGTTAAAATGCGTTTCAAAATTTAACACTGATTTGACTAGCACGTAGCAAGACGACTACCTTAAACAATTTTTCTCGACGTTTCAGGTGATTCAAAGTATTCTCACATAGAAACCTAAACAAATGTTCACGGAAATAAATCTCCCTTTATCAGGAAGCAAAAATTTTCAATTTTTATAAAAATTGTAATAAAATATGTCTATTTACTATAATGGAATTAACACTAAAAATGGCATTCATGTAACATTATTAATTTATAGAAAACGATACAAGGAGGAAATACGTCGCCAAACTTACCCGCGATCACGTGCAGATTTTGACAAATTATACATCTTAATTGGTAATTGGCGAGCCTCCCGTTTGAATACAATAAATAATGAAATGTTCGCCGCATCAAAGATAGCAGAACATTATCGGATGCTCGTTAAAACGACTGAAATGCTGAAGGCCATCGACAAACACAGACAATGTATAGCTGAGAACCATCGCGAAAAAAAGCGAATTCGATTTTTGACAGTAAATTGCAAGCCGATAAAGTGGAACGGTTACAAAGCTAAGCCTGTTGAAATGGTCACATTGAAAACTCAACAAGCACGAGACTCCAAAAGTGTTTATGACGATTTAACGAAAAAAAATTCAAGCTACGAGGATCGTATTGAATTGTTGATGCGTTTGACCAACACTCTTAAGAATTCTCACAGCTGCAGTCCTGCAGAGAATTTTGTTGCCTTGATGGATCAGGAAATAAGGCTTCTCTTGACTGGAGTAACGAGCTCCTGGTTAATGAATTTACGTAATAGAGTCGCAAGTACGTCAGGCTTATGATCCCACCTTAAGTTTAACAGATAAAAAAAAAAAGAGTTTCCGTAAATTTTTCCTGAGAGAATTAGTGCAGATTTTCAAACTTTTTCTACCTTCCATCAAAGATGTCTTATTCATATTTTGTTCATTATTCCATGAAAAAATTGACAGTTAATTAGACCAAAATCTTAATTGGAAATTAATAATCGTCAAATCATATCGGCAATTGCAGCCGGATATCTCAGAGTTTGCATAAGTTTATAGTATTTGCAGACATTTTTGAAAAAATTTAATATGTAATAAAATCAGAACGGCTTGACAGATTCTCGCGAAATTTGGTACACATAATGCTTTACGGGTGTACACCATACATTAATGGAATACACTCCATTTATGTACATTTCAGCCCAGTGCCTCTTTAATTGCGAAAGTTATAGCGTGAATACGATTTTTTCAAAATTTAAAAATTGTGTAGAAAAAAAACATTTCAACTGATTCGCGTCAACTACAGAGTGTACTGAAATGAAAATCACGAAAAAAAAAATTTTCTCGAAAACAAAGAGTCTTTTATGAGGAAGCAAAAATCAATTAAAAATAAAAATTTTATCGGTTTCATTTGAGTCAATCAGAGCAGTAATTTTTAAATATCGTACATTCTGACACAAAATTCGGTAACGCATTCAGATATTATTGTCAACCAATATTTTTCGATGAAAAGGAAATGCAAACTTGGCATAATTCGGTTGATCCATCTCCAATTTAGCTAAAGTATTTCAGAAAATACAAAAATGAAAAACTGTCGAAAGAAGTTTCATTTTCGACAGAAAATACAACTTCAATCGTAACACTTACATTTTTTTCTAATAAAAATGATCTGTTAATTTATTTGAATGCATTCGAATTTTTTCAGATTTTTTTTCTTTATTTTGTTCTTAATTTTTTTTTTTTAATGCGCAGAATATAACAAATTTTAGATATGCGTTTTGCAAAAAAATCTTGAGTGTAGTAGATGGTTTTATGCCGAACACATATCCAAAATTCGTTATTTTGCACACATTTTCAAAAATAAAAAAAATAAAAATCAAAATAACGAAAAAAATCTGAAAAAATTCGTAAGCATTCAAATAAATTAACATATCATTTTCAATAGAAAAAAAAAGTTAGGTTGACTGATTGTTTGTTGAACAATTTTTTTTTCACCAATTTGTTAATAACATTTTGGGATTATTATTATGCGAATTCAATCTTTTCGGCACGTTTTATATGCATTATTTTTTTCCGATTTTTATCCCATCGGAAAGTGATCGTACGTATCATTGACGTATCATCCATCCTTAAAAAAATCTGAAAATTCGCAGTGGCATATCTGAATTTCATCAGCCAAGCGGGAAGTTGTACATGCGTAACGGAAAAAGCATCGCTCTTTAATTCTCCAGAGGACATAACTGAGCCTTTGGAAAGGAAGAAATTACTCTGTCGAAGTTGCATGAAAATGTTACCTTATGCGCGTTTCACAGCTCACGTCAGAATGAAAAAGTTATCGTGTTGCATGAGTAAGTAGGATCATTATGATTCGTGGCACTTGAGCGCCCCCTGAGATTGTGAACGTGTACTCAGTGCAGTTCTGCACTATGTCACATTGCCACAATTCGCCCATTATTTTACCTTGCAAATCCATCAGGTTGTTCGTGGTTGAAGCAGCAAAACATTGACAAACGAGATTACGGCCCGTATACGTTTTTGCTTAAAGGCATTCGAGCCGAGGAGCAAAGACGCAATTGCTACTCGAGTCTCCTTTACGTAATACGTGAGCCAGGAATTTATCATTTGGTGAACAATATATGGCACGGTCATTCGATAGTGAGCGAAAACGATGACCTTTTTAATTTGCTACTTGTGCGATTTAACGTTGAAGAGGAATGGTCACCATGGAATTGCATTTTACTGACCTCCGAAGAGGCTGAGACACATTATTACGTCAAGGACTTTGCGAGCTTCTACTCTAAGCGTTTGCTCCATAAAATTTATCTCTCTCACCAAATCGCAAAGACTCATTTCAAGTATGTGAACACTTGAACCACGTTTTATATATTTTTTTGTGTGAAAAGCCAAGTGGCAATTTGATACTTGTCTTGTGTAATGGGACATTAATCAGGCAATATCGTCAATCTATTCTTTGCAGGGAATTGATAAGCTTCGAGAAGAAATTCCGGCTCTCCTCTCGTTATTATATGATTCAGGATAGAAAAGACTACGAGCCAGTCAAAATTGCACCGTAAAATCTGGGAAAAGTTGCTTGTTGAAGCAGTCAAGTCTATAATCAAGCTGAATTAAAATTCGATCTACATGATGCGGATAACAAAGGAATTAGAAGATTCAATTAATAAAATGCGATCGAAAATATCAGAAACTTTTCATTTATAAACTTTTAAACATTCGCCTGTAGTAGATTCGTTAAAAAAAATATTTTTCAATAATTTTCTCAATCAAAAAGCTTAAAAACTGTTCCCGACTTTTCGGTGTTGAGTTTTTCGTGCTGAGTTTTCGGTGTCGAGTTGTTCGTGCCAACTTTTCGGCGTGTCGAGTTTTTCGTGTCGACTTTTCGGTGTCGAGTTTTTTGTGCCAAGTTTTCGGTGTCGAGTTTTTTGTGCCAAGTTTTCGGTGTCGAGCTGTCTGCGTGTACAGTCGTTCGGTGTACACTTTTTTTGCAAAGTTATTCTCGTGCTGACTTGGGAGGTGCTCAGTTGATCCCCACCCATGAATCCTTCTGTAACTGAATAGGGTATAATATTCGAAATAGTACCAAAAAATAATTAATTCATCCAATATTAAAAAAGAACAGTTTCACACGAATACTAATAAGTACATTCTCAGCGGGTAACATTAACATACGAATAATAAGTTAAGTACACAAGCCACAGCGGAACGATTACTATACACATTTAAAATGCTTCTATGTGTATACCATGCTACTATAATTATAGGAACGAAGAACAGAAACCCTCGTAGCTGTTAGCAGACTCTTCTCTCCGTGTAATTACCTAAGTGTATCACGATTTCTTTTTCAGAACGTATAAAATAGACAAAAGGGCTTTTATTTTCTACAAAGTAAAGCTATCAATAAAAAAAAGAGTAAAAAAACGGTAATTAATGATTGTCTATTGCATACACAGAAAAAAAAAGATTACCATTGTTGAATTCTGCACACGGTTGCCAATAAGCGGTGAATAAACTCGCCTCAAGGGGCAATCAATGTACGATTAATCGTACTGTATTTTTACGGAATCCCTGTAGTGCTTTTTATCGACGCGGCAATATTTCAGATAATCGACCAAACTTCTGGGTTTCCAGCGGCAACCTCGGTTGGTCGAGAGCTTCGGAATGCAGAGCATCGTATTGCACCCGCGAGACTATTCAGTTTCGTACTTCAACGTGGCCTCCATCCGTTGGCTTGTCGCTTATCCGGCTTTCGGGTAACGTCGGCGTGCACCGAGTAATACGAGGCCCTCCAATAACAACTTATAATTACACGCTGGCCAGTGGAGAACTGTGTGGTGATTGCTGAGGGTGCTTTCGCGGCAAAGGGTAATCCGAGAGTCCACAGACGTTTAACGAGACACGTGTAACTACTTACATTACCGACGTCATTACAGCTATGAAAAAAGGGACGTAATAGGGTCACACACATTTTTTACATCGAGTGTGGCGCTTGACGAGTGAAAGAAGGCTGTAAAGTAGAACCTTGCACATTATTACTCATTGTTTTTCATTCACTACTCATTACATTTTTTTTCTGCACAGTTCCACTATGAGGAACTATATTCATCCTTTATGGGAAAGTATACTCACAGAATTTAGTTTTTTTCATGATAAGAGCTCTATGAAAAGGGTTAAATCATATATCATGTAAGGTTGCACTTTGTAGCCTTGTTTTAAGTGAATTTAAAAAGTTAAAATTCAACGAAATTTTCATCCACATGAAATTATGAAGGAAAAGTGACGTTTCTGTAACATCTGTACCCTAATACCGATTTATTGAATGTACGAAGCATCACTGTTTATTTTTTCATCTACACAAATAGATTCAGAGTAGAAATTTTTACACTGCTTTCGCATTGTTTTTCGTTTTTTTAGAATGGAGCTTCTTGTATAAGGTGATTGCTGAGAGTGCTTTGCGGGAAACAGTAATTGAAGGAATTATTTTAAAAAAATATTTCTTGAATAAAAAAGCTTAAAAACTATAAGAAGAAAAATCTTGCCTACTTTGTTAGTAAACTAGAAAATTTCGATATTCAACAGAGTATTCTTCTGAGAAATTCCTAAAAATCTGAAAAATGCTGAAAAATCCTGTTTTACACAAAGAAACATTTGACCAATCACTTGTAGTAAATTAATCTCGTTTTATATTTTTCAATATTTTTTAAATACAAAAAAGCTTAAAAACTATAAGGAGTAAAATCTTGCTCACTTTGGCTATAAGATAGAAATTTTTTATATTGAACAAAGAATATTTTTTAGGATTTTCTCAGATTTTAAAATTATGGCGCTCGATATGTCACTTAAAAAATATATTCAAAAGCAATGGCCATAGGAAAAAAAATCCAGTGCATTTGAGGGTCCAACAAAGCCTTCAAAAAATTACGAGCCAAATTTGAGAAGTCGAGGTCAAAAGCTGGATGAAACGGCGTAAATTACCCCATATTACATCCTTTATGAGAAAGTATATTTATCGAATTTGGCTTTTCCATGAAGGAACCTCTATAAAAACTGCGAAATAATGTAACATTACACTTTGAAGCCTTGTTTTAATTCAATTTGACAAACAACTTCAGCGAAATTTCCGGAGAAATTATAAAGAAAAAGTGATGTTCTTGTAAAATCCGAGCTCTAATACGGTTTTTTCTCACATGTCTGAACCATCGCTGGATATTATTTCATTTACATAAGAAGATTCGAAGTAGAATATTGTAGACTCCTTCCGCATTATCGTTCGGTTTTTCCTTTAATCTTCCTGTATGAGGTGATTGTTAAGGGTTCTTTAGCGGCAAAGAGTAATCCGAGAGTCCACAGACGTTTAACGAGACACGTGTAACTACTTACATTACCGACGTCATTACAGCTATGAAAAAAGGGACGTAATAGGGTCACACACATTTTTTACATCGAGTGTGGCGCATTCACGAGTGAAAGAAGGCTGTAAAGTAGACCCTTGCACATTATTCCTCATTATTTTTCATCCACTACTCATTACATTTTTTTCTGCACAGTTCCACTATGAGGAACTATATACATCCTCTATGGGAAAGTATACTCACAAAATTTAGTTTTTTTCATGACGGGAGCTCTATGAAAAGGGTTAAATCATATATCATGTAAGGTTGCACTTTGTAGCCTTGTTTTAAATAAATTTGAAAGTTAAAATTCAACGAAATTTTCATCTACATGAAATTATGAAGGAAAAGTGACGTTTCTGTAACGTCTGTACCCTAATACCGATTTATTGAATGTATGAAGCATCACTGTTTATTTTTTCATCTACACAAACAGATTCAAAGTAAAAATTTGTACATTGCTTTTACAATGTTTTTCGTTTGTTTAGAATGAAGCTTCTTGTATAAGGTGATTGCTGAGAGTGCTTTGCGGGAAACAGTAATTCAAGGAATTATTTTAAAAAAATATTTCTTGAATAAAAAAGCTTAAAAACTATGAGAAAAAAAATCTTGCCTACTTTGTCAATGAGCTAGAAAATTTCGATATTCAACAGAGTATTTTTCAGAATTTTTGGAGTTTTCTGAATTATTGCATTCGATATGTCTCCTTGAAAACATATTTAAATCAAATTTTCATAGTTCGGAAAAAAAGGAAAAATTCCAAAAAATCTGAAACATGCTGAAAAATCCGGTTTTACACAAAGAAACATTTGATCGATCGCCTGTAGTAAATTAATCTCGTTTTATATTTTTAAATATTTTTTTAATACAAAAAAGCTTAAAAACTATAAGGAGTAAAATCTTGCTCACTTTGGCTATAAGATAGAAAATTTTTATACTGAACAAAGAATATTTTTTAGGATTTTCTCAGATTTTAAAATTATGGCACTCGATATGTTACTTAAAAAATATAACCCAAAGCAATGGCCATAGGAAAAAAAATCCAGTGCATTTGAGGGTCCAACAAAGCCTTCAAAAAATTACGAGCCAAATTTGAGAAGTCGAGGTCAAAAGCTGGATGAAACGGCGTAAATTACCCCATATTACATCCTTTATGAGAAAGTATATTTATCGAATTTGGCTTTTCCATGAAGGAACCTCTATAAAAACTGCGAAATAATGTAACATTACACTTTGAAGCCTTGTTTTAATTCAATTTGACAAACAACTTCAGCGAAATTTCCGGAGAAATTATAAAGGAAAAGTGACGTTCTTGTAAAATCCGAACTCTAATACGGTTTTTTCTCACATGTCTAAACCATCGCTGGATATTATTTCACTTACATAAGAAGATTCGAAGTAGAAAATTGTAAACTCCTTCCGCATTATCGTTCGGTTTTTCCTTTAATCTTCCTGTATGAGATGATTGTTAAGGGTTCTTTAGCGGCAAAGGGTAATTCGAGAGTTCACAGACGTTTAACGAGATCCGAGACTACTTACATTACCGACGTCATTATACCTATGGAAAAAGGAGGACCTAATGAGTCTCTCACATTCTGTATATCGAGTGTTGTCCATTCACGCGATAAAAAGGCTGTAAAGTAGAACCTTGCACATTATACCTCATTATTTTTCATTCGCTCCTCATTAATTTTTTTCGGCACAGTTCCACTATGAGGAAGTTTATTCATCGACTTTGACTTCTTCATGAAGGGAACTCTATGAAACATACGCAATAATGTAAGGTGTAAGGTTGCGCTTTGCAGCCTTGTTTTAAGGAAATTAAGAAATTGAAATTCGTTGACATGGATAATGTGTACGCACTAGATCAAATTTGTAAAAAATGATGCGATAACGTCAATGTTTTAACCATTTAAGAACTCCATAAAACTCTGAACGTTTTGCCGACTTTGCTCAAATGTAATACCAAATTTCGAATTACGGTTCCAATTTGCAAACGATTTTCCAGTCTGACCGCTAAAAATTTGTTCGATTCAGAGCTTTTACGGACAGTTTTAAACATCTAAAAAGTCTCATAGAAACATAATGCGTTAAGCGAATTATATAAATTTTATACTAAGTAGAGAATGATAGGTCCTTTACACAACCTAATGATTAAAGTTTATTCGATTGAGGAATTCACGGTTGTGGTAGTATAAATATTAGGTCTATTGTCACACGCAAAGACATTCGAAAATTTTTTCTAAATCGCATTTCCCTACATTTCAGACAATTTTTTTTCGACTGACATGAAAGTCGAAGCATTTTTAAATGGGTTTTCTATTTCAAGTTTTGCAAAAGTCAATACGATAACGTTTATTGAAAAAAAAAAAACAAAATTAAGAACTCCAAAAGCCCTAATCGTTTTTTCGATACCGAGCGACATTAAGTCAACCTGCATTAACCAAAAAACCATTTAGCAAACCATCTCAAACTTTACGAAACTCAGAGCGCTCACGCCTTTTTAAAAATGTTTTTAAATGACATCAAATGATTATTTCAGCATACATTTCGTTATAATTTACTCAAATACACTCATCCATTCAGCCTTTTTTTTGCACCACTTTTTTCCGAGTTTTGAGTATCCTATAAAGATTTGGGAATGAAAAATGGTTCGTGAAAACGAAGCTTTGTCTATAAGGAAGTATAAATAGGAAATGACTTATAGCTTAAGCTAATAGGAAAGACATTTATGACGCCCGAAGCAAATGCCTGAAAGTCCATTTTCGAGGTCCTGGGCAACAGGAGATATGAGAGTAGAATTCAAGGTGGGGATTTGTGTGTGCATTTCTCGGCACTCTACAGTGATGCATTCCTTTGAGAATACGGGAATACGAGTCCACTAGTCGCCGAGAGGAAAGCCTCCGGCGTATCGTAGCATCGGGCGCTCTAGCCACGGTTAAAACTTAAATAATTAACGCGGAGCAAGAATTGTGGCTGAAAGTTCTTCTTGAGCGTCCTGCGCGAAGAGTGCAGAGTCTCTTTCCGAGGCTTCGTACTCTCTATAGCATTATACAGTTGTACTATGCTTATGGCAGTAGTTCACCGCAAGCTGCATATAGCTGAAACACGCTAGATGCAAGAATCCCCACGGCCGAGTTTCTCCTGTAACGAACGAGACGGTGACACAGACGCGGAACTCAACTAATATATAGGTTATTTCAAGCTAAGTTGACCCTTATCCTTATCAGTTCAATCGACATTCCCTGGGCAGGGTTGTTAATTTTGAGAAGGCCCTGGACCTACACGATCTAATTCTACATCTGTAATATCCTACACCAAACTGGCACAAATGTAAAAACCTACATGTGCAATTTCCTGCATTCGAAATATCCTACATCTGATTAATTTCCTAAAAATAAACACAATGGGAAAACCTACAAGCGCAATCTTTTACATCCGTAAAATCCCACATTTGTAATATTCTACATGAATTCATCGTACAGAAAACGAATTTGGCTCCGATGTAAAAACTTACACGTGTAATATTCTACAAAAGTAAAATCCTACATTTGATTTTCGAACAAAGCCAGGTTCAGATGATACACCGTATTAAGTTGGCTACGTAGAGAAGCGAGTCTGTAACGAACGAGACGGTGACACAGACGCGGAACTCAACTGATATATAGGTTATTTCAAGCTAAGTTGACCCTTATCCTTATCAGTTCAATCGACATTCCCTGAGCAGGGTTGTTAATTTTTAGAAGGCCCTGGACCTACACAATCTAATCCTACACCTGTAATATCGTACACCGAACTGGCACAAATGTAAAAACCCACGTGTGGAATTTTCTGCATTCGAAATATCCTACATCCGATTAATTTCCTAAAAATAAACACAATGTGAAAACCTACAAGCGCAACCTTGTACATCCGTACAGTTTCACATTTGTAATATTCTACATGAATACATCGTACAGAAAACGAATTTGGCTCCGATGTAAAAACTTACACGTGTAATATTCTACAAAAGTAAAATCCTACATTTGATTTTCAAACAAAGCCACGTTCAGATTATACACCGCATTAAGTTGGTTACGTAGAGAAGCGAGTCTGTAACGAACGAGACGGTGACACAGACGCGGAACGCAACTGATATATAGGTTATTTCAAGCTAAGTTGACCCTTATCCTTATCAGTTCAATCGAAATTCCGAGGGCAGGGTTGTTAATTTTGAGAAGGCCCTGTACCTACACGATCTGATCCTGCATCTGTAATATCTTACACCGAACTGGCACAAAAGTAAAAACCCACATGTGGAATTTCCTGCATTCGAAATATCCTACATCTGGTTAATTTCCTAAAAATAAACACAATGTGGAAACCTACAAGCGTAATCTTCTACATCCGTAAAATCCCACATTTGTAATATTCTACATGAATACATCGTACAGAAAACGAATTTGGCTCCGATGTAAAAACCTACACGTGCAATAGTCTACGAACGTAAAATCCTCCATTCGTAAAATTCTACATAAATATATGATACAGCGAACCAATTTGGCTTCGATGTAAAAACCTACATGTGCAATATTCTACAAAAGTAAAATCCTACATTTGATTTTCAAACAAAGTCAGGTTCAGATGATACACCGTATTAAGTTGGCTACGTAGAGAAGCGAGGCGCCATTATTCCGTTGAATAATGACAGCGAGAATACAAAAAGAATATAAAACTATAATATAATATTCTTCAAGCCATTCCTTTTTGATTTATAAATTCGAAAAATCTAAAAATTTATTTATTTCCTTCATTTAACGGCGCATCGCTTCTCTACGTAGCCAACTGTGTATCATCTGAACCTAGCTTTGTTCGAAAATCAAATGTACACTGAGAAAAAAGCATATCGTTTATTTAAGAGGCAGTGGTACACCCCCTCCGCCCCCCCCCCCCCCCCCCACAGAAAGCTGTTTTCACCCGAACGATACGACAGATAAGGTCCGGATTTTTAGAGGATACGCAGGAGTATCGTAGAATTGGGCTAAGCTTCTGACTTCTCATTCGACATAGCCGTTTATTTTCAAGAATTAAAAGAAAAATAGTGCGAGAGAGACAGAGCTATGTTAGACCTATAGGCGCTTAGCATTGCGCGTCGAAATTTCTGGCGGTGTACCACTGCCTCTTAACGATTTCACATGGTAAAACGAATATAGGAAGGCTTGCAATGTTTTATGGTCGAATCGATGATAACATGGTTCAACAAACTATACTTGCAAGGTTATTGGAAACTAACGTTGAAATCGTATATGCAACAAAACGGCATATTTGAAACTATTATCATTTTGATGATTGCTACTATAATTATATTTACTATAACCATAAGACATAGACGTTCCTCCTGGGAATTATATTAGTGGTTGATCCAACTATTTTCTTATATTTGCTATAACCACAAAATATAGAAGTTCCTCCGGGGATTTATAGTTCATAGTTCGATTATCGTCAGTCTAACTATATTATTTTTAAAATTACCAGGTTTTTCTCTCAGTGTAGGATTTTACTTTTGTAGAATATTGCACGTGTAGGTTTTTACATCGGAGCCAAATTCGTTTTCTGTATGATTTATTCATGTAAAATTTTGCGAATGTAGGATTTTACTTTTATCGGATATTACGCTTCGTCGAATTTTCCTTTCGTAGAATACTGCGCGTGTAGGTTTTTACATTTGTGTCAGTTCGGTGTAGGATATTACAGATGTAGAATTAGATCATGTAGGTCCAGGGCCTTCTTAAAGACAGTGTAGCAATTTTTATTGAAGCTCTTCATGACAGTGTAGACATTTTTATTTAAAGCCATTTGACTCGTACTCTTATTTGTTCATTTAAATTTTTCCGAAAAGGGTTGTTCATTTTCATAATTTTGTTTTAGGAATGTTTATTGTATAATTCTGTTATCCCTTTGCAACTGATGTCTATTACTGTTTGAGAAAACATGTTCGATATAATGATTCGAATGTTATTAGCATTTATAAATTGTAACTTGATAAATGCTAACGAATGTTTATTTTTATACAACTTTTTTATTTAAGAGGATCGAGTGATAAAAAAAATTGCAAATAATACTCTTTTTTTGAAAAATCTTGCATTTAATCCTCATTAAATACATATTAAGCATTTGAATTTCTTGCCTATTTTTATTTTATTGAAAAAGAAAAATTCCAGAACCTAAATGAATGAGAATAGCATACATTTTTAAATATTGTCGAAAATCATTTTTGTTTACGAGATAAGAGAAAATAATTTTTTTTAAATAACGCGTAATAATCAATCTCCATCATTTTTGAGAGAAATGAAATGATCGGAAAATCGACATCAATGTGCGCCATAAGCTCACAATAAAGAAATAATTAATAAAAGTACAACACAAGAAAAGATATAATATATTTTAAACGTGTTGACTCATGTTTAGATGAAGAAAATTCATATACAAAACATCTCATGCGACCGAATGTTCGATATTTCTCATATAACTTTTGCTTGCTTTAAGATATCGCTCCAAAAAACATATTTCTGTAGAGTATAGGAGAAAACTAACCACCCAATCAGTAGACGAAGTTTTAAGCTCCCTAACAATTCCAACTTTGTAATTCAAACAAGCAACAAAGAAAATTACTTACATTGAACATTTTCCTATAATTAATACATAAAATGCTAAAAAAAATTGATAAATTTCAGATCAAACTTAAGTGAGAGTACATTGTGAATTTGATTCCATGATTTCAGAATAATTTCTTATGATATTGAATTGAATTCTCATGAATGAATTTGAGACCAGATTAATTTGACCTGACATGTCCCATACATCCACATACGCCATGTCCTGGCAGTGTCATTACCTTCATCCCTCTTTTCCCCGTTCTCCTGTTGTCCTCTTTGCTATACCGAGCTTTCAGGAGTTTTCAAACTGACCCCGTTCTCATAATTAGCCCACGTGCTTCGCGGACGTCTCGCTTCATGTCGTTGTTGCTTTATGTATGAATCTTACGTATGTACTGAGAGTTTGTCGCGGTTGCCAAGAAATCCTTTTGGCTCGTTGTTCCATATCTCTCTCTCTCTCTCTCTTCCTTAACCTTTGTATGACTCGTGAGAAGCTGGAAAGTGCACTCCAAAGACTTGGTGTAGCCTTAGGTCCTAGTCTTCGTTGAGACGGAAGCGATTCTCTCCTTCTGAAATTTTAATACAAACTTAGCTTATATCTGCCAAACCTTTGAGCGTTGGTTTTGCGAGTTTGGATATGCATTTCTCAAGTTGTATGTAGATTAAGTGTGATGATACCTTTCTATCTTTATGAATTTTTATTGAACGACTGTTTTTTTCTTTTTGGGGTATTTTTTTTATTATCGTAATTCATGACACCTTTCTATCTTTACGAATTTTTATTGAAGGATTGTAGTAGTAGTACAAGTTCTTTATTGGTCACCTGGTACAATTTAATAACTTATTAGTATTAATACAACACTATTTTTTTTTTTATGGAGACCAACAGGCCACTGACCGAGGTCCTTCAGCCCTGTATGCTTGATTGTATCGAGTGGCCTTTGTTTATAAAAAAGAACGATAAAGAAAGAAAAATTTAGGTATAAACAAAAACTAAAACTAAAGCTAACATTAACATTATGAGAGCGGCAACTGCTTCAGCAATTTAAAGCGATAACATAACTATCCTATTATCACAGAACTGTGTTTTTATCGATGAGGTGTGTGAAGGACTGTTTTGTTCTTTTTGGGGTATTTTTTTACTTATCGTAATTCATGATACCGTTCTATCTTTATAAATTTTTATTAAGGACTGTTTTGTTTTTGTTGGGGTATTTTTTTTAAATTATCGTAATTCATGAGGAAATGGTGTCATTTAATTCTACCAAAGTTTCCTCCTTTCAATTATAGTTCACTAGAATTTTCTTAAGTTAGCTTATACTTCTGAGCGTTGGTCTTTCCAGTTTTTATACATATTTTCCAGGCTGCATGTAGATTGAGTGAGATTATACCTTTCCATCTTTGAGAATTTTTATCAAAAGACTACTTCGTTTTTGTGAGGGAATTATGTTTAATTACTCTAATTCCAAAGGCTACTTTGTCATTTATTTCTATCAAAGTCTCTTGCTTCCAATTATAGTTTACTGAAATTTCCTTAATGACTGTGGATATTTCCCATGAGAGAATTGAAAATATTTCATACCCTTCGATTGGCATTATGATCAAACTTAGATATTTGTTTCACTTTAACTACTCGAAAATATCTACTTAAGAATTTTTCAATGTGCTATATCTTTAAAGATTATGGTATAAAAAAGAGTTGAATTTTAAAAAAAAGTTTCGAAGCGAGACAAAGTTTTAAAAGATTCTATAATATTTAAAAAAAGCATAATTTGCATTGTTCAAGACGTGTTCAGTACCTTTTCAAATCCTTTCCGAAGGACAGTTTTTCATTATCAGGGATAAGTATGACAATCGAGATTTGATGTGAATGATTATTTCATACTCAGTTATTATTTTTTTTAAAATTTAATCACAGCACTTTTTAATTAAGATTCAATTTTTCCCTTCGTGAAAACTATCTTTAAATTACCCAGTAAACTAAAAAATCCGTTTCGTCCTTACTATATTGCGATTTCCCACTCAGCAATGTAAGTGTTACGTAACGCTGTTGTTACATAACAGTTACATTGCTGAGTGGGAAATTGTAATACAGCAGCAATGAAAGCGATTTTTTTTCCTGTGTAGAATTTCAGTGTATGTGCGGTTCTGCAAATGTAAACAGTTACAAAAACAAAATTAGAGACAATTAACAGAAACAGTAGTTAGTTGTTGAACACACTTTATAGTACAATCGAAGTCCTGGAATTCGGAATAGTGCTCGCTGAATTCTCTAAATAATCAAAATGTCCCCCTCCTCTTTTCCAGGAGTACACAGGACACCCAAACTTTAGTTTTATGAAGGCATTAAACGTCGTGTTACACGCGTAAACGCAAACGTTCTTGAAAGCCGTTGTTACGAACAATTCCGAAATGTTTGCTGAATAAGAGAATCGTAAAAGCTCTCCGGTGTATTCAGATGTAGACAAGACACGTTTCCCCCTTCCGTTATAATCTGGTAAGACGTTAAACCCAAGAAGAGGAATAATTTGAATTGAAATTCTATGATAATATTCCATGTCATGAATAAGTATTTCATAACGGTGTCAAGAGCTCGTAACTGGTACCTAATTATGAGCTCGAATATCACGCTTTGTAAGCGTTGATTACATAATGAATGAAAATAAATTTGGTGTATGCTAAAAAAAATTTAGTCATAAAATTGTATCGATTTTAAGGGCGAAAGTCAAATTCAAATTCCTGATATTTATTGACATATATTCCACTCTTTCACCTGCTGATTTTATTTAACGAATCATATTCTTTTAAACCTGAAACTAAGATTCATTTGCTCAATGGCAAAAGCATCGAACTGCTAAAAATGAGCTATAGGAAATTTATAGGGTAAACTTCTTTACACTTACCTGAGATAACTGCGGTACACTAAAAATTTTGATATTCAAGTCAGGACCCTAATGTTGAGTTTCGTGAAGGGAAAGTATCGTACGATTTTTTTTCGAGGTAAAGCAATCGCTTTGAAATTTCTCATCCGATTAGCACGTAAAATATTGAATCCTTCGTTGAAGACGTGCGTTATTATTTTTTAAACAATGAACGATGCACAGAGAGAAAAAATTTAATTGACCCCCAAGAAATGGTCGGGTTGAGTTAGATTTCATTGATTTCAATGAAATAATGCACTTAAATTTCAAAAAGAAAATTTTGTTGGCGCTAAAGTAACAACTCGTTAGTGAGCATATGATAAAGAAACAGTTTCATTGTTTCAAAGTAAAGTTTTCATTGACTCAAAGAAACGGTCTCCTTAACACTCTCCGAAAACATAGCATTACAGCAAGAACGAATTCATTTTATGGTTAACGCATTTATCGTAAAATTAATGACTCTTTACTGCACACTACATAATTTACCGCTAAGATTCTGCAGCGTTTCCTCCAAGACGAAAATAACGAAAATAACGTTAAGTAAAAGGAAATTCTCTATCTCCAAACCGCAGGGTGACTGTATTCTTAGGCCTGAGATACGAAGTATTCCTTCTTATGTAAAACGGTTTTAATTTCTTCCAAGAATAATTTTTTCAGTAAATTCGAAGTAGCTTCCGCGTTTGAGGCAAATAAAATATTCGTTTTTGATCAAGCAGATCTGATTCAAGTGTCTATTATTCTAACGATAAAAGGAATTCTTATCAGGCCTGAGAATAATTTTTTCAGAGTGTTGATTTACGTAAATAAGCAATGAAACGATACACTTGTTGACAGCACGTGCTGGGAATTTTATCGTCTAATGTTAAACACCCATAGGGTTGACTCTCGCACCTAACCTCACTTTTCTGTTATCCGGTTCTTTCAAACAAACGGCTTCGAATTTCGAGGAGTCCGTACTTTAGCCCATTTCTGCCGTACTTGAGCACATTCTCTTCGAATTTGAGCTTTATCTGCAGAGTAGTTTAGAAAAAAATAGGTTTTAAAACTTTGAGCTGTGATGGGGGAAGTGCTGCTCCCTCTTCAGTGTAATTAAAAAAATAAAAAAAACAAAGACGATTTCTTTGTTTCAATGTCACTATCCTTCATTGATTTCGAGATCATTAAATGAAAAGTTAGTATTGAAACTTAAGTATTTCTTCTCATTGAAGAAGATTTCCGTGAATCGATAAAATCTTTCTTCTCGGCGTGCTGTCCCTACCATAACCGACTACTATCGTGACAACTGCAATGGTTATTTTCAAATAGCGATGATAATCTTTAGTGACCAACCAACGATGTCACTGGAGTGAATTAAACAGTGAACCTCCATCCCCACTATGAAAAAGCTCCACCGCTGCGATAATTCTCTTGCATAGTGGTTTTCGCGTTAAACCATTGTCAAACCACCAGTACGATAATCGGTTCTTAAATGCAAGGCGTGCGTGCCATAGGTATACTTGAAAATTGAGGTAGCTTTAGCATCAGACTAGTCATGCAAAGCTCTATTCTGATGTCACTATTGAAAGGAATTGCATTAATATACATTCATATTGAAAATATTCGTATATTATCCGGTAATGAATTTAGGGTCCCTTTGTGGTACGTATTTCCTTTTTATACATTATCTTTTTATTTTCGGTCTCGAATTTGACTCACTACGTGAAGATCACCGTTGTAAACTTGGCAACGTCGCATCGTGGGGACCGAAAATACAATAGTTTGACGGATCCTAACCGACATAACCGGTAAAGAGTTTTTCCCGACCCATGTTTTTTAATAAGGATGAGGCATAATATTCATGCTACTCATGGGAAACGAGACGGGAAGTTCGTGTCGGCAAAGATTGAAAAAGCTCGGCAGAATTTGCTAGATTCGATCGCTAAGCGAGAAAGTTTAAAAAAGGCGGTTAGGGCGGCTGAACCCCCAGCGCATGACGCATCGTAGAATTTTCAACATTCGCGAAAGATTTGTGGTGTACATCGTGCAAGATTCCACTTTCGTCACAATATACAGAGAGCGAAATAATAAGATGTTTACCGAGAATTTTGCGTGTAAAGTGCTACAAGTGTTCTCACGTTTATGATGCGCATACACAAAAACGTAACGTTCTTCGGCCTATCTACTGAATGAAGCGGTCACCTGTCTCCCGAGCGCGGTGTTGCCAAGTCGCAGTTGCATCGGCCATATTGAGGCAACCAGATGATTTCATATAATTTCGTTTGCAATAATCCAAGAAACCTTTTTCTGACATTCGTTTACCTTATATTTCTCACTTATCATTTGAAAGCCTGCAATCTGGTGAAATAAATGACCGTTTAATTGTTTAATGAAGTACTATTTTCGTAATGTATTATCGAAAAATACTGACATGGACACGTATTCCCTATACCAGCTATATTAAAATGCAATTTTTTTACTTCTTATTTCTTGAAAAAAAGATCGTTTACATACGTTGAAGCTTTACACATGCCATAAATAAGGCTTCTGGAAGAACATGTTAAAAAATCATGCATTTATCTACTAAATACCTTAGTGCTAGAACTACCTTAATTCTCTGAAATCCGAAATTTCAAGTTGAGGAAAAATGACAGCCTGACGGCATTTCTCTTTTCATGGAAAGAATACAAAAATTAACAACAAGGACCCTCACTTTCAGACGTCAGCTCCATCAAGTCCAATAGAATCCTAAATGTCTTCGCAGTTTTATATACACCTCGGCTTCAAATCGCTTGTGAGAAACGCTTTGACCATTTGCCATCTAGCGGAATTATGCAAACCGTCGATACGCCGTCACTTGCGGACATCGATGTTTCATATAATGCCGCTAGATGGCAAATGGTTGAAGCGTTTCTCGCGAGCGGTTTAAAACCGAAGTGCTTATAAAGCTGTAACATATTTCAATTCGGGTGCAAAATGTGATGCGTTTATAGGAGGGTGCCACGTTTTTAGAACGAAAAGTAGTGTCGGCGCCACCCACACGAAACACTGTAAGGCGACGTGACTACTGTTCGATCGAAAGGCGGTGTACTTCCCTGTGATTATGTCATATTTTGTAATAGTATCGAACACTTTTTCAAAATAAGAAATGCATAGGTGCGTTTTACAATCTGTATTACGTATGGAACATGAATCGCATGTAACATAAACGGGGTCTAGGGGCGAAGCCCTTAATGGGGTGCAAGGGAGAAGCCCCGTTGGCGGGTTGGAGGTCGAAGCCCTTCGACTGCATGAATGCTCGGAAAAAAGTTTCGAAAAAATTAACAAAGTGGTCATTTTTATTTAGTTTGAATTCGTTTCGTAATTGAACAATATTATAATAATCCTCTCTCAAGTTCATTTTCAATTATCATTTTGGCTTTTCTCGAATCGAAACAGCGTCGTTTATTTACGGAAGAATGCCGATGATCAGCACTTTATAAGCCGGCCGTGTTTAGAATGCAACTTTTTCATGCTTTATAAAATATTTATATTACGATACGAGTGTGACGGATTTTTTTCTGGCGAGGTTGAGTTTGCACCACGAGCCGAAGGTGAATGTTGCAATCAAACGAGTTGACAAAAGTTTCTCGTACGAGTTACGTATACAAGTTTATTTCACGCGTGCGAGAAGTGCCTACTTCTCGCACGGAGTTGCGTAAAGAGGGTTAAGATTCAACTGCACGTAGCACAAACAATTTTACAGTATAGGGCACGCATGCTGTGCACACTGAGAGAAAAGAATATCGTTGATTTCACGATGTCACATGATAAAACGTGCTCACGTCCTTTCACGAAATACACACTCATAGACACACACGTCCATATTTGCACATATACGTGTACCGGACATTTTTTCCAGATAAGCTTTTTTAACATAACATTCTGAACATATTTTCTATGGATCGTATTTTTTTTTAACGAAAAGAAAGCACTTGCATGTGAGAGCAATATTTTAGAAAAATTTGATAACTTTTTCTCTTTCATTTCTAAATTTTTGAATAGTTTTATATAGAAAAAAAAGAGGGGAACCCGGCCCACTTTGGTTTTCGGTTGAAAATTTCGTTAATTCATGCGGAATTTTTGAGATTTTTTTGAGATTTTTAAATTTGGGCTAACGATATGTTAGCTTTGAAAAATTGCAAGAAAAATGATATAAAAAAATTCTGAAAAAATTCTCCAGTACTTTTTGGAGTTGGTCCAATCATATAAAAAAATTTCGACCAAATCATATGTAAACATAGGTTTTATACTCTTCCAACAAAAGGATACCTAAGCCAAACAACCATTTTTCTTAGTAAACTCGCCGTAAAAATTTGTATGGAACTCGTCCAGTACATGGAGAACCTACACGCCATACGATTTAGTCTATTTTGTTATATTATTGTTATGTTCATATGACAATAATATGCTCATTAAAATGTCTAATATTCCCCATCCTACTATATACACCCGCAAACCACGGTTTATACTCTGATATCGCGAATACCCTCGTAAAAATAAAAGACTGTGTGATTTGTTCTAAGAGGTGGCGTAAAGAAAATCGTACGAGCTTTCTTTTCATGAGGGTCAATATTAGGGTCCGGACGGTACTTTTTGGATGATATAAGTAAAAAAAAGTGGTATGATATCCTACAGGGGACGAAAGTGCGTGGTTTTAGCCGACAGTAAAGTTTGTTCACATTCACACTTCGTCCCATAGGAACATGATATTTTTTTATCACTAAAAATAATCGCAATCTGTGCTTGCAATAAGGGCGGAAGGATTTCTCATTTTTAACGGCCAATAAGTGTTCATATCCAGCACGGTTTTTATTACTACAAAGAAAAGTTGCTTTTTTGTCCGCTGCAGAAATTTTCTTTCCGCTGCGTTACTTTACCTCTCGTTGCATTTTTTTTCGTCCCGCTGGTAAAAAATCGACAACTTTCCCACCAACTTGCAGACATGGAATGTGGTCTTTTCAGCATAGTCGGGAAAAAAAATTTTTTGCCTGGCAATCTGACAAACACGATACACTGAGAGAAAAGCATATCGTTTATTTAACGATTTCACATGGTAAAACGAATATAGGAAGGCTTGCAATGTTTTATGGTTGAAGCCATAATAATATGGTTCAATAAACGATACTTGTAAGGTTATTAGAAACAAACTTTGAAATTGTATATGCAACAAAACGGCATATTTAAAACTATTAGAATAGTTTTTGAATCTATTATCATTTTGATGATTGCTACTATAATTATATTTGCTATAACCATAAAATATAGACGTTCCTCCCGGGAATTATAGTTTATGGTTAGATCATCGTCAGTCCAACTATATTATTTTTGAAATTACCACATTTTTCTCTCAGTGTAGGTGATTAAGAAATAATAAGGTCCTATATATCCGATACTGATTGCGAAAAGTAATAAAGCCTTGGAACTTTGATTCTAGAACTCTAATGAAATTATATTCGTGTACATTTTAAATATTATCGATAATCAGTTTGAGAAACACCGAAATACATTCCGAGTAAAAGAATCAAGAGGAAAATTCGGAAACGATTTTCAAAATAAAAGTTCTTTAGTTTATTTCAATGTAGCCAAGAGACGTTTCGTACTTTCGGAACAATCAGGTGAGACATAAAGACAAGAACAGGAATAATTCGAATAGAAATTCTATGATAATATACCAGCTGGTGAAACGGGATTTTCTCAGGATGTCTAAAGTTACAACTAGTACCTAACTATAAGGTCCCACATTGCGCTTTGTAAGCGTTGTTCACGCAATGAATTAGCATTCAGCTAAAACAATGAGCGATGCAATGGATGCGCGTACAAATTGTGGAGATATTACGTTGTATAGAAATATGATACATTCTCGAGTGCATAATATATATGAAAGCAGAGAGCGCGTGAATGCAATAAATAATTCGCATTGCATAATATATGTATGCATATAGCAACGTACGATTGACTGCGTGCGTATAATGATATCCGAGGGGAAGCCGATCTATTCTCCTTCTATGCATGTTCCCTGCTTTGTCCAGGGTACCACATGGAATATACTGTGAATAAATTATCTCTGGCGTGTAATAATGCTACTGGCACTCATGATATACACATATACATGAGGCATTTCCTGCCAGTGCAGCTAATTTCTTTTCAGCACTCAGATATTGCTTATTTTTGTTAAAAATTGTAATTTCGATTTGGAATAATTTTTGTCATGTTAAAAATAAACTGTTTTAGGAGTTGCATTTTTTAAAAATTACTTACGTAACATTGTCTTATATTAGTTAGACAAGAAGAGAGTGAATCGAATAAAAGATTGTTCATTGAAGTTTTTAGTGGAATGGTCTTATATTTTGCTTCCTCGTAAAGGAAGCTTTGTTTCCATAAAACATTTTATTTTCGAAATCTTTATATCGGATCACTCTGAATTAGGGTGGTCGTTAATTTTGACGTTGAGCGATATTGTCCGAGACATATTTTTTAAAATGCTTAGTGACTTTTCAGGACCTTCTAGCTTTGCTATAGAGGTTAGAACCATTTCGATCGTGTTCTTAATGTCTGAACTTGAAAAACAGACTAAAGACAATTTTTTTTTCCTTGCTTATAATGCAAGATGAAATATTTTCTCTCGGTGTATAGATAAATCAATCGATATGGTAATGCGATATTAGCAAACAACTGCCTAGGCATCGATTTCTACTCTGATACGGTGGTCATTCCTCCGAGATTTGTAAGCCTTGTGGTAGCTGCGTTGTTACATGATTATGCTTTCAACTCCCTGTGGGTCAACGGCGTGGGCTACAGTAGTTATGGTCAACCATAGTCAGACGCAACGAACCTCTCTATCCTCTTGACCCTTATACCTTACGAAAAAAACTCCTACGTGTAATAGACGTAGTATTTTTGCTACATCTAACCAGAGTTTATGTAATGTTGGTGCGGTCCAACATAGCACGAAGATTTTTTCGAAAAATTAAATGTTCTTTTTTCGATACCAAAAACGTTTGTCAAATTAATTTCAAAATATTTGCGTAGTAATTTAAATCCATTTTTAAGCATCTTTTTTTTTCTTGCAAGTCTCATCTATATATTTTAGAACCATTTAAAGGTATTTTCAGAATAATTACGATTATGGGATATTACGGAAGCATGTAATATCTATATATTTTGGTCAGAGATGTCAGAATAATTTCGTAAGTTATGTAAGATTTTTCGATGCTATAAAAAATATGTTTTGAAATAGCAAAAAATATGCATTCTCGTTTCACAGCTGGCATTTAGTAAGGAGTATATTTTTGTACGCAATACACTTGAGGGGGGGGGGGGGGGGGGGGGAGGGGGTTAACTATTGGAAATAATCGTATAAAAAAATCTGGAACAGTTCCCTCGATGCCATTTCTTACTTTTTACAACTCACAACTTACTGTCAGCCGATAAAGGAACATCGAATTTTGAGCACTGCCGATTTTTTAGAATAATAAGAACAAAAATTATACTAGAAAACTAGAACGCTTGATTGTTGAAAATAGTATACAAAGCACAAAAATCAACTGGCAGGTCAGAATATAAAAGATTGTAGTAGGAGATACATTTTTTCGAGTAGGGGGCGATACATTTTTTTAAATGTTCAAGTGCCACTATTTTCTTCGTAATATACCGTTAAACTGATACAAATTAGGTTCTGTAATATTGATAGTTTTAATTGAGATTTTCGGAGAAATGTTTTTTTTTCACATTCATTTAGTAATATTATATTACATTTAGTAATATTCAATGTGCGAGGCGTCTAATTAAATTAGCAAAGATGAGGCGAGAAAACAATTGGCAACAAAAAAAAGGGTGATACAGAGCGGGTGAATTTTTATTATTCTGTAAGTCTTATTCCTATTTTTAGTATAATAGCCTTTCTAACTAAACCTAGGTAACTTTAATAAGTTTTCAAAAAATTATATCTCTGGAAATATCATTCGAAACTATCAATATTATACTACCTGATTAGTATCAATTCAACTGCACTTCCTGAAAAAAAGTGGCACTCAAAAATAATTAAAAAATATCCCTCTCTATTCGAAAAAATTTATCTTCTCCTACAATTGACAATATTCTGACGTGCCAATTTTCCTTCGTGCTTTGCATACTATTTTCAAAAATCAAGCGTGGCAGATTTTTTATATAATTTTTATTGGCTATTGTAAAAAATGGACAGTGCTTAAAAATCGATGTTATTTTTTAGGTCCAAAATATGGTAAGGAAAAGGCATTTGGGTGATTATTTTTCCCATCGAAATTTCGACCAATAGAATTGCACCATTCGACGTCACGTGGGACAACCTACCCGAAATTATACTGATAATTTTTTGATAATCTTATCTGTTACTATATATACAAATCAAAAGATTATTCAGCCGCGTTAATCATCTGTCAAACTGACAGATCGAATTCAATTGTGACAGTCGAATGACTTTATCAAACATAAACCGTAAGTTTCGTCTCATGGTGCAATTCCATTGGTCGCTATTTGGATGGGAAAAATAATCCCTCGAATAACACTCGAGCTTCGAAATTAATCTGATATTTCCCTCAAGGTTTCCTGCACACAAATGAGCTCGTCAAGTTTTTCACAAAAGTCACTCGCTCTACACGCTCGTGATTTTTCAACCTGGACAATTTGACTCGTTCATCCATTTGCAACGAACCTACCGATTATTTCGAAGCTCTTGTGGTATTACAAATGAAAATTTTAAGATTTTTTATACATTATTATTTCAATAACTAACTCTCGCCGCGGTCCCCCTTTTAGTTAATTACAACAGACAAACTTTTAGAAGTGATGAAACTCATTAAAAATGCTAATTAGCATTACCATGCCCATGGAAATTACAGTGGCGAAATGTTCCGTAGCTCTGTAGACAGAAACATCATATTGTTGTGGATGTTAATTAGCTTTTTTTCTGAGTGGTTGACACAGGGAACATTGAGTTGACGGTATGATTTTTACATTATCGAGCGAGTATCATCAAATTATAGAGCAGGTATTCTATTATTAGGAACAAAAATGTTTAATTGCCACAGACAACCGCATGAACATGTTCGCAAACATTGACTTGATTGGCTAGTGAATTTGTTAAGCTAATTTATGAACTAGCCCCCTAATTTTTCAATTCCTACGACTAATTGTTCAGTTAGTTCGCCTAATTAAGCAATTGTTCTTCCGAATTTTTCGGTTGGTGTGTTTAATTGCTTAATTGATTCGCTTAATTAATCAATTAAACCCTTAAATTGCTGAATTTATCAGTTTTTACATCTAATTTTGCAAGTTGGTTCCACTGATTAATAAGTTGGTCCGCCAAATTGATCAATTCGGTCGTCAAAATATAAATTGGTTTCCGTAATTAATCAGGTAAATTGACCTAAACAATGCTATTGACCATTCGTCTTGTCATAAATGCAATGGATTGGTTGGTCAAACTGCTAATCAGTCGGTTGGGCAAAAATTTAATCATTTCACTAATCAACCAATTAGTTATTTACCTAAACAAGCAATGAATTAATTAGCTGCATAAGTAATCCAATAACTAACTGATCAATTAAATAACGAATAAGTTGTGCCGAGCAATTGTTTGATTGGGTCAACCAATAACCAATTGCGAAACTGGGTTTGGAAAATTGCAACAAATTTAATCACACAGTTGCATACCCAAAGAAAAATAATTATGTCAAATTAATATTACATATGTCCATAACAATTTCAACTCGATTTTTATATATATTTGATATCACGTCTATTGACTAATTCGACCGCCATTCATTAATTGATTTAAGCAACTTCTTGAGATGATTTTACGGTAAATCGGGAATCTTAAGATTTTATTTATTTCAGCGCTGTCTAAATTAAACAATTCACAAATCTGTGTTACAAATCGTGCTCGAATTATCGAAGAAAACTCGGTATCAAATCGATCTGAGAATAGCGTTTTCCAAGATTTTAAGTCTTAACGCCACTCAAAAATGTGAATTTTGGAGAAACCTCAATTGGACTACCTCAAAAAAACAGCTTTAAATTTTTTTCACTTGACACACCGAAAACTTGTAGTATCATACAATTTAGCCTTATTTGTAATTATTATTATTATTGTTCCAATTTAATTTAACAATTACAACCTTATTAAGGATGCTCAGCTTCCTAAAAAGTTAGAATTCAGAGAGAAATTCGAACACTTCTCAATGGAATAAAAATCAGAAAAAAATCAAGCATACAAAAGTTGCGGAACACACACACACACACACACACACACACACACACACACACACACACACACACACACACACACACACACACACACACACACACACACACACACACACACACACACACACACACACACACACACACACACACACACACACACACACACACACACACACACACACACACACACACACACACACACACACACACACACACACATTTTTTCGACCACTTTTCTCGATGTTTTAGGTGATTCTGAGTATGTTAACATGAAAATCTCGAAAAAAAATAGTTTTTCATGAAAACAAAGCTTCCTCTATGAGGAAGCGAAAACAATTTTTTTTTTCAAGCATCAATTTACAATCCCAATTTCCATAGTTATTTTTACGCGGCTACGGCGACTAACGATTTATCCCCGCGTAAAACGGAGAGACGTTGACGGTTGCTTCTAGAATTCCTCGAGGCTCGCTCGTCCCATCGGAGCCGGAAAGGATGGTTATCGTCGTTGAGATAGAGGACCGTTGCGCCGAGAAACCTTTTCTCGGCGGATGGAGGAACGTCGTCACCGGCACGGAGTATCACGACGCTCGCACGCAAACGTGCCCCCGGGATCCCCTTTACCCAGGGTCCAAGCAAGATCACGCTGGTTGTGGGGCTGGTGTTGCTCGTACCGCGAACGTGATCACACAGACACACGGGAATAGGAACGCTAAAGATACGGCGGTGGGGGCTTCTACCTCGAGTTGCAAGTACACGAGTGTGTCTACCGAGCGGGCCACCCAGACGTCTCGTTTGCCAGACCTCCGGGATAAATTGGTAACGCCGCTGGCAGTGACGGTCGTACGAAGTGATGCGACCTCTAGATTCCACTACCGCAAAGCCTCCCTCGTACTGTCCTCGGAGATACGAGCGTCGCAATGCCAACCAAGCCTTGATGCTACTGAGGACAAGGAAAAGCATTTCTCCAGGTACGTTCAAGAAACGTCAGGCAATTAACTATCGTCTACATAGAAGTAAACCTCCAACGAAATGGTTCTAAATAACATTATGGCGTATTCACTTGAAATTATATCTATACATTTATTCCGCATACTCGGATATTAATAATGCTCATTAGTATTATGAAGTTGACAATATTGGCTTGTTCGTTTAATTGTTTTGTGCAGACTGGAGAACGAGTGCGCTCTCAAGATACAGAAATGCTACAGGTGAGTCTGAAAATAATTAAGAGAATCCTGGAGGGGGGGGGGGGGGGGGGGGGGATTTAAAAAGGGGAGCGATATTAAAAAATAGAAGTGAAGCGATTTCGCTTCATTTCTCCACATTCGTGGACATTTAAGAAGGTTCGTCAGTAAAATTGAAAATGCACAGAAAAATCTGAAATAATTACCGCGTTTTTAATAATTCATAACGAACTTACATTCATTTTTTGGGAATTTTTGTCTACATCGTTTACACCAAATTAATTTTTTTTATGCATACATTTTGACATGGGCTCTTATGGCATATTTCCGAATTAAAAAAAATGGAATAAAATTTTTCCATCGAAAAAAAAAGAATTAATTCCACCAAATACTTAAAAATTCACAATGTAAAAAAATGTTTCAATTAAATTTTTTTTAATTCGGAAATATGCCATAAGAGCCCATGTTAAAATGCATGCATAAAAAAATTAATTTTGTGTAAACAATATAGACGAAAATTCTCAAAAAATTCATGTGAGTTTGTTATGAATTATTTAAAACGCGGCAATTATTTCTGATTTTTCTGTGCATTTCTAATTTTACTGATGAACCTCCTTACCGGAAGCCGGAAGAAGTTATGACCACAGATGAGGAGTCGTTGGGATAATTCGTAGATCGGGGTATTATGCTTTTACTATTTCAATGATCATTTTTGAAATACGTAATTGTTGTTTTCTAAATGCGTGGAAATTGCCATCTTGTGTGTATTAAGTTTGGTGTGGATTATATGGGCGTTTCTCACAAACTTTCGACGTTCACGGCCTCAAAGAATAAAAATCTAGTTACAGGAGCACAGGATCGCTAATTTTTTGTATTCATCTTAAGACCTTCAGAAAGCAATATTCGTTTATGAACAAGGCATCATATACAGGGTGCTCGCTTAAAAAATCATATTATCATTTTAACTAAAAATCATATATTTAGTGCCAATTGATTGTAGGAACTATCTTTGGTTGCGTTTTACAAGAGTTTAACATATTTTCAATTTATTAAAACAACTCTTATAAATACTGCTGGCGCCTACGACATAGTTTTATGCCTTCCCATAATTTCTCTAATTCAATTTTACTCAACTCGTATGCAGAAAATAAAAAGTGTGACTGGTTTTGACGCTGCTAACTCAAAATATAATTTAGATAATTTAGGAACAATAATAGTTGGAATTTATCATGGAAATTTATAAACCTGACATTCTCGAACCTGACAATTGCATACATTTTGACCCAAAGAAGAATTTTTTCTCGTCGAAAGGCCGAGCACATCTGCTCATATCTAAGTCGTGATAAGAGTAACGTACTTATATGGAATTTAATAGTCTTACTTGACTCTTTTGGCTGAGCAACGATGGGGAAAACCTGACAATTCTTCTCCACGCACCAATATTCGTCCATGTTGTCGATCGTTGCGAGCATAATAATTCACTCTCCGATGTAAATTTTACTTTATTCAATTCGTGATGAACCTACCTTTACGTGCATCCAATTCATTTGGCTCAATTACCTTGTGCTCGTATTCCTGATCCATATAACGGTAGATGTCAGGTTCACCATCGAAACCGAGTTACAGATGTTCACAGGATAACTGCTTAATTTTCTGACATGTTTGGCGATTGCAATTAGGTACATTATGTACATTGCACGTTACCAGCAGTTCATGATTTTTTTCTTATCATTCTGAAGGTACATATCAATGCTACACCTGTACAAAGTGACGCGAAAGTCAGAGTTACACGCGAAAAAATGAATAATTTCCGCATTTGAACCAGGATAAACAGTCTATTGGTGCGTTATAAATTATTATTATTATTTTTTCAGATAGGTTATACTTCGTACATCTTAAAAAAAGTTAGATACTTGCGTAATTCATTGTGTGTAAATTAATATCGCATTCCGCAGTCGAGTTACACGAAAGTCAAACGTTTGTGAGATACGCCCATTCATTTGCAGTAGATTGAGTTTGTATACATATGAAATTTTAAACAGTGAAACCGCTTTCTCCCGTTTAGATAATGGACATCGATTCGCAATATTTCTAGACGTTGTAACAAACCACAAAACGCTTATGTAGATTTGCCGTAAATATTATTTTTCGTTTCTGAGAATTGATTCGACTTGGATTGCGGGCAATATTTTTTATCAAAATATCAGGTAAAAATATTCGATAAACGCTGTCCTTTGTGAAAATATTTCAGAGTGGAGGATGCTTCGCGTGCTTTATCGATCGACGAAACTTGCGGAATTTTGTTGGAAATGTTTGAATTTTTATAGAGGATATAATGAATACTTCCGGGGAATTCTCTGCTTTTTCATACACAGTAAACCGAAAGTAAAATCAGTATTTTTGGGAAGAATCAAATTTTTAAGAAGGCAACGTTTCATACTTTTAGACTTTGAAAAACAAAACTAACGACTGTAAAATGATGTCAGAATTCTTCCGCAGTCATTGTTTGAAAAGTAATGTTCCGAATTCTACAAAAAAATTGCTGAAAAATGATATCTCATAATTCTGCAGCAAGCATTCTAAGGAATGATGAAAATTAATGTTGCTAATTACATTACTTAGAAACAGCCTGAAATTCTTTAATAATTTATGCGCATGCTGTCAGTACTTGGTAAAAATAATCAAGATTTCCATAAAATATGAGAGAAACTTTAATAATAGTAGAGACAAATCATTTTATTCCCATGAACCGCCGGGGTAAAAATTGGTTTCGGCCGCCTGACGTCATTTCAGGGCCGGTTCAAATAATAATGCGACATGCTTGATCAGAGTAAACGGATCGGGCGGGTATTCGGGGCGGGTCGTATATCGATACAAGCGGATTAACCTGAATTTGTTGCCATCACGACCTAATAAGATGAGAATCTCATGCACCTGATCAGACTAACCTTGACAGTCTGAAGTAATTAACATAAGGATCGGATCAGTTAATTGTAAGAGTGACACGACATAATATAACAGTAAAATTATCATTGTAAAGATTGCATCATGAAATATTCAATAAATAACAAATAAGCTACAACGAAATAAACATAAAAAGAAATCTGATCAGTTTTGCGTAATATAGTCCTTTATAGCAAGTCTTATTACATTTTTCAACATACTAACACACTCATATCATCCATTCACCTGAACATCTTTGCCGATATATATATATATATATATTCGCAAGCATAGCGTAGAATAGTAGTTTCAAGAAAATATTTTTAATTTTTCAAACTGCGATAACTTATGAACTTTTTACGGTACAAAAAAAAAAAATACTAAAAATTGAGGATTTTCATACACAATTGGCAACAATTTTTTCGATGTCACTTTCCAAAGTCCTTTGCGCGAAAAAAAAAATTTCATTAATTTTGTAGTAAAATATAGTTTGATATTACACAATTAATTCTGAATTAATTATTTTCGTGTGGGCCATTAAAAAAACGCATATTTTCGTTTTTTTAGATGTCGATACGATTAATTATTCCCGAGATATCATAGGTTAAATGAAAAAAGAAAAACATGGCATATTTCGCCAGAAAAAAATTTCAAAAAAATTAAAATTTGGTGTATTTATAACCACTAAACTGGATTTTTGGACACTTTTTCGAATTTTTTTGGGTGGCTGAAGTCATGTGGAATGCCTCATATATGGAAGTCTGATGTGGCCCGGATGCTACACGGAGAGGAGAGTTTGTTAATAGTAAAAAAAAAAAACATGGCAAAATGAACCGTATAGATACTCTTATTGGATCTCATTTGAGCTAAATAACATTGAATTGTTACAAACATAGCTCGCTGACATTTGTTAATGGTTAATAAATCTTATTTGGCTCAACCTCCATTTCTTACCAACAAATAAATTATTCGTTTCGTCATAACAAACTCTTGATTTGTTAAGAGTTACCAAACTCTTTTCTCAGTGTAGCCGGAACGATATTTTACTCGGGCGTTACCTCTTTTTAATGAGAAACTGAAGGAGAAGAATTTCCATACGCGTAAAGATAATTATTAAGAATGTATGATACGTACAGTCCCGCCAGAAGTGATTTTCAGAGACAATTTCCATCACTCACCGATGGGATAACAATCGGAAAAAATTCATATAAAACGTGCCGAAAAGATTGATTACGCATAATAATAATCCCAAAATGTTTTTAACAAATTGGTAAAAAAAACAATTGTTCAACAAATAAACAGTCAACCTAACTTTTTTTAAAATGAAAATGATAAAAATGATGAGAGGCAGCATGGTGGATCTCTCACTCGCACGTGCCAACCGTGCCGAGATAATGCTGCAAAGTTCCATGTAATTGCATATTGTTAACTAACGGTGCAGAACGAATGTCTGCATTTTTGTACAGAGCTTCCTGACAATATTCTTTAAAGTTTTCAATAATTTGTTCGCAACGTTTCCACATGAACTACCCTAGGAATATTAAAATTCATCGCTTTTTTTCAATCTGCCATAAAAATAAATGTTAAACTTAACATTCATTCTTATGCACAACTGTGCAAATTAGAAGAAAATATTTCTCAAAAATGGAGAAGACGAACGCATTCAAACTTTGCAGTTACACTTAGACTATTCATATCGTTGCATAAAAAAGAAATCAGCATGTTTTTCTTGATGACATTGTAACGCTCGAACCTCCTTAAATACAATGATCATTGAAACAAATTTTTAATACGAAATTTTCACTACCACAGAGCCTACAGAGCCAGAATGGATATCGGGGCGTTGGCACGTCTCTCCCGCGAGACTCGAGCCCAAACACCACCAGAGCCCGAAAAAGTTCACCACTTGCGTCACTGCCGCACAACCCAATTCGAGATAGTGAACGCCTCATCCCCACACAAGCGTTCGGACTTCGAGATGCTCGAAAATGTACTTGGCCGTTGGCGTGTTTACGAAAGCGCTCGTATAGATCGTTCCTTCTTCAGTACGAGCAAGCTGGCCGCTCGTACAACGGTTCTCCTTAAGGAGATCGAACTTTTACGATCAATCGAGACGATAAAGACGAGGGTTCATCTCGAAAGACGACAACGGAGATATCTCGAGCATCTCAACAAACTCGCGCAACCGGAAGTCTGGAATTTCTCGAACGGCAAAAAAATTCATGTCGATACCTTGCGTGTTCAACGTGCGCGCGAGTGTCGCGATTTTTACAGCAGTCTTCTCCATGAAAATGTCGCTAGCAACGTGAGAATCGAAACTCTGACAAATTTGAAGACTTATACTTTAGGCCACACGTGCAAACTGGCGCTGGATCTTGTTTCGCTTATCGATCAAGAGCTTGAACTTCTCTCACACGCCGTTGATCCCAGCGACATCATTCCGTTGAGGAATCGCATGAAACTCGCCCTTCTACGTCTGTCGTTAAATTTTTGCGAGCCACCGAGTAAGATTGTAGATAAAACGGGGGAAAATAGTTCGCGCTACGATTCCAAGTGCTTCTCAAAACTCTGCAACAGATGTGGAAAATTTGTGAAACTCGAAGATTTTCCGACGTGTACAACACCGAGTGGCTTCGTCACCTGTGAGAAGTGCAGGAATCTTCGTCCGGGTAAAGAGCCGAAAGTCGTGTACGAGCCTTACGAGCTCATGCTTCGAGAGCTGCGAAGTCGTGAGGCTAGTTTTAGTGGCGCTCAAGCGGCGACTTCCCGAAGCCCCGCTTTTGCGGTAGACCCGAGAGTTATTTATCGTCTTGTGAACTACGTGTGGCATGGAAAGTCCGGGATTTCCGAGTGCGACGATCTCTTCCGTCTGACGCTCGTTCGTTTTCGCGCGGAACGCGAGTGGTCACCGTGGAACACTATCCTGCTCACTAAGCGCGAAGCTGCCCTTCACCAAGCCATGACAGACCCTTGGCAAATTTATTCACCTAGTCTTGTTAAGAAATTCGTTGTGAAAAATTTACAGGCTAAGCTGCGTTTCGATTTTTTAACGAAAACTAAATTTTTCAATTAGGTGGTGATTTGAACGTTTTGTAGACCATGACGAAAGTATCATTCTGGTCAAATGTATATGTATATATTGCTACGTTTCCAAATGATTATTATTACCTATTTAATTCTACCGAAAAAAATACCGTTTGTTGGTATATTTGAATTTGGCGCCAATTAGTCAAGTAAAAAATTTTTCTATTGTTGCGGAACGGTTGAACGAATGAAATACATATGTGATGAGAATTGAACATATATGAACGCATTTGGATACCTTTTCTGTGGCCGCATGAAATTGCTACTGGGAAAAGTTGAAGGTAACATTTGGGCGGACATCTGTAACCCATTTGGATAACTTTTCCGTGACAAAATTGTTACTTGGGAAGGTTTTACAGGTAACATTCTGGCGGACATGTGTACCCAAATAACTTCTATGTGACAGCACAAACAATTGCGTCTTGGGTAGGAATTCAACACAAGCCTGGGATGGTTTCTTGTAATTAAATAACTTACGACACAAAATAAATATGAAATTTATTCCAAACTCAAGAAAACTAACAAGGGAATGTCATTTTTTATTTTTTATTAATGATTCGCAATGCGATTGCTAGAATTTTTTCGGAAAACTGACTGGTTATATTGGATTACAGTTTCAAACTTGTTATATGGCTCCGGCTTAGGGCCACAATATTTGAAGTACCATTTTTTTCTTCCTAGACTCACCTCTCAATTCCTTTCTTTGTACCCATATTTTGTAATTATACTTGCGGAAGCTGTTCCCTGTCAACAAATATTGAATATTTGCGAAGTATCACACAGATTCATCATCATTTAACGTTCATCTTAGCATACAAATTCGTCAAGTACTTTGGATTTTTTTTTTTTTCATGTTCAAAAGTTTTCAATTGTTTTACAAATTTTGTTTTTCGATTTGTGCACTTTCATTTTTTTATATTGCAGCTGTTGGGGCTCGTTCATCGTTTGTTATTTATTTTTATCTTCGACTGCAAAATATTTTATTAATCTCTAATAAAAATACTGTGTCCATATATATGAATGTTAAACAATATGGACTTGACATGTTGTATGAATTAAAGTTTATTTTATGACTTCTTGTACCGATGCACAGTTTGTTGCTTAAATTCCTGACACTGTTGGTTTTTTTTTCCAAGCAGATCGAGTACCACTCACGTAAATGTACTTGTCTCCATTTTTTACACATATTGTTTTTTTGGGCGATTGCATATTCTACAAATAAGTAATAAAATCAGTGAATCAATAAATCAAAATGAATTCGCATGTAAAATAACAATGCTCTACATCTTTTACACTTTTACAGTATTGCAAATCCATTTTATATCACTCCGTGTGTAATATGCGGTTTTACGCACACTTCGCGTCCGAAAATCCACATTTTCACACGTTGTGATGTAAAATTTCATACGATACTCGTGCAATAAACCTTTTCCTAAGAAAGTTTTATCGCACCAGTATCGTAATGTACTATTATATTTACTGTTTCCTTCACTCTGTTATAATTGTAATTTCGATAGCAATAAAGGCGATTTGTGTGCGAAGGCACGGGCTTCAGAAGAAGTTTAGCGATTTGTCGCGGTCGCTGGGGAGTGACGAGGCAGTATAACGTTGGTATATAAGCAGCACTATACTTACGAAAGCAGACTAGGGCGTTCGTGTATCGAGTTTACAGCGATCCGGTGGAGGCGGAGCACAAAGTTTTGCCAGTCTTTGAATCTCGCTGGAGGACGATTCTCAATTCCGAGACAATTACGAGAGTTGTAGCGAGAGACACTGGTAGAGTTTGAGCGGATTCCTTGAGCTAACCTTCTACGTGACGGAGTGCATCAATCGGGAGAATCACGTAGCTCTTGAAAACTTCTGGCACTAGAAGATAGTTTCTTTTAAAGCATTATTTACGTAAAATGGATATTTGAGTAAAAAATTACATGAAAACTAAAGAGGCTATCGATTTAAAATTTTTTGTATAAGTAATATATATTTTCATAAGACGAAGAGGTATCGGTAAAATCTGAATTATTTTTCGCTCTTTCATGCGGAAAAATTGTTAGATTTTCATCCAGGATACATAGAATTCATTTTACATTCGAGAAAAGTAGTGTAAAAAGAAGTTTGGTGTTCATGGTAAAAATAAATAATTTAAAAAAATCTTGTCTACTAAAACTTTTCGTTGATTGTATAGAGAAGTTCCGGCTTTATGGAAAAACAAGGAAAATAATTTGTTGGACTAAAACATACAATTAGAAACTCACGAATAAATTCCTGTGAAATTAAAGAAAATTTTGCTGTGGATGTTTGTGACCAAAACCTTTTCGTTAAAAGTACGGGCTGTCAAGTTGAGCGGGCAAAGCAACTTCTACCCTTTTTTTTGTGCTAAGTCGATTCGAAACGGGGGACTTCCGAAAAACTTATTAATACTTTCAATCAAGAAAAAAGTCCAAATTTACTTACATATTGTAGCTTATGAAAATTTACAGCTGAATCTCCTGAATCTTTTCCACAAGTGCATTGTTATTATCAGGTTTGATTTATAAAAACTTAAACTCGTCAGTACGATGGGTTTAAAATTATTGAATTTGTAATAAAAAAAGTTTTCCCATCTTTGGCAAAATTTTAATATTCATTTACTTGTAAAATCGTTAATTCTGACAAATTTGTATTTCTTTTTATTCGATATCTTTTAAGTTTTGAATACCGAATTCTACGAGTAAGGGGCTGAAAAATTGGAAGGCTGCAAATTTGTTCTGCATAAAGATGCGTAGTCAGTCTCACATGCAGAGCCTATCAACGAGGAGAATAAACGAAACGACGAATTGCTACGGTACCTGTCGTGGCTACCGGCAATAATCGAATGATAGTCGACGTAACGTAATGTACATTTTCTTCTCCTTTGTTTAAGTTCCCTACATCGACTCATTAGGTCTATTCATACAGAGTTGATCGTGTTTTGGACACTGATATTGGAGATCGGAGGGAGAGAATCACCCACTTCAATATAATTAACTAGGTAATTAATTTACCAGCAATATCGTCAATTATACGTTTATTTCTCGATGTTGATACTAATGGTACAAATTGCCCCATTACGATTTCATTGAAATATGAACGGGGAACAATATATACATATACTACTAGGGGTCGATGTGGCTCGCGCGCCACGCGCGCTCCCATGGGTATGCATATATATAATGCAGACTTGGAAGGCCTTTAGGGGATTCAGAATAATCCGGGCCTGTGAGGACCTTAGAAAAATTCCGTCATCAGGGGCCTATGAGAGGCTTGAAATAATCTAGGTCGGTGGGGTCTATAATGGACTTCGAATAATCGGGGTCAGTGGGGCCTACAAGGGATTTCGAATAATCGGGGTCAGCGGGGCCTACAAGGGACTTCGAATATTCGAGGTCAGTGGGGCCTATAAGGGACTCTGAATAATCGGGGTCAGCGGAGCCTACAAGGGACTTCGAATAGTCAGGGTCAGTGGGGCTTATAAGGGACTTCGAATAATCGGGGTCAGTGGCGCCTATAAGGGACTTCGAATAATCGGGGTCAGTGGGGCCTATGAGGGACTCTGAATAATAGGGGTCAGCGGGGCCTACAAGGGACTTCGAATAATCGGGGTCAGTGGGGCCTACAAGGGACTTCGAATAAGTGGGGTCAGTGAGGCCTATGATGGACTGAGAAATATTTCGGACTTGAGGGCCTCTGAGGAACTCTGAGGAATAATTTGGGTCACGGGGGCCTATGGGGGACCCAGAATAATCTGGGTGGGGGGTGGGGGCTTAAACGGATTTACAAAAAATGATAGGCTTAGAGAATATGTCGGTATTTACATAATATACACGATACTAGCAAGTTATCAAACTTGATCAATATCTAAATGGGCCCTGGTCAGGCCTTGTTCGGGCCTTGCCTTAGATCCGTACATAAGACGCTTATAGGTAGTGTTGAATTTGATCGAGACGATTCGAAGAATAAATTAATAGCACAAATCGTCTCGATACGTCAACCGATCGAGTCCTCTCGTATCGTGCTGTCAAACGGAGATTCTCGTAACCCGATCGAGACGCGAGATTATGATATATATAACAAAACAGTTAAGCTCATCGCAAGGAAATACCAACAAATAATAATAATTTTCGTTTTTTAAGGGGGGAACCCACGTGAGGAGGCTCATTTCCACTGAATTCTTAAGATTTATTTTAAACTCGCTCGTTTGTGATTGTAAAATCGAGACTAGACAAGACGATTAAAACAAACAAAAGACTGAGAATCTCACTTGTGTGAAGTTATCAATCGTCATGGCCGAACCGAGAGAGACAGATTTATGCTCGTCTCATAATGAAACACTAGTTATAGGGCAACTTAGAATCATCCGGCTATAATAGTTTGGGGCACCGAGAATAATTTGGGCCTGGTTGTGTCAATTGACCCCGGCTTGTTCAATTCTTCACTCGACGGCAGCGAGATCTTTTTATAATATAGTGAGATTAAAACAATCCGCAAAGTAGAAACTTGCAAATTACTTCTCCATTATTCTTCGCTTGTTACGGACCTTGCACGATGAGGAAGCCAAAGTCGATCACCATATTTCCCCACAGAAGTAGCGCCGTAAGAAGCAGAAAAAATAATGAGGGAGTAATCTGCAAGGTTCTACTTTTGATTCCTTATGAAGAACCCTTTTTCTCAAAGTCATACGTGAATAATAATTTCAAGTCTCTCGAGAGTGACAGCTTTTCAAAGAATCACTCACATATTTTCTACATATATTCCACGAATATAAATTTTCATATGGTCTTATTAAAATGACCGCATCGCTCCTGGAGTGAACCGAACTGCAAGCTGAGAGTTGCGACCACATTTAATTGAACATTTTTCACGGTTACCGACTGACATCACATTGAGGCTCATTATTACGGAAGATTTAATTCACTTTAAGTTTCGAGGAAAGAGAGAAGCTGAACACGATTACTCCTCCTCTTTACGCGCACTTTTTTTTTCTCTCCGATAATCGGCAAAGTTATTAAGGTAGTCGTCTCGCTACGTGCTAGTCAAGTCAGTTTTAAATTTTGAAAAGCACTTTAACAAATTATTGTGCTTCACATGACGGATTTGAAAATCAATTTGAGCATCAGCGTGTGTTTTTAATATGTAAATATATCCGCAGCTACAGTTTAAATAGAAAATACATTGATATATGCAAATGTTCGATGAGATGTTTCGGTCATCTAGTTCTATATTAGAAAAAACCATAATATTAGTCCGATTATGAAGAGCAATGCTCATTTTGTTTATTGAGAGATGCTTCAACGATTTAAGGGAAAGATTTTTCAGTGTTATTATTTTTTCTAAAGTTACAACCATTTGTATGTCTAGTGTTAGGTTAAGTTGGATAAACAGACGGTTGTCATTTTTGTATAAATAATATTACTGAAAAATCTCTTCGTTAAATCATCAGAGCAACGTTCAAGGAACAAACTGAGCTATTGTTCGTCATAATTGTGCTAATATTATGATTTTTTCTAATATATAACTGGATGACAGAAACGTCTTATTGAACATTTGCATATATCATAGTGTATTTCCTTTTAAAATTGTGGATGGTAATTTATTTATATATTAAAAACACATGCTGATGCCTAATTAAGTTCATAGAACCGTTAATTGAATCTCAAAAACGTGTAGAAACGCTTCTCAAAGTTTAGTACTGATTTGACTAGCACGTATTGAGGCGGCTACCTTAAAGTCTACCAGAGCGCAGAACTGAAAGATTGATTCGTTAGTTGTAGACACACTTTTCTGCGTGTTGCACCGGTTTGCATCGAAATAAAATTTTGTCGGAGTTCATGCTGAAAAAAGCTTGCACTAGAATGACCAGCTTTACCTGGTGCTGTTGCTCTCCTCTTGCAGCATGTTGTGTCTGCAGCGTTGTTGGTGGGTTTTTCCACTGGTTATAAATAAGGTCGATCTTAACTACAAAATGGACAGAGATATATCACAGCAGAGGGGACCTCGAGTGTTATGCAGTAGTTGCATCACTAGAGGGAGTAAGAGTGTCCCGGTAGAGCGCAGTCTCTATATCCACGTTTTAAATGCAAATGGATTTGGCCGCTTGGCCTACTTATTCATGACAAAGAACTCGAACGAAATTGCATTATATTCGTTTTGAAATTTTGCCAGTGAGTCAAAGAGCGTTCAACCCCCCTCCTCCTCCTCCCCCCATTCACTGAACCCTCTCGGTGAACAATTATACTTCATTTTTCTTTTTACCTCATATTAATCCATGGAATAATGCAATTTAACGGGAGGTCGAAGATGAAAGCGACAAACCGTGGCATAATGTACTTGGTGAAAGATTATTTTTTGTATTTTTTTTCCATTTCATAATAGAATAATGCACTTTGGTTTGTTGTTTTTATTCGTTAACAGGGAAAACTGAATATTTTTTTAGTGAAAGAGTATTTACGAGTAAATATGTCACCTTTTTTTAGACTTCGTCACAGAGAGATAGAGAGAAAAATGTAGTTTTTATTTTGAGTCATGAAAATGTTTGAGTTATGGGAGAACGAGAATTTTTTCATGTTTATCGCAATAATAAATAAGGTTGCCAGCAACGAAATTATTGCACGAGTGACTATTTGTATAATGAAACTCACTATATTCCCATTCTTTTCTATGAATTTTCCTCAGTGCGTGTTACAATATTATTATTAAGGCATACAATGAAAGATATATAATTTATCTATTGGTTTTTAATAAACATACGAAAAATGCAAATAATGATATAATATAAATAAATCTAATCATAATATATCTACATATTTGCATATAAAATATAAGGGTTGAGTACATAATAAGCTTAAATTAACCATAATTTCAAGTTTACGGCCGGAAGTCACAATTAAATATAAATCAAAATGTAAATATTACAAAAAAGTACTATCGAAGTGTTTAACAGATGTTGACTTGTACATTTAATTATAACAAAACTCTTGTTTGTTGTAAACATCAACGTAATGATGATTTTCACGAGAACAAAAGTTTCTATACAAAGAATTAAAATAAAAAAACAGGACTTTGTTTAAGACAGAAATAGTATAAGTACAAGTTGTAAATTCTTGCAATACGAACTTTACACAAATTTTATTTTTATTCACGATAAGATAATAATGTAAGGTAGAATATTGATAATTTTTCCATATTTTTACAAACCAGTTAACTTAAGAACATATTTATTCCATCTCTTCTACATATCTATATATGTATACATATTCAATTTCCGTAGTATAACAATTCAGTAAAATTCTTCATGTTTGAATTCGTCCGTCGTATTTCATAAAATACGAGTGAGGCAGAAATTCATTCCAATAAAGAGTTCCAGTGAAGCGTTTCCTGTTCATTTCTCTCGTCCATCTCATTTTTTTCGATATCTTTCCCACCGACTTTCCTCTCGACGTTATTTTTCCACTTCCTGGCCAGAATTCAAGTAGTGTACATAACATGAAGTATAAAAATTCCACGACGCTTATCAAACTAAAACCGATGAAGACACCGCAGATACCGCCGATATTGCCTGCGTGCAAAAAATAAGTTAACGGTATTTCGTTTCATATTCAAATGATTTAGTGCATTGATGCTTAACGGTGTAAGAATGCTCGATAACTTACTGAGGAGCTCGTACCAATAATATGAAACCTCCATTTTTAATCTCACGCTATTGTGTTTCGTGAAATAAATGTGGACGATGCTCTGATTGTCGAGTCGAGAGTTATTTCTACGAATGTAAGTCAATAAATTGTTAATTATCGTTAATTCAGAATTTGTAATTCCGGCGAAAAATATTTTTTTTACTGACTCTACTAAAAAACCTCATTACTTGCGCATTACGCGGGAACAAAACGCTTATTTTCGAATGGTCTGCATACTTCATCCAGTTTCTCCCCACGACGAAAAATGATTCATTTCTACCCGACGAGAACAATGAGTATCGTACTGCACATGCGCATTCATCATTGGTTAAAAGTAAGCCATTTTTGCTTTTTCGTTGCAAGCACGGAATGTGATTTTTTTAGCGGAATCGGGAAGAAAAGTTTCATTTGCTGCACGGGAGGGAGCGTGATTTTCGCAAAATTGTAGCCGTTGCCTTGCTCGGACAATAAAGTAAACCCACGAAAATAATCACGCAATTTCCTCCCCTGTAGCGTGATATAATATTTGTTTTCAAGAATATATTGATTACACTAATTCTGTGTGATAGATTCCTTTGTCGAGATAAGTTGTGGAGCTGGTTAGATAATATCGAACGTCTTCACAGGCTGGATAACAACTGCTGCATCGCTCGGCCGTTTCCAAGCTCAGTTTGTATGACTTTTTATCCTCTTCGGAATCTTCTACCTTACTTGACAGGACGGTCCAGTAAACCTCTTAAAAATTCCGCAAAAATAGTTACTCGCAAATTCATTATATAAATTACTACTAGCAGCTTATAATGACCAGGCACTTGGTGTACTCGAAGAGTCAGGATACAAAATTGGTAACTTTGAACTTCGGATGCTGGATTTTGAATCTTCAATATTAGATACTGTACTTTGAAATTTGAATTATGGATTGAAAATTACGTATTCTTTTTTTGATTTTGTTATTACAATTTTTGTTATATTGACGAAATTCGTTATATCCCGTCAGCAACAATCGTAGACAAATTAATTAAACAGTTCGGAATTCACCATGTACCTACAACTGATGATTCATGTGTAGGAATAAAGTAAAAATATCTCACCTCGATATTTGTAGAGGCATTCGCTATCTCCTGTGTTGCAAATCTTGTGTGTATCTAATAAATATAAATATATGAATGTTGGGGTAGATGATCAATTTGGAAGATTTTATTTCATTTTTTTTATTAATGATGTTTATTCATTGTATTAAAGACGTTTCGACCGTGGTGTGGGTCCTTTTCAATTTATATATGAATATATTCTGGTACGTTCCTATTGGAGTATCTAGCCTCCGGTATCACTGGCTCATTGGTATCTGGTTTTATCTTGTGGCTATTTATTTATGTTTGAGGTTATTTTGTTTAGTTGTTAATTTTTCCTATTATTAGGCATGACAATTTTCATGTCTGTTGAGCCAGAGAAACCGGTGAGCACAGGTCGAAACGTCGTTAATACAATGAAACATCATTAATAAGAAAATTGAATAAAATCTTCCAAATTGACCGCCAATAGCCGATCATCTACCCCAACATCTACCAAATTCAGCCACAGCATCAATAACAAATAATAAATATGTGAATACAGTCAACTACGACGGATGGTGACAAACTCAACAATGAACGAGAAGTCTGCACGAAAAAAGGTTAATTATGTCAACCATTTTATTGATTAAATATGCGCCAGATGTTTAATTAGTTCGACCAACCAAGCTATTGATAGCGGCAAGCACATCCGTGGTTCGACTAACCAATTATTCGTCAAGCGTCTGTTAAATCAATAAAAGAATAGTCCCATCTAAACTCTTTTATTCCAAGATTGTTTTATTCCAAATTGGCAGTGAAAAGCGATCAACTAAATTTTCAGTTACACTGGAAGACAGAAGTCGATGTAACTGATCAATCAGTCCTCGCAACCAACCGAAAAGAGTAGATTTAACTGGAAGAAAGTTAGAAAAAAATACATTTCTGGACGAAAGTCTGAAAAGTACACTTTTCTGGACGGAAGTCTGAAAAGTATACTTTTCTGAACGGGTTGCTGTAAAGGGCACTTTTCAAAACAGGGTGCGGAAAAGACATTTTTTCTTAACGCTGTGCTGAAAAAGGTACTTTCCTGAAAAGTGCATCAAAACTGATTAAAACGTTGAAGAAAACCCGAACTACAACTTTTGCTTAGAACTAAAGTAACGAATTACTCTCGAGATGAATACAATTAGTGCAACGTTCGAATGAATTCTTGTCAATCGTGCGTTGATATTGTGGTAATCGGCAATGAAAATCAGTGAAACGGTGACGGGGGACATATTTTACAGACAATTTACGGATATCGATATCGAAAAGTAAGAAATAGTATATTATACTAGGAGGGCAGAAAGCTTGACATTCCTGCACTGCGCGTCATCCTCGGCTTCGCCTCGGGCATCATATCGGGCAATCCAGGGCTTTCAAACTTCTACCCGTGTGGTGTATACTATTTTTCTTTATAGCCGGTCGAAAGTACGCGAAAAAAATGCATGTACCCGCGTAATGATGCCTGCCCGACATTTGCGGCACGAGCGAAGGGAGTGCTACTGGTCAGGGGGGCAGGCATCATACAAAGAAGAAAAGAAAATAAAATCATAGTTAAGCAAATATATTTATTCAAAATTTATTGAAATTTTAAAAAATTTTGGTTATTAATGTATGAATGTCATCGTTTATTTATTTAGTAGACGAGTTTATAACGGTCGGCCGACTTTTTGGGTAACGTTTCAATAATTGATTGTGCCTCTGTATAAAAATCTCGTGATATTTCTTCCTCGTCCATAGATTCATGCGTTGAAATCATTTTGATACGAGGGTTTGTGTCTCCAAAATAAATAAAAATATCACGTATGCCACTTCGTGGTTGGGTCAAATGACATATGTGCGCGCGTAAATATAGTCAAGTGACTAACGGCAGCGGAAGCGAAAATTTTTTTGCTCCCGCTGATACAGAGGGCGTGCGTGTAGTTTTACCAATGCACGAATCTTGGACTTTCTGCATCGAAATTGATGCCGAAAGTACTTTTGCTCCCGCTGATATAGAGGACGTGCCTGTAGTTTTACCGATGCACGAATCTTGGACTTTCTGGGACGGGGTTAAAGTTCCGAATTGTAAATACGCGAAGATCTACAATTTCGAAAATTAATATCTCACCTACATATTTGCCGAAAATTTATCTAGCGAATTTCGTCAAAAATGTAGGTAAGATATTAAATTTCGAAATTTTAGACCTTCGAGTATTCATCATTCGAAACTTTGTCTCCGAGAAGCGAGGGAATTGGGGTTAAAGTTCCGAATAGTAAATGAACGAAAGTCTAAAATTCCTAAACTGAAAATCTAACCTGCATTTTTGACGAAATTCGCTAGAAAACATTTCATCAAAAATTCAGGTAAGATATAAAATTTCGGAAATTTTTACCTTTATGTATTTAACATTTGGAATTTTGACCCCGCCCCGTCTTTCTCCATCGAAACTGATGCCGAAAGTACGTACTTTCGACCGAGATATAAAGAAAAAAAATATTATTTTGAAATGAATTGAGATCAGTTTTCGCAGATTGGTTGTTACCGTGTTTCGGAAGATAGAAAGGCCTGCATTTGCAGGTCTCCCATATGGCTGCGGCGCGACAGTTCACCAGACAATCACTGTACGTATAACCAGGAATTTCATTTTCGAAAATACACTGTCGTTTCTCAACCTCCACATTCCTAATTTCGTCCGTACTGTAAAATGACGACACGTCTAATTCCACGAAAGTTTCCGTCGATGGTGACAAGAGGGCCTCGGATACTGAGCCACTCCCGTTATCCGGGTAATCCCGCGCATTAAAAACAGTTATCTATGCAAAAGCACAGAATCATCAATCAAATCATTGGGTTTTAATTCAATGTATACAGATAGAATTATCAGCAAATGAGCAGTGAACAAAAATATGTGTCAGTGCAGCGAAGATTATCTCTTATTATTATCTCTTGTATTATTGACATAAAATTTATAAAATCATCAGTTGTTGAAAAAATGTCTATTAAGCGAAACATGGATTATATTACAGGGCTACTAAATGAGTATATAATCCATACTTCACAAAATAGACATTTTCCATGATGCATGGTTTCATAAATCTTATGTGAATGACAAACAATTTGAAAATTTAATATTTAGTACGAATATTATCAGTAAATTTCTTATCAAAAACAGATAAATACCAGTGATATTAATTTTGTATATTTGTAACACAAACCATATTGTACTTAATAGGAATTTTTTACTATTAATGATTCTATAAATTTCATGTAAATGATGAGGAGCGTAAATTTTAGCTTGCGATCTGAACAAGAATTTTTGATAAGTTTTTGAAAAATATTTTTTTTCACATTTAAGGTAAAGTATCAGAAAGAGCAGAGATTTTGGATTGGATTTCAATACCAAACTGGTCAATTGAATGCAGAAGGCACACAGCAAATTTCATTCTGGGCTATACATATTTTCAAAAGTTATTGTCTTTCCGGACGGCACAGACGGACAGACAGACAGACAGAAATGAGTTAATCTGTTTTTTGGAATCTGGGACGCTTAAAACATGTATTCCCATCAAAATCCAAGGGTCAAGTTTTAAAAAATTGCAATACTTATTCTTCTTACGTATTTCGTTTGTGATGAGATAGTAAAAAATATTAATTAGGCTTTTTCCGCAATACTAATTCCAATTGAAAATGCTATTATCAATTGGAATCTACCATTATTCGAATATTTGTCACTCTTAACGTCACATAAAAAATTCGTTAATATCGGGCCTTAACGACCTTGTCATGCGAGATAAGCTGGACATGAAATCAATGATATTGAATGATACATAAAATATCAGTTTTCAATAATAATAATGCTGCAGATATTTGGAAGACTTGGAAGCCCTCGGGCAATTACTAATTAGCAATATACGTTACAATTAATGGTTACGCTGATGAATGCAATGTCGGGTATTGTTATCGCAGTGTATAAATTGCATTATTGAAACGCATTGTTGCACTGAGAGAAAAATTATGGTTTCAGTAACCATAAAGTGACAACTATTCATTTGTAGTTGGCACAAACATAGTTGTTTCCACTTAATTAGTTGTCACAACGATTTTTATAGTCACCGTAACTATAAAAGTACTAAAAATCAATAGTTGTCACTTTATAGTTAACTGTACTATGACGATTTCTCTCAGTGTGATAAACACATAATGCATATGGGGCAATTCACCCCGTTTCGACCAGGTTTTGACCTCGATCCCTCCGATTTAACGCATTATTTTATCTCAGCTTAGTTAGACCCTTAATTACGCACATAAATTTGTTTATTTTTTTTATCGCAATTCAAAAAAAAATACATTCTTCAAGTGACATATCGAATGCCATAATTTAAAAATATTTTCAGATTTTTAAATTATGGCACTTGAAAAATGTATTAAAAAAAAAATGCGATGCAAAAAAATATTTAAAAAATTTTTGCGTACTTGAGGGTTTAACTATGTGAGCCTGGATAAAATTCTGAGCTAAATCGGAGGGGTCAAAGGCAAAACCTGGTCGAAACAGAGCGGATTGCCCCATATATCTATTCATACTTCATCCGTAGAAATATAGATATCAATTAAAAAAATGATTTTACAGAACAAATTTTTAAAAAATTCCGGTAATTTATGTTAATTCTATGTAAGTCCTCATTAAATTTTTAATGTTGTTTTCATATAGCTCGGTTAACTTTACCGCTATTTTCCATGTGTCGCTTCAAAAGGTTCATTTCTTCCATTGTACATTGTTTAAATAATTAAAACTGATAAAGCGATAGAAAGTTTTTACAGAGTGTAGCAATTTTAGTAAACGAGTTGAAGGAAGTGTACAAAAACTAAGGAAATCGTAGGTAAACAGGTTTAGTACGTTGAATCCTCTTACTTTCCACCCTATTATAGGAAGGATCGGATAATAGTAATCCTCAACGAAAGGTTCCATTACCAAGGAAAGACCGTTCGTTATACCGAGACTGCTGATATAATACGGCTGACGCGGCTTCTCCTTCGTTGCTTCATCGATGCTTTATTGAGAAAAGGGCAAATAAGTTCAACAGTCAACTTTGATTACGCCAGAAAAAAGACATGCATAATACCATTGCAAACGGAATCTTACTTTGCTACATCATCGGGCTCACGAGCAGAATTGAAGGTACAGCAAAAACCGTGCTGCGTTTTGCGAAAAACAAATATGTCTGAGCAATTCTTAGTTTCACCCTGAAAATGACACGCTGAAAGTGCATCCTCGCAACTTGGCGTTAACTGCAAACAAATAAATTCAATCTTAATTGCTAATAATTGACTAAAAATGATTATTCAATTCACGAGAAAATATATTCGAAAAATATATATTTTTCATATTATATTTTTTACATGAATTAAATCATCGCCACTATTTTCTTTAGTCCAAGTTTGGAGATATTTTGAAGAAAATGTTTTTCTTAAATTTATATTGAAAAAAAGTGGAAATATTTTTTCTCATGTCCTAAATTTTCATGTGGACTATTTGAATAAAGGAACTATTTTTTTTTTACGAATACTAGGATCGCTGACGCTTTGGTGAGGCTGTGCACTCTGAGGTAATAAAAGAGATTGGTTGATTCAACTAAATTTGATGCATTGGGGCTCTGAAATACATGCTGACTCAGCATAAAAACACTTTTGCTTAATTCAAACATGTATTGGTGGGTTGAATAGGATTATTGTGACAAAAAAATAAAAGCTCATTAAGCGATAAATTTTGATTTCTGGTTGGGATTACGTTTTTTGTAAACATGCATATAATCCAAGTTGAATTTGAATAACTTGGAATTGAAAAAAATCCTTTACCACATTCGAAATGTTATTAAATATCGTATTCTTCTTCTCCTTCTTCCTTTTTTGGCTATCGCCATCTGATGATAGCATGTGCCACAAATATCGTATGTTATTAATAAGATTTGGATAAACATAATGTTTCAAATGCTTTTTTGACTGAATAATTATGGATTATCACTCCTACAAAATATTGTAATTAATTGTAAAATAATAATTATTTATGTCATTATTCGGTCTCATCAACTACAACATCAGTGATTCTTAACAGTTACAAAAAAGGTCAAAGTTTTTTTTAAAAGTATTTTTTGTATGTGTCCAATCTTTCAATGCCCATTACTTTTTCATTAATTTATATTTTTTACAGGGCTCTCTTAATGAAGAAGTAAAAATTGATAAAAATATTTCATTGTCAAAAATGTCACGAGCCCAGTTTTTTTTTCTTAGTGTAAGATCTACAAAAAGCATTTGTTATTACATTTTTCATAATCGTAGTCACGTCGTAATCACGCTTAAAATATTTCTGGAGTATTTCATCCAAATATTTTTCGGCTGTTGCATTCTGATCGCTTGTTTCTTCGTAAAGATCGCCAAGCTGTTTTAGCAGTCGTCGTACTTCGGGAAGTTTCCAATCAGTAACATTAGCTCCAATACTGAAATATAGATAAAAAAAAATTTTCTCCAGTTCGACAGGAAAAATGTTCAAAATCAATTTGTTTGTCTCACATTTCGGTGGCAAATTTCTCGGCAGCCTTTCGACTTATCCTATTTATATTGCATAAAGCAATTCCTAAAATCATGAATTAAAATCTTCGTGTTTCTCATTAGTCTATAAATCTACAAGTTCATGCATTGACTCTAAACAGGTACTTCAATGTTATCGTATTTCCTTTGCTTCAACCACGAAAGGGTTCAATAAACATTTTTAATTACTGGGAAATTCTGTATTACCGGGAAATTCGAGTTGATGGGACGGATAGTTGTCAGAATCGACCACAGTGACCACAGGAACTTTTTGGTATTCCATATAAGCACTACTGACGAGCATTCCGAGCATGCAAAGCGTCGATATATGAAGTAGCATCCATATCACTCTGAAGTAACGAAAATATTTATAAATTCAACTGTCGATGTTTAATCACGGTAGTATTTGATACAAGCGTCAAATTAAGGCAAAAATGTCAAAAGCTTTCATAACATGTTTCGTAGTGATGTTTTGCAATTTAGAGATAATTACAACGAATAGAAAATGTTATGGAATTTCACTGAAATTTGGAATTTACCATAATATCTTTATTATATTATGACGAGTAACAGTGCATTCCAATATTTCACGAAATATTCGATGCGAATCTGGTCTTCAAATTTGTTGTACTCTTATTTTTCATGATTTGATTCACTATACTTAACTACAGAAAGAGACCAAATTTGAGATTTTTTGCTCATCATTCGAAAAGGGATTCGCTTACTTCACTCCAAAAATCCAAAATCCTATGAAATATCGACGGGTTAATCGACTTTCACAAAATTCGGTACAAACACCCAGAAAAATGGGTTTAGTTAAATCGATTATAAGGTGTATTTGAAATGAATAAAATTTTATTCAGATCAGATAGAATTTATTTCAATCAGATGAAATTTTATTTAGATTAAATAAAGTCTATTTCGATTAAATGAAATTTCATGTGATGAAAATGGACTCTATTTGATTGAAATCGGATTCCATTCGTTCGAAATTAACCCCATAATTGATTCAAGAAAATTCATCAGACCCATTTCTCTGGGTGTAAAAGTATTTTTTAAAGTATTTTTAAAAGAAAAAATTCCTCGAGAAATTCATGATAAATGATAATGAAGAATGGCGTTTTTATTCATTTGGGCTAAAAAGTCATAAATCAACATATCTGAAAATCTTGAAAGCCCTCCATTGCGAAAACACTTTCCACCTTATTTCTTATAAAGCTGCAGCAAAATCAACCAGCCTTACTAGGTCCCTACTGTCCTCACATCTATATACTTATTATAAAAGGTCTTTGTGTTTCTGTATGTTCCAAATTAATTTTTTTTTAGAATTTATAAGATTTCTAAGATTTTTGAAAATTTTAAAATACTGAAAATTTGAAAAATATCAAAAATATCAAAAATTAAATTTTTCTTTCAAATATCAGAAATTTTAAAAGTATTAAAAACTTTAAATATATCAAAATTTTTTAAAATATCAAAAATTTTAAACATATCAAAATTTTTTAATTACTATTACATCAGAAAATTCGCCTCGAAAAAGTGATTTCTCCCTAACGTTGAAATGTACAAATTCCAAATCATCTCTTCTAATGTTAATTAAAAAATAAAAACTTGTCATATAGTGGATTTCCATTAGGGATGCTTTCTGAATTTGTATTCTATAAAATATTAAACAATTTACATATAAAATTTTTGAAGTGGTGTCTAAAAAAGCAGTTTCTCTAATACTTTAATTTCGGAAAGTTTCAAACATTAAAAACAATTATATTTTGCAAATACACCCAGAAAAAAGATTGAGTAATATTAACTAAAATTATCTATTCAACATTTGTTCATTTCAATCAACGAAAATTTGCGTTCCCTGGAACAAATATGTATTTCATTTAATTTTGCAGTTTATTTATTTCGAACATTTTTATTTATTTAAAGCAGTTTTCACTGTGCACTGGACACTAAGTAGATATTATATTCGTTCGTACCAAATACTTCCTTTATCCAGAAATGATATCTAGTTAAAACGACTGGATACATGTATTCGATCTTTTTTATTCAAAATCAATTAGAACTTTCTTTCAATCCAATACCTAATTATTTTCTTTAATCATTAGAAATTACTTCTTTGTAATTGATTTAGTTATTTAAATCAACGTTTCGTTGATGATCTATAGTAATGAAAAACCAAACTTAACTCTAATACGTATTTATGTTCATCCATAGAAAACATTTGGTTCAATCGACTTGTTATATTTTTATATGCGAAATTTTCGTCGAAATAATCACCTCTCGATCCACGGTCTGTTTGGTTCAATAAGATATCTATAGCCTACTAGGCTCGAATGTTCCCAATATTTTCGCAAATTTCTGCTGAACACTTCAAAGACATTTATTCGTTTCCTCTTTCGAGGGCCCTGCGGGACCCTTCCATGTTTAACAACTAGGTGTTTCGTGCTTTGTTCGAGAGACTTGCTGATACTTTTCATCTGTCGTCACACTGATCGCGAAATTGAACGCGACCAAAAATATTGCGACGAACATCGAATAGAAAAAAAATTTTCGCTGTGGGAGTTGAAGGATGCTCGCGAGGGACTCGACGCGAGGGTACTAACAGCACCCTCTTCACGAGTGCCTTCAGTCCTCGCTGTTTCAACGGGCGGCAATGTATATCAGAGAACAGCCATAAATGCGTATCACACGTTTCATCGTGGTGACGTTTCGCGCACTCTGTTGCTGAGGTCAAGCAAATGCCAATCATTCGGCCAGGAAAACGGTAGGTTTGAAAAAAATACGTATAAATGTATAGTGTCGTCCAATGAAATTGAAAGCAGGAACAATATACAGAGCTTTTCAGACCCCATAATGGAGTATTCGAATTTTTCAACATAGAAAAAAAAAATAATTCCTAATTTGAAAAAAAATGTACTTTGTGTCAAGTAATTCTATTTTTCTATTTTGGCGAAATCGAAATTGTATCGAGTGTCAGCTTTACAGTCGGAATAGTGAAAACTGAGGTTAGGAATTTTCTTCTCGAGGGACAAAAATTTGGACAAAAGCTCATCTTATCAAAACTGCCATGAAATCAGCTATTTTGATCACGGGAAACTATTATATGTAGTTTTTAAAAAGTGCCCGTACGTTAAGGGATGACATCACTCTAGGATTTTAGAAAAATCTTTTTTGTTTTGCTTAAACAATACACTGTAGAAAATGCAAGTAAATTTAATATAAAAAGGGATATGAAATTTACGAATCGGGTATGTGAATTCCATTTTAATATACTTTTCTTGTAAATTTGATAACCGTATATGAATTACAGTTCGTGTGCATCGATTCAACTGATAATAGACCCGTGACCGAAACTTAATATACAGCTTAGGACACTTCATAACCAAGCTAAAATTTAATGCACATTTGCATAGTAAATATAGGATTCCAGTTCTTGAAATTTTCTGACCTTCGTTTGAAAGAAAATGCACCAGTACTTCTGAAAAATATTAATAACCGTAATTTCGCCAGGTATATGGAATTTTCAAATCCTGTAGATTGATTAGAAAATAATATACGGCGAGTGGTAAATTCCTATACGCAGGTATAAGAATTTAAAAAGTGGACCCTCTCTCTTCTGCCACGTGGAACCCGCCTCATCTCCGCTAGGTGGCGAACGACTCGAAACGTTTTCTCGTGGTTTTGTTCGCCGTTCCGTGTATAAGTACGGGCCATCGTAGGTCACCAGCCGTCCATGTACTGATGTGGGATTTTTGTACTGATCTTCATGAGTGGCTCATTAGTAACTCAGTAAAAATTAAGCCACCTGTATCGGCTAGGATTACCGAAGTTCCCTTGTGCCCTCATGCAAATGCAGTACAGTTCTGCATTAGCATAAGTGGCTGTGGACAACACTCTCAGCCTCTATGAAGGAAAGAAGTGAGGGACAACGTAAAAGCCTAAATAAGACATACTCAGGAAGATTCCAATGAAACAATAAATATAAAGCAATACTTCAATTTTACTTCACAGAGGTTATAGAATCCAGTGCAGGTACAGTGAATTCCATGTGCAATAGTCCATTACTTCCTATACACACCGTTTGCGATTTTACGGGATAGTTTGGAAAATCAAAAGCTAAGTCGTTCATAATATTCCAAAACGATTGCTTATTTCACTATACCTACATTGTATTTGTCAATGACGAATGTATCTGAAAATTAATATACAGTTTATGCATCGAAGCTTTATATACCGGTATATTAATTTTGACAACAATTTTTTTCAGTGATACTGACGTGGGTTTTTTGTACTGTTCTTCATGAGTGGCTCATTAGTAACTCAGTAAAAATTAAGCCACCTGTATCGGCTAGGATTACCGAAGTTCCTTTGTGCCTTCATGCAACGCAATACACATGCAAAAACAATAAATATAAAGCAATACTTCAATTTTACTTCATAGAGGTTATAGAATCCAGCGCAGGTACAGTAAATTCCAAGTACAATGGTCCATTACTTCCTATAGACACCGTTTACGATTTTACGGGATAGTTTGGAAAATCAAAAACTAAGTGGTTGATAATATTCAAAACCGATTGCTTATTTTCACTATACCTATATTGTATTTGTCAATGATGAATGTACCTGAAAATTAATATACGGTGTATGCATCGAAGTTTTATATACCGGTATATTAATTTTGACAACAATTTTTTCAGTGATACTGACGTGGGATTTTTGTACTGTTCTTCATGAGTGGCTCATTAGTCACTCAGCAAAAATTAAGCCACCTGTATCGGCTAGGATTACCGAAGTTCCCTTGTGCCCTCATGCAAATGCAGTACAGTGCTGCATTAGCATAAGTGGCTGTGGACAACACTCTCAGCCTCTATGAAGGAATGAAGTGAGGGACTACGTAAAAGCCTAAATAAGACATACTCAGAAAGATTCCAATGAAAAAATAAATATAAAGCAATACTTCAATTCTACTTCATAGAGGTTATACAATCCAGTGCAGGTACAGTAAATTCCAAGTACAATAGTCCATTACTTCCTATACACACCGTTTGCGATTTTACGGGATAGTTTAGAGAATCAAAAACTAAGTCGTTAATAATATTCAAAACTGATTGCTTATTTTCATTATACCGATATTGTATTTGTCAATGACGAATGTATCTGAAAATTAATATACAGTTTATGCATTGAAGCTTTATATACCGGCATATTAATTTTCAATCAAATATTTTCTTCCGTGTCCTTTAGCCTCATGAGGACAATATGCACTTGGTCCTATAGTGAAAAAAAAAAAAAAATTCAAAAGGTTCAATTATCGATTTAGCCGCAGCACCTCCCGAGTTTAAATTTAAGCCCTTTGAACACCCTTCGTTAAATGCAAATGGGTAACATATGCCACTTCTGGAGGTCTATGCAAGGGTCTAAAAAAGTCATTTCACTCTGTACAACCTAATTGGAGGTTCGAACATAATAGTTTCAGTCCACAGTAGTCTTCGTTAACTCCAATTGGGTAATACCTGCACCGATAAAAAGAATCGGTAATACCAACCGAATCTGCGGTTACGGATGGCGAAACAAATATTTTGTTTATTGAAAGAAATATTAGTTCCAATCAAACAAATATTTCGTTTGAAAGTAGCGAACGAAATCTTTGATTGATTTAAACGAATTTTTTTTCCAATCAATCAAATATTTGTTCCGCCATCCGTAACCGCAGATTCGGTTGGTATTATCAATTCTTCTTATCGGTGTGCCATTTTTGGAGGTTTTTAGCAGAGTCAAAGGAATGGAGGAACCTTCGTGTGCCTTGCATGTACACTACACTTAGGTTTTGACAAGGGTCTAAATTTTAACTCAGGCTCGGAGCGCGCGCTGACCACGATATAAATCACTCACAGAGCTTCTGTACAGCTTTTCCTTTTCGAAATAATGAGTGGACTTGTCGGTTACGGAGCCAGAGTTCCTTAGGGTTCCTCAGGAATTCACCAGGGTACGCGAATGCTGTAATAAACGTGTATGTGTAAGTCGGTACATCTGCCAAGCGACGCCGTGCAGACGCTTTGTTGTGCTTTACGTGTTTTTCTCGAAACTACTTTTTTCTAACTGGGAGGACGTATTACTCAAACATCGCATCGCTGCATGGATCGGTTTGAAATTTTGACAGCATCTTTACAGTTACATCCTTCATCTGATTACGTTGCCGTTTATTTATTGAATGTAAACTTTTTTTTGATAAACAATTTACTGCTTGGTTTCATCACAGAAAATCGATTAATTTTTTAATTGCTCCATTTTTACAAAATTCAATTTAAAAAACCCTTACGTAGTCTCATAGGCAATAGTATATAGATTATAAATTTTTTTGGTGTTTCGGTTCACGTCTTATACTCTATGAGGACCGTCCTTGAGTCAAGGGCTTTTTAAAAAATTCGATTTTCAAGATTGGCTCTGACGCCGACATTTTGTATTAAAACGATAATATATTTTTTTCTTCATACTTCAATATGTGCTAAGTGAACTCTCTGCAAATCAATCCTATCCCTTTTCTCGTACTCCCAGAATAAATCGTCAAAGATAGCCCTTTTTTTGCCACCCGAGTGGTGTTGCAAACAAATTAAACTTCACGACAGACAATGGCTCCAGAATTTACCTCAATCTCGAAATTTGAATTGAATTTGATCTCACAGGACGCAGATGACAATATTCTGAGCTTCAAAAATTCATAACTAGAAAACTATCGATTTAAACGAAAAATTAGTACGCACTTTTTCTCTTCCCAATGATCAGAAGATAACGAAAAAAGATACGCGAACGTCGATATATCGTATCTGTAATTTTGGGACATAAATTTATTGAGAGTCTCATTCATCGACGTACCAATCAAACGGGAAATCTATTCATCGTTTGAGCTACCTCTAAAAAATTTTTATCACGCTAAAATTTTGAGAAGAGTTGCTTAACGGTACAAACTATAGATTAAATCGATGCAAAATGAAAAAGAAAAAAAAGTTTTATTTTCGACACACTCTCGTGAATATGTTTTCTATTCAATGACATTTTTTTCCGTGTAGTGACAGGCAGAGGCGAGAAAATGAGTAAAGCTGTCAGGTAAATTTGACTTCGAGGATCCAATATTATTTGCTCATAAGATTCTAGGGACAGGTAGAAGGAAAAAAGATGTGTAAGACTGTTTGGTCGATTTGGCTTGGGGTGCCAATATTATTCACTATAATATTATAGAGACAAGCAGAGGAAAAAAAATTTATCGCAACTTTTCTCCGCGTCCTCGTGGTGAATATTTAATAAAGTGCATAGCCTTGCACCAGACCAGCAGTTGCCGGAGAACCGCCACCCTCCACTTGCGTTATATCCTCGTATCCGGCACAGTGGAATACATTGTATGTACAACGAGAATTACCTCAACGCGCGTTCGCTATACCGACGCACTGTACATATATGCAATCTTGCAAATTACTTCAAGTTTGTATTGGTGCATTGACGTCCTTGATCGCTTGCTATCCGCTCAGTAGCTTCACGAGTAATTCAACCAATTTTTTTATCAGCTTTCCAAATTTAATTAAGGCGACACTGTGTATATTGCCTCAGGCTCCGTAAAAGCGTTTTCCCCTTTGCAGTCAAATTCCGATATACTATTAGAACGATCTCTTTATAATTCAACATTTCACGTTTAAATGATATAATTAATTTCCACAATACAATAATCAATAAAAATGTTCATTTTCATCCATGTAAAATAATTTCTTTTTTACAAACATACATATATAAGGGAGAATGGCACAAAAGTTCAGATTATAAAGGTTTTTATTTGTTGCAAAGTCCGAGTTTATTTATTTCTCTGTAAGTGTCAAATTTTTTTTGTCGTCATTGTCTTTATTTTCGTCGCCATTTAAACCGCTAAGTGAGTTGCGAGCTTCGTAATAGCAACAAGACGAACTTTACCTGTAATCGATAAAGTCGACGGAGGTCGATGTGCATCTTGAGAGATTTTGCATCTTAGTCGATTTAATTTCGGATATTTTTCGGATATTCCTTAACAAGTTGCTGAGCAATAAAAACTGGGGAAAATAACCCGACAAATACCTTTCAAGCTTCAAAGGTAGTAAGGTATTTCCCTCTTCCCTTCATACAAACAATCGTGTCAAATTTTCCAGAAACATCCGTCGCTCAAGCGCTTGGGATTTTTTAACCTGCAAAACTTGACACTTCTGTTTGTATGCAATGAAGTCATCGGGAAATACCCGATAATTTTGAAGCTCGTGAGGTAATACAACTGATGAATAGTGCACGGAAAAAAAGGCTTGGTTAGAACAACTAACCGCTTGGTTAAATACGCGCCAGCCGATTTATTGGTTAGACCAATTAAAGTGTTGGTTATGCCAACCAAGTTATTAGTTGTGATACAATGAGCTTGGTGGCGCTGACCAATAACTTGGTTGTCCTAACCAATTAATCGGCTGGCGTGTATATAACCAAGCGCTTGGTTGTTCTAACCGAGCATTTTTTCCCGTGTTATGTACGAAAGTCGTGGAACAAAAAATTGATGACATATTGGCAGCAGGGACAAGTAATTTATAACTCATTCAACCGTTGATTTTGAGCATTTGATCGACCGTTCGTGTAGCTCATTTTTTTATCGTCCATTCACTCCTCGTACCTCGTCCACACAGTCGAGTGATCATCGATTTTCAATTAAATTCTCGCGCGGATAAAAATTTGGGAAATTGTATGATAGGCGAACATCCATACATATATACATATATATATATGTAGATATATTCATACACATATAACGATCTAGCGCGATTTTCATGAATGGAACCCTCTCACAGTTCATTCCTTCTTTTTTACTAGGTTTATCAGCTCAATCGAGTAAATCGAATATCGGGTAGCGATGAATGTAAAATATAAAATATTTCACTTCATATAAATGCTATTGGTGGCTCATGCGGGAATTTTTATGCGTACGCATATAACGCTAAAAATTATTTGGTGAGAATACATTCACTCCATGTAGTGAAATAACAGGAACTATATATCGGATTAAACTGATTTTTTTTTGTTTGCTCGACAAGACGTACGATTGGCAAGCTGTCAGATACCCGATTGGTTCTCACGTAGATTAAAAGAACAAAAACCGCTGCTGTTGAGGGAGCAGATATTCTGGCTATTCCGGACTAATAAACGTTTGCAATTTGTAGAAATATGTATTTCTATCGAAACGCCGATTGGATACAATATTAACCTTGTTCATTATCAAGTTTTAATCCCAATTCGAATAAACTACCAACAAGATTGTATTTTCTTAATGATAAAATGGATATCGCTTTTTTTTCTCGATCTTACCAAATTTACAAATAGCAACAAGTTTCAAATTTTTATTTATTAATTTGGAACTATAGTATTTGGCCGGACTCTTGGTTTTCGTAAATGCATATTTAGCTACTTTTTTTGGCATCTCAAAAAATCAAACAAGTGCGATTTTTATTTTCCCGTTTTTACACCCCGTTTAGTTTTAGCTATGAATATCAAGTATCAATTTTTCAAACGCCTTAATCTTGAGGAACTAAAAACATGACCTCCATTTTTTCACCTCTCTGCTTAAAGTCCGAGGTGTATGAGCATCTTTATAGTTACAAAAGTTTTCACAATCCATTGAATAGAGACAATAATTATATTAACTTTAGAAACACATGCGTCCCTTTTTATAACCTGCTATAAAAAAACATCCATTACCAAATTGTTCGGTTTCGCGGCAAATGTTATTGAATTAAGGCCTTGCATACGTCGAGAATTTTGTTCAATTTTTTTACAGATTATTATTCCTCATAGTCTTAGGCGTATTTCTGTGCAAGTTGATTGCAAAAATTGCGTAGAGTTGCCTGAGGCCTTTACCCTCGGACCCTTTTAGTCGACCGATTCTTTTGTTATTCTACAATACGTGAAAACAACAACAATTGTTTATTGACAAGGAAGACATACAATATGAAGCTGAGATGGGAGATTAGACGTAAGTTAACAAAATAAATTTTAAAAATTCATAAAGTTCTTGCTCCAGCCGCGCGCTACTTCAAGCAAAACGCACTTGAAACTCTAAACCCGTTTTTCTCGAAACTACTTTTTCGGACACGGTCTGCATGATAACTTGTACAGTTTTTAATATTTTTTAATGCTTTTTTTTTAATATTCGGAATTATTTTTTCTATAGTCTGTCGAACCGGATTGTTGATATTGTAATCAGAAAATTTTTTAAACACAATTAAATTGTGACATTTTTGACACAAAATTTACATTTTTTTAAAACTACCGTAAATTGTTCAAATTTTCGAATTTCAAAAATCCGGCTCGACAGACTATAACTACAACCTCATTTTACAAGAATTTCTTCACATTTTGCAGATCTGTCAACATTTGAAGAAGAAATGGTGCCAATCGTGAAGCAACTTTTTTTTTACACTGCTTCAAAAATTGTGATTTTTCATGTTGTAATTAAAAAAAAAAAAAAAATTGGAATACATTTTTTTACAAAGTTAACACAGTAATTAACAATGTGTCAGAATTTTTTTTTATTTCTATATTGAATATTGAAAAGTGTTGTAGGCGGCCAATATCTTTATTACATATTGGTCGGTGATGGTTGGCGGCTACATTTCGGCCAACTCCCAGTGGGAGATGAATAATTTTAACAAAAATTATTTTTGTTTACGTTTCGGTCTTCGATTTGGACCCTCTTCAGATTTATTTCTATTGATGTATTGTGTGATGCTTAATGAATTGTTTGATAGCCAAAGCACCAACATGAGTGTAGTTTATGTGTCGGTGTCAGAGTAACCATTTACTGGTAGGTATATGTTTAGTCATGAGATACCGACACCCAATATATATCCGATGATTTGGACACTACACATTATCACTTGGAACCTTCAGTAACAAGGTTACCATATGTCAACCGTGGATGACTTGAAGAGACTTCTTTTTATTTCTATCCCTCCTAAAAAGAGTTTTTCTTTTGGTGCGTTTTCGGTACCGCTGGACGTATGTAAGGCCTTAAAAAAGTGGTAACTACCATTCGTTAGGCAAGGTCATACACATTATTGAACTATTCAAAGTGTGAAAGCATTGCAACGAATTATAAAGATGCGGACCTTCCTCAGAGAGGAAGCGAGGTTTCTCAGATCCGAATGGTCTTTACGATCCATAAATCTAGCACTGAGATGCACGTCAACTCTCTCACGAAACGGAAACTCCCGGAGGCTGCCCTGAGCCATCGCTATACCTTGCACCTTTGCCCCCCTTCGCCCCCTTCGAGCGCTATACCTACACATATAGCATACACCTAATACGCTACACGTGCGTATACACGGATTTCAGCCACATATGTATGTGTATGAGCCATAAAGCTCGCGAGATATGTGCTAGATGCTTGCAGCTGCCGTACTACCTTCCTCCATACGCTACAATATATACCCCATAAACTTTGTGCGCTTCGCGAATCGTGGACATCCGTCACCGAGTTGCCCGGTGAGTTCACGTGTGTTGCCCTCCCATTATCTTATAGTCTCTCACATGTTCATAAACGGAAAACCCTACGTAAACCCTTGTTCCATGTGATATTCCTTGAACCATAAGAAAATTTCATTTAGAATTTCGTTTACGACTGTAGAGCAAACATTTTAACAGTGGAGAGTGTGGATCAATAAGTCACAATGCATAGTGAGCCAAGACGATAGTCTAATGATCTTTACTTTGTTAATCAATAATGTCGCGTGGATCATATCATTTAGAACCAATCTAAAAAAGCATCGAGCCTTGTTGATATCGAAACAAAAAATTAATGCCATTACCGTATTTGACATTCGAAGAGGTAGGACATCGTGATACTAGGTCGAAAAAGTAGTCTTTTTGTTAAGACTGTCGAGGTGAAGGTCGAGACTGACAGTAGGAATTTTTCTACTGAGACGATCAGCTATGCCATTTTGTCTGCACAAGAGTAACTTAAGGACAAAAAGTAGTCGATGAATGGACAAAAAATATGGACAAGTGTTGAAACGTGGCGAAAAAAATTGCTCATAGTACTCAAACTCTGCCCATCCTGCCTATATAACAAAATTTTATCTAGAATTTCGTTTATGATTGTAGCGAAAAAATTCTAACTCTGGAGAGTGCGTTGCAATGAGTAAAATGACACGGTGAGGCAAGTCAATATTCTGATGAATTCATGATCACCAATCTATGACTCAATGATACCGCGTGAATCATATAATCTTGAACCAATCTAAAAAAGCTTCGCGCCTTGTTGACATCGAAACAAAAAATTAATGTCATTATTGTATTTGACATTCGGAAAGGTAGTGCATTGTGATACTAGGTCGAAAAAGTAGTCTTTTTGTTAAGACTGTCGAGGTGAAGGTCGAGACTGACAGTAGGAATTTTTCTACTGAGACGATCAGCTATGCAATTTTCTCTGCACAAAAGTAACTTAACGACAAAAAGTAGCGTTGAATGGACAAAAAAATATGGAAAAAGTGTTGAAAAGTGGCGAAAAGAAATGCTCATAGTACTCAAACTCTGCCCATCCTGCCCATATAACAAAATTTTATTTGGAACTTCGTTTATGATTGTAGCGAAAAAATTCTAACTCTGGAGAGTGCATTGCAATGAGTAAAATGACACGGTGAGGCAAGTCAATATTCTGATGAATTCATGATCACCAATCTATGACTCAATGATACCGCGTGAATCATATAATCTTGAACCAATCTAAAAAAGCTTCGAGCCTTGTTGATATCGATACAAAAAATGAATGTTATTATCATATTTGACATGGCAAAAAGTAGGACTTTATGATACTAGAGCAAAAGTAGACTTTCCGTAAAGGCTGTCGTGACGAAGGTAGAGAACAGTAGGAACTTTCTTTTTACAAATTTTCCCAATTACGAATCAGCTATAAAATTGAACGTAAAAGTGGCGAATAACTGTAGAACATGTTTTCAATAGTCACATAAAATTAGTGAAAAAGTTGCCCATAATGTCTACACGAGGCGGGGTTAAAATTCCGAATGTTAAATACACGAAGGTAAAAAATTCCAAAATTTTATATCTCACCTGAATTTTTGATGAAATATGTTTTCTAGCGAATTACGTCAAAAATGCAGGTGAGATTTTCAGTTTAGGAATTTTAGATGTTCGTTCATTTACTATTCGGAACTTTAACCCCAATTCCCTTGCTTCTCGGAGACAAAGTTTTGAATGATAAATACTCGAAGGCCTACAATTTCGAAATTTAATATCTCATCTACATTTTTGACGTAATTCGCTAGAAAAATTTTCGTGAAATATGTAGATGAGATATTAATTTTCGGAATTTTTAGACCTTCGTGTATTTACCATTCGGAACTTTAACCCCGTCCCGTCTACACTCTGCTATCCATGTGGGATATAGTAGATCGTGCGATATATTACACATATCGACAGAAACGTTGATGCGAAAATCTCGGATCCGTCTCGACCGTGAAACGATAAGGGATACCACGTGTGTAAGCCGAATACGTATGGTGCGCTCCGTTGAGTCACTGCTGCGGCGAGTACATAGGATTCACCGACTGTGAATTCGATGGGAGCTGTGTAGTTCGCAAATCCTTTTACCGGTGAATAAAGCCACCGGCCCTGCGACTTCTGTGTATTATGCAACGCCACGTATACGTGCTCGGTTAAGCGTTGACAAATCGCTTTTTCGCTGACGTTCGAGAGGGATTTGTTATGCATGACTGAAAGCGAGAACACAATATGCAACGAAATCATACTATTCGAAAAAACATAATATTTACAATTAGAATAGAAAGTGACGCTTTTTTCGCCTTTAAATTTAACTTCATTCGCGTTCTTTGGGCAAGAGTATTACTAAACGGATTAGCATATGGGTTTCGACCTGGGTCGAACCCTCGACCTCTCGGATTTGGTTGAAAATTTTTTATATGATTGAACCAACTCCAAAAAGTACTGGAAAATTTTTTCAGGTTTTTTTTCCTTGTGATTTTTCAAAGCTAACATATTTTAGCCCAAATTTAAAATTAAATAAAAAAGCAATCTAGCTGAAATTTGATAACTTTTTCTCTTTCGTTTCTAAATTTTTGAATAGGCTTTCATAGAAAAAAATAAAAGCGAAAACTGGCCCACTTTGATTATAGGCTGAAAAAATTTGTATAGTGAATAGATGTTATGATGCTTCGACGATGTGAGCCTCTAATATTTTTATTTTGATGTGGCAATATTTGTTCACGATTAAAAATTAATTGTTAAAATATCGTTCGTTCAGATTGCTTCATCAATTTACGAATTCATGAAGCAATTTGAAGGGACTAAAATAAATAGATTCCAAATGTTTGATTTTTCTATACAGGAAGATCGATAACAACGGAATCTTCGGCGTCGTTCGACTCAGACCCGAGTTACGATTTGCCAAACTTCCATCAAAATAAAAATATTAAAGGGCGGCATCGTCGAAGCATCATAACATCTATTCAATATATACATACTCCGCCAAAGTTAAAAAAGAATTAAAAAATTTGTTATTGCATGCAGAATTTTTTCAGATTTATAAATTTCGGCTAAAATATGTTAGCTTTGAAAAATCGTAAAACAATAAAATTGGAAAAAGAAATCTGATGAAATTTTCCAGTACTTTTTGCAGTTGGTCCAATCACATAAACATTTTTCGACCAAATCCGAGAGGTCGAGAGTCCGACCGAGGTCGAAACGGTATGGAATGACCCATATATAAAGAACTAGCAACACGGTGAACGATTCGCCCGCACTTCTTCCTTTTCGTCTATCATTTTATGGCTGGACATGATATTTACATGCTTAGATGATTCGTGACTCTGTGTGACGCTATTTCTGCTCCAATGTTTCGATATAATCCACTTATTTATTCAAATCCACGATTAGCCAAAATGCAGTCATTCGAGACGCGCGCTACTCGTGTTTCTGAAATGGTCAGAACAGTCTGAAGTTGGATTATGTCAAAGTCATTGAGGACCAATCAGAATGTTTGAAAACTGGCTTGACATATCGATATTTCGACTTTCACTGTACCATGTCGTTTAAGAGAAGATACTTTTTTGGTTTACTGAACAAAGTATCAATGAATATGAATTCCGAAAACAACTATCATCATTAAGGGTAAAATAAAAAAAGGTATTAGAAAATAATGGTGTAAATGATTTTGGATGTGTAAAAAAAAAATTTCTTCCTCAAAAACTCGCTAAATAATTGTTTACAGTGAATCCAATTTCAACTGCATCCAAGATTGTTATACTTATCGCATTCTGCACTTTTTTGACGGATGGAATGAGAAATCAAACACAAAAATTTCTTCACGGGTTTCATCTGAAAGCTATGACAGGTTGAAAATTTCACTTCTTTACTTTCACGTCTTTACATAATTGCAGATTTATAATGTTTGACTCGTACTTAATGAGGATTGAATGTGAGAAGTTTTAACAGAAGTGTATCGTCTAGAAATATTTTTTTTCATCACTTTCTTCAGGCACTCAGGCACTTTAATATGTTCTCATAAATCACACTTCGAAGATTACATTTTGTTCGTTTGCACTGGCAAACAATTCGAAGAATGTGAAATCACATTGACTATTGTTCAAATCTCGCTGTGTATTCAAATTTGAAATCGACATTGCGCTTGTATAAATTATGCAACATGTATAAATTATTTGGTGCACGTAACATGTCGAAATTCGGGCGCAATTATTGTTATCGTTGGTACGTTGGTGCGGAAGGGTCACGCGTACGCTGTATATTTCATTCGTCTCGAGAGTAATGGTCGTGTGAGTAATCGGCTGCATTAATAACTTTATGCTCCAGGTTGGACTCGTGAGTACGGGTGCGATGCGGCGACGACCTTCTGAATGCCACAGGGTCCGGCTGCTCTCGCTTTTCACCTACCCACAGAACAGATAACACGATACATCACTTCCGTTTCTGCAGTTTAATTGTCCTTGCGACAGTCCTCGTTTCTCTGGAAAATATGCATATTGCATTATATTTAACGAAAGAAAATCATTTTCGTCCTCAACAACGTCAGCAACACAATTTCTAGCAACTTTAGAATATTATTATGAGACGCTATATATAATATACTTATTATATTATATGAATACTGAGTATACTATAATTATATTTAGCAATTTCTAATCAGAAAGCCCTTACTGAACCTTCGTGCAGCTCGCTTTCTTAGTAGTAGTAGTAGGAGTTTTATTGACAGACCGTTACAACAATGATGACGTATAGTACATTTAAATAAGTTATAATATTTTTACAATGTGGTCTACCAACAGACCATCGACCAAAGTCCTTCAGCCCATCGCTTTTTTATATTGAAACAAAATATGCTTTTTATATAATTTAAAATAGAATAAATATATTTTTAATAACAATCCAAAAAAACGAGCTGTATTCGTGCTCCCCACGAAAATTCTGCTCGTAATTGGATTTGCAGTCTAGAGCTTTGACTAAAAGTTTGGATTAATAGTGTTACGTTGGAGCGTTGAATTTATTGAATTTAAAAATTAACAATTTTAAGTAATACATTTTTTAAAATTAATTTTGGAAGGAAAATATTAGGTTCCTAAGCAACGGGACAGTCTAAGACTCTGTGTTCAACGAAGACCGAGAATTTATAAACGTAGAGCAACTCGTGGTCGAAGTTGACGGGAGTCTAGTACACTCAAAATGGTCCAAAATGCCGAGAAAAGTGGTTTGTGCGAAATGTCTGGATTTGTGTGTGTGTGTGTGTGGGTGTGTATGCGCACATTTCGTTGCTTACACGATACTGTCGCAATTTTCGATGAATGCTCTTTAAATTTTGTATGCAAGCGGGCTATCATCGAATACCGTTTGGGATTGTATTTGACGCGAATCGGTTGAAAACTTTTTTTTTCTACACAATTTTTAAAATTTGGAAAAAATCGCTTTCACGCTATAACTTCACAATTAAATAGGCACCGGGCCGAAATTTTGTACGTAAATAGACTACCCATAAAACATTGTGTGTACCAAATTTTGCAGGAATTTGTCGAGCCGTTCTGATTTTATTACAATTTTAATTTTTTCAAAAATGTCTGCAAATCCTATAACTCATGCAAATTCTGAAATATCCGTCTGCAGTTGTCGATATAATTTCACGATTATTGATTTTCAATTAAGATTTTGGTCTAATTAAGTGTTGACGTGTTACAAAATTTCGATTTTACTGAACAAAAAGAAAAAAAGCTTTTACGAAAAAAAAAAATTCGAAATTTTCCACAGATTTATCTTAAATTTTCTTCACACTTAGACGACCATTTACAAAGATATTCGGTACAAATTTGACACCAATCGGTCGAGTAGTTCAAATTTTATGGCATTTTGAATTATTAAAAAAATCCTGTTCGAGCGCTTGCTCATGCAAATGACTAGGTATCGGGTTTCAATTTAGTTTACATATGGACTATCATCACACAATTTTTGAGTAACAATTTTACACAAATCGGTCGAGCGGTTAAAATTTTACGTCTCTTTGAATTTTTATAAAAATGTCTTCCGAGTATAAGCAAGCCTGCAAAGTAGAACCTTGGAAATTGCTTCCTCATTATTTTTTGCTTTCTAGAAAGCTTCCTCTATGAGGGAGACAAAATTGATCAACATACTTCCTCATAGAGGTAATTTAGGAGAAAGCAAAAAATAATGAGGAAGCAATTTGCAAGGTTCTACTTCGCAGGCTTGTTTTACAGTGTACAAATGTTTCAACGATATGTAAAACTTTGTTATTTGAAAATCATTTATTAACCTTTCCTACCTCTCTTCCAATTGTAAGATGCATTTTTCGTAAGTGAATGAAGGAAACTTACGATCCTGTATTTTCTACGAGTAAATAATAATATCGCCGAAGGGCTTTCATTTTTCGCTTCGAATACCGTAAAATTCCTAAAACTGTACTATTTTTCAAATAGTGCAAAGCCATGCCAGCTCAAAGCCTGAGGCCAAGTTAAAAGAAGTTTTGCGGAAGCGGCCAGCAGCAGGTTGTAGAAGTCCTTTTTGCTACGTTCGCGCATTTTCGCGCTCACGGCGATGTAGTCCAGAGTTAAACATAAGATAGAAAAACAAAAAAAAACAAAACAGAACAAAAATAGCGAAGGAGTAGAGAAACGAGGCGAGAAAAGCTGCTCCAGTCTCGTGGACGGATGTTACCGCGAGAAGTGAAAATAAGTGAACGAGGAAAGGCAGGATATGCCAGTGTGTTGGAGAACGTGAAGTGAACGGAGAAAGAGATGCAGACTTGTTATGGCGCGTACCGTGAACGCGGGAGAACATGGACGGACCGTTCCGAGTAATTATAACAGCCTCCGGCTCTCTTCTGATTGTCTTCGCGGCACTGCATTTGTTGGACGCGCTATGGTGTTGTACAATGCACGACTTATCCATCAGGAGGCTATGTACATCTTTTCCCCGGTTTTTTCCTCCCTTTCCGCTTTTTCTAATATATTTGACGAATAACAGTTTCGTAACAAATTGCAAAAACTGCAGATACGACGTTCAGTCCAACTTGGTTACCTTAAAAAATATTTACTGTTGATTAATAGTTGATTAACGATCCATGGATACTGAAGTTAACCTTGGCTTTCGGTTGTAATGTTATTTTATTTTAATAAATTTTTTTACTTTAGGTTTTATGACAGAAAGGTATATTTTATTGATATTTTTGCGAAGTCATTTATTTTACATCTATTATCAAAAATTTATCTTTACAAATAAAATGGCTTCCACCATGGAAAATTCTTGCACATAAATAAAAAATAATATAATGTAAATGATACACACAACGGTTGAAATTGTAACCTGGATCACGTCGTTCACGTGTCAGGTAGACACAAAAAGTGAAACGAAATACAAAAATTCCATCATAATAAAACTTGACCGGTGATCGTCGCATACAATAACACCTACTGTAAACACTCTGTCACAGCCTATAGAGCTAAAAAAAAAACAAAAAACACTCCCATACTCCATCACAAACTCTCGCTAACCAATTTCACCAATATTAAATTGTTTTAATGTAGGCACGTTACATAAACCAAGAAAAAATATATATAAAATCTCGCACTCTCGACAATAAATGGGTACTTATCTTAATTGTCCGTTTGAAAATTATTAACGGTCGCTACATATTATCTAATATCGAGAAAAGAAAGTATACTGCACAATTAATATGTAGAGCACGTCTGCTCACCAGGTCAAGAGAGGAGAGAAAATTTAATTTTCGGCCACAATGACTATTCGGCCTCAACCTTGTATAGTCCGTACTACTTATATTGCCTAAGTACGCGCAAAGGCTCAATTGTACGTTCTCATGGTACGCGAACGCTTTCTATACGAATATATCGGTAAAATATACAAATTTGACATACTCAAATCTCACACGGTTCACCTAATAATTTAATTATTGATTTCTTTATGCTTCTATTTTTGTATATTGTTTGTTTATTCAATTAATAATTTCTTGTACATTGGAGGTTTTGTCTCCTAGCTTATAAACAAGTATTTGACAGTTTGATATTCATCAGAAGGTTATATATATATTTCCCTTGATTTTCGTCACTTTTATCGCTTCTTTAAATCTATTCCATAACAGTTTCGTAACACATTGCGACAACTGCAGATACGACGTTTGATTCAACTTGTTTACCTTGAAAAATATTTACAGTTGATTAGTGGTTGATCAACGGTTTATATATAATAAAGTTAACTTATTGGTACGATAATTGGCTTTCGGTTCACCCAATAATTTATTTATTGTTTTTTCATGGTTTGATTTTTGTATATCATTTATGTATTCAATCAATTATTTATTGTACATCTAAGGTTTCGTGTCCTAACTTGAAGAAAAAATATTTGACATTTTGTGATCCAACAGAAGGCACAACCTTTCCTTGCTTTTCTACTCCCTTTCCGCCTTTTCTAATCTTTTCCACAAGTGACAGTTCTGTAACAAATTGCGAGAACTGCAGATACGACGTTGACTTTAACTTGTTTACAAAAAAAAAAGTATTTACCGTTGATTAATGGTTGATCAACGGTTGATGAACAATAAAGTCCAAGTATTGGCACGATCCTTGGTTTTTGGTTCACTTAATCATTTACTTATTTAAAAAAAAGTCTTAATTTCTTTATATTTTTTATTTATCCCGTTAGTTAATCATTAGTGACATTAATTGGATTTGTCTTTCAACTTACAAAAAACTATATGATATTTGAAAAAATTTATGAAAAAATTTGTCACTTTTTGTTAACCTCATTTGTGAACTTAATCGCCATATAAAAAAAAATGATTTGTTACTCAACAAAAGGGCCACTCCCATTTTACCAAACTATTTATCTGCAGAGAGATGTGAATTATACGGAAGAGAAGAGAAAATAACGAAAAAGTACTAACCTTGAGAGTTAATTTTCCGAATGAAATAGTAGTTCACTCTGACAAACATACGTCGAAGGGACATGAGAGGTCCGAGAGGGTCAAGTGCCCCAATACTGCTTTCCTAAAGAATACGAAGACAATGAAGGACGGTGAAGCTCTGGGACAAGGATCGTTCATCCCGAAGGTCCTGTCGTTGAGTGCTCCTTGTCGATGTCGGTCCTTTAGATCTTTTATTGGCTCTCATTCTCTAATACGACTTTCTAGAATAGTGAACTGTGCATTACATTTTTACTATTTTCATAAGAGTAAGGGATGAGTTGTCGCGTAAATTAATTAAATTGCCAAAGAAATCAACAATCTATTCTAGCACAGAGCAAAGTATAAATGAATAATTTTGTACTCCGAAACTTTTTATTCGCAAACGCCGTTTAAAATCATTTTGCATATTTATGAAGAAAATGCTTTCTTCAAAATACAGAATATTCGATACTGTTTTTAATGTACAAAGTAGGGTGGGTCAAAAAAATCGATGAATGTTTTTTTTAAATCTGAAACATGAAAACTAGTTGCTGAGTATCTCTAGAAAGTAATCATCAAGTATAAGCTCTTAATATTAATGGGAAGATTATGCTCATCATCGATTTGCATTTTCAATTCAGTCTCATATAAAAATGGTCATATCTTATCACCAACAGACTACAAAACCAGTAACATTGTTAATATTTATAGAAAATTGAACGTTCTACAAAAATGGTATCGTATACTTTTTCATAAACTTAACCATTCAAAAGATATTTAAGGTCAAAGATTGAAGAATTTGAAGAAAAATAACTTTTTGTTTTGAATTTCGTAACTTACTGAAAAATAATGATTGACAATTGAGTTTCTATTATTTCTATAGGAAATTGAACGCTCTACAAAAAAAGTCTCTAGTGGTTTATCGATTACTCGAATCGTTTAGAAGATATTCGCACTGGAATATCAATGCATACTGCTATTCATAGTTTTTAACGATCATTTTCAATTATTCCGCTTAATTTATGAATTTTAAGGTAATTTATAAAAATTACCTCAATTTTAGGAACCTTTAGGATCTTGATAGAATGTCAGTTGCCAAGTTATGTCTCATTTTTTGTTTGAGAATATATTTTTTTTAATCAATTTTTTAACAATATTTTTTTTTTCTATAATTTTACTCTTATCACAGTTTAGGATCGTTATTTAATATTTTTCAACGGATTGATTCAAAGTGTGACTCCGTATTTCTTTTTTCTCCAAAATTTATAATTATCTATTTTCAGTTTGAGGATTCAGTTTTAAATATTGGTAATTCTGTTATGAAACTGACATTCCATTAAGATAAACTAAATTTTTTATAAATTATCTTCAAATTTATAAATTAAACGGATTAATTGAAAATAATCGTTAAAAAACTATGAATAGCATATTCGAATTGATATTCCAATGCGAATATCTTCTAAACGGTTAGAGTAGTCGATAAACCACTGGAGACCTTTTTTGTAGAGCGTTTAATTTCCTATAGAAATAATAGAAACTCAATTGTCAATAATTATTTTTCAGTAAGTTACAATATTCAAAACAAAATTTATTTTTCTTTAAATTCTTCAATCTTTGACCTTGAATATCTTTTGAATGGTTAGATTTAGCAAAAAAGTATAACACACCATTTTTGTAGAGCGTTTAATTTTCTATAAATATTAATGATGGGACTGGTTTTATAGTCTGTTGGTGATAAGATATGACCATTTTTATATGAGACTGAATTGAAAATGCAAATCGATGATGAGCATAATCTTCCCATTAATATTAAGAGCTCATACTTGGTGAGTACTTTCTAGAAATACTCAGCAACTAGGTTTCGTGTGTCAGATTAGAACAAAAAATAATCGATTTTTTTTTACCCACACCAATACGAAGTCTATATTTTTTTGTTTGTTTTTTTTTCTTCATTATATTCATAATTTTCTTTTCCTGCCGTCTTCATTTCTATGTTAATAATATTTGATTATTGAAATCCAAGCATCACGCTTAAAATCTTCTTAATGCATACGCAAAGAAGAATATAAAAAAGATTATACAATAGTTACAGAATCATGGCTTGATTAAAAACTACCGTAAATTTAATAATTAATGTTGTTAATTTCTAAAGTCCGTGGACGACTTCACTTTCGAACAGTAGAACTGTCGAAGACGACAGGACGGTTATCAATGCAAATGGTAGCGACTCTTCGTCCACTATTCTATGGGAGAGGCGATGTAAAAGAGTGATTTTAAGTGGGATCTCGATGAGAAAGGAAGAAATATAGGAAATCTTTGGGGAATATTGCTTGCGGATAACGAAGACTTCGTGTGGATACTATAAATGTGAAAACGCAGCGTCGTTTTATTCGACGATAATGCGTTATAATGGTTGGCATGGCTTCCAATCGCGTCTACCATAAAACTCCGAGGCTCTCAAAGTACCGACTCGTCTTCTCTGTTTTTCTTCTGCCTGCTTTCCTCTTTGCTTCTTGCTTCGAGAACTTCTATGGGCTTCCACCGTGATAAGTAAATTTGCATAAAGAGCAGTCGTACTATATTTAACGTAGATGGACATTATAGTCGTAGAAACCATTTTTGATAGCCTCACGAATATGAACTGAATAGTCGCCGTCCTATTTCCGATGGTGATGCTATTTTAGCTGGAGTCTAATATCCAATTTTTCTGGAATTTTATGCTGCATCAATCCTCGCTCATATATTCGCAGGATTTTTCCTAGAAATAAATCTTAAAAATTTACATGAGAATTGCTAAGTTATAGTGGTTCACGCTCTTGCATTTCCGACCTAACATCAAATTAATTATAGAATGTTGTAAAATATTTTGTTTGAATATGGAAATATTTGAAAATGTATCTAAAATCGATAGAAAATATTTTGGGAACACGTTTTGTGAAGCTTTGTCGGTTAGCTTAATAAATATTTATCGTATAAACGAATTAATAATAATTGGTTTGCAAATTGTGAATAATTGTTGAGCACTCAAAATAATTCCATGGTATTGTAATAAAAAAAAGGCGGTTGACATTCTATCTCGAACATATTTTACGTTATCGAGCCGAGAACATAGTATGAAAATTGAAAACGACCTTTGATATTGAAATTGGGCAAAATTGGTAAGGTGCCTCGGATTTTATCAAGTTTCCAATTTAGAAAAAAAAATTACTTCATTGGATTCACTTTTGCAAAACTATATCTAGCGTCCAAATTTTCTAGGCGAATGAAGCAACGAGAATGCATTTTTTAATTATTATTTTTTGACTCGAATTTATTTGCAACAGTAGAACGTCACACATCGCTTTCCCTTTTTGGTGCACGTTTCACAAAGGAAGCCAAAATTAATTAAAATACCGGCCCATAAATTAGCTTTGTAGAATGTGAAAAATCATGAAGGCGCAATAAAATTGGCCAGTGCTGGTGCTATATATGAGGCATTACACATGACTTCAGGCACAAAAAAAAAAAATTCGAAAAATCAGGTTCAGTGGTTATAATAGATACACCAAATTTTAATTGTTTTCAATTTTTTTCTGGCGAAATATGCCATATTTTTCATTTTTTATTTAATCTATGATATCTGGGGAACGATTAATCGTATCGACATCTCAAAAAAACGAAAACGTGGGTTTTTTTATGGGCCACAAGAAAATAATTTATTCAGAATCAATTGTGTAATTTCAGACTATATTTGACTACAAAATTAATGAAAATTTTTTTTTGCGAAGAGGACTTCGGAAAGTGGCATCGAAAAAATTGTTGTAAATTTTGAGGCCACATCATTTTGCTAAAAAATCATTCTCCGAATCGTCATTTCTCTTTGCGATTTGGGTAAATGTCTTTTGGCAATACTTTTTTTCGAAAATACAGATGTCATAAAAAGTATTGCCGAACGTGATTTGTCGAAATCACAATAAAAACGCACAATTCGAAGAATGATTTTCGTGCAAAATGATGTGGCCCCGAAATATTTGAAAAAATACAGTTCACGAAATTTTACGCATTTCTGCTTCGGTTGAGACATTTACAGTGGTTTGGTAGAGTGCAACTCAAATTTATATCATTTTTACATAACATAGTAGTGGAACAATTCAAAAAAAAAAATTATTAAAAAGGATAAAAATGAGAATTGAAAATAAACAAAAAAATTTTAACACCAAACTGCTATAACGTTACGATGATTGTGTTCTCAATAAATCGGCGTTTATCCAAAATATTGAGCTGTACGCAGAATACGAAAAATACATATATCGGTTTTATCATGTCAGGACATGAGAAAACCGATATGTGTATTTTTTCAAATATTTCGAACTGCGATAACTTATGAACTTTGTACGGTCCCAAAAAAAAAATACTAAAAATTGAGGATTTTCATACACTTGTTCGATGCCACTTTCCGAAGTTCTTTTTGCAAAAAAAAATTTCATTAATTGTGTTGTAAAATATAGTCTAAAATTACACCATTAATTCTGAACTAATTATTTTCTTGTGGGCCATAAAAGAAAGCACATTTTTTTTTTAGATGTCGATACGATTAATCGTTCCCGAGATATCATAGGTTAGATGAAAAATGAAAAATACGGAATATTTCGCCAGAAAAAAATTGCAAAAAATATAAAATTTGGTGTACCTATTATAACTACTAAACCTGATTTTTGGATATTTTTTTGAATTTTTTTCGGGTCGCTGATGTCATGTGTAATGCCTCATATTTTGATTACAAAGTTAATTGTTAAGCATTACAAAGTTAACTAATCTAAGAATAGAATATAAATTTACAAATATTATAGCACAAACTAAGATGGAAGACAAGTAGAAATGATAATAACAACTATACTCAGTTGACTTTGACCTAATAACCATTGCTCATGTATAGGACATTTCTCACCAGTGACTTATCATCATTATTTCGGGTTCATGTAACCATGGTGAACCGCTGGTGCTATAGCTATTATTTGTAGAATAAACGCCATGCTCACAAAATCAAAAGGTAGAAGTACGAGACTTTTGCCGCTGGATCGCGTTTGCCCCGAGTCGTCCATTGCGTTTCCCTTTTATCGTCGTCCGGTCGCTCTTATACTCCACTTCTCTTCTCCACCACCGAGCAAAGTACAACGAGGACAAAGTGGAAGATTCATGTACCAGAAAGTGCAGTTCTCGTATGGCCTTTACGAGGCACCGGTACCACCGGTTACTCAACCGCGTTAGAAGAATAAGGAACGTTGAAATTTATCGTTCTGCGAGAGGAAAAGCCCACTGGAAAGAGGGACCGTTTCTGCTTTTTCAAACACACACTCCAGGCGGATTATGAGTGAGAGAGCTGCATCGAATGTGCTATATATTAGCCTAAAAGCCGATCAAAGCCGTATTACTGTCTTGAAAAATGAACATTTTTATTTGTACCGTTTCGATTAGCTTCTGTATACCACAGCTAGTGATGTGGATATGCGATACGAGACGAGACAAGAGAGATCTCGAAACTCAGTTCACGAATTCGATCGTAGACTCACCGTGAAAAGGTCGATATCGAACAAATAGTGAGATTCATTCTCGTTCTTGAATTTGACAACGAGATCAAGTTTCGTCTCAATCTTGTTTAGTGATGCTGCGAGATGAGACGAGACGAGAATTGGCTTTTCTCTCGTTTTGTCTCGACAAATATGAAACCAATATTTGTATCGTCTCGACTTCAAAGTCGAGAAAGAATTTTTCTCTCATCTCGAAAGTCAAATTTAGTACACTGAGGAAGAAATTGTAGGTGTTGTAAACATACGCGAGAAATTAAGTCAACCGCATACGGTTGGCTCAATGACAATTCCACTGTCTTGATGAAATAGAAGTGGACTCAACGGAATGAGGTTAGCTTAACCTCTTGGCGAGGCTATATGCGGCGAACATAATGATGAATTTGAGTCAAGTGCTTTCGATGTGGTTGAGCCAAACTCTATTAGGTTGATTTGACCGATTCGTGGTTGACTCAAGCTCAGTTTAGCCGATTGACTCAAATTCACCATGATGTTCGCCGTATATAACCTCGCCGAGAGGTTGAGCCAACCTTATTCTGTTGAGTCAACTTCTATTTCGTTAATAATATTGGATGAAGGTTTTGGCTATTGGCGACCAAATAAAAAAGAAGATAGCTGCTCTTCTGTTAAAACGTTTCGACCTTATTGTAGGTCCTCTTCAGTTATTATTCCTCATCTTACTTTGATGCAACATGTCTGGAACAATGTTACTATTTTGGCCGGATTGTCTGGCCATGTTGTCAGTGGGAGGTTGGTTAATTCAATAATAATAGTAGTTTCTATTATTATTGAATTAACCAACCTCCCACTGAGGTTGAGGCCATGTTGTCAGTGGGAGGTTGGTTAATTCAATAATAATAGTAGTTTCTATTATTATTGAATTAACCAACCTCCCACTGACAACATGGCCAGACAATCCGGCCAAAATAGTAACATTGTTCCAGACATGTTGCATCAAAGTAAGATGAGGAATAATAACTGAAGAGGACCTACAATAAGGTCGAAACGTTTTAACAGAAGAGCAGCTATCTTCTTTTTTATTTGGTCGCCAATAGCCAAAACCTTCATCCAATATTATTAACTGCGGCCACAACCTTTATATCTCATCTATTTCGTTAAGACAGTGAAATTGTCATTGAGCCAACCATATGCGGTTGACTAAATTTCTCATGTACGTTCACTGCACCCACAATTTTTTTCTCAGTGTAAATATTACTCGGCTGATCGAACCAACGTGTCCCCCTGCGGCTTTCGGAACTCCGCAGCACAGCTTTATTTTCCTCGAAACGATTGTGCACCGCCTTTCTCTGTAACACGAGCATTTTATCATTTTTCCAAATTGGAGATTTTAATAACAATAGCCTTCGTTGCGTTTACTACGCAGCTTCATGTACAATCAAACTGCACCTGCGATGCGCATGCTCGATTTGAATCTATCGAGATTTATTTTTGTCAACCGCACTCGTTTTATCGATCGTTTATTTGTTTGTTATTCTTCGTACTGTTATGAACGACGAAAAGTACATTTTTTTCCCAATGTTTTCTCAGCTATCGGTAGTTTGCACTGAGACTTCATTGCATTTATTGATCACGCCTAAGCCTAGTCGTTGCTAGTCGAAGAAACAGTGTGATGTTTATATTGCGTGATAATATTTAGCGCAATACGCGACGCATAATTAATTGCTGGCAATTGTTAGTATATGTGTACGGAAGGCTGAAATGAGTGCTAAGAGGCTGTAACAAATCAATTTTTTTTAAAAAGAAAGCTTATTATGCGCACCCTTATTTGTCTCTATTTATTCAGCGAACTATGATCATTCGGAAAAATTTTCAGTTTGCAAACAAATTTTGCGGTTTATTCTTTCGTCAAATCGAGATTCTCGATATTCTTGCCTTGACTCTGTCGTTTTGTCTCGAGTCGACCGATGAGGCAAATATCGTTCTCTCGTATCGTCTCGTCTCTCGACTTAATTTTCTCGTCTCGTCTCGTGTTCTCGTCTCTCGCGGCATCACTAATCTTGTTGGATGGATATGACGGGACACGAGATTCTCGCTCGTTTCCCGTACTATTTATATTCCCCGAATGCGACATGAACTATACCACCCTGAGCACGATGTCGCGATTCAACAGAAATTCTCAAGTTTGGCTCAAACATCCCCTGTTATCCTACATTAACGAGATTTTGATCAATTTTAGAAGGCGACGATATTCACTTTGTGCAGAGCTTCGTGAATAAAATCGTCTACTCAATAATGGATGGGAGTGTATTTTTCTTAGGACATACATATATTATAGCAGAAATAAAATTATAGCAGAAAAAAATTAATCCTGAGCGATTTTCAATCGCCACGGCCGTATTTTATTTGACATAAAATACAGTTGCCCCGTTTGGTCTGTACCCACTTCGTACGGAACAGATTAAACACTAAGTTTCGAGATTTTCGCTCGTTCTCGCTTGTCAATTCAAGACTATGTTTCTCAAGACAACGAATTGACTTCACATGAAACGATCGAGATGAGATTTAAAAATAAGACATGCGCAAGCGAAAACGAGCGAGACTGTCATAGTGATGCGGATATGCGATACGAGAGGAGACAAGAGAGATCTCGAAACTCACTTCACGAATTCGATCGTCAACTCACCGAGAAAAGGTCGATATCGAAAAAATAGCGACATTCATTCTCGTTCTTGAATTTGACAACGAGATTAGTTCTTGTCTCGATCTTGTTGCATGGATAAGACGGGACACGAGATTCTCGCTCGTTTCCCGTACTATTTATATTTCCCGAATGCGACATGAACGATACCAACCTGAGCACTATCCGACGATTTATCAGAACTTCTTAAGTTCGGATCAATCATCCCCTGTTATCCTACATTAACGAGATTTTGATCAATTTTAGAAGGCGACGATATTAACTTTGTGCAGAGCTTCGTGAATAAACTCGTCTACTCAATAATGGATGGGAGTGTATTTTTCATAGGAAATACATATATTATAGCAGAAATAAAATAATAGCAGAAAAAAATTAATCTTGAGCGATTCTCAATCGCCACGGCCGTATTTTATTTGACATAAAATACAGTTGCCCCGTTTGGTCTGTACCCACTTCTTACGATACATATTAAACACTAAGTTTCGAGATTCTCGCTCGTTCTCGCTTGTCAGTTCAAGACTATGTCTCTCAAGACAACGAATGGACTTCACATGAAACGATCGAGATGAGATTTAAAAATAAGACATGCGCAAGCGAAACCGAGCGAGACTGTCATAGTGATGCGGATATACGATACGAGACGAGACAAGAGAGATCTCGAAACTCACTTCACGAATTCGATCGTCAACTCACCGAGAAAAGGTCGATATCGAAAAAATAGCGACATTCATTCTCGTTCTTGAATTTGACAACGAGATTAGTTCTTGTCTCGATCTTGTTGGATGGATATGACGGGACACGAGATTCTCGCTCGTTTCCCGTACTATTTATATTTCCCGAATGCGACATGAACGATACCAACCTGAGCACTATGTCACGATTTAATAGAACTTTTTAAGTTCGGATCAATCATCCCCTGTTATCCTACATTAACGAGATTTTGATCAATTTTAGAAGGCGACGATATTAACTTTGTGCAGAGCTTCGCGAATAAAATAGTCTACTCAATAATGGATCGGAGTGTATTTTTCGTAGGAAATACATATATTATAGCAGAAATAAAACTATAGCAGAAAAAAATTAATCTTGAGCGATTTTCAATCGCCACGGCCGTATTTTATTTGACATAAAATACAGTTGCCCCGTTTGGTCTGTACCCACTTCTTACGGTACATATTAAACACTAAGTTTCGAGATTCTCGCTCGTTCTCGCTTGTCAATTCAAGAATATGTCACTCGAGACAACGAATTAACTTCACATGAAACGATGGAGATGAGATTCAATAAAAAAAGACATGAGCAAGCGAAAACGAGCGAGACTGTCAGAATTCTCGTCTCCAGTCACAACACTAACCATAGCAGTTTACGGGATATTATGTGCGGGTATGTAATGGCTTTAACAGGTGAATGACGCTGTTTATTATCCTTCTATATCAATATACCAACCGGTAACCGGAGATGAAAACCCTGATCGAACACAACAAGCGATGCAGCCTCCGATATATGGGGTATTCCGTACCAACTCGTCCTCGGTCTGACTCGCGACCTCCCAAATTGCATCCCTCATTTTTAAAGTAATTTTTTCGTCTCTAAGAAGTATCGACAATTTTTAGCCAATTTTTTTTTTAAACGATTTATATACTTATGGTTGCTGATGGGATTCTTTCGGTTCGACTCTTATCGGTTTTGGTTCGAGTCTTTCGGCTTTAGATTTGACTCGCCGACTTCAGATTCGACTCTTTCGGCTTTAGGTTCAAACATTTCGGTTCTGTAGGTTTTGATTGTTTTTATTCTTTTGGAACTAAAGGTTTGAGCCTAAACCTCGCATTTACTTTTTTAAGAATTTCTTTCGTAACGATAATAAAAAGAGTTCGATACACAAATATCCGCTCATCACAGGCTATGGAATTTCCCTCTACATGCCATGATTTCGGAGAATTTTTTCGAATTATTAAAAGCGATTTTTTTGATTTCAAACTTTCCGTAACTTCTCTATTTGAATTTAGAAAAAATTACTTTGAATGAATCTGGAACAGAGCTGGGCAGTATTTAAAATACATCATGTACTTTAAGTATCTTAAATACTAAAATACTTCTGAGGTATTTCAAGTAGTTAATAAAATACATCATGTACTTTAAGTATTTTAAATACTAAAATTCTTCTCAGGTATTTTAAGTACTTAATAAAATAAAAAATACAAAATACAAAATACAAAATACTTTCCTATTTTTTGATCCTATATATTCGGAACATATTAAAATATTTACTAAGTTCACATTATATTTGAAATTCGCAATTTAACATGTACTTTTAACAAGCGAAATGTACTATTCAACGTTTTCAATGATACGTCTAACTCTCTCCCTGCGTTCGACAATAAGTCACTCCAATTACTGAATTAACGGGGCTCAGTCATCTGCAAAAAATTCACCATATTATTTTTTCCAGTGAGATTATTTATCTGAATTCAAACAGTTTTTCATGGTCATAAAATTTATATACTGGACAACTTCTTTGAATTTTTTCGGAGTGATGTAAGGAATTTAAGCATTGGAAACTGGATTAAAAAATTTTCACTTGTACCTTTCAGACCAGACAACACAATGTATCGTGACTCTCAACGTCTTATCGATTTACAAATAAACAATGGTAACTTCCCTCTACTTAACATAACGTTACCTTCGCTTCCTCGTAGTATTATTTTAAATTCGCTTCCTCATAAAATGAATTTGGGTGCGTGATAATTTAATTTCGTAATCGCTTCATGGATGAAAGCTTCTCTTATGAAGAAGAACAAAAATCAGTTTGGAGTTCTAAAGTCGAATTTCTTGAAAGAAAAAGTCTTGACTTCCAGACTATTCCTTGCTTAAGAAGCTTTATTTCTATGAATGTTTATCATGTGATTTTTTATGTAAACGTGTTTTGAATATTCTCAAACATTGAAAAATCACATTTAGATAAAACATCTTCATTTACTGAAGTTAATTGCGTAAACGGGTCAATGTCTCGAAAACTATTATTTCCTCAATTAACTCCAACTAACAAACGAATAAGCATGTATGAAGTGTGTTATGCAACATTAAACAATTACTACATATTCAATAAATGCGCAATGCCTTAGAATTGAGTTTCATGCCGTTTTTTTAAAAGTATTTTGAAAAGTACTTAGAAATGTATTTTAAGTACCGAAGTTTTTTAAGTACACAAGTATTTTGTATTTCAAAATACTTCAAGTATTTTGTATCTTGTATTTTGAGTATTTTCATGTATTTTGCCCAGTTCTGATCTAGAATAAATCTCTGAAGTTCTAATATGTATGGAAACGTTTAAGCGAAAGTTTGTAGTGGAAGGATTTTTTCACATTTAACTCCATTAAATTTTGGTTTTGAAAAAAATCGTAATAAAATAGAAGCCACGTCCAAGGCACTTTGGGTTTCAGTTCAAAAATATTGAAATCCGATATGAGTCTTACGAGAGTTTTGTCAGATTTTTAAATTGCGGCCTTCAATAGGTTCGTTTGAATGATCATGAATATATAAATTCATTAAATAATACTCTAATAGAAATTGTGCTTGCTTCTAGCAATTGAACAATTCCATAAAAAATAGGGGATGAAATCCGAGAAGTCGATGGTGAGATCCGCGTTGGGTTAGCATGGAATGTCCCATATATAAAGATAGATAATTATAGGTATTTACATTATGTATTTTCACTGAGGCGTTACTTAGATTATTCACTCTTTTTTCACAAATACTATTAAGCATTTTTGTCTCTAGCATTTACCGCCAAATCTATTTCAATTATTTAAGCTTACTTCGAAGAGGTAAGCTCGTTTTTCTCGAGCTTAACAAAACTTAATATAATTTGATTGTATTTTCATGCTTATTGATCGGTAACTTTTCGTAATTATTATTAAGAAAATCAATGTTCCTAAGATTCTTAATGACATTGACATTTTTGTTAAACTTCTCTCCAACTATTAACTTTTCATAGCACTCTCAAAGAGGGTTTTCGTGTTTTCTTCATGATGTGACAGCTCGATAATTGCCATTAATACGGTAAATACGACGGGATTGACTAGCTTGGAAAACCTAACTGACAGAGAAAAAACAACAATGTAATTTATTTACAATACTGTATATAAGGTATTCCATACCGATTCAACCTGGGTCGGGACCTTGACCTCTCGTATTTGGTCGACATTTTTTTATATGATTGGACCAACTGCAAGAAGTACTGGAAAATTGTTTCCAATTTTTTTTATCACATTTTTTTTGCGATTTTTCAAAGCTAATATATCGTTAGCCCAAATTTAAAAATCTGAAAAAATTCTCAAAAATTCTTCATGGGAAAAATGTTGAGCCTAAAACCAAAGTGGGCTGAGTTTCGCTTCTATTTTTTTTCTGTAAAAACTATTTAAAAATTTAGAAGCAAGAGAGGAAAAGTCATCAAATTTTCCTAATATATTGCTTTCGCCTGCAAGTGCTTTGTTTCCGTGAAAAAAATGCGATTCATAGAAAATATGTTCAGAATGTTACGTCAAAAAAGCATATCTGGAAAAAATGTCCGATGCATGTATATGTGCAAATGTAGGCGTGTGTGTCTATGGGTATGTATTTCGTGAAAGGCCGTGAACACGAAAACGGTCTGAAATTTTCAGCAATCTAGCTGAAATTTGGGACACATGTCGAATTATCACTAACGTATATTGCTATTGAAATCGGCCTCAATCCATTAACAGGAAAATAAGCTATCAAGATTTAAACATTTCTCTCTCTCTAATATCGAAAAAGTTTAATAACCGAAATCTTGATAGCTTATTTTCCTGATATGGATGGAATTGCACGGAAAAAAGGCTTGGTTGGGACAACTAACGGTTGGTTGAATATGCGCCAGCTGATTTATTGGTTAGACCAATCAAAGTGTTGCTTTCGCCAACTAAGTTATTAGTTGTGTTACAATGAGCTTGGTGGCGCTGACCTATAACTAGGTTGTCCTAACCAATTAATCGGCTGGCGTATATATAACCAAGCGCTTGGTTGTTCTAACCAAGCATTTTTTTCCGTGTACTTCGACTGTCCTTTCCTTCGCCGAAGCAATTCTATCCATTCCTAACTAACGGCTAAAGCTACACCAAACTAATATTTTCCTATTAATCGATTGAGGCCGATTTCAATAGCAATCTACTTTAGTGATCATTCGACATGTGTCCCAAATTCCAGCTAGATTGCTGAAAATTTGAGACCGTTTTCGTGTTCACGGCCTTGTACGAAATCCATATTTTAGAGAAAGAAATATTTCAGAAAAATTTGATAACTTTTTCTTTTTTGTTTCTAAATTTTTGAATAATTTTTTATAGAAAAAAAAATTGATGCGAAACCCGGCCCACTTTGATTTAGGCTAAAAAATTCTGTTATTGTATGCCGAATTTTTTCAAATTTTTTCAAATTTTCAAATTTGGGCCAACGATACGTTGCCTTTGGAAAATCGCAATAAAAAAAATTGAAATAAAAAAAATCTGTAAATTTTTTTCAGTACTTACTGGAGTTGGTCCAATCATATAAAAAAATTTCGACCAAATCCGAGAGGTCGAGGGTCCGACCCAGGTCAAATCGGCATGGATTGCCTCATATACACAGCGGGAAGTTTATTTTGCATAGAAATTCCCTTAAGTATTACTTTCTAGATTCAGGGGGGATCGTATCTACCGTGAAAATTCATTTTCACATGTCAAATACACGAGAAAACATATTCCAAATTGTAGTAGGCTAACTTTTTGTTTCTCCCTTTCTTGAAAAAAAAAAATCCTTAAAAAACAGTTTTTCCTTGGGTCTTCTGAAGCAGAATCCGTCCTTAACAAATGATTATTCGCTTCAGCAAATGCAATCCCGGTTCTAATGATGTTATAAAAAAATACCCCCTCTGTTTGTGATTCTTTTTACTATTTCTGCAGCGTTTGATGATAAAGGCTTGTACTTTTGTGTGGAATGCAGCCAGTGTTATGAGTCCAATATAGATTGCCATGGTTACAGTGCATCGGTTGACCTCACATCCGGGAAAAATATAAATCTTCCGTCCTCGATATATATTTACTCGTTCGGGCGTTCCTTTTGTGCGTGGTCCGTACATATACACGTGGCACGTGAGTGGCTGTCTACAACTACTACATGGGGTGGTTGGCTGTTGGACGCTGAGCGCCAAGTCTCCTGTCGCAAATTCGATAAGTCCCTGACCTCGGGCATCGACCGGAAATGTTGCCCACCGCAACCACATGGTGATTCCCGGCCCAGGATAAGCGCGCTTAGACGTTTATCTCCCCCTCTGTGCACTTTACTCGTGATTTTTTTTCTGTGGGTTGGGAAGTGGCTAATTCTTTACTAATCAAAAAGGTGAAAGAGTCGCTCATAGTTAGGACAAATTTGAAAACTTAAGGATGTACGATACGTACAGACCCGCCAAAAGTGAGTTTCAGAAACAATTTCGATCACTTCCCGATGCGATAAAAATCGAAAAAAAATAATGCATATAAAACGTGCTGAAAAATCGAGACACAATGTAAAAAATAAACAAAAATCGAGGGGACAATATCACTGAATCATCGAAAAATTTCAAAAGAACAAAATCATAAAGATTCCAAACAAAATGTCAGACTGGTTTTCGAAGATTTACCGATATTTGGACTTTTTTCTCGATTTTTCTCAATTTTTGACATTATTTGTAAAATTTGTGACCCAGTCTAATAAAATTTCCGGACGCTTTATAATTTTTTCTTTCTTTTTGAATTTTTAGATGTTTTGTTGAATTTTTTCCTGATTTTCGGTCAAATTTGGCAGGTTCATCAAACGCTTTGAACAAAGCTGATGAATTTTTTTATTTTTCTCTTAAATATTCGATCTAATCCATCATTTTTTTCGTATTTACAAATCCATTTGAAACATCCGTTTAACAGTTAAATGAAATTTCACTTATAATTAAACTTTGCGACATACAATGGCTCCAGAATTGACCTCAAACTTGAAATTTCCATAGAAACTGATCTTACAGGGCGGAGAGGGCGATATTCTGTGCTTCAAAAATTCATAACTAGAAAACTAACGATTTAAACGAAAAATTTGTAAGCACTTTTTCTTTTCCCAATGATCTGAAGTTATCGAAAAAAGATACGAAACGTCAATATATCGAATCTGTAATTGAGGGACATGAATTCATTGAGAGTCGCATTTATCTACGTGTCAATTATATGGGAAATCTATTCGCCGTTTGAGCAACCTCTAAAAAATATTCGATCGCGCTAAAATGTTGATAAGAGTTGCTTGAAGGTACAAACTATAGATTAAAACGATGCAAAATGAAAGAAAATAAAATTTCGACACACCCGAATAAACAAGACTGCGAAGTAGAACCTTGCAAATTGCTTCGTCATTATTTATTGCTGTCTACACCGAGAGAAAATATTTCATTGATGCACAGCAATCTGCGCCAATGAAAAGAAATACTCGAGTTTCAATACTATCTTTTCATTGAATGACTCAAACTCAAGGAAAAGAAGTGATATTAATTGAAAGAAACATTTATTTGAACCAAGAAATCGTCTCTGTTCTTTTCCCCCACTTCCTCCACCGCAGCTGAATATGTTAAGACCTATTTTTCCCTAATCTACTCGGCAAATAAAGATTACATTTTGAGAGAACGTGTAAAAGTACGACAGGAATTGGCTAAACTACTGGCTCCTTGAAATTCGAAGCCTTTCGTTCAGGAGAACCGAAAAACAAAAAAGTGAGGTTAGGTGCAAGAGAGACAGCCCTATAGGCGGTTATCATTGGACGACGAAATTCCCAGCACTTGCTGCCATCAAGTATATGTTTTCATTAAATCAATGAAAACTTTTCTTTAAAGCAATGAAATTGTTTCTTTATTTTGTGCCCATTAAGTAAATGTTTCTTTACAGGCAATGAAATGTTCTCTTAAAAATTTAAGTGCACCATCTGATTGAAATCAAATAGATATTTCGTTAAAATTAATAAAAAAAGGATCAAACCACCCATTTCTTTGCCGTCAATGAAATCGTTTCTCTCAGTGATACAAAGCTCCCTCTGTAAGGCAGCCAAAATTGATCAACATACTTCCTCATAGAGGAATAACGTTATAACCAAGGGAAAAAATCTGATTGACCCAAAAAAATTGGATTGGTGGATATTGATTCCATAGATTTCAACGAAATGTTTGATTTTATTGAAATAGTTTACTTTAATTCCAAAGAGGGTATTTCATTGGCTGTGAAGAAATATTCACTCGGTGAGCATATAATAAAAAAGCCTGCAAAGTAGAACCTTGCGAATTGCTTCCTCATTTTTTTTTTTTTGCTTTCTACGAACCTATCTCTATGAGGAAGTATGCTGATCAATTCTAGCTTCCTCATAGAGGAAACTTTGTAGACAGCAAAAAATAATTCGGAAGCGATTCGCAAGGTTCTACTTTGTAGACTCGTTTTTTTGCTTATTATGCAGTTCCCATAATCGTGGTCCTCCATGGCATTGAAGCTCACAGGGTTCACCGGTACACCGATTAGTTTCAAATTCATATCAATTTCACCGGCTGTCCGTGAGGCACGGAACCACTGGGGAGGGTGTGCTAGAGGGAACATAATTAGTAACGGGAATATTCGGGCAAACCCTAATTGCACCGACGTGTCACCGATATAATTTATGTGTTCGATATCACACGCGTTACGAATCGTTTGTTATCCGCAAAATATCGTGTGTTCTCGACGCATAAAATTAAATTCGCGCGAGTAATTCCTATCCGGTGATGCTGTTGAGTACTACATCTCATGTCTCTCGAGCATTAGTCGTACATACTGCATTTAACATGCAGAGATTGCATTCATGTGTGTTACCACTGTGTATCAAAAGCATGTTTCCAATTCTTCGCGCTGACAACATTCTATTGGCGCGCTACTGTGAAATGACACCCTAAAGTCATGAATATTCAATAGTGATGCAAATACATGATGAGAAATCTTTTACCTTGATTAAAAAACACGACCTAGCAAAACCAAAATAGGAAACAATTCATTAAGTAGGTTTTCGTATTGCAGTACATTCATAGGTACACCCAGAAAAAATATCTAGTTAACTGGACTAAAACCTACGCATCGAAAATAAATTTTCTTATTTTAATGCTGACCTAATTGACTTGTATTTAACTCGAATAATTTTTTTTATTTGTAAGTAATCCATCTGGCGACTGAAAAATGTATTCAAACCTAAGAAAGGTGTATTTGATTGCAATATATCTTGATTACTTCGTAGAAAAAAATATGTTTTAATGAAATATACATTTCTTCGTATCGAAGAAAAATATATTTACGTCAAATAATTCATTCTTTTTGTTTACAAAATACATAAATTTGTAAATTCATTCCGAATTGATCGAGTAGATTCGTTTCTTTCAATGTTTGTTTGTGTTTGTTGTTACGTTTGTTAATTTGCTTCCAATACGTTGTATGTATTTTTCTAAATCTATTTTATCTAAGGTCAATATTGATTAAGTGGAATTTTTTCAAAAATAGAAAATAAAATCGATCATGAATCCGTTACTGACGAACAGAAAGCGCGAATGCGTATTTCGAGAATCTTCCACATTATATAGTCTTCCATTATGAAAATTCGACATTTACATAAAAGTTGAATTAAACAATATATATTTTTTATATAAACATATGACAAGTCGATTGAACCAAATGTTTTCTATGGATGAACATAAATACGTATTAGAGTTAAGTTTGATGTTTTATTACTAGATCATCAACGAAACGTTGATTTAAATAACTAAATCAATTACAGAGAATTAATTTCTAATGCTTAAAGAAAATAATAACGTATTGGATTGAATGAAAGTTTTAATGGCTTTCGAATAAAAAAGATCGAATACATGTATCCAGTCGTTTTAACTAGATATTATTTCCGGATGAAGAAAGTATTTAGTACGAACGAATATAATATCTATTTAGTGTCCACTGCACAGTAAAAACTGCTTCAAATAAATAAATAGGTTCGAAATTAATAAACTGCAAAAGTAAATGGAATACATATTCGTTCCAGGGAAAGCAAATTTTCGTTGATTGAAATTAACAAATGTTGAATAGACAACTTTAGTTAATATTACTCAATCATAGGTGCAAATATTTATTTTTGTTTTGCATTGCTCGTCAGAGTTCGAGTCGAACCGTTGGACCAAATTATTTGTGCAACGTCCACATCTGTTTGCAGGAAGACCTGAATATATTTTAATTATAGGATGTCTGTAATTGCTCATTTTCGAGATGTCAACAGAACTTGAAAGTTTCAGGCAGTATTTTAGAATACCATTTTATTGAACATATAATCGATGACTATATATATCATTCATTAAAAGTGCCAATGCGGTAGTTTTTTAATACGAGACTGCGTTCAAAATCTTTACTCTTAATATGGTTTTTATTGTCATGTATAACGTAAATGGGTTATTCTACGAAATATCAGGCGAAAATCTAATGTTTAAATTGTTGATGCTCTTTTTATTCCATACTATATTGAAATAAAGGGAAAGCCCAAATAAAAAATTGTTTGTTCATCACGCCTAAATGGAATGATCTACTTTATTTTTCAACTGAAAATTGCAACTTTAATGACGAGCAACTAACCTCAAATTTGGGCCTTCTCCTTATTTCGGTATATTGACCCAAATCATCCCCTATGAAAATTGAGTACATCCAAAATATATTGAAAAATATATCTTAGATATATGACATATATCTTGTCCGAAAAATAATATAATTAAGATATATTTTCGATATGTCAAAAGTTCTATCTGTCAGGTATATTTTCGTTTATATAAATTTTCCATGGGGGATAAAATAAAAAGAGCAGCAAAAATTGGAAGGCCAGTTTTTCGTCCGATATTTGGTAGAATAAGCCATATTCAAAATATATTAAATTTGGGTTATGCAATAATGGTAATATGTAATAATAACCACTTTTATAGGACGACTACCTTAACATTCCAAAAATTGTATTGCAACATAAAATAATACCTACTAAAAATGGTATTCGTAACCATTTTTTAAATATTACATTTCATTCAAGACGGTAAATGGGTACATTAAAGTTCAATCGCAAAGATATTATATTGCGCACGGAAAAAACGACTTCGTTACGGTAACGAAAAAAATAGTTTGACCCAACCAAGTGACTTAAGGTAGTCCGCCTGTGTTGTCTGAGATCGCATAAGATCGAGCGAACTCGAGACAGAATTACGAACTGTTTTCGAAGAAATAAAAATCTGAAAAAAAACAACTATATGAAAGATGCTGAAGAGATTGATTTGGCATAATAATAATTGAAAAATGTTATTAACAAATTACTGAAATAAATAATTGTGCAACAAATTGCCCGGCAACCTAACTTTTTTTGTTATGAGAATGATTTGTTTATTTTTCTGAATACGTGTGGATTTTTTTAGAAGTTTATCTGATGTTTGAAAATGGCCGTTTTTTTCAAGTGTAAAATTGAAAATCAGAAAAAAATCGGAAAAAAATAGATACGTATTTAGAAAAATAAACAAATGTTTTTCATAACAAAAATAAGTTAGGTTGCCGGGTAATTTGTTGCACTATTATTTATTTAAGTAATTTGTCAATAACATTTTTTAATTATTATTATGCCAAAATAACCTTTTCAGCATTTTCTATTCGCTCGCTTTTTTTTTCAGATTTATATCTCATCGAGAACTGTTCGTAAATTTTGTTTAATTCTCCCTCGAACTTATACGGCGTCAGACCGTACAGGAGGACTACCTTAATGCTCTGAGAGACAGACGATTACTTGGTTAGATCAACTATTTTCAGGTGGTTAGCTCTGATCGTTGCTCGAACTAAATAATTAGTTGGGTTAACTACTATTCTAGGCCTAACTATCTTACTTAGTTGGATCACGAAAAAAATTCATTGTGTGGTTAATTTAAGTCAACTAAGTCCGAATGGTAAATGTGACTATTACACCGATCAATCGGATGGTTGTGGCAACAAATTTTTACTCAACTAATAAATATTTAGTTAACCCAACGAAGCCATTTTTTCCGTGCGTCTGCCAAGAATAATACAAGATCAATGAAGCGGTTTCGATTATATGTACGTTCGACATCACCATCATCAAACATTTATCCCATCCGGAAAATATCGCGGTTCACGTATATTCAATATAAATTCATCGTTTCATCGTTTTGTGAATAACAAACCGAGGGAGATAGAGATAGAGGGATACAAGAGGGAGAAGGAGGGATATAGTAGATAAAAAAAAATGCTTCGTATATATGCTTCCGCACTGTAGAGCCGATCGAGCGTTCTCGTTTTCTTGTACACACAGAGTATACACAGCCCACTATAACTATGTTTGTATTTGAGATATAAGCCGAGAGATACGCGGGGAAGTTTGGTATACACACCCGGCGCATCAAATTTCCGACTAAATTCAAAGTGCATATCGGCGAGAGTATCGCTCCCGTGTGCGAAACAAGTTTGGGATGGTAATCTTAGCAGACACGTTCCAAAAGTTTCGGGCATGCTGCAGTCGGCAATATCTCTCTTTCCTCAATCCTTTCCGATGAAGAACTCCAACGTCACGAGCCAACTTTACCGCAGACCTCCTCGCGCTATAATGATCTAGTTAAGGGGAGGCAGGGAGTCAGACACAATTTGTCGATATTCATTGATATCTAACTTGTGTGGGTGGTGATATCATTTTGGAAAATATGTTCTTTTGAACCGTAGATTAATTTTTTCCTTTTTTTTTGCTTCCTCCTAGAGGAAGCCTTGTTTCAGTGAAATTTTTTTTTCGAGATTTCTATGTCAGTACACTCAGAATGGTCCAAAACGTCGAGAAAAGTGGTTTGTGGGAAATGTGTGTGTGTGTGTGTGTGCACATTTCGTTGTTTACACGATAACTGTCGCAATTTTCGATGAATGCTCTTTAAATTTTGTATACAAGTGGACTATCATAGAATACTGCTTAGAATTGTAGTTGACGCGAATCAGTTGAAAATTTTTTTTTCTACGCAATTTTTGAAATTTTTGAAAAAATCGTTTTCACGCTACAACTTCTGCAATTAAAGAGGCACCGGACTGAAATTTTGTACATGAATAGACTACCCGTGGAAAATTATGTGTACCAAATTTTGCGAGAATCTGTCGAGCCGTGCTGATTTTATTACAATATTAATTTTTTCAAAAACACTAAAAAAATTTTCACTGAAACTTAATATACCAGTATATAAAGCTTCGATGCATATACCGTATATCAATTTTCAGATACATTCGTCATTGACAAATACAATACTGGTACATTGAAAATAGGCAATGGGTTTTGAATATTGTTAACTACTTGGCTTTTGATTTTCCAAACTCTCTTGTGTAATCGCAAATGGTGTGCATCGCAAGTAATGTAGTATTGTACTTGGAATTAACTGTACCTGCGGTGGATTATATCACCTCTGTGGAGTCAAATTGAAGTATTGCATCGATATTTATTTTTTCGTTGGAATTTTCCTAAGTATGTCTCATTCAGGCTTTTATGTTGCCCCTCACTTCTTTCCTTCATGGATACCGTTGGTCGTATTGTCCACAGCCACTTATGAGTGGCTTGCTATAACATTTCGAAAATTGTGATCTCAATAAATCGGCCTTTATTCAAAATATTGATCTGTACTGTGTCCTGACATGGTAAAATTGATATATGTTTTTTTTTATATTTCAAACTGCGATTACTTATAAACTTTGCACGGGCTCAACAAAAAAAAAACCAAGAATCAAGGATTTTCATACACAATTGGCAACAATTTTTTCAATGCAACTTTCCGAAGCCTTTTCGCAAAAAAAATATTTCCATCAATTTTGTAGTGAAATATAATCTGTAATTACACATTTAATTCTAAGTTACTTATTTTCTTGTAGACCATAAGAAAACGCACATTTTCGTTTTATTGAGATGTCGATACGATTAATCGTCCCCGCGATATCATAGGTTAAATGAAAAATGAAAAATATGGCATATTCCGCCAGAAAAAATTTCGAAAAAATTAAAATTTGACATTTTGTCGATTTTTTTTGGGTCGCTGAAGTCATGTGGAATGCCTATTGTGCTAATGCAGCACTATATTGCATTTGAATGAGGGCACAAGGTAACTTCGGTAATCCTAGCCAATACAAGTGACTTTTTTTTACTGAGTTACTAATGAGCCCCTCATGAACAACGGTACGAAACCCCCCCGTCAGTTCCTCAACGGCCGCCGTATTACGATAGCCCGTACTTATACACGGAACGGCGAATAAACAACTACTTGCGAGATACATTTCGTGTCGATCGCCATCTAGCGGAGTTGAGTTGGGTTTCCCGTGGCAGAATGGAGGGGGTCCACTTTTTCATTTCCCATACCTGCCAGTGAATTTACCATTCGGCGTATATTATTTCCTAATTGATCTACAGGATTTCAAAATCTTTTATACTTTGGGAAATTACTGTTATTAATAAATAGGAAGCCAAAATTGATCGACATACTTCCTCATAGAGGTAGCTTTGTAGAAAGCAAAAAATAATGAGGAAGCAATTTGTAAGGTTCTACATTTTTTTTCGGATTCAAACATGTCCATCGAAGTCGTAACAAAAAAAAATCATCCGCGAGTATCGTGATCGTTCGAAATTTCTTTGGGAAGTTGAAAAGTTTCCGGAGAACGCCTCGGCCCATTCTAAAGTGAGGTTCGAAACTATGTGAGTGCGGAGGTTGGAGCGCAGAATCCAAGATTCTTCTTGCGATGTTCGCGGATCCTCGCATACCGGGACCGCAAGCAGACGGTCGGGCGTGTATTGGCGATACTACCAATATTATACGAAACCGCACGTCGGCACTTCGCGGAAGCCAAGGCGTTGATGACGGCGACGTCGACGAAGCTTCATATCCCGGTTGGCTTTCGTTCGCCACCCCCGCGATACGGAATATCAAGTGGCGCCGGATGCTGATATCCTTATATTTATATATATATATATATATGTACAATATATATTACGATGTCTATAGACGGCCCAGCAGCTTCCGTCGCTTAAACTCCAAGTTAAACGACGAGTCAGCCAAAGTTTTGGCACCAAAACCTGTCACTCGTAGACTACTGATATATCGCATATATATATATATGCGATACGTGTATCCCGAAGACTCCAAATTTATTCCTACGACCAGACAAGAAGACCGGGTGTGTGAATCGATCGGTCCAATTAGAATATTCTGATGGCCAATTAAAGCGCTAATTGATTGATTAATTACGATTGTTCATTTACTTCATTCCTTCTTTTGATTGAATTATACTTGATTGCCTGACATCAATTTTATTTATATTTATGTAGGACGAAATTTGAAAAAAATTATCATAAAGTAGTGGATTTGAAATGGATAATATTATTTGAATAGCTTATTAGTGTATTGAGAAAAAACGAAACGTTGATTTTGATTTCACTGAACGGAATAATCAAAAGATTAAAAAAAAAAAAACAATATTGAACCTGATACTTTTTCGATACGCGTATTTCGTTTAGAGAAAATCTACTCCATATTTATACCCGTAAAGAAATCTTATCAGGGTTTTGCCAAGGCCCTGATTAATTTTTCCTAATTACATTAGGGGCCTTACGTGGAAGCCTTATAGGGTTTCTTAAAGGACGGTCACACTTTTTTCCGGGGCCTTTAAAGGCTTAATATTAGGGGCCTTTAAAGGCTGCCCTATTAAGTCCTTACTAAAATAATAAAGAAATTAAATTGAAAAAATATATATTTGTTATTTTATTTAGTTGAGTAATGTTGCACTTTTAATGACATATTTCGTCTTTCTCTGCACGATGGTACATATTAATCGCTAAAAAAACATATTACTTTTTTTTTCTACATTGACGGGAAACGAACCTAGAATCCTCCGGATGGTTTAGTTGCGCAGGGCCTTAGCTCTCTCGGTATCAAATCACATGAATATGCAATTTTTTTGTCTATTTGAATGACTGTATTATGAAATATAAAATAAAATTAATGTAATATAGTCAGAACTTGATAGATTTACATCACTGACTCTGATGTGTAAAAATAAAAGCACATTCAGTAATTTTTTTACAGAAATTGGTTATATCGAATAGAGTTGTTTCATTGTTTGCACGAATTAGTTCGTTTGTATCTAGGTGCGTGACAGTCTGACTGACCTGAGGGCCAGTACTAGAATGGGTGACCACCCGGCTGACTTTGGCGGTCATTAGTTGGATAGGTGAGTAGCAACTTTGCCATGGAAACCTCGGATTGCCATATAAGACCCTTATCTGGCAAATTTATTATTGATTTGCTTACTTTATGCCATGGTTAAGTCTGACTGGGCCTCTAATTAATTAACTTATCAAGGCCTTATTAAGCTTCACCATGGCCTTATGAGATTCTTATTTGGCAAATTTATGATTAATTAGTTTACGTGGTATCATGATGAAGCCCGACTGGGCCCTTAAGTAATTAACCTATCAAACCCTTAATAAACTTCGACATGGAAACCTAAAATTGCCTGATGAGACCCTTATATGGCAAAATTATGATTAATCTGTTTACTTGGTGCCATGATTAAATCTGACTGGGCCCTTAAGTGATTACCCTATCGAGCCCTTATTAAACTTCGCTATGGAAACCTAGAATTGCCTTATGAAAATCTTATCTGGTAAAATTATTATTGATTTATTTACTTAGTGCGATGTTTAAGCCTGACTGGGCCCTTAAGGGATTACCCCACCAAATCCTTTACCATGGAAACCTAGAAATACCTTATCAGGGCCTTACTTGGTTGTGATATAGAAAACCCTTTTAGGGCGTCCACATTAAAGCCTGAAAGGGCCCTAGTTTATCTTAGGGCATCCCTAATAATTTTCGTCACGGGTATATAAAAAATCACCAGCATCGAACACCTTAATATTTTTTATATATAAAGATGTCAACCATATTCAACAGAGATATCATGATATTCCTGGCAATTTATGTGGTTCTCTGAATCATCTTCGATGTTCGTGGAAGGACATCACTCGATCAGCACAGTAGAAGTCAGATGGTTCTTACTGGGTCGAGAAATACTCAATTCCACACGCGACCGGGAGTCAATGCGGCCGCCATATGCTCCCAAAGCGACGATCGACAGCGATGTGCGAGAGAAGAGGTGCTTCCTTCACTGAACCCGCCACGGCTGCTCGTCTCTCTTTCGTCTCGCCACTATAAAATTCAAGATGGTGAGATCAGAGGTATGTGATCGGAATTCTCGATGGCTCCTCGTCTTGCCGTTGTACTGTTCCTTCCTTTTGCACCTCTCGTTGAAGCCGCGAAAAAGTAGGAGAGTCACGGGAAAATGATCGCCTGTCGAGAATGACTGGTGCACTTTGCAGAGAATAAGAACATGAAGAGACTTTTTGGAAAATACAAAAATAAGAATGTAAGCGTAAATGCGCAGTCGGATAAGAACTTGTGAAGAAGACAGTAGGGATAAAGGATAGAGACTCGAGAAAAAAGTCCTGGCTTACGAAGTGCCTGATTGCGTTGATATAAGCTGTATCTTATCTTATCGCTTCATTCTCCGAATGATATATATATAGCAGGTCACAAGAGATTCTCTATGTAGGTCATCGTGAGCGAAAGGAAATCTACGGTTTCAATTAAATATTATAAAACTTTAGTTTTGTCTGATTGTACGAATCAGTAGAAAGTATAGTGAGAGTCCAACTCGCTGACCAGCTGTAAAAAATATATATTCCGGTAGGAATTCGCTTTGTAACGCACCATCTGGTGGTTAAAATCGTCCATTTGAAGTGGTAATGGTGGATGGCATACCTCGTTGGTGGTCCTTGAATAAGAGAGGTCAAGATACGAAAGCTTTAGACGTGCAAGGGCAAAATTCACTAGTACCCTGTTCGTCCGGCAACATGCCAGAATGTATATTATGATAAAAGGAAGAGGAGTGCGTGATATTTACCGAGGATGGAGATGGTTACCCAAGCGACACGATGGCAGAAGCCTCACGAGGTGAAAATCATACTGCTTCTTGCGTAGCGTACGATTTTTTTTTCCAGATTTCACTAGGAAATAAACGTATTCCGTACTCGCGACAAGGTCGAAAAAACTGCTTATTTTAAACTTATTCATTTATTTATTATCATTTTTATTATTATTACGGGCATAGCCATTTACAATGCCCGAAGAGATATACCCTCCGCACGATAACGGTAATTTATATAATTTGTATCAGTCCGTGTTCAACACTATAATATAACGACGTGAAAGCAAAGAGAAAAAAAAAGAAATAGTATTTTAACAATCTGGAAAAATTCCCCACACCCAGAGAAATGGATCTGAAGGGTTCATTTGAATCGATTATAGGGTGTATTTTGAATGAATAACATTTTATTCAGATCAGATAGAGTTTATTATAAGCAGATGAAATTTTATTTAGATAAAATAAAGTCTATTTCGATTGAATAAAATCCTATTAGGCTGGCCATTAAATAAATAATTTATTTAAAACTATTTGTTCTAACTACAATACATATTCGTTACAATTAGAATACGTATTTGTTATTAATACAATACGTATTGGTGATACCTACAATATGTATTTGTAGTCATCTGAATACGTATTTGTTAAAACTAGAATACGTACTTGTTATAAGTACCATATGTATTTGATATAACTACATTCTTTTGTAAGAAACAAATAAATAATTGAGTTAAGAAGTAATGTGCATTTAAATAAAAATATTTACTTACTTCAAGTAAAATTCTAATAGGCTACCGGAAAAATAAGAAAATTTATTTAATTTGCAATGCGTTTGCGTCACATACGAGCTGTTAGTAAAAACAGCACAGCCATTGGTTAATTCGTGGTACAGCATATGCTGGAGATGGTTCTCGCAGCTACTTATTTTTTTCAGTGCAGTACGGTTTTCCTTTCAAGGGAGTAAATTGATGTTTTCCTCACTAGGGATAATATAATCGTTTTTCATCGTAGTAGAAATAGCCTGCAAAAAAAGATACGATGTCCAGGATGGAATCCAGGACAGAATCCAGGATGGAGTCTGGGTATAGGATGGATTCTGAACAATCCAGGATGGAGTCTAAGCAGTCCAGAACGGAGTCCAAAATGGACAATGGGATCGGATTGAATCCCATTCCCCATTCTGGACTACTCGGACTGCCCAGACTCCATCCTGGACACATCATTTTTACGCGCATTTATAAATTTATCCTTTAAGACAATCAATATTACAGGATCTAATATCTATCAATTTAACTGCACTTTTTTTTGGCTATTCTAAAAAATCGACAGTACTAAAAAATCAATGTTCCTTTTTCAGTTCGAAATATATTATAAAAAGTGATATAAAGCATCTAGGTGAATTTTTTAAGATTTTTTATAAGATTATTTCCAATAACTACCCCTCGCTGTGCCCTTTCTCCCTAAATACAACCATAGGGTCGTACTTATTTCACGAATAATAGTTTGACATAAATTGCGACTTTTTGTAACGAAAATTCGTAATGGTTGCAACCCTATAAAAATATACCTCACTAAAGCTATGTAACTTTATTTTTTCCCGTAATGATTCTTATGTAATTGGTCATATTTAATGTAAAACTTCTTAGCAGAAACTTTGAAATTACCTATCAAATTGTTCATCTTACAAAATCTCCAAAACCAAAAGTTCAAATATGTAATTTCGACAGGACTTTTGTCCTCTTTCCTAAGTTAACTTACCTCAATTCCGCTTAAGTTCCATCACCACCAATGCAAATAAAAACAGTCTTTTCACTTTGTTCTCACTGCTTATGATAATTGTGCGTCCTGTTTCATAATAGGTATGTAAATAATAGAAGTCTCCGGTAAAACATACGTTTTATCCATTTATTTATCGAATTTCACGATTCAATCGTGCCCATAAATACAACCTTGCCATGCATTCTCTGACAATTACAGTTCACGATAGCTGATGTGATGCATCGATAAACATGACAAATAAGGGTCATCGTCGTTTCGTGTTATTTTCTCATCGATTTCTCACTGGAAATACGAGCATCCATTTATTTTTCTTATTTATTTATCGTAGATTTATAATAATTTATCATTTGTGCTTATTACTTAGAGTAGTCATAGTATGATTTACATATAAACAACCATACAATTAGTACGTAATTGCGTATAATTCGGGTGATTTGTGAATCACCGTCAGTGTAGAAATTACATAAATTTTTGAAAATCGTGACGTTTAGTATTTCGCTGATGAGGCTTTTTCGATCGCAAGACCTTCGGCAAAGTATTCAGCACACTCTCTAGCACCGTTTAACTGCCAAAATTCGGCAAACTTTTTTTCTTCAACGATTGCAGTTACATCAAACCGCGAAGTGAAACGTGGGGAGTAAAAAAGAAAGAATTGAAAAAGTACTGCAGAATCGTTGGAGGCAACGAAGCTAAAAATAACGGTCATGGAACTCGTTGCAGCGACAAAAGCCCGCTTTTTTTTATCGGCTCGCTGTTTCCGTCAGTGCATTGTTCGAGTTATTTCATTCGCGGATTGCTTGCTCTTCACCGGGAATCTGATAAATTCGCCTTTCGCTTGCTTCCGACGTAACGCGTCAGGAACGACATCGCCAATTATTATTTTGTTCTCGTTATTTCCATCAGAGAGTATTACATCCGCTCGCGATGACATATCTTGTGTACAACATCGTGCTATTGTTTTTTTTTGCAAATTCGTAGGAGATCTTCGCAATCCGCCATTTTAGTACCTAAAAATAATTGTCGCTACCAGTATGAAATTTTGATTACCTAACTACAATCGCTTGTCAGGAAATATAATTATTTCTTAGACAGTTGCTCTGAAAAGCGACAACATAACCGTTTCATTTCACTTATCACAGATTTTCCGATACTTTTATCTGAATTTTTCTAATTGCTCAATGTCTCGGCCTTAGTTGTTTTAGGAATTCTGAAATTAGCATAATTTGGGTTACATATTCTGCTACATCTTGAAACATCATTTTTTGAAGTCTATTTTTTTACATTCAAATTGTGCGGATGTTCCCAGAGAAAATACTGGATTATTATAAAAATTACTTTTTTTGTATATTGCATTCGATTTTTAATCGACGAACTGCACGAAATAAGTGACAGAAGAAATTTCTTGTCCGTTGAAATTTAGAAATGTTCTTAAACAACTTCGAACTTCATTTAAACTCATTGTAAAAGCCTTAAAATAAAATGGGAAATATACATATGGGTTATTCCACCCAATATCGAACAAAAACGTGGTCTTCAAATTTTTGTTGCTCTATTTCTGTTATGATGCGAAAAAAAAGGTGGAGTAAGCATCGAAAACGGTTTTTTAAACCTTTGTTTACCTCTTCGACGTCGAAAATATCGATGAATGTGAACATGCATATTTCTTTCGGAAAATTCGGAAAATTTCCGATAAAAAATTGTACTGTGGATTTTCCTGATCAGATTCGGTTAACCGTTAACATTCAAAATTAAGAATTTCAGTTTAAAACTTAAGTAAGCGATTGCGTTTGGGAATAATAAGCAAACATTTTTTAACTTGAGCTTTTCCTTAATTCCGGTATAATGAATTGAACCATGAAAAAAAGTGCATTAAAAAGTTGACAACCAGACTTTCGTCCGATATTTTGTGGAATAACCCAACTACACAAATTTTAAGAATAATCTACAAAAAAATGAATATATTCTGAGAACACTCTGAAATCTGTAGATTCACAGGAAATCTTAACTTTCGCTTGACTCAACGAGAAAACAGAAAGTCGGACAAATTAAGAGACAGGCAATTGAAAATTGTACAGTTTTAATTAACATATTTCTAGAACCTGTAGAGTTCATCAGTTACGAACCGGTAACAAATAATTCAATTACGAATGCACAGATACGAATTACTTTATAACTTCGCAGCTTCTCACTGCCTTTCAATTCCCTTGGATAGATCTCGAACAAATAATCATTTTTCTTAAATAATAAAGAAAAGACCGAGCGATCCATTTTTTCGATTCTACGATAGATATGCAAATTTGTGGCTGTTTATCACAATTAGGCTTTTCAAGTAACGTTTATGACGTTCGAATGCCGATTTCTTCCTCTACGAAATTCGTAATTACAAATTATACTTTAGAGATAATGAAGAGAAATTTCCCACGTGGAATAAAAGTACATCTGAAGACAAACAAGAGCCATATAATTATTGCGGCATATAATATATAATTTCAATTTATAATATACATTAGCTTGTGCCAAAAAAGGCGCTATTTTTTTTCTTTGCTCTCCGCCCAAAATATCGTAGAATACGTCTTAGTAATGATGCTGTCAAATGCGGAGCTCATATTTTTAATCCTTGGAGGTCCATCATCGCGTTTCAAGTTTTTCCATTTAAATAACATAGGAAAGTGATTTTTTTTCATTCTTTCTCCCTGCAACCTAAGAAGAAATTTTTTTTCCATAAAATCAATGACTACACATTATGAATCATTAAATTTCGATCAAAAAATCTTGTGGAGTCGAATTTCTATCTTCAATATTTGGTGTATTACAGAGCCTTGAAATTTTTGATCGGATATGCGTAAAAAACCATCAAAATAAGATTCGATGAGTCTGTAACTTAAGACCGTTAGCGATACATAAAATTTCAACCGGATTTTTTTAGAAAATTCAATGTTCTAATAAATGTCTGTTGACTGATCTGTACTAACATCAGTAATTCAGTTAATGACAGTTAAAAATACAAAAACCATAAGTTTTTTGCTCTGTAACTTTGTAAATATCAACGATACGGAAAATTCGTTATCAACTTTTTTGTACTCCGTCAGACGGACGACAAAATTTTCCTTAACTTTTTTGTCCTAACTTTAATAGTTTAGTTAAAAAATGTATTTAAAAAAACGGAAAATTTACAACATCGAAATTATTAAGGCTCTGTAATAACTCAAATATTGAAGACAGAAATTCAACTCAAGAACAATTTTTGTTCGAAATTTGATGATTCACAAGATGTAGTCATTGATTTTATGAAAAAAAAATTCTTCTTAGGTTATACAAGGAAAAAGAATGGGAAAAAACTCACGTTCCTGTGTTATTTAAATAGGAAAACTTCAAACGCGATGATGGACCTCTAAGGATTAAGATTATGAGCTTCGCTTCTTACAGGATCATTACAGATGTATTCTACGATATTTTGGGTGGAAGGAGAGGAAAAAAGAAAAATATCGCTCATTTTTGGCACACCCTAATATACACTATTAGTTATTACAATATACAAATTAAATATGTCGAGAATACTTTATTTCCATGGAGGTTATTTTTCCAATTGTATCACCATTGGGAAAATGCCATCACCAGCGGACGTGGAAGACGTCCGGGAAAAACATACAGAGTATTTCCGCATGCAGGACAAGTTAAGCCAAAAAAAGCGTGCAAACACATGTTCCAAGGGAGGAGGAGTCCAATCGGAATTTGCGGAAGTGGAAAGTGGGACGCGAGAGCGAGAAGCTGAGGGCACGCGTCGGGTCTAGGCAACTGACCAGCGCAAGGCTCCTGGGAGTTTCCGGTGTCGATACCCCAAAGAGGAGCTTGGATAGGACGCGCTATGTATACGCCAAGCGCTGCCGTTCCAAGCGGCTTCGTTGGCTAGCCAGAGAGACGCGTGAACGCGCGGGCGCAGAATTTCCCCGCAGAGAGACCAGCAGTAGCATCGACGAGAAATAGAAAAAAAAAGAACAAGTTCCGCTGCACTGACCGAATGTTCGTTCGATTCCGCTATTGGGCTCTCGTAAATTACCGAATATCTGGAATTTCTTTGTGCTACTCGCTGTCGGGCATTCGCTGACCCCGCCGATGAATCCTGACAATGTGGATGTACAGTCGAATTCCCGACAAGTTAAATATCCTTTTCGTAACTCTTTGTTTTATCATCTAAAAGATCCAAATGCTTGATAATAACAAATGTATCGAAAGTTGATTTATAGATTGAATAATATTAGAAAGAATTTCGTCATCATAGATACACGGCAAAAAATGATTATGAATTGTAAAACCTTGTTTTACAGTCGGTTTTCGCCTTGTAAGCAAATTATAGAAAAATTCAATCGAAATGTGTAATTTTTGACAAACTATTTTGTCTGATAACAAACAATTATTGGATGTTAATGTAACAAGGGTTTATCACTAATTCAACGAAATTAGGTATTGCGAAATATAAGAAAACTCGAGAACAATTGTAAATGGTTCAACAAATTTTTTAACCATCCGTATTGTGGAAGATAAAGTTTCGGTTGATTGTTGAGAATTTACCAAAAAATTAAAGGACTGAAGAAAAGATCGACAGAATGATTCATTTTTATAAAAGTTTTCCTTTAGGTTAGATTAGATTTCAGGTCCAACGTCTGGCGATATGAAAGAAATCTGCGGCACGATTTCTGACTTAAGGATGTATGATACGTACAGTCCAGCCAAAAGTGAGTTTCGGAGACAATTTCGATCACTTCCCGATGGGATAAAAATCGGAAAAAAATAATGCATATAAAACGTGATAAAAAGATTGATTTCGCATTATAATAAATACCAAAATGTTATTAACAAATTGGTGAAAAAAACAATCGTTCAACAAACAGTCAGTCGACCTAACTGTTTTTCTAATGAAAATGATATGTTAATTTATTTGAATGCAGACGTATTTTTTTCTTTATTTTGATCTTGATTTTTTTTATTTTCAAAAATGCGCAAAATATAACAAATTTTGGATATGCGTTTTGCAAAAAAATCTTGAGTGTAGTAGACGGTTTTATGTCGAACGCATATCCAAAATTCGTCATTTCGCGCACATTTTGAAAAAAAAAAAATAAATAAATAAATAAAAATAAAGAAAAAAACTGAAAAAATTCGTATGCATTCAAATAAATTAACATATCATTTTCATTAGAAAAAAAGTTGGTTGACTGATTGTTTGTTGAACAATTGTTTTTTTCACCAGTTTGTTAATCAAATTTTGAGATTATTATCATGCGAAATCAATGTTTTCAGCACGTTTTATATGAATTATTTATTTCCGATTCTTATTCCATCGGGGAATGATCGAAATTGTTTCTGAAATTCACTTTTGGCGGGACTGTACGTATCATACATCCTTAAGAAGTTTGGCGGACATTGGTTGGGCTTCGAATGGTTCGTTTGGAAGACCTGAAAGGCTTCCTCGCTCTTGAGTCTCTGAATTTATCTCAAAAAAGCGCCACAAAAATTCTCTAACAGATTTACAGCTGAAGTCCCTTTTTCAGCATTTTTACTCTTTTTTTTTCCAATGAAAAGAGAACCTACGATTTTCCGAAATTATTTTCTACTGCGAATCAACCTACTTTTTCAACCTTCGACGTATTGAGGTTATTGCCTCCCAAGAATTTTAATTAAAAAAATATGAACCGCGAATTTTGGAGAATTCTCTTTTGAGTATCGAAATTCGTAGTTCACATAATATACATAATAAATAATCACTTCAAAAAATGTTTGAAAAATGAGTGTACTTCGTCGGAAGCTTTTATGCATAAACCAGTTGTGATATACAATTACATAGTAATGTAACAGTAATTACATATTAGGCATGACTTTTTAAACGTCTCCAATATACCGCTTACTATATCTTTGTTCAATATATATTAATCTTTATACGGATCATGCATAAAAACGTCCAATACCAATATATCAAATTTCACCATAAAAATGTTTGCATTGGCTGCTTAATGCTGCAGAGAGTGTTTGTTCCGCGACCGATGGCGAAGGACACGATTTTCATATGGTAAACATTTGTCATTAATAGTATTACTTCGTAACGCATTCTTCCATTCGACAATAATTCACTGGTAAGTCGTTATCGCGATATTCGTTATCACTTAGAAATTAATTACACTATGTATAGTTTGGGTTTACATTATCATACATTACATATTATCAAGATAACAAGAACGAACGCCATCATCATATTTACATATAAAAATATATCTTATCACGAACGATCGTACCTCACATAGTGTATTTATAGATAAAACATTTCTCAATGTGTATATCCATGCTGAGTCATTCATATTTATATATTTATATATATTTATATACACATGTATTATAATTCGCCGCGCCCAGTATGATACGTTTTTGCTCCATCACAATTTTCATTCATATATCAATATAATCTGCTTTTCTTATCGACGTTTTCGATTGAATTCTTTACTTTGTAAAATAAAAACAAACAAAGAAATATCATCACTACGATACTCTCAGAAAATAATAACGATATTCACTATACATTTTTATTGGCTAAAGGTTCATGATGTTTTTTCCTTTTTTTTAAATTTCATTATTGAGCTTGCAAGTTTCTGTTTTTCATTCATACATATATCAATATAATCTGCATTTTTTCTTGACCTTTCCAATTGAATTCTTCCTGTGGTTAAATAAAATAACTGAAGTAATATCACGACTATGGTATTCTCAAAAAAGTAATAATGATATTCAGTGTAGATTTTCATTGATCGAGGGTTTATGATTTTTTTTTCTTCTTTTTTGAAATTTCATCCGTTAATCGAGAGCTTGCAAGTTCCCGTTTAATCTGGGCAGGCAGACGCGAACGTGTGGACGTCGATATCCGATAAATACTTCAGGGGATTCGTTGAGCGGCGAGAGGTATTTTCCACAGTCGGGCGGATGTACTATCTGTGTGGCAGGATGTTCCACGTATATAGCTAATACCTGTGCGAGTGTTATTGGCACCTGTGCGACCGTGCCCTGCGTAATCGTGTCACTCTCGTCGACGTATGTATATATTCCAACTGATGTACAGTATGCAAACCTCCGCATCATAGTATCCGTTGAAAGGTCGAACCTTTGCAGCGTTGACAGGTTAAGAGGTGACAATTACACCGTTATACCGTTCGCGTTATGATGGCTTCAGTTAAGCCCTCGTGGAATACAAGTTCAATCAATGTCACGAAAACCGTACTTCAATTAGTTTTTCGTGAGTTAGAAATTACTGAACATCAAACGAATCCGTTTTCGGAATTAAGGCCTTACATACATCGAGAATTTTCAAAAAATCGATTTTTTTTACAAATTATTAGTTGTTATAGTCTTTGGCGTATTTCTGTGTAAGTTGATTGGAAAAATTCCCTATAGATCAAAAGTTATTGTGGAAAATGTGACTGTTCGATGAAAGGGCCTAAAATTTAGACCCTTGTCAAAACCTAAATGTAGTGTACGCGCAGGGTACACGAAGGTTCCTCCATTCCTTTGACACTGCTCAAAACCTTCGAAAATGGCAAATACTACCCAATTGGAGTAAACCAAGGCCAATGTGGAGTAAAATTATTATGTTTGAACCTCCAATTAGGTTGTACAGGGTGAGATGAGGTTTTTAGACCCTTGCATAAACCTCCAAAAGTGGCATATTTTACCCATTTTCATTTGACGAAGGGTGTTCGAAAGGCTTAAAGAGGTTCGTCTGTACAATGGAAAATGCACAGAAAAATCTAAAATAATTACCGCGTTTTTAATAATTCATAATAAACTCACATGAATTTTTTGGAAATTTGTCGTCTACATCGTTGACACAAAATTCATTTTTTTATGCATACATTTTAACATGGGCTGTTATGGCATATTTACGAATAAAAAAAAATTGAAATTTTTTTTTACATAGACAAAAAAAAGAATTAATTCCACCAAATACTTAAAAATTCAACGGAGTAAAAATTTTTTCGATTATAATTTTTTTCAAATTCGTAAATATGCCCTAAGAGCCCATTTCAAAATGCATGCATAAAAAAATCAAGTTTGTGGAATAGATGTAGACGAAAATTCCCAAAAAATTCATGTGTCGATCGTTGACACAAAATTCATTTTTTTATGCATACATTTTAACATGGGCTGTTATGGCATATTTACGAATAAAAAAAAATTAAAATTTTTTTTTACATAGACAAAAAAAAGAATTAATTCCACCAAATACTTAAAAATTCAACGAAGTAAAAAAATTTTCAATTACTTTTTTTTTTCAAATTTGTAAATATGCCATAAGAGCCCATGTTAAAATGCATGCATAAAAAAAACAAGTTTGTGTAAACGATGTAGACGAAAACTCCCAAAAAATTCATGTGAGTTTTTTATGAATTATTTAAAACGCGGTAATTATTTCAGTTTTGTGCATTTTCAATTTTACTGACGAACCTCCTTAAATTTCAACTCGGGTGCGTAGAGTTGTTTGAGGTAGCTGGTCTTTACCGTCGGACCCTTTTAGTCGAGCGATTCTTTTGTTATCCTACAATACATGGAAACAACAACAATTGTTTACTGATAAGGAAAGCGTACGATACGAAGCTGGTATGGGAGATGAGACGTAAGTTAACAAAATAAATTTAAAAAATTCATAAAGTTCTTGCGTGCTACTTCAAGCGAAACACACTTGAAACTTTACGCGTCTGCATGATAACTCGTACAGTTTTTAATATCTTTTGATGCTTTTTTTTAATATTCGGAATTGTTTTTTCTATAGTCTGTCGAGCTGGATTTTTGATATTGTAATTAGAAAATTTCATAAACACAATTAAAGTGTGACATTTTTGCCACGAAATTAATTTTTTTTTAACTACCGTAAATTGTTTAATTTTTCAAATTTTAAAAATCCGGTTCGACAGACTATTACTACAACCTTATTTCACAAGAATTTCTTTACATTTTGGAGATCTGTCAACACTTGAAGAAGAAATGGTGCGGACCGTGAAGCAACTTATTTTTACACTGCTTTAAAGAATGTGATTTTACATGTTGTATTTTTTGAAAAATGAAATTGAAATAAATTTTGTTACAAAGTTAACACAGTAATTAACAATGTATAAGAATTTTTTGAATCAATTTGTATCTATATCCCTTCTAAAAACAGTTTTTCTTTTGGTACGTTTTCGGTACCGCTGGACGTATGTAAGGCCTTAATAAGGAATTGTTTCTTTTTAGAAAGGAGTTTTCCTCATTGAGTGATTTCTGGTGATAAGAAGTTTCAACCGTAATGGGGTGCATGGTTTTATAACTAAATAACGCCGCAAAAATAACTGTGACAGAAAATCGAAATGAATAATAAAGCGATAACAATTAGAGTAGAGATAACGTATGTGACCATCAATTGATCCAATTATAGCCATACCTATTACATGGAAATGACGTTGATGGCCACAAAATGTGCAAAGCACTTTGAACATAATTTATTAAGCAAGGAGATATTTTAAGCACTGCATGTTTAATGTGAATTGTCCTTTGATTCATGTAAAATAATTTTATTCAGTAATTGGAATGAATTGAAGTAATGATCAATTAATATATTCATTTTCTGTCTCGTTACTAATGGTACATTGGCCACAAATGGTATGTCTAACCTATGATGTTACTTTAAATATTTTTTCTTGGGGTGAAATGACTGAGCATCAAACGAGTATATTGTGGAAATTAATTAGGAATTCATTCTTTATGAACGGTGTCCTTCATTATGTGTTTCCAAAAACAGATTTCCTCATTGGAATTCCATAGAGTTTTTAGTGAAAATTCAATTCCGACCTGAACTGAATGTTAAGAGTCAGTGTACAAAGGTAATACGATGCAACTGTGTGCTTTGCAATTTTATCACTGTTACTAAATATCAAACAATGAACAGATTGTACGATAAAAAAAAAGAGTGGTTATTTGAAAGTAATGAAAATTGCCCATCTCCATTCCAACCAAGAATCCCCACGGAAATCAGACTCCACATAATTCCATACCTATTTAACAAAATGGCAATCCTATTTGACGTATTTTCTCCACTAGGATCTTAGTTGGAATCCCACAGGAAATCCCAAGAATCTTGTGGGATTTCATTTAAAATTCTCGCAAAATCTCATAATCTTTTTACCTGCATTTTGCTTAGATTTTTATCGTTATTAAGTCACTATCCAAATGGTAATTACTTATAACTTTGTGTATTATCAACGATAATTAGCTTACGGATTCGATTTTGCGACCTTATCTTCTTCTTTGGTTCTGTTTCGTGGTAAATGTCTATATATATGTGGCATTCCATACCGAATCGACCTGGTCGGACCCTCGACCTCTCGGATTTGGTCAACATTTTTTTATATGGTTGGACCAACTCCAAAAAGTACTGGAAAATTTTTTCAGATTTTTTTTTTATTAATTTTTTTTTGCGATTTTTCAAAGCTAACATATCGTTAACCTAAATTTAAAAATCCGAAAAAATTCTCAAAAATTTTCCATGAAATAACAAAATTGTTGAGCCCAAAACCAAAGTGGTCAGAGTTTGGTTCTATTTTTTTTTCTATAAAAAACTATTCAAAAATTTAGAAACGAACTGGGAAAAGTTATCAAATTTTCCTGAAATATTGCTTTCTCCTGCAAGTGCTTTCTTTTCGTAAAAAAAAAAAATGCAATTCATAGAAAATATGTTCAGAATGTTACGTCGTCAAAGCATATCTGGAAAAAATGTCCGGTGTACGTATAGGTGCAAATATGGGCGTGTGTGTCTATGGGTGTGTATTTCGTTAAGGATGTATGATACGTACAGTCCCGCCAAAAGTGAGTTTCAGAGACAATTTCGATCACTTCCCGATGGGATAAAAATCGAAATAAATAATGCATATGAAACGTGCTCAAAAGATTGATTTCGCAAAATAATAATACCAAAATGGTGAAAAAAACAATTGTTCAACAAACAATCAGTCAACCTAACTTTTTTTATAATGAAAATGATATCTTAATTTATTTGAATGCATACGAATTTTTTCAGATTTTTTCCTTTATTTTGATTTTGATTCATTTTATTTTGAAAAATGCGCAGAATATAACAAATTTTGTATATGCGTTTTGCAAAAAAATCTTGAGTATAGTAGATGGTTTTATGCCGAACACATATCCGAAATTCCTTATTTTGCGCACATTTTTGAAAATAAGAAAAATAAAGAAAAAAATCTGCGAAAATTCGTATGCATTCAAATAAATTAAGATATCATTCTCATTATACAAAAAGTTAGGTTGACTGATTGTTTGTTGAACAATTGTTTTTTTCACCAATACAATATTGCTTGGACTGCGATATCCATTTGCGAAATTTTTCGTAACGATATCAATTGTTTACAGGAATTTTGGTAATTCTACCATTTTCAGAGATATTGAGATCCATTGATATTTAAAAAGGTTATCATGATTTAAAAAATGAAAAATCAACTTGCGACATAAAAAAAAAGAAAAAGTGTGTAAAAAATAATAAATATTGAGATAACATTATCGCATGATCAAAAAATCATATTTTAAATCATAGAATCAGTGTGAATTTTTTCAGATTTTTAAAAACAGCGTTTCTGAAATTGATTTTTTTTCGAGGATTCAAAAATGTTACTGGTTATAAAACAATCTGAAAGAAATTCCGAGGCCTTTATGGGTCGGTAATAACATCATATTCAAAAATGAACAAAATGGATAAGGGTGAGGGTCATGGCCTTCTGATTTGACGTGGAATGCCCCATACATATATTATATATCGGATAAATGAGTTGTCGCTGTGGCCAATTTTTTTCGAAATGTCTGAGCCACTTGCGAAATATGCGGTATCGTTACAACGACATCAATCGATCGCACTGCAATTACTTGGAAGGCGACGTGTCCATATCCCTTACCAGTATATTATTATATACTATAATATATCTCAAAGTTTGCGGTGAGCGGCCACAGCGCATGGTCTATCTTGCGGCATCCAGGATAGTTCTGCATCGGATCTGAACGCACACTGGACTAATTAGGTCGGATCCACTTGATCGCATCGAAGTATGGATCGTGCGCACGGTTATCGAGCACCAACTATGCGATAAGTAGATACTGCAGGCCTTCCCGCTTTCTGGAATACACGTATCGAACTGAAAATTCAACCCTCCGTACCTGGCACGTTTCATCAGCAATTTTGAAAAAAAAAAAGAAATAATATTTTGTTTTATAAACCTTCGTTCCCTGAAATAAGTAGCTGACTCTTATGTTCTAATGACAGATACGAATTCCAAGTAAGTTTCTAAAAAGAAAAAAACATATAACGACGGTGTAAGTAATTAATTATAATGGTAACATGAACATGATTTTTGTAATGTTCTCTTGTGATTTCTCGTTAACCAAAGTGAGTATATGTCTCAGAAGATTTTAAATAATAATCAAAGCCCTCAATAAAAGTTCTAACGATATATAAGGACGTTGTAAAAAATTCTGTGTACACTGAGAGAAAAGCATATGGTTTATTTAACGATTTCACATGGTGGAACGAATATAGGAAGGCTTGCAATGTTTTATGGTTGGAACGATAATAATATGGTTCAATAAACGATACTTGCAAGGTTATTGGAAACAAACGTTGAAAACGTATATGCAACAAAACGGCATATTTAAAACTATCGAAATAGTTTTTAAAACTATTATCGTTTTAATAAGTGGTACTATAATCCTATTTTGTATAACCACAAAATATAGACATTGTCCCTGGGAATTATAGTTTATAGTTAGATTATCGTCAGTCCAACTATATTATTTTCAAAATTACCAGATTTTTCTCTCAGTGTAACGCAACGACGTGAACGTGACGTTTGTGAGCTTCAATTCAATTCATAAAAAATTCATTCATCTCTGGATGTGAATAAATGAATACGGAGTTACTTTATTTAAAATTCACGATTTTTTAAAACCGGTTTCTTTAACTTTGTTAGATCAACTCCATGCATAAGCCTGAAACATATATTAACGTAGTTTTTCGATTGAACATTTACAAATGGTGTTGAAACAAAGAACGAGCATTTTTGACTTAAGATCGAATAATAGAAGTGTCCATACAGGAATAAAAAAAAAGTGCAGCACTTTATTACCGGTTCTGACGAAACTATCGCCCCCTACACGAGTAAAACTCGTCAGGTATGCATTCCATCGCATATTCCAGCGCGAACAATATTTTCGATATGAAAATCGATAAATCATCGTAATAACCACGATGACGTGCGTTATCTCATCCCCTCCGTTATACATAGATGAGAAACTCTAAGACGTTGTATTCTTGACCTATTGTTTCTATCAATACGCGTACTGGGCGACGGATAGCAAAGTTGATACCGTGGACTGCTGAAATAACTCGGCGGAGAATTTCAGTTTCTCAAGTCAAAAGGAAGAAGGTATTTCGATTTGTTGTATAAATTATTCTCAGCAGCCCAGGTACATATGCACTGGCACGATTTTTCCGAGGCGTCATGCATATCGGTGATAAATTTTCCGAGCTCAGAAAACGTCGCAAGCATCTTAGATCGAATTGGCGAACTGTCCGTTGCTCATTTTAAGACAAATATCCGACAATTTTTCTCCGGCTGGATACACACCCTCCAATTTCCGTTGTTGTGTGTCCATGTTATGTGGTCCTCGATATACCTACTCTCCTCTCTGAAGTCAATATCGTCGGCAATAAAAATGTGATACTTCACTCCGAACGCTTTCTACTCTTTCTTTGGAGTCTTTTTAGCACAATTATTTATTTAAACGACATTCAACGGTGTCAACTTGTTGCAAAAATGAGGAATGGTCACGTGACGCGTGCAGAGTTCATCCGTTGGCCAGACTGATCAGGGCCATGATAACGTCGGAATCATCAAAATTGAGAGTCGTTTATTCTCCGATAACTGAAACAGAAACATTTACATCTTTTATTGGCATTTTTGTTCACTACTATTGTCAAAAATATGCAACAAAATCAATATTTCTGCAGAAATTTATCGGTTTCGCTATTTGACTTCAGTTATATTGTTGATGATTTGTTTCCCAATTTACTGAAAGATGAATAAATAATAATTTTTCAAAGTACAAATGTCCTGTTAGAAATTGAGTAAAAGTTTTTTGTGGAATTACGAAAATGCATCTTGGGACCTTTTTGATCTATTGTTAACAGGAAAAAAAAACGCGATCGACTTTCACTTTGTAGCAGAGACAATATTCGAAGATTTACATTTCATTATTTTATTTATGCGAAGAAAAAATATTTTGAATTCGAGAACGATTAGGCAACGACTAAGAATGAGACAATTCACTACCAATATTATTCCAGCTGGTGGTCTTTCGGCATCGGAAATTGTACACAGAACGTCGGAAACGATGGGTAAATATTCGAAGAAATAGTTTTCCGTACAGCTTGCCAACGACTGTTGATTATTATCCTGTGCGCTTGTGTTTAGTTTGATTTCATAGCAGGATGCGAAATTCCCACGTACTATAGTTTCGAATCTATCATTACGATAGTTTCTGGGTCTAGGAAAGAATATCCGTAAAGTAAAAAACCAGGCATAGAAATAAAAATAGAGAAAAATAAATCAGATATTCTTTCCACCTTTTTTTTTTGCTTGACCTTTTTCTGATGGATATTTTTTTTTCTAGAATACTTTGGTGTTGGTATGATTTTTTCGTAAGGTTTTTCCAACAAAGAAAAAAAGACTTAGTTGGCCAACCAATATCTTGGTTGGCCAACCAAGTTATTGGTTAATCCAACCGAATCGTTTTTTCCGTGAAGGTTCTTGGCGTTTTACCAATGTTAAGGTAGATTACGTTTTGATGGTTTGAAAAATTTTCCATTTCGTTAGAATTGATTTTGCAAACATTTTTCAAAATAGTTTACTGAAATTGGTCATATTCATTGTAATATTCATCATCAGCTCGAATTATTTCTTATTAAAACAAAACTATTGTGGGGAGATAATATTTTATTTAAATTATGAATTTCATCTTTGCAGAAGTGGTTTAAAATGTCCGCGATTGACGATCATCACGAAATTTTATTGAGATGCGGATAAGAAGCGTTTGCATCGAATGAACCGGAATTATTTGAAATTACGTATAACTTTTTTATATGTACTAGAAGCTGCAAATTTAGAAAGGGAAAAACGAAGTGAGTCCGACCATTCAGTGTCCTTCAATTTTTTTATTTACTCTAGTTCAAGTGTTCCAGACTTTCTTCACGCATATTTCCACTATATTTCATAATTATTGCAAATTTCCGGCGTTTTGAGACAGTTCCGCTCACATGACAAACATGATTTTGAGGCAAACACAAACATTGCATTGAGTTAAAAGATTATGAGCAATGTCTGTTGAAAAGTTTTTGCATAATGAATTTTAACAAAGTCAAATATTTTATGAAAGCGAACAGCTTTCTTGAATTGCACATTTTGCTTCCTCATAGAGGAAGCTTTGATTTCGTCAAAACATTTTTTTTCGAGATTTTCATATCAGGATACTTAAAAATGGTCTAAAACATCGAGAAAAATGGTTTTTACAAAATGTGTGTGTGTGTGTGTGTGTGTGTGTGTGTGTGTGTGTGTGTGTGTGTGTGTGTGTGTGTGTGTGTGTGTGTGTGTGTGTGTGTGTGTGTGTGTGTGTGTGTGTGTGTGTGTGTGTGTGTGTGTGTGTGTGTGTGTGTGTGTGTGTGTGTGTGTGTGTGTGTGTGTGTGTGTGTGTGTGTGTGTGTGTGTGTGTGTGTGTGTGTGTGTGTGTGTGTGTGTGTGTGTGTGTGTGTGTGTGTGTGTGTGTGTGTGTGTGTGTGTGTGTGCAGATTTCCTTGCACGCACGATACTATCGTAATTTTCTACGGATTTTCTTCTAATTTGGCACTCAAGTAGCTTATCATATAACAAAGTTTGAGATTGTATTTGACGCGAATCGGTTGAAATTTTTTTTTTCTACACCATTTTCAAAATTTTGAAAAAATCGTTTTCACGCTATAACTTTTGCAATTAAAGACGCACAGGGCTGAACTTTTGTAACATAGATGGACTACCCGTGAAACATTATGTGTACCAAATTTTGCAAGAATCTGTGGAACCGTTCTGATTCTATTACAATTTCAATTTTCACAATTTCAATTTTTTTAACAATGTCTGCAAATTCTGAGATATCCGGCTGCAGTTGCCGATATGATTTCACGATTATTGATTTCAAATCAAGATTTTAGTTTAATGAACTGTTGAAATGTCAGAAAATTTCGATTTTGGTGAAGAAAAAGAAAAAAAAGCTTCCTCTATGAGGAAGCCAAAATTGATCAATATACTTCCTCATAGAGGTAGAAAGCGAAAAATAATGACGAAGCAATTTTCAAGGTTCGACATTGCAGGCTTTTTTCATATTTGACTGTGACACAAAAAAATGTGTTGTTAATTGTCGTAAAAAAAAATAAAATCCGATGTTATTAGACATGACTAGTAAAATTCTCGTTTAATACGGTTTTATTGCTGGGTTGATATCCAACGACCGCATAAGACTATGCGAATGTAATCGTAGCGCGAACGAGTCCTTGAAGAGGGCTTACAACCACCTTTCGATTTTTCAGATGAGAAGTTTCACTCCGATCCACCGATGGATACACCACTAAATCCGAACTATAAGTATAGCCATAAAATATATATAGGCTCGAGTGCAACTTATTCGAGTGCACTTTGCACAAGAGCGTAGAGTCGAGTTCGAAGTATAGGGCGAGAGGGCGGAAGGGAGTGCCTATACTTTAGTAAACGTACTTCAGTCTTCAGAGGCGAATAAAGCTCGAGGCCAAGTTTGTTCAGCTAGAGCCTCGACGCTGAACGCCTTCTGGAGTATTTATATATACAGCACTGGGGCGCCCATCTAGGAACGATGGGGAATATATATACGGCTTTTCTCGTACCTATGTTTCGATACGAACCTCGAGACACTGAAACGTGTGCGGTGGAAAGATCGATTCGCAAAAAGTTCGCCTTCGGCGAGTCTGGGGACCGCCGAGTTTTCATGCACGTGAAAAAGATGCGGATAGCTCATAAATGTACTTGTGAGAAGAGGTAAAAATATCCCCATTCTTCAGAGCGTACCAACAACTAACATAGGGGAATAACAAAAAAAAAACATAGTGCTCAAACCAACTTGAGAACAAATAATTTAAAAAAAAATCGTTTTTCATATTTGTATAACGTTATAACCAAGGGAAAAAATCTGATTGACTCGAAAAAATTGAATTGGTTGAAATTGATTCCATAGATTTCAACGAAATGTTTGATTTCATTGAAATAGTTTATTTAAATTCCAAAAAGGGTATTTTATTGGCTGTAAAGAAATATTTACTGGGGGAGCATATAATAAAAAAGCCTGCAAAGAACCTTGCGAATTGCTTCCTCATTTTTTTTTGCTTTCTATGAACCTATCTCTATGAGGAAGTATGTTGATCAATTTTGGCTTCCTCATAGAGGAAGCTTTGTAGAAAGCAAAAAATAATGGGGAAGCAATTTGCATAAGGTTTTACTTTGTAGGCTTCTTTATACTCGGAAGACATTTTTATAAAAATTCAAAGTAACGTAAAATTTTTACCGCTCGACCGATTTGTGTCAAATTGTCACTCGAAAATTGTGTAATGATATCCTATATGTAAACTAAATTGAAACCCGATACCTAGTAATTTGTATGAGCAAGGACTCGAATGAGATTTTTCAAATAATTCAAAATGCCATAAAATTTGAACCACTCGACCGATTGGTGTCAAATTTGTACCAAATATCTTTTTAAATGGTCGTCTCAGTGTGAAGAAAATCTGAGATAAATCTGTGAAATTTTTTGAATTTTTTTGTTTTTTTCGTAAGAGGTTTTTTTTTCTTCTTGTTCACCAAAATCGAAATTTTCTGACACATCAACAGTTAATTAGACCACAATCTTGATTGGAAATCAATAATCGTGAAATCATATCGGCAATTGCAGCCGGATATCACAGAATTTGCATGAGTTATATTTGCAGACACTTTTGAAAAAATTAAATTTGTAATAAAATCAGAACGGCTTGACAAATTCTTGCAAAATTTGGTACACATAATGTTTTACGGGTGGTACATTTTTATACGAAATTTCAGTCCCGTGACTTTTTAATTGCGGAAGTTATAGCGTTAAAACGATTTTTTCAAAATTTTTAAAATGGCGTAGAAAAAAAAATTCTCAACCGATTCGCGTCAAATACAATCCCAAGCGTTATTTTATGATAACCTACTCGCGTGTCAAATTAGAAGGAAATCTGTAGAGAATTATGACAGTCATCGTGCGTACCAATAATCTGCACACACACACACATACATACATTTCGTAAAATAACACTTTTCGCGATGTTTTAGAACATTTTGAGTGTCCTGACATGAAAAACTCGAAAAAAAAAATTTTCACGGAAACAAAGCTTCCTCTATGAGAAAACAAAAAAAGTTTTATTGTTTTACAGAAAAGTTTTTATCAATTCAAAGAAACGGTCTCTTTGATCAATTGACAACATATACTTGATGGCAGCAAGTGCTGGGAATTTCGTCCAATATAGAACACCTAAGACTGTCTCTCAATTAGCGACTCATTCCACTTTCTTGTTTTCCGGTTCTCTCGAATGAACGGCTGCGGGTTTCAAGCCACTTTCGATGCACGTGTTGCAAAAAAAAAATATTGTATAAGCAAACTTCAAAAATAATGATTTTCAATCAAATATTTGTATATCTTATTTTTATAACGCCATCCAAACCCGGCTCGTGGCCAGTCAATTATAACTTTGTTCATTCTATAAGTAATTGAACATTTATTTCTCTAAGCTGCGTGGGTAAAAAAACGACTTCTAGTGTCTCTACCCTATTCGCAAGATTAGGGCTGCGTGCGTGGTCCGAAACAGCTGTCGCATGCACAGAACACGGTATACACAACTTTTTCGGCACTAGTGCAGGAAAGTGTCTGTTAACAGTACATTACGATACGAGTGCGAAAAATCTTATTCTCACGAGTGTGACATTGCAGCACAAGCCGAAGGCGAGTGTTGTAATCACACGAGTTGAGAAAGAGGTTTTTCACCGGGTATCGTATGAAATTTTGTTTGACAACGTGCGAGTAATCGCACTTCTCGCACTATTATTTTACATATGTATGTTACATAATAGTAACACAATATTATGTATGTTACATAATATTATGTATGTTACGTAATATTATGTTACATATGTAATATCATGTAATGTATGTTAAATATGTTAATAATGTATTAACACTATTATGTTAAAAATATGTTTTGCCCTACACTGTCAAAAAAGTGTGGAAGTTTTTACGCTCAAACTCGTCAATTAAACTTAATGTACAAATGCAAAAAAACATTTGAGGTACTTTGGCAATGAAAAAAAGCAAATAAAAAAAATGTAAGTACTTTTACAGTAAAATTGAAGCGAATTATTAAAGTTGCTGTACCAAAAATAAACTTGTCCTCGCATTTGTCTAGTGAATTTAGTATCCCAGTTTATGCATAAAAATTTCTAGTACATTAATTTCACATTTGAAGTAGATTTTTTCCACAGTGTACTTAGAGTCCTAAAAATCCGTTTAAAAAATCTCAAACATACGTGTTAGACTCGCTTTTTCAACAATTTTGAATATACGTTTTAGACTTGCTTATTCGACTATCTTAAAAATTTCTTTCCGTCTGCTTGAAGTATGTAAAAATGAATTTCAACAAAAGGTCCTATATTATACGATTCGTGTCCATACATGAAAAAAAAATTGAATATTCGTACGTACTTTCTCCAATCTCGATTCCAATAATTCAGATAATCGAGGAATATAAAGACCGTTTTCTCGTTGCTGCAGGAATAGCCTGGAAATAGGCAAAGGAAAATCGCTGGTGATATACCTACACGCGGTAGAAAGAGTCAATTCGTTATTCTCAACGAGCTATACGCCGCTGCTCGCCGATTTAATAAATCAATAAATGCCGGAACGTTTGATTAAATTCGCCAATTTCCATCGTAGCTACACGTCCCATAGGCTCACAAATTCATGCCCAAACCCATATACATATATACACGTTTTTCACGTGTTGGTGTTTCTACGTGTTGTTCATGTGTGAGTGCAGTTATTAATGTGTGCCGGCAGAGAAAACCGTCAAGCCGAGCATTGAAAGCCGCGGCCACACCGCTTTCGCTTGGAGCCCCACGGTGGTCGCGATTTACCGACGCGCGATTTCAATTACCACCCGGGCAGGCGCGCGCCGAGTTCCGAAGCTATAGTTTGAGGGCTTCCGCGTCCGGCGGCCAACCGTAAAAGTTCCATAGTTGCATCTCGCAACAGCAGCTATATTCCACCAATTGACGAGTCACGAGAATGCGCTCAGCCTGTATCCTCGATATATACTGTCTATATATACCGTAACCCTAGTAATAGCATCCACCCTGTGCAAGATCCGACGGTATTGATAATTTTTCCATTTTTGTCTAATCCGATTGAATCTTTTATTCGACCGTCGTGAACATCAGCCGTTTCTGAGCTTCTCGATACTCAATATCATACTACAGAATAGATTATATGTAGGAGGCATTCCGCAAGACTTCAGCCAGCCAAAAAAAAAAATTCGAAAAAATGGCCAAGAAACGGGTTCAGTAGTTATAATAGATACACCAAATTTTAATTTTTTTTGAATTTTTTATGGTGAAATATGCCACATTTTTTTATTTTTCATTTAAGGATGTATGATACGTACAGTCCTGCCAAATATGAGTTTCATAGACAATTTCGATCACTTCCCGATGGGATAAAAATCGGAAAAAGATAATGCATATAAAACGTGCCGACAAGATTGATTTCGCACAATGATGATCCTAAAATGTTATTAACAAATTGGTGAAGAAAACAATTGTTCAAAAAACAATCAGTCAATCAAACTTTTTCTCTAATGACAATGATATGTTAATTTATTTGGATGCATACGAATTTTTCCAGATTTTTTCTTTATTTGGATTTTGATTATTTTTTTTTTTTTTTTAATGTGCGGGAAATAACGAATTTTGGATATGTGCTCGGCATAAAACCATCTACTATACTCAAGATTTTTTTGCAAAACGCATATCCAAAATTTGTCATATTTTGCGGATTTTTCAAAATTAAAAAAAATCAAAATCAAAATAAAGTAAAAGATCTGAAAAAATTCGTATGCATTCAAATAAATTAACATATCATTTTCATTAGATAAGAAGTTAGGTTGACTGATTGTTTGTTGAACAATTATTTTTTTCACCAATTTGTTACTAACATTTTGGGATTATTATCATGCGGAATCGATCTTTTCAGCACGTTTTATATGCATTATTTTTTTGCGGTGCTTATCCCATCGGGAAGTGATCGAAATTGTCTCTGAAACTGACTTTTGCCGGGACTGTACATATCATACATCCTTAACCTATGATATCACGGGAACGATTAATCGTATCGACATCTGAAAAGAAAACGAAAATGTGCGTGCTTTTATGACCCACAAGAAAATAATTAATTCAGAATTAATTGTGTAATTTCAGACTATATTTTACTACAAAATTAATAAAAATGTTTTTTTTTGAGAAAAGGACTTCGGAAAGTGGCGGCAGGGGACCGACTCTACACCTCCCAAGTCTACACAAAGATAGGTCTACACAAAAAGTCGACACAGAAAGACTGTACACGCAGACAGCTCGACACCGAAAACTCGGCACGAAAAACTCGACACCAAAAACTCTGCACGAAAAAACTCGACACCGAAAAGTCAACACGAAAAACTCGACACGCCGAAAGTTCGACACTGAAAACTCGACACGACGAAACTTCAGCACCGAAGACTCGACACCGAAAACTCGACACGACGAAAGTTCGACACCGAAAACTCGACACGACGAAAAGTCAACACAAACAAGTCTTAGCACGGTATAATAGGGCTTGAAAAAAAAATTCTTTTTATCTTCATTATTTCCGGAACTTACTTAGCATATAGTGCAAGCCCAATTCCTTCTATTGTACTGTGTGCAAACTTACATCTACGAAGTGCGTCACGTCACTGATAGTGCAAAAGATATTACAAACATAACGACATCTAACTATGAAATATTGGTAATCCAAGATCCTCTAAAAGTTCACAGGTGTGTACGCAAGATGAAATCTTCTGAGGTAAGAAAATTATTTATTGATTGATTTTTTAGTAATGTACAATGAAAATATTTTTCTTAATCACCACTTTAGTCTGTCGAAGTAGTCTATTATAAGCAGTGACCGTGTGTTGTAAGCATCGTTTTTCTTCGCAACTATAAGTGGTCCATTTGGATGATGGAAATTGCGAAGAAAATCTTGAAATCTAGCACCAATAATTGATAGATTCGAAGCGCGCGAAACCGAAGTCCAATTTTAATTGATTAATCAAGCAGCCACAATCGAAAAATTTAATCTCAAACAAATAGTAGAAAAATTTCCGCCACGACTCGGATTTTACAATTCGTTTTAGATCTTTTTCGTCGTATTATTATTTTGAATCGGTATTTGATTGCTTGATTTAATTAATTAAGCAACTATAATTAATTGAGCTTCAGTTCCGCGCGTCTTGACGTTAGCATTCACCCTCAGATTCGTAAACTGAAAGTTCCGCTCGGATTAATTGTTATTATAATTATTGATAATTATAATTAATAATTACTTACTAATTGATAATTCTTCGACATTGTTACTGTTGCTACCAATAATTTGAAGATGTACGAGAGGTACAAGTCGGCCTAAACGTGAGATTCAGAGCGAATTTTCAACACTTCTCCATGTGTTAAAAATTTCAGAAAAATCAAGTATATGAAAGGTGCTGAAGAAATTCATTTAGTATAATGATGATTCTAAGATGTTATCAAATTGATGAAAAAAAATATTGTTCAATAATTTATCCGGCCACTTAACTTTAAAAAAAATGAAAATGAATCTTTCGTAACCGACCTGTAAAAGATTAGCTATAGAGCTCCCTTTCCACCAAAACGTATTTCTGCATATATTTTAACTATTCCATCAACAGCCGAGAATGTTTTTTTTTGGCACACCCTAATATATACGCCTTTAATCATAATTTTTTGGCGTAATTACTTATTTCGATAAGTTTTTATAGCAATCAAGAGGCAGTTATGTACACCCCCTCCGCAGAATTTTCGAAAGCTGTTTTCTCCCGAACGATACGATAGATAGGGTTCGGATTTTGGAAGGATACGCAGGAGTATCGTAGAATTGGGCTAAGCTTCTGGCTCCTCATTCGACATAGCCGTTTATTTTTAAGAATCAAAAGACAAATAGTGGAAGAGAGACAGAGCTATTTTAGAGAGAGAGACATACCTACGGGCGATTAGCATCAGTCGACGAAATTTCTGGCGGTGTGTCACTGCGTCTTGAGGAGGCTCGATGACGATTATAGAAGTCAAATCAGTGTTAAATTTTTTAAAGTAATTGATTCTTTTAAGTTTAATGTATTAAAACAAAATTATAACTCTCAACACGATCGCGGACAACACTTCAGAGTCTCTTGATGATGATGCAACGAAGAAAGTAACGAATGATGATGGCAAAAAAACAAAAGGGGAAAATAGTTAAATTCTGATATAATTAATCGATTAATAACGATAATCGGAAAATTTAGCGAATAATTTTTTTCGTCACTTCCACTTTTTCAATTAATTTTTTCATTCAATATGTACTATATATATATATATATATTTATGCTTGAAAACTATTAGAGGAAGAAAAGATTCGAAATATAGAAAACGCCTAAATATAAATAATTGCTGTAAATATAGTGTTTATTGCAAATTACACATGCAAGAACGATCTCCACGTAAATCCTTGTCGTTACTGAAATCGCGTATCAGCCATGCGCTTAAATAACGCGAAAATGCGATCGCGATCTGGACAGGATTGCGAATCGGCACAATCGACAATTCATAACTCACCAAAAATGCCTATGAACAATGTTTAATTGAGATTTTATAAAGCGGATGAATTCGTATCTAACGCGTTTCCCCAAACACATATATATATCGCAACATCGCAACTGCGACTACTGGGAGGCTACTTAGAAGCAAAAGAAACGAAAAGTGAAGACACTGCCCCTCGAAAGTCTTAAAGATCGCTCAGACCGCAACTTCATTCGCGAAGCGCGATTTCTGTCTTTTTTCTGGTAATATTCAGTCGTTTACTTAATCTATATTATTCACGAATCAGCGAATCACGATCGATCCTCTTTTTCACTCTGTGAAATATGTAATATATATATTTATACTCATTAACTATTTAACATTTGTCCTTAATCTACGGTAACTTTCTTCCTCTTTCCCTTTGCATATATATATATATATATATGCAAAGGGAAAGAGGAAGAAAGTTACCGTATGGTATGGTTACCGTAAAGTATGTTTCTCACAACTTCGAGTAAAAGCGAAGAAGCGTGCCATGAAAAATGTTGGATTACCAAAGATGGTCTGGGAAATAATATCGTGAAAGATTTTCGGGCGTTGAATTTTCACACAATGCCCCATTAATCCGATCGCATTCATGGTAAAACAGTGAGAAGTGTTTTCTCTTTCGGTTTCTCGTTTTTCTTCTAACTGCGTTTATAAACGAGCGAAAAACCAACGGCGATACACAAATTACATCTTCAGTCCATCCCTCGGTCGATGTATTTTTCGAAAGCTCCTATTTTCGACACTGCCGCGATTACGCCGTCGATTGCCATTATTATTTTCATCTCGAAGTTATTCAAACGCTCGTCTACAATCTCCAAAATTTTCTTTGTATACTGTTAAATCGATAACTTCGTAATTTTTTAAATACTCATCGAAACATATTTTGTATGAGACACTCTGTAGAATGAATTTGTTTTTGGAAAGCAAAACCTTAACTCTTCATATTCATCACAAACAACTGATATTCTATAGACAATACGGCGAAGAAACAAATATTTACTCTTTGGTAGGCGTGCACATCGGTATTTTTATGGGTGCAAGAAAACGAATTAACATGGCGAAATTAATTTTTTTTCCTCAATAATAACATTTAGTGGAAAATAACATAACTATGACAAGTGGTAATTCATTATTCTTAACACTTTGTAAAACGATGAAAACGACAATTTATATACATTTATAATATTATATATATATAGGTTGACTCGGCCTTGTGAGCCGATTCTATTATTTCCTCTAGACATGTGCCGAACTCTTCGATTATCAGTCTCTGAGAAGTGTCCTCGTCCAAGATGGTGCGTTCAGCTTCCTCCGCTTGTGCCAAAAGACATTGACACGTTCTTTCGACGACTTTGTCCGTAAGGAAGTTGAAAGTTTGTCTACGAAAGAATATAATTGTTTAACATCAAAAAAGAATGTTGCGCGGAAATCGTCGAAATAGGGACTGTCATTTTCTTGAACAATGTAGTCAAGTTGTAATTCTGTTAGTTTACAATTCGCTCATTGGTTTTTATTTTCTATCTTTTGGAAAGAATTGAAAAACACTTTCTTTATAAAAATAAAGAATGAATAATTATAATAATGATGGACCCTTTGTTATTTAGATTCATGGAGAATTCTTAACTGAGTTCTTTTTTTGGTAACTTTACAATATTCCTCTATGGAAAACGCTTTTTTTTTGTTTGTAAAATGAAAAAAAAAATTTCTACTGATTGGCTATTCTGATTTCTCTTTTTTTCTGACTTTCATTTATTTATCGCAAAAAATTGTGCCTGCAAAAAACATTTTTACATAAACTAGAACATATAACAGAAATTGTTAAGACGCGTATTGTCGTTTGTTTGAATAATATATCAACATCATGACTTTTAAACTTACTCTACATCCATTTCATCCAAATATGGATATTCAAAATTTTTTGAGAATATTTTATCAATTGGCAAAAACTCAAAAACACTTTTTTTTTTTTAATGGTAAATGTTTTATTGGAAAAATAATGGACAATTCATTATTTAAATTCATGTAGATTTCTAGACTAAGTAAATTTTTTTGAAAACTTTTAAATGATTATTCAAGTGAAATGTTTTACCTTTTGTTGTGAAGAATGAAACGAAAAACTTCTCTTAACAATTCGTCAAAATATTCAGAAACACTGATTTTTCAATGCGAGCTTTTATTCATTTAAATTAAATTTTTTCAAGCGATAAAAATTTGTTGAAATTTTATTTTCTGTAAGCGATAAAAATTTGTTGAAACTTTATTTTCTTAAAGCGATAAAAATTAGTTGAAATTATATTTTCTTTAAGGTATAAAAATTTGTTGACATTTTATTTTCTTTAAGCGACAAAAATTTGTTGAAATTTTATTTACTTTGAGGTATAAAAGTTTGTTGAAATTTTATTTTCGTTAAGCAATAAAAATTTGTTAAAATTTGATTTTTTCAACCGATAAAAATTTGATGAAATTTGATTTTTTCCACAGATAAAAATTTGATGAAATTTAATTTTTTTCTGAGCGAAATTTGATTTTTCTTTGAGCACGAACATTCCTTTTAGTCGATAAAAATGTACAAGCTTAAAAAAAAAATTTCAGTGAATAAAAATTTGAAGAGATAAACATTTTTTTAAGCGTTAAGAGGCAGTGATCCCCTCCTCGCCCGCAGCAATACTGGAAGCTGTTTTCTCCCGAACGATACGGCAGATAGGATCAGTAATTTCAGGCAATACGCGGGAGTATCGTAGAATTGGGCTAAGCTTTTGGCTCCTCATTATATACGGCCTTTTTTAAAAGAATTAAACGAGGAATAGTGCGAGAGAGACAGAGCTGTGTTAGACAGAGACAGACCTATAGGCGTTTAGCATTGGGCGACGAAACTTCTGGCGGTGTATCACTGCGTCTTAAGGAGGCTCGGTAATGACTATCGGAGTCAAATCAGTGCTTAATTTTCGTACTTGATTCTTTAAAGTTTAATGCATTAAAAAACAATAGCCAACGCGTCCCTTGATACACACACACCTGATATTCTTAATGAGCTTCCGTGTACGCACGCAGGTACTCTCGAATTGACCCGCCGCATTTTGGGCAGATGCGCCGTTCTCTTGCTGGATTTTCTGCGATTGTTTTTGCGCATCTCTCACAGCAACATAAATGGGCGCAAGGAAGAATGATGTGAGTTATATTCTCCATATAACAAACGATACACTTTGGGACTGCGGATAGAAGAAAGTGTTAGTGTATTCGGTAATGGTTGTACATTTTTTTATATTACAAGTAACACCGGCGTCTGCATTGCCAAAAAAAATTTGCAAAATAAAACTTAATAAAAATTATTATCATAATCTGCACAAGTTGGAATGTTCATATTCATGGGCGTCGATGTTTAAGTTTACATTGTTAACAATCTACGGTCTAAAACGCGTCTAGTGTAAACTTTTTTTTGACGCAGTAATACACATTGGATGGTAAAGATAGTTCGTTTATAAAGATAGAGGTGGGATATATGCGGTCGTGCGGCGAGGTGAAGGGTTGGTAGCATGCGACTGGACGCGCCATATGAGACGAAGAGACACAGAGAGCAAATCTTTATTTTCTCCGTGATATCTCAGTAACGATACGATTAATTGGGTTTGTGTTTCACTTCACACTACCTCAGAGTTTTCTCCTTTAAATATTAACTTCAATAATTAAGATTTCGGGTATAAATCGGTTGAATTCAATTTTTGTTTTGCGACTTGCATATTTATTCTTCATAATTTTTCCTTAGCCAATCTCAAAAACGCAACGGGATTGCCTGAAAACCCTACTAGGAGGTCTCTAGACAAATTAATAATGTCCAAGCCCAATTATTAGTATGAACTGGCTATGCGAGATGATCGCCTGGCGAAAAGCAATGTTTTTCAGTTTCTGGTGTATCGGCGTACAACGTGAATTCTGTAAAAATGTCATTTTTAAAAACGGCCTCTAAAAAAAACAGAATTTAAACGCCTCAAATTATGTGTTACTAACATGTGTAAAATTGATGTATTGACCTCATCTTCCACTCAATCCCCGTGGCCATCTATATGCCAGAGTTATATACTTCGTATATGCCTCTATATAATGGCCAAATCATTATTGACCATATTTACAATTTTTTGTCGGCATTTCAACCTAAGAATCTACAAAAACTACTAATAGCGCTGTGGAGCACCTCTAAACATTTTTGTTCGCATTTCCCTTTTACGGTTTACCATTTTACAATGTTAAATAACGTTGACAATTATTGGAGTGCACATTATCTTATTAAATTATTTTTTTTATCATCACTCTAATGTACATCGAGCACTGTACAATTGTATCTATCAATTCACCCTATATTCATGATTTAATATGCCGGTATATTTTCACTTGTTCCATACCATAAATGAAATTTCGGTCGCTGAATTTGTTCCAGTATTGAAATCTGTAGAAAAGCTCGGACTTTTGCAATTAGTTGCAATTAGTCTTAGAACAGATACTCGAAGTAGTGGCCTATACTATTCGCATTTGTTTCTGTTAGATTCAGATCAAAAGGACAACGGATACGAAAAATGCGATATTGGTCATATTTATTTTATTTTTATTTTTATTATTTTGTAGAACTGCATTTTACAATAAAGGTGTCAATAGTGAATGAATTATCAATCGTAATTTTAATACGGTAACTAAAATCTGTGATGAAGAAAAATGTTGAATTGAGTTCTTGTCCAAGCAATTTCTTATTCAGCAACTGTTTTTGTTGTTGTTGTACAGGTAAATGTGTAGAAGTTAAGGCTACCAGATGGTTGCCGCGGCTGTGTTTAGCTTTATAAAACATAGACGCAGCAACCATCTAGAAGCCTTAATTCTTGATAAGAATTCTGATTGCGAAATCTTTAAGCATAAGATAAAGAATGATTTTTTACCGACATTCAATGTTTTTTTTAAGGATTTTTAAAGATACTTGCAAAGTATGCGAAGATACATTTGAAAAGGAATATATGTTTCGATGCATGTCAGTTTGAATTCGCCTATGGACAAGAAAGTGCTAATGCGAAGCTATCGAGAGAGACATGGACACTGAAATCTATGATTTAATCGACTTGGACACAGAAAACTATAATTCTAACAACTTGGAGACGGAAAACTATGATTCGTTCACCTTGGACACTGAAAACTATAATTCGATAGACTTGGAAACTAAAAACTATAATTCCATCAGCTTGGATTCTGAAAAATGTGGAGCTACCGATCTGAACATTGTAAACTAAGGAGTGACCGGTCTGCACACTGAAAACTGAAGAGCAACCGACCTGGGCACTGAAAACCAGGGATCGATTAAACTCGGCACTGGAAGCTATGAAGAGATCGATTTCAACACTGAAAATAAAAACGATGGAGATATCGACGTTGATCCTATAAAATATCGAGCAATTGACCTCGAAAACTACGAAGGTATTGAAAACTTCCGAAATCACGACATAATTACTTCCAATCGAATACTTATATGATGAGTATACTCTGTGTAAGTGTATTTTCACTTATCAAACTTTCTTATTGAACTTTAATACGGAAATCCCGTATGTAAATAGGAAGTTCCTTGGACAAGACACGTATCTTTGCCATAACGTTTTTTTAACTCATTAAATAACGTTTTTTAAGCAGTGTGTCGTTTTAAAACAAAATGTACGGTTAATGTTTATTATTAATCTATGTACTTTATAAAGTTATATATACCATAGAAGCACAAATTATATTTTTTGATCGCCAATCGCAGGTCAAAGATCCTATACCTAATCTCGATGTACAAAACTCATCGATATATTGCGATTTCTCTTATTATTTTATGAACTACAAATAGGTATGAATAGTACAGATTCACAAATTATACTTTGCTTGGCAATCGTCGTTTAAAGACGGTCGTACAAATCCGCAATCAAGTGAAAGCGGGCAAAAGCACACAATGCAAAGCATCGCATGCTCTCGGACTGCAGTAAAGTACTGCATTCATACAACATCTTCAAACTCGATTGCCGAATCAAATATATATATCGCAGCTTCTGCGCCTATTACAAAGTGGTCTTGAAGTTCAGAATCTATGGTTCATTTTGCTCATAATTTCATGAACTACAAATAGTTATGGATAGTACAGATGCGCAAGTTATACTTTGATTGGCAATCGTCGTTTATAAACCGTCGTACAAATCCGCAATCAAGTGAAAGCGGGCAAAAGCACACAATGCAAAGCATCGCATGCTCTCGGACTGCAGTAAAGTACTGCATTCATACAACATCTTCAAACTCGATTGCCGAATCAAATATATATATCGCAGCTTCTGCGCCTATTACAAAGTGGTCTTGAAGTTCAGAATCTATGGTTCATTTTGCTCATAATTTCATGAACTACAAATAGTTATGGATAGTACAGATGCGCAAGTTATACTTTGATTGGCAATCGTCGTTTATAAACCGTCGTACAAATCCGCAATCAAGTGAAAGCGGGCAAAAGCACACAATGCATAGCATCGCATGCTCTCGGACTGCAGTAAGGTACTGCATTCATACAACATCTTCAAACTCGATTGCCGAATCAAATATATATATCGCAGCTTCTGCTCCTATTACATAGTGGTCTTGAAGTTCAGAATCTATGGTTCATTTTGCTCATAACTTCATGAACTACAAATAGTTATGGATAGTACAGATGCGCAAATTATACTTTGATTGGCAATCGTCGTTTAAAAACCGTCGTACAAATCCGCAATCAAGTGAAAGCGGGCAAAAGCACACAATGCAAAGCATCGCATGCTCTCGGACTGCAGTAAAGTACTGCATTCATACAACATCTTCAAACTCGATTGCCGAATCAAATATATATATATCGCAGCTTCTGCACATATTACATCGTGGTCTTGAAGGTCAGAATCTGTGGTTCATTCTGCTCATTATTTTGTAAGCTGCAAATATCTATAAATACTATAGAGCACAAATTTTACTTTTATATTTGAACTCGATTGACGAATCAAAAGTATATATTATCGTAGCAATAGGCGTAACTCACATTATTAAAATATTATATATTCAAACAATTTTCTAGAAAGACACATTTGTGAGCCGTTGCATTCGATCATTGATCAGAATTATTACATTCACTTTATTCAACTACGACCAGTATCGGATTTTACGTGTGTACTTAAATTGTATTTCCTCATGGGTAACCCGACGGTACCCATGAAGGATTGAAGAACACTCGCGCTCGGTGGCCTGTGAGTAACTTAAAAAAGCAGACTCGAAAACAGGGTCTATTTGAAACAATCCGGGTTTGTGAATCAATTAGGAAAAGAAAGTCTAGGCTTTGGGTTCTCAGAAAAACAGGGCTCAGAAAAACATTCGATTGATTGTCTTGCACAGCGGCTGCAGCAAGATATTTGTATATACTGGGACAACGGAAATAAACTGTCACTAAAAACTATTGGTTGTTTCCTTCTTGTTGCTTGTTACGATAATGAAATATCGTCAAATATCTAAATGGCCCGGAGTTAGATAATCTCTCAGACCATCAATGATACTAAGGACTTTCATGTCCATTTTGCTGCGATATTATAACAATCTACGCTACCCGTGTGAAGGTAGCAGAGCATAGTTAGATATAATGACGTTTCAATATCCAGAAATAATGTGCTCTTTATGTGCTAATTTCATCCCGCAAGAAAAAATGTTGTGCAATTTTTTTTTTTTTTCGAAAATCAATTTTAAAAAGCTCTGCTAGCTATATGTGAAGGTAGCAGAGCACCACACTATATGTAGGTCAACCCGAAAATAAATTACATGGGACTCATGTGCTTTTTATGTGCTCTCCGAATATTCAAAAACCAACCCCCTACATAGAGTATTTTTCTAGATATTACCCCTAATAAACTCCAAACTCCCTGAAATAACAACTTAGTTTATTTTGTCGATATCACGTAATTGAAATACACAGTATTTATGTACTTTCTATCTGCTCTCCGAATATTCAGAAACAAACCCCTTACATAAAGTATTTTTCTAGATATTACCCCTCACAAATTCCCGACACCCTGAAATAACAACTTGGTCTATTTTTTCGATATCGCTGAATTAAAATACACAGTATTTAATTCTAAAAAATAGACCAAGTTGTTATTTCAGGGTGTCTGGAGTTCGTTAGGTGTAATATCTAGAAAAATACTTCATGTAGAGGGTTGGTTCTTGAATATTCGGAGAGCACATAAAAAGCACATAAATATTCTGTATTTCAATTCTGTGATATCGAAAAAATAGACCAAGTTATTTCAGGGTGTCTGGAGTTTGTTAGGGGTAATATATTGAAAAATACTCTATGTAGAAGGTTGGTTCTTGAATATTCGGAGAGCACATAAAAAGCACATAATTCCCATGTAATTTATTTATGGGTTGACCGACATATAGTGTGGTGCTCTGCTACCTTCACATAAAGCTAGCAGAGCATTTTTGAAATTGGTTTCCAAAAAAAAAATACAAAAATTTTTTTTGTGAGATCAAATTAGCACATAAAGAGCACATTATTTCTGGATATGGAAAAGTCGTCATTTCCGACTATGGTCTGCTACCATCACACGGGTATCTACCCTAATCAGTAGCTTCGAATTTCTTCACTTAGCATGTTTAGTTATTATAATATTATTGAATTCCATCAACCGGATTGATAATAAGATTGAAAAATTATTACACTTAAGTGAAACATTGTAAATAGCCTCCCTGTTATTTTCCATCTACGAATACACTAGTAACATTGTCAAAGATGCAAAATATATGTACGATAGTACGCTATAAATGTTAGTATATTATCGTACATACATTTTACATCGGGTTTAAATGTTACCTTTATTGTTCTTCGACCTTTTTCTGGGGCGTTTTTGCCCGTATGTTTGTGGGACTTTGCCGCCGTTTTCTTTCAGTGTCTGTCGACGTCTTTTTTTTCGGAGATTCCGTTTTCTAGCTTGAGAAACTGGAAATGATTCACATATTAGTACCTCGATGTTTACTGCTTACCATGCAACATACCATTGTTTCCTTTAGCTTGGCCACCTTGAATATCCGCAGTATTCTCACCTACGTTAAAAAATAAATATCAAAATCGTACGAAAGCTTCTTTAACTAGTAATAAAGATAGCGCTGTCGCCTCTCTTTTCTGAATGCTCGCTATTACTGTAAGCATCTCACAGTTAGGTCATCTCATGACAAGCCAAGTAGATAACGCCTGAACTATCGCGTCAGAAGGAAGGAGCGGAACAACCAAAATCGGAAAGACCAGAAGTACTTAGAAATATTTTAATTTGGTTTAGTATCAATTTTAATATGTTAATATAGAGCATTTCAGCGAATACTTTTTCAAGAATACTATAAGTTTATTTTCATATGATAATGCCCGGGTCTTCCCTCGTGTAAACAAAATTATCTAGTTCTTGATTATTTACCATGGTTTGCGTGATGCACGTTTTCCGGCCTGTCTTCCTCAAGTATTTCTTGAACGTCATCTAAAATGGTCCACAACATCGTGAAAAGTCTTTTGGAAATAATGGTCGTATGTATGTGTGTGTGTGTGCTTCAAAATTTTTATCACGTATAACTCAAGAATCGTTCGAACAATTGACCTGAAAGTTTGACCACAAGTGGAACACCGGCTCGGCTTTAATTGTTGCATTTATTAACGAAATGTATGTAAGAATTCCAATTTTATAAGTTTTTGAATTTTCTTCAAAAACTTTCGTAAAATTCTGGATATTTTTATAGCACAGTTCTTCATTAGAGACTTATATTTAATATTAATTAGTATTGAATTGGCTCAAATCGGTCAAGTAAAATTTCGTCTTTATAAAACTTTTTTTTTTTGTTAATGGAACCTTTTAAGTTTTTTCAAAGTTGAAATATTGAGCTCCAATTTCGGATATAAATCAAACAAAATTCAGCCATTAAATATATGTGGTGAACGGTATTAAACTTTTGATAATAGGCAAAAAAAACAAAATATGAAAAACGAATTCACAACATGTTGTTCTGTAAAATAAGAGTTCAAAGTACAAACTTGCATATTGCTTTCTCACTGTTTTTCGCTTTTTACGAAGCTTCCTCTATGAGGAAGCCAACATCTATTAGCATACTTCCTGATAAAGGGAGATTTGTAAAATATTAATAATATTAATCGATGAATGTGCAAGGTTCTACCCTTTTCCTGAATGTGTATTTGAAATATATCTTTTTTTCTGGTATACTCACCGCCGTCAGAGCTCTCCGATGGGTTAAGCTCCCGTATCTGTTGCGCCAGTCGATCGACGTGACCTGCAACGGGAAAGACGAGAATTCTGTGCCCAGGATCTTCATCTTCCCCGTCATCAAGGTTCTCAGGGTCACTGCGACCCTCAATGATTCCGTCATCGACATATTCGGCGTCATTCAGATTATCAATGACTCCGGCATTAGGATTTTCGGGGTCATTGAGATTCTGAATGACCTCATCGTCGGTATTTTCGGGATCATTGAGGTTCTCAATGACTCCAACGTCGAGATATTGGCCGTCCAGATTTTCGGGATTCTGTTCTGTTTCAGAATGACTCGACATGTCGTCGTCGCTGTCGATGAAATTCAACCGCCGGACGCCTCTGCCAGCCCGACCGCCTCTGGCCGCACGTCCACCCGGTAGTATATTGGGGAGGGGTCCTTGTCGGGGGTTTCTTAACGCCTGACGGCCGCGGTTATGAGCAGGTTCAGCTATTAAAAAAATAGTCGAACGTGATAAATGTAGGCAAACAAAAAGTTTTCGCCCATATCTTTTACTTAGAGAGATGAATGTCACTTGAATGGCAGAGATAGGTGTCCGGAAACACACACTACAAGTCGTGGTTTTTCGAAGATTGAAAAAATTGTTTGTTGAACAAGAATCTTGCCGGACAAAAAACTATTTCATGCATCCATATAAAAAAAAATGCTTCAACTATTACAGAATTATTCCAAATTTTATTCGTCAATAGTTAATAGGACGTGGCCAATGCGGCAGGATTCGTATTTTCTTTCATATTGTCATAGAGGGAGCTTTTTTGCGTAGTTTTTTTATTGCATAATTTTGATGTCACTAGACTTGAAGATCCATAGCATCGGTAGAAATGATTAAGACTGAAATTTAGTACACGATTGGGGCAGCAAACCTCAGAAATTTAGATTTAGTATCATTTTTTCAGGACGTGGTCGCTCGAATGTTTTTTTTTTTGCTTTCGTAGGTACTCCAAATAAACGTTAATTAGCTGGCCTCAATCTTGTAGGGGGATATTTAAAAAAATAACTAAATGCGCGAATGAAAGATCCAGCCGATTTGGCCTGAGTGGCTCATATTCTAATGACGGGATTCTTACCGTCGCTATCCGACGTCTCTGACGCAGACCGATTGCCGAGGAAACCATCTTTAATTGGAAATATGACATTAATTGTAAAAAATCATATTAAATTGAATTCGCTTCATATACGGACTACCAAAGTACAATAAGCTTTAAGTATAAGTTTGACATAAATTGGTCAAGCGGTAAAAATTTCTAAGACGCTTTGAATTTTTAGAAAAATCTATTTCAATGATAAACAAGTCTTTTCAAAGGAGAACTTTCGAAATTGGAAACCCCTTTATTTTACAAATTTGACGAAACTTTTTCTATGAAAAATCCAAAATTGATCGAATTACAAATCTACCTCTACTTTATAGGGATAGGATAGTAAGAAATTGAAAATAATCCGGAAAAGGTACGCAAAGTGTTCTTTTGAATTTTTTTCATTTAAAAAAAATGGACGTTCTAATACCTTCATCGGGCGACCTACCTCTCCTAGCTCTAGGACCTCTCACTCTTGGTCCGCGAACACGAAAAGCTTGTTCGCGTGCGGGATCGTCTGTATGGAAAAGTTTTCTGAGTTGAAAACACATAACTCGAGTATTAAAGCCTTCGGAGTATTAATAACTAATTTTTTTTATGGTAATTGCTATCAACAGGTTGCAATTGTGTTCTTAGCATACCCGGAAAAACGTTGGGTGGATTTAAAATTTCCTGAGGAGCGGGAAGTACTTGTTCGCGTTCTCTGGCTGAAAAAAATATATATGATTGTCGAGTGCATCTTAAGTCGCGCGATTTTTTAATTAAAAAAAAATACAGTGTTTCTCGAAAAAGGTTACGATCCCCTGCTTATTATGTATATAAGAGATTTAAGCTTACCAGCTCGAAATCTTTGGGCGGCAAAACGGATGTCCATCCGCTGAAATCTCGTTATTGCCGCTCGCAGAAACTCTTGTATATCGTATCTATTTAAAACAAAGAATATATTCTTGTTTCAATGTCACTTTTCAAATATTTTCGAATGGACTCACGGAGAAATCTAATTTTTTTTTTGGATTTCTAAAAACATAGATAGCGGATATATTTATCATCGAATTATATTGACTTTTCAGTTCTTACTAATTTTTCTGAAAATAAACTATACTTTGGACGGCTCTGACGTTAAAAATTTGAACCTCTAACTACTGAAGACAGAATGTGCAAGGTCTCAGCCCCCTTTGCATCCGTTTTTTCTTGTTTCCTTATAACGGGAGCTTTGTTTCAAGTGTAGAAACATTATCGTATTTGTTTTACGTTTACGCAGTCTTAAGGTATCACTTATTTAAACAATAATAATATTGTAAAAAACACTAGCATTCAATTATGAATATTTTCCTTCAAAGTGGTGTTAAAAATTTGATTTTTTTTAAATGTATGTGAAAACATTTGCAAAGTATACAAAAAATTAGAAAGTCGTGACTTCATATGATCAACAAATTGAGCTGAAAAAGTTTCGTTAAACTCTTTCAGTACAAGGTAATTTTTAATAAATGTAATAGCGACTGTTGAAATGTAATGCCCCCCTATTGAGAAGATATGAGTCATTATTCATTACCTTCCCGTCGTCAGTAACCGCTGACATTCCGCGACGTGCACATCGGCACGATCCCAAATTCTATTAGGTGGGGCTTTGCCCGTACGCCCAGTCGTCCGCCATCTCAAAAATTTGGTCAAAACGTCACCTATTGTTTCTTGTAATTTATCTACGAAAAAGATAAGGATTTAAGAAATGACAATGCGCGTGCGCTCTTCAGCTTATTATTTTCTTCACCTGATCGCTTTTACGGTGATATGCCGAACAAGTCACCGTGAGAGCGAGGGACCAAGAGCCATGGGCACATTCGCAGTGGAGCGAGAGAAAACGATGAAAATATGTAGCATATAGTGATGCGACAAGAGAGAGAATTCTGTCAATCTCGCTCGTTTCTGATTGCGCTTTCGTTTGTTCACGTATCTCGTATCGATCGTCCAATGTAAACATCTTGTCTCGAATTATCTTGGATTGACGAGCGAGAATTTCGAAAATGCGAAAAATCCGTGATCGACGGAAATGCTTTTTTTAGGCGGGGAACCCACTTTAGAAGGTTTCCAACGGCTGCTTTTTTTTGTGTCTCTAAAAATCGCGGTTGTCTATTCGACTATTCTTCAATTATATATAAGTAGGATCCCACTGATTTGTGAGATTCTTAGAAAAAATTGGTGATTTTTTTTTGGGTGGGGAAAGTACCGTGGAATCCCCCATAAATAGTATTTGCGCATATTTTTTACTTTTAATTAGCGGAGCTCTATCTAGGAAATTCCTGGAGCAGTCAGGTATCTCTCTCGAGAGTTGGCAACGGGTTGGACCTTATGTAATATTCGTTTCATAGTCCCAGTTGGAAAATCAATCGAAATTACAGTACATGCGAGACGAGATTGAGACAAGACGAGAAGAAATCTTGTCTATGTTCATAATCTCGAACTCGAATGACAGCTCGAAAAACAAATTCAAGGAACAAGTCTCGTTCTTGACATTTTCTCGTCTCGTCTCGCTTGTCGCATCACTAGTAGCACATGACAGCAAAGAGAGTCGAGCGTGAAAACAGTGAAATGGAATGGATGCTGGATTCTCGAAAACTTATTAATATGGAGGACCTGAGTTCAACTGCAAAGTTTGAGTAAGTTTATTTTCATGGTTTTCGAGAAAATAATTTATCCAATTTACACCATTCAACATTGCTTCTTATGGAAGATTAAGGAGGAACGATGCATTTTTATACATCGAGGAATAATTTCCGCGGGTACCAAGTAATTAAATTATTGCAAACTGTAAAAAATTTATTCAGGATGCTCTATGCAGAAACGCAGATACTTGGTTTTCACCGTCTATAAACAATAATCAATTATTTGACTCGAAATCCCATTCCATCCAAAAAACGCGCTTGATTCTGATTAAGACTTTAAATATCTTGCTGGAAAGCTGTGTCACCGCAGTTTTAACCAAACAACACTGAAATAAGCAGACTTTGAATTAAATAAAGTTAAGTTTCGATTAGTCCCCTGTGGCATCGATTTTAACTGACTTTTATACCATTTAAATAAAAATAGTTCGCTCCAAATCGTTTTCAGTCATCGAACAATTTTTATTTAAAAAATGAGGTTGCAGTGTTGTTCAAGATCGATTGATTCACTAGTGAACATTATTCTCGAGATAAAAATCCCTATTAATAGGTCGTTTGAAATCTGTAACACGAGCGTTAACAGAGCCGCAGTTTAATGTTCGGTTAAAAAAATCGGTTATACAGCTTGGCAGGGTTATTCATGAGGACGAGTCATACTCAAAAAAATCCAAATTCCAGGGTGAGCCCCTCCCAGTTTCTTCGCGGAATGACGGTTAAAGGCTTCGGCGACATTATTCGTGCGAATGGGGGTGCCATGTACGGACGTCACATCTGCCAGGGGGACCCATTGTGATCGCAGGTAGTGCGTAAATTCATTTAATTTTCTGTTGCCCCCAATCGCCAGAGGATCAGCGAGGGCTGTTATGGCCATACATCCCTCAGCAAACTGCTCTACTGGCAGCAGAGGAAGTCCCCACGTTAAATATAATACATCGTTAGGTGGGTTTTCCATTTTCAATGCCTTCCATTTACGGTAAGTAGCCTATGTAAAACAATACCCTCGATTAATAATATGCCATCGTCTGCAAGTCAGGCATGAAAGGCCGCCTTTATTGACATGCCGTTACGGATATGAAAGTATTGCGCTTTAACGTCGCAAATTTAAGAAAAAAGAATGACGTATGCTGACAATATTTGGCGTTCTCATAGAGAAAGCTTCTAGAAAGGTGTGAAATGGGGAAGGAGCATTGTACATATAATGCCAAACATTACAAATTATTTATGGGTGGGGGTCAAAATAGCGAAAGACCAAAATGGTGAATGGTTGAAATCGCGAATTTCGAAACGAGGATCATCTGAATCTAGTATAGTCATCATTATGGAATTCGCTATTTCAGCCATTCGCTTTTTTAACCTCCATCTTATTAACCCATTAACGACCAAAAATAGTGATTATTCATATTGATTTTGAGTGAAATTGTCATCATTAAACAATACTTATTTTTCAATAAAAAATACAGTCTCTAGTACTTTCGAGCGTGCTTTCGAAATCCCCGGTCATATTTGAGATTTGTGTACTAGAAAGGATAAAATATGCCCGCTTTAAGAAAAAAAAAAAAAAACGCAGACATTTTTTTCAATATTTATTTTTCTCAAAGAAGACACTCGAAGACTACCTCTTTTTTACCAACCACGAGTGCATAAAATGGTTGTTCTTATTGACGTATGTTTTAATTTTTCGTATTCAACATTTTCAGCCCTAACATGGCGTTTTTCACACATTGAGCGACGAGCCAAGTTTTGTGCATCGCATAAAAAAAACCGGACCTCCACGAAAGTTTGTATCCCGGGGTTTCAAAGGTCGCTAATTACGATTCTTCTCTCAAAATTCAAAAATTAAAAATGGCGGTTGCAATATGGTTCTTGCAACAATAATAATAAAGTTGCACTAACAATTAAAAAAAATGTAAGGTTGTACTTCACTGTAGGTTCGGTGTTGAAGAAACTACAGCATTATGTTAATGTCAATTATTAAATGAGGAGGAGTAATGATAACGTTGTCAATTTGACCATTATATCAGTTACAATAATTATTAAAATTTTTGCATCGACGAAAAATCAACACTTCTAGTTTAATACTACCAGGATTTCTCTAAATGTAAATGCAATTTATAAATTTCATAGTTTTCAGAGATATTTTTGGCGTACACTTAGAGGAAAGCAATCGTTGATAACGATTTCACATAATAAAACGAATATAGGAAGGCTTACTATATTTTATGGTTGAAGCAAGGACAATAAGTCATACTTGCAAAGTTATTAAGAAAAAGCGCTTAAATCGTATATGTAACGAACCGGCATATTTAAAACTACTAGAATAGTTTCTGAAATTATTATCATTTTGATAACTACTACTATATTTATATTCGCTATAACCATAAAATAGAGACGTTCCATCTGGAAATTATATTAATGGTGAACGCAACTATTCTTTTACATTTGCTATAGTCATAAAGTATAGACGTTCCTTCTAAGAATTATAGTTTATATTTTATAGATTATCGCCGGGCTAACGATTCTTTTTTTTTTCAATTACAAGATTTTCCTCTCCGTACATATTTTACCTTCATTTATTTCTATACGAGGCAAGTGACTGGCTACCGCCGAAAACTAGAAATTTATCACAAAGTAGCACTGAAACTTACGCGACAAAAATGGAACCAGCACCCCCTTATTCGTATCTGCGGGAAATTTGACCGCAGACTTGAGATGGCTGCGGATTCGAAGTCCGTCCACACGGCTCTCAAGTTTGTAGGGAGATTCGGACACAACTCTAAAATACGAGTCCATACTGCGTCGTAGAGAACTTTCGTCCTCCGCTCGCACAAGACGAATACAGTTGCGTATCCCTATATTGATTAATAAATAAATTAACACGTTCTGTCGTAGCTTTAGAAAAAATGTGTCAATAATGTATGTACTGAGCCACATTTTTCTTCGCAACATTGCTCAAATATGCGTTTTCCCCTTGAAATTATCTTCGAAAAATAATGTTGTATGCCATAAGAAATTTTCGCGAATTTCACAAAAGTACCGTTTTCAAAGGACGTTTTGAAATATGATTTTTAAGTTGAAATATGACCGTTGGAAAAAGTGAATCTACAATATTTCTTAAGTAAATCAATTTTTTCCAACGTTATCTAAATATAGCCTGAAACTAGCGAACATAAATCTAAAATTTGTGATAGTCTACCTTATCTCCTTCTCTGATAAAAATTATCCATAGTTGGCCCGCTTTCGGCTGTACTGGAACAACCTGTTACAATTTAACAAGAATTTCTGGTGAAGGGGGAAGGAATGCAGGACTCTGCACTGTTACAAAACAGAATTACTCATTGCTTATACTTAATTTAATATACAATGGTGATTCAAAATTACCCGCGAAGCAAATTAAACTAAAATAAAATTAAAATAGAGGCTCTAAGATATTGCAGGGCCATATCAGGCTTAGAGGGACATAAGAAGAAGGCTTTCCATATGATTCCTAATTAGGACCCTAATACGGAAATTATCAGAATCCTAATAAGGGAATTTATGCCGAAATTTAAAAGGGCTATATTAAGTCAATTAATTAAGAGCCCAGCCAGGCTTAATCATGGTACCAAGTAACTGAATCAATAATAATTTTGTGTCCTCAATTTTTCGAAGTTCCTCGAGAGTGAGTACTTGGGTGGGAGACTGACCGGCGGTCAAACTTTTTGGATATTGGGTTAGGACAGGTTAATTAAACATTTATATCTGCTGAACTACCAAGCCTATCGAAAATAAAAAGATCCATTATTGGCCACAAGAATTGATATGACGGCTTACGCTTTTAAAAAACCGAATGAAAAAAACGTGACATTAGATATTGCAGATATAAACTGATTTACTTTTTATATCACCGCTATGGATGTATTTTTATGTTCAGAACTAATACTGCTACGTTGAGTCGCGCTCCAAAATATTTTTTCTATGCCACCAAAAAATGTAGGAACTATTTTAAAACCTTATCACGACTTTAATCGTTGTGACACGTAGAAGCTTCATTAATATGTATACATCTAGTAAATAATTTCAAAATTCAACTGAAAGTACAAGATAAACCGAATTCGATAAGCACAGATAATTATTTTAAAAATCATTGTTTTGTTCTTTTTAGGAAGGGCTTAGTAGAGCAGCCTTCAAGGGTCCTTCCTCTTTTGACATTAAGCGCCGTCAACACGTAGTCTAGAAAGACGCGGGATGAACAAATTTGACAGTCCCGTCACAAGCCCTATGAGGCTTCCACATAAGGCCCCCAAGAAATTCATGGATGACGTCAATTAATAGAGATGATTAATCAAACGCTATCACAATTGTAGATTAAATTTAATAGACAAGCTAATGCTAAAAAGTAACTTACTAAAAACGTTCCATCGATATGTAACCACTGAGCTGTATCTAAAAATTGGAGCATTTCAGGGCTCGCGAATAAAAGGGCTGACGCACCTCCCGCAGTAACTTTGCCCTGAAAAATCTCTCTGGTCGGAGCATAATTGTCTAGTACCTCGCCCAATTCACCAAGAGTTCTGGGTATCGGGGGGACTAGACTTTGACGAACTCGCTTGACCAAGCTTTTCATAGCCGTGAGTGAGCACCTTACCCCAGCTTCACGATGTCTGTATCATAGAAAAGTAGGAATCACATAATAAGTATAATGGTAGAAATAAAATAAAGAGGCTCCTGCACTTGACAGTGTTAGACTACACTGTAAAAAAATCTGCTCGAAAATTAAGGTAACAGTACCGGAAGTTTTTATTCACAAACCGTTACTTAAATTTCAATCACAAATGTGTAAAGAATTCTAGATTTTTCTACTTGACGTGAGATTGGTTTCTATTTTTTCAAATAAATTAAACAAATTTTGAAGAAAAATGGTAATCAAATTCACGGATGCCCTATTCGCTTTGATCAGTGGCACAAACTTTTTTTCAAAATTGGAGTCGATAGGATTTTCAGCTGTATGAATTACCGTGGAAAGTGGCATGTATTTTCTGTAACTCGTTACAAACATATCTATTCATAGATTCTACAGTATCAGTTGAATAATCTTTAGAGACAAATTGAATTTGGACCAATATAATTTGTATATTTCTCTTATGTTTCCAAAATGGCTACAATTTCCACTATAAAAAAGACTTGGAATTTATAATATTAAAGGTTATTGAATTTATAAAATTCGCATGCGTTATACCTTATGTTTGCGTGACTATTGGTTGAAAAGTACAACATGCCATATTAATGTATAAAATGTAAAAAATAAAATAAAATTTATTTCATGCACGTAATTGAAAGTAACAAAACACCTACAATTTCCGAATACATGATTGGAAATTTTAACAGTTGTATTAAAAAAATAAGAACGCACCTTGTAAATTCGATTTTTTGTATTTTAGAAATAGAGTATGGCGATGAAGTTCTCAAATCGTCTAAAGTACTTATGAATGCGTGTCAAGTTTTTTATAATTTATGCATGGAACTTCAACACTTCAAAACAAAGTTTTCGAAAATCTCAATACTTTTAGTAAAACGTATGGAAGCAATTTTTTGTATTCGTGTTCTGCGAGTTAAAACAATAGGTATAGTAAATTGATGTTTTAGGTGAAAAATTCACAGGTTGTAGATACAATGTTTTCCAAGATTCTGAAACCTGACAGTCTTTGTGAAAAGAAGGTTCAGTTCATCCAAAAATGATATTGACTTAAAAAATTTTACAACAGACTTCACGCTCTAATGACAATCGAACATTTTGTTATGTGAATGATGTGCATGCATTGGACAATAATAGTTGTACAAACGTTATTCCAATTAGATATTCGGAATCACTAAGTTCTTTATTATCGTTCAGATAAGTAGGTCGTTAGTTCAAGCCCTGGGGTAGGCATGACATTTTCGTTGGCGGAAACCAACAATCAACGATTTCCGATGACATTATGTTGTCGAAAAAAATCATGCCCGAGTAATAATTTAATTTATTTTTTTTCTTTCAAATTGTTTTTAAGTCAATTCGTAATTTCTAACATATGGGTACTAGGGTGGTCGTTAATTTCGATGTTGAGCCGAGACGCCCCTTCATTTTGTTCGAAATAAATTCAAAAAGATCTGCTCAAAATTTGAGAGTTCTATCTCAACGGGAAAACGTTCCTGTGAGCACAAACATTTTTCCATTTAAATAACATGGAAGTTTTGGCACAATTAGTTTGAATTTTTTTTCCGAGCCTCACAAAAGCGGAAAAAATCCAAATACTGCACGAATTATATATCAAGTAGTTGTACTTTGTACAGAAATTTAAATAATAATCTCATCATTATATTCAACACCCTTAAGCCACTAAAGCCGTTAAAGCCGGCAAGAGCTTTCTTTTACAACTGACTTCGAGCTCTTTTCTTTCGGTTACTTAACGTGCAAAATAATTCGAAACACCTTAACAGTATGTCTTGAAGGTTGCTTTATTTGATAAAGCCAATAAGAAATTATGGAAAAATTATTTTGACCACAAAAAAAAAGGTTTTTTGAAAAGTAATATCAGTTCTCAAACATTTTTTTTTCGCGCTAAGTGACTTTTCAGGACCTTTTAGCTTTGCTATAGAGGTTTAAATTATTCAGATCGTGTTCTTTATGTCTGGACTTGAAAAAATATACTAAACAAACATTTTTTGTCCTTGCGTATAATTGAAGATAGCGCCTAACCTAAATATTACGTTTAGAAATTTGTAACTCAAAAAAATTGAACTTTGAATCAAATGTGCAAAAGATCAAAAGTATTGGAAATTATTTAAGGAATGATCCCAAATTTTTTTTTAATTTTTTAAGAAATTTGAAATTTGAAATACGATAGAAAACTCAAATTTTATACATGAAATTCGTACTCTTTAGCAATAATAAGTACACAGTTCTGTCACCATTTGTTATGTGATTAAAATTCTCCAGAAATTCAACGGCGCTTATTATAAATGAAGATTCAAAGTTAAAGTTTGTAAATTGACTCTGCATTTTTTTATTCGTTCCATGAAGCTTGCTCTATCATGAAGCCAAACTCGATTAACAAATTTCCTCATAGAGGTATCGGTGTAACAACCAAAAATAATCAATTTTTCCCCTGAAATAATTAACAATCCCCCCAGAAGAAATAGCCCTGTAAAAAATACGCCCTAAAGGAAAGTGACCCTTGAGGGATCCCTAAAGGTCGATTCGGATTTCGGTAAGATTTTGGTTGTACAGCTACTGAATATAAACTCAATTCCTGCCGGTTCTTTTATGTAAAAAAAAAACCCGTAACCAACCAAGTTTCAACCGTTTGAAAGTAAGTTCACAGTTGGATTAATGTTTGGATTTACGGATTCCTACCAAATTCAAACTTTTGCAGGGCACTTGGTAGATTAGTCGGTTCGTCTTACAAAATCCTACCTAATTGCAACCTTTACTCTATATGACGGTTGGAATTGGGCTGGCATTCAGTTCGCGAGGGGAAAAAAATCCGCACAATACATACATTTCAGAGGCTCGAGCAATGACATCGTCGGGGCTTAAAAGGATGTCCCCGGCGAGTCGCTTAACCTCCTGACGGAAAAGACAATCCTCCTTCATGATATCGTCGATGGCATGATTGTGGTCGCCGTGGTGCGTAATTTCGCCGTTTTCGGCGACATATACGTACGCCTCGCACTTTGTATCCCCACTACGGCTAATACATCGGTAGTATTTTTGGGGTGTATTTTTGTATCGCCCATCGAGGTGATAGGGCTCGATACCGTGAAAATACACCCACGAATCCCGTCTTTGTCCTGGCAGACGCTCCATCTAGGAATAATATGTAGATACTTTAGAAATAAAATATAAAAATTGATAAATAAGTAACAATATTGAGTAATTCGGATTGTACACATGTTCTCAAATTAAAATATATTGTTTTTGAACGAAAAAAAATGACCCGTATTTCGTTGTTTTCGACAAAAAAAAATCTGTTACGAAGTTACGGCCATTTGAACGTGTTAACGTGCGGTACCGAAATCCTTGGAAAACGAACTTTTTTTTCTTCTTGAAAACGTTATATCTTCAGAACGAATCGTCGCAGCTACTTCATAATGGTCCCATTTTCTATGATTTCTTGCATTCTTTCGAAATCCGGAGAAAAATTAAGAGTTTTTTTTTTAATTGACGAAATGACAGGCATTGTTCGAAAAATAGGAAAACTCAATGTTCTCGAAAAATAGATTTTTTTTTTCTTGGGAATTTCACAAAATAAGTGCGATGATATTATGGATGTGTCCTATAAGTTTCATCGATCGTGGAACATTGATACGTATTTTAAAAAAATCATATTTGTCTAGTCAAAACTGTTTAGTGCGGATAGGGTTCCATGCACGCAGGTAAAATTGTAGCTACGCAAATATGATTTTTTTCAATATGTAGCAGTGCTTAAGCATCGATGAAACTTATAGGATGAATATAACCCCGAAATTTTCTGCATCGGCAAAAAATGAACTGTGGCAAGGCGCAGCGTCTAAACTATTGACTTAGGGAAAAAAAGTCCAAAGGCTTTTTTTTCCTTTATCGATTCTCTAACAACGGATTTTTTAAAGATTTTTCTCAGAATTAAAAAAAAATGGCACTTTATATAGTACATTCATACCAGGAATAGCAAGGTGTAGCGCCTAAACTAATGACTTGAAAAAAAAAGTCTGAAGGCTTTTTTCCCCTTTTTTCGACTCGAGAAAAAGGAACAAAAAAGGCTTATAACATTTTATCCTAAAACCTATATGTAAGATGATACAGGATGTCAAAGCAAATAAACGACTCTATTTTCTCGAATGACGGTCAAATAAAATTTTTGAAAAAAATCCGTTGTTAGTGAATCGGAATAGGAAAAAAAAGCCTTTGGACTTTTTTCCCCTAAGTCAAAAGTATAGGCGCTACGCCTTGCCAAAGTTCATTTTTTGCAAATGCAGAAAATTTCAGGGTCATAGGGCATATCCATGATATCATCGCACATATTGTGTGAAATAAAAAAAAAAAAATTTCTAAAAATTGAAATCTTACGTAATAGGACTTTTGCATGTGACAACACTGTTTAGTGCGGATAGAGATGCCACGCAGGTAAAATAGTGACTATACGTAAACATTATTTTTTTTTCAACATGTACCCAGATAGAAATTTTACCGTGTCGACAAAAATGCGCCATGTACTGCAGCATAAAGCTGCATTATTAACGGCACAGCGTCCTGATGCCGGTAATGTGTCTGTAAAGTTCCAACACGCGTTGGCGTGCACAGCGTGTCGGAATTTAGCTGGCACATTACCGGCATCTGGACGCTGTGCCGTTACACTTAAAGGACATTATCCATAATATCATTGCACATATGTATAAAATTTTCAAGAAAAAAAAAACTACTTTCCGAGAAAATTGAGTTTTCCTATTTTTCGAAAAATTCTCGTCATTTTGTCAATTTTTCTCCGCATTTTGACAGAATGCAAGACATCTTACGTAATAGGGCAGAAAAAAACTATTCAGTCCATAGATATTCTCTGTAAAAAAATTGAGTTGATAGATATTTATTCTAAAAAAATGAAGTCGATAGATATTTTTTGTGAAAAAATTTAGTCGATAGATATTTTTTGTAAAACAATTTAGTCGATAGGCTTTTTTTGTGAAAAAATATCATCGATAGATATTTTTTGTAAAAAAATTTAGTTGATAGGCATTTTTTTTAAACAAATATAATCGATAGAAAATTTTTGTAAAAAAATTTGATCGACAGATATTTTTTGTGAAAAAATTTGATTGATAGATATTTCTTGTAAAAAAATTTGATCGATAGATATTTCTTGTAAAAAAATTTGATCGATAGATATGTCTTGTAAAAAAATTTGATCGATAGATATTTCTTGTAAAATAATTTAGTCCATGGGCATTTTTTGTAAAAAAATTTAGCCCATATGCATTTTTTGTGAAAAATAAAGTCGATAGGCATTTTTTGTGACAAATTCAAGTCAACAGATATTTTATGTTAAAAAATCAAGTCAACAGATATTTTATGTTAAAAAATCAAGTCAACAGATATTTTATGTTAAAAAATCAAGTCAACAGATATTTTATGTTAAAAAATCAAGTCAACAGATATTTTATGTTAAAAAATCAAGTCAACAGATATTTTGTGTTAAAAAATTTAGTCCATAGATATTCTTTGTAAAAAAATATCATCGATAGATATTTTTTGTAAAAAAATTTAGTTGATAGGCATTTTTTGTAAACAAATATAATCGATAGAAAATTTTTGTAAAAAAATTTGATCGACAGATATTTTTTGTAAAAAAATTTGATCGACAGATATTTTTTGTAAAAAAATTTGATCGATAGATATTCATTGTAAAAAAATTTGATCGATAGGCATTTTTTGTAAAAAAATATCATCAATAGATATTTTTTGTAGAAAAATTTAGTTGATAGGCATTTTTTGTGAAAAGAATTTATCCGATATATATTCTTTGTTAAAAAATTAAGGCGAAAGGCATTTTTTGTAAAAAAATGTAGTCGATAGGCATTTATTGTAAAAAAATGTAGTCGATAGGCATTTATTGTAAAGAAATCGAGTCAATAAGCTTTTTTTGTGAAAAAATCAAGTCGATAAGCTTTTTTTGTAAAAAAATTTGATCGATCGATATTTTTTGTAAAAAAATTTGATCGATAGATATTTCTTGTAAAAAAATTTCATCGATAGATATTTCTTGTAAAAAAATTTAGTCCATGGGCATTTTTTGTAAAAAAATTTAGCCCATAGGCATTTTTTGTGACAAATTCAAGTCAACAGATATTTTGTGTTGAAAAATTTAGTCTATAGATATTCTTTGTAAAAAAATATCATCGATAGATATTTTTTGTAAAACAATTTAGTCGATGGGCATTTTTTGTAAAAAAATATCATAGATAGATATTTTTTGTAAACAAATATAATCGATAGAAAATTTTTGTGAAAAAATTTGATCGACAGATATTTTTTGTAAAAAAATTTGATTGATAGATATTTCTTGTAAAATAATTTAGTCCATGGGCATTTTTTGTAAAAAAATTTAGCCCATATGCATTTTTTGTGAAAAATAAAGTCGATAGGCATTTTATGTTAAAAAATCAAGTCAACAGATATTTTATGTTAAAAAATCAAGTCAACAGATATTTTATGTTAAAAAATCAAGTCAACAGATATTTTATGTTAAAAAATCAAGTCAACAGATATTTTATGTTAAAAAATCAAGTCAACAGATATTTTATGTTAAAAAATCAAGTCAAAAGATATTTTATGTTAAAAAATCGAGTCAACAGATATTTTGTGTTAAAAAATCGAGTCAACAGATATTCTTTGTAAAAAAATATCATCGATAGATATTTTTTGTAAAAAAATTTAGTTGATAGGCATTTTTTGTAAACAAATATAATCGATAGAAAATTTTTGTAAAAAAATTTGATCGACAGATATTTTTTGTAAAAAAATTTGATCGATAGATATTTCTTGTAAAAAAATTTGATCGACAGATATTTTTTGTAAAAAAATTTGATCGATAGATATTTCTTGTAAAAAAATTTAGTCCATGGGCATTTTTTGTAAAAAAATTTAGCCCATAGGGATTTTTTGTGAAAAAATCAAGTCGCTAGGCATTTTTTGTGAAAAATTCAAGTCAACAGATATTTTATGTTAAAAAATCAAGTCAACAGATATTTCATGTTAAAAAATCAAGTCAACAGATATTTCATGTTAAAAAATCAAGTCAACAGATATTTTGTGTTAAAAAATTTAGTCCATAGATATTCTTTGTAAAAAAATATCATCGATAGATATTTTTTGTAAAAAAATTTGATCGATAGATATTTCTTGTAAAAAAATTTAGTCCATGGGCATTTTTTGTAAAAAAATTTAGCCCATAGGGATTTTTTGTGAAAAAATCAAGTCGCTAGGCATTTTTTGTGAAAAATTCAAGTCAACAGATATTTTATGTTAAAAAATCAAGTCAACAGATATTTCATGTTAAAAAATCAAGTCAACAGATATTTCATGTTAAAAAATCAAGTCAACAGATATTTTGTGTTAAAAAATTTAGTCCATAGATATTCTTTGTAAAAAAATATCATCGATAGATATTTTTTGTAAAAAAATTTCATCGATAGATATTTTGTGTTAAAATATTTAGTCCATAGATATTCTTTGTAACAAAATATCATCGATAGATATTTTTTGTAAAAAAATTTAGTTGATAGGCATTTTTTGTAAACAAATATAATCGATAGAAAATTTTTGTAAAAAAATTTGATCGACAGATATTTTTTGTAAAAAAATTTGATCGATAGATATTTCTTGTAAAAAAATTTAGTCCATGGGCATTTTTTGTAAAAAAATTTAGCCCATAGGGATTTTTTGTGAAAAAATCAAGTCGCTAGGCATTTTTTGTGAAAAATTCAAGTCAACAGATATTTTATGTTAAAAAATCAAGTCAACAGATATTTCATGTTAAAAAATCAAGTCAACAGATATTTCATGTTAAAAAATCAAGTCAACAGATATTTTGTGTTAAAAAATTTAGTCCATAGATATTCTTTGTAAAAAAATATCATCGATAGATATTTTTTGTAAAAAAATTTAGTTGATAGGCATTTTTTGTAAACAAATATAATCGATAGAAAATTTTTGTAAAAAAATTTGATCGACAGATATTTTTTGTAAAAAAATTTGATCGACAGATATTTTTTGTAAAAAAATTTGATCGATAGATATTCATTGTAAAAAAATTTGATCGATAGGCATTTTTTGTAAAAAAATATCATCAATAGATATTTTTTGTAGAAAAATTTAGTTGATAGGCATTTTTTGTGAAAAGAATTTATCCGATATATATTCTTTGTTAAAAAATTAAGGCGAAAGGCATTTTTTGTAAAAAAATGTAGTCGATAGGCATTTATTGTAAAAAAATGTAGTCGATAGGCATTTATTGTAAAGAAATCGAGTCAATAAGCTTTTTTTGTGAAAAAATCAAGTCGATAAGCTTTTTTTGTAAAAAAATTTGATCGATCGATATTTTTTGTAAAAAAATTTGATCGATAGATATTTCTTGTAAAAAAATTTCATCGATAGATATTTCTTGTAAAAAAATTTAGTCCATGGGCATTTTTTGTAAAAAAATTTAGCCCATAGGCATTTTTTGTGACAAATTCAAGTCAACAGATATTTTGTGTTGAAAAATTTAGTCTATAGATATTCTTTGTAAAAAAATATCATCGATAGATATTTTTTGTAAAACAATTTAGTCGATGGGCATTTTTTGTAAAAAAATATCATAGATAGATATTTTTTGTAAACAAATATAATCGATAGAAAATTTTTGTAAAAAAATTTGATCGACAGATATTTTTTGTAAAAAAATTTGATCGATAGATATTTCTTGTAAAAAAATTTAGTCCATGGGCATTTTTTGTAAAAAAATTTAGCCCATAGGGATTTTTTGTGAAAAAATCGAGTCGCTAGGCATTTTTTGTGAAAAATTCAAGTCAACAGATATTTTATGTTAAAAAATCAAGTCAACAGATATTTCATGTTAAAAAATCAAGTCAACAGATATTTCATGTTAAAAAATCAAGTCAACAGATATTTTATGTTAAAAAGATATCATCGATAGATATTTTTTGTAAAACAATTTAGTCGATAAGCATTTTTGGGAAACAAACAACAGAAAAATTGAGTCGATAGAAAATTTTTGCAAAAATATTGATTTGATAGAAAATTTTTGTAAAAAATTGAGTCGATAGAAAATTTTTGCAAAAAAATTAAGTCAATAAGCATTTTTTGTAAACAAATCAAGTCGATAAGCTTTTTTTGTAAAAAAATTTGATCGATAGATATTTTTTGTTGAAAAATTTGATAGATAGATATTTTTTGTAAAAAAATTTAGTTGATAGGCATTTTTTTTAAACAAATATAATCAATAGGAAATTTTTGTAAAAAAATTTGATCGACAGATATTTTTTGTGAAAAAATTTGATCGATAGATATTTCTTGTAAAAAAATTTGATCGATAGATATTCTTTGTAAAAAAATTTGATCGATAGGCATTTTTTGTAAAAAAATATCATCAATAGATATTTTTTGTAAAAAAATTTGATCGATAGGCATTTTTTGTAAAAAAATTTGATCGACAGATATTTTTTGTGAAAAAATTTGATCGATAGATATTTCTTGTAAAAAAATTTGATCGATAGATATTCTTTGTAAAAAAATTTGATCGATAGGCATTTTTTGTAAAAAAATATCATCAATAGATATTTTTTGTAAAAAAATTTGATCGATAGGCATTTTTTGTAAAAAAATATCATCAATAGATATTTTTTGTAGAAAAATTTAGTTGATAGGCATTTTTTCTGAAAAGGATTTATCCGATATATATTTTTTGTTAAAAAATTAAGGCGAAAGGCATTTTTTGTAAAAAAATATCATCAATCGATATTTTTTGTAGAAAAATTTAGTTGATAGGCATTTTTTGTGAAAAGAATTTATCCGATATATATTTTTTGTTAAAAAATTAAGGCGAAAGGCATTTTTTGTAAAAAAATGTAGTCGATAGGCATTTTTTGTAAAAAAATGTAGTCGATAGGCATTTTTTGTAAAAAAATGTAGTCGATAGGCATTTTTTGTAAAAAAATGTAGTCGATAGGCATTTTTTGTAAAAAAATGTAGTCGATAGGCATTTTTTGTAAAAAAATGTAGTCGATAGGCATTTTTTGTAAAAAAATGTAGTCGATAGGCATTTTTTGTAAAAAAATGTAGTCGATAGGCATTTTTTGTAAAAAAATGTAGTCGATAGGCATTTTTTGTGAAAAAATGTAGTCGATAGGCATTTTTTGTAAAAAAATGTAGTCGATAGGCATTTTTTGAAAAAAAATGTAGTCGATAGGCATTTTTTGAAAAAAAATTTAGTCGATAGGCATTTTTTGAAAAAAAATATCATCGATAGATATTTTTTGTGAAAAAATTTGATCGATAGATATTTTTTGTAAAAAAATTTGATCGATAAATATTTTTTGTAAAAAAATTTGATCGATAGATATTTCTTGTAAAAAAATTCGATCGATAGATATTTCTTGTAAAAAAATTTGATCGATAGATATTTCTTGTAAAAAAATTTGATCGATAGATATTTCTTGTAAAAAAATTTGATCGATAGATATTTCTTGTAAAAAAATTCGATCGATAGATATTTCTTGTAAAAAAATTTAGTCCATGGGCATTTTTTGTAAAAAAATTTAGCCCATAGGAATTTTTTGTGAAAAAATCAAGTCGCTAGGCATTTTTTGTGAAAAAATCAAGTCAACAGATATTTTATGTTAAAAAATTTAGTCGATAGATATTCTTTATTAAAAGATATCATCGATAGATATTTTTGTAAAACAATTTAGTCGATAAGCATTTTTTGTAAACAAATATAATCGACAGTTTTTTTTTTTTTTCAACTGAGTCGATAGAAAATTTTTGCAAAAAAATTGAGTCGATAGAAATTTTTTGCAAAAAAATTGAGTCGATAGAAAATTTTTGCAAAAAAATTGAGTCGATAGAAAATTTTTGCAGAAAAATTGAGTCGATAGAAAATTTTTGCAAAAAAATTGAGTCGATAGAAAATTTTTGCAAAAATATTGATTTGATAGAAAATTTTTGCAAAAAAATTGAGTCGATAGAAAATTTTTGCAAAAAAATCAAGTCAATAAGCATTTTTTGTAAACAAATCCAGTCGATAGGCATTTTTTGTGGAAAAATATAATCGATAGATATTTTTTGTAAAAAAATTTAGTCGATAAGCATTTTTTGTAAAAAAATGTAATCGATCGATATTTTTTGCAAAAAAATTACGTCGATAGATATTTTCTGTAAAAAGATTTAGTCAATAGAAATTGTTTGTAAAAAAATTAACGATTTTATCATATTTCGTGCGATTTTTACACGCCCGAAATAAATTTGTACCGCAAGTTATATGTCCACTTACCTCGTTACTCGACTAATTGAATTCTTGGACGAATCGGCTGCAACCACTTTTTTCCTATTTTCCACCACTTTTTCACTTTTTTAACGACGCTACAATAACTATTAATCCGCGATACCTACGATAAACACCGGCGTTGTTGAAATGGCAACTGAAAACAATTGACATATAAAACGATCTTCGACTGTCATAGACGAGAGAAAAGCGCCTTGGCGTCGGAAAGCTCGTCCAACCCAACATAAATATTCAAGTTTCTCGTTAAAACAAGATTTTTATAGTGCGTGAACCAACGTAAAAGTCTTCACTTTTATTATTTATATATACATTTTTTATTCGTCTCATTTCCAAGAAGTTTTACTCGTCATATAAATAGTATTACGGTGCAACCGTTCGTACAAGTTAGCGGTGGCCGAGTGGATAGCGTTCAGGCTCTGCTATCACTGGGTCGTTCGTTCGAGTCTTGCCCCTGGCCTTTTTTTAATTTTATTTAGTTATTTATTTTTATAATTTTTTTTACACACTGGTCATATTTTTTCTATACATTACACTTCAAGGCAATATAATGAAAAAATACATTTGCATGCATTTTTATTGAATTTTCAATGTTATCTGGCTGTTTATTAATTTTTTTTGTGAAAACATCAAGTCGATAAGCTTTTTTTTGTAAAAAAATTTGATCGATAGATATTTTTTTTTTTTTAATTTTATCGATAGATATTTTTTCTAAAAAAATTTTATCGATAGATATTTCTTGTAAAAAAATTTAGTCCATGGGCATTTTTTGTAAAAAAATTTAGCCCATAGGCATTTTTTGTGACAAATTCAAGTCAACAGATATTTTGTGTTAAAAAATTTAGTCTATAGATATTCTTTGTAAAAAAATATCATCGATAGATATTTTTTGTAAAACAATTTAGTCGATAGGCATTTTTTGAAAAAAAATATCATCGATAGATATTTTTTGTAGAAAAATTTAGATGATAGGCATTTTTTGTAAACAAATATAATCGATAGAAAATTTTTGTAAAAAAATTTGATCGACAGATATTTTTTGTGAAAAAATTTGAATATATGAATACACACCGGCGTTGTTGAAATGGCAACTGAAAACAATTGACATATAAAACGATCTTCGACTGTCATAGACGAGAGAAAAGCGCCTTGGCGTTGGAAAGCTCGTCCAACCCAACATAAATATTCAAGTTTCTCGTTAAAACAAGATTTTTATAGTGCGTGAACCAACGTAAAAGTCTTCACTTTTATTATTTATATATACATTTTTTATTCGTCTCATTTCCAAGAAGTTTTACTCGTCATATAAATAGTATTACGGTGCAACCGTTCGTACAAGTTAGCGGTGGCCGAGTGGATAGCGTTCAGGCTCTGCTCTCACTGGGTCGTTCGTTCGAGTCCTGCCCGTGGCTTTTTTTTTCAATTTTATTTAGTTATTTATTTTTATAATTTTTTTTACACACTGGTCATATTTTTTCTATACATTACACTTCAAGGCAATATAATGAAAAAATACATTTGCATGCATTTTTATTGAATTTTCAATGTTATCTGGCTGTTTATTAATTTTTTTTGTGAAAACATCAAGTCGATAAGCTTTTTTTTGTAAAAAAATTTGATCGATAGATATTTTTTTTTTTTAAATTTTATCGATAGATATTTTTTCTAAAAAAATTTTATCGATAGATATTTCTTGTAAAAAAATTTAGTCCATGGGCATTTTTTGTAAAAAAATTTAGCCCATAGGCATTTTTTGTGACAAATTCAAGTCAACAGATATTTTGTGTTAAAAAATTTAGTCTATAGATATTCTTTGTAAAAAAATATCATCGATAGATATTTTTTGTAAAACAATTTAGTCGATAGGCATTTTTTGAAAAAAAATATCATCGATAGATATTTTTTGTAGAAAAATTTAGATGATAGGCATTTTTTGTAAACAAATATAATCGATAGAAAATTTTTGTAAAAAAATTTGATCGACAGATATTTTTTGTGAAAAAATTTGAATATATGAATACACACCGGCGTTGTTGAAATGGCAACTGAAAACAATTGACATATAAAACGATCTTCGCCTGTCATAGACGAGAGAAAAGCGCCTTGGCGTTGGAAAGCTCGTCCAACCCAACATAAATATTCAAGTTTCTCGTTAAAACAAGATTTTTATAGAGCGTGAAACAACGTAAAAGTCTTCACTTTTATTATTTATATATACATTTTTTATTCGTCTCATTTCCAAGAAGTTTTACTTGTCATATATATAGTATTACGGTGCAATCATTCGTACAAGGTAGCGGTGGCCGAGTGGATAGCGTTCAGGCTCCGCTATCACCGGGTCGTTCGTTCGAGCCCTGCCCGTGGTCATTTTTAAATTATTTAGTTATTTGTTTATTTTTATAATTTTTTTTACACACTGGTCATATTTTTTCTATACATTACACTTCAAGGCAATATAATGAAAAAATACATTTGCATGCATTTTTATTGAATTTTCAATGTTATCTGGCTGTTTATTAATTTTTATTATTACAATAAATATTATATTTATAATAATTGGAAAATAAACGACCAAACGTATGGGGCGGGGTTAAAGTTCCGAATGGTAAATGCACGAAGGTAAAAAATTCCGAAAATTAATATCTCACCCACATTTTTGACAAAATTCGCTAGAAAAATTTTCGTCAAAAATGTGGGTGAGATATTAAAGTTCGAAATTTCAGACCTTCGAGTATCTACCATTCGGAACTTTGTCTCCAAGAGGCAAAGGAATCGGGGTTAAAGTTCCGAATAGTATATGAACGAAAGTCTACTATTCCGAATCTTAATATGTCGCCTACATTTTTGAAGAAATTTGCTAGAAAACATTTTGTCAAAAATTCAGGTGAAATATTAAATTTCGGTATTTTAGACCTTCGTGTATTTGACATTCGGAACTTTAACCCCGCCCGCCCTTACCCGAGTATGCTTCGCACCTGGACGTTTCGAACTGCAGGTTTCAAAGGACAAATATTGTAACTTTTCTATTATTGTTATTAGGTGTAAAGTTATTTACACCTTTATCTATCGGTGTTTGACATGGGCTTTCCAAGTTCGTTCCCCCCCCCCCCTCCTTGTCTTCTATGCGTTTAATCGTTTATTTTTCGATAATCATAAATACAATATTTATTGTAATAATAAAAATTAATAAACAACTAAATAACATTAAAAACTCAATTCAAATGCATACAAATGTATTTTGTCATTATATTACCTTTGAATCGTTATGTGTATAAAAAAATATTACCAGTGCGGAAAAAAGAATTAAACTCAAAATAAATAAATAAATGAAAAAAATTAAAAAAAGACCACGAGCAAGGCTCCAACCAGCGACCCACCTATTACAGATACTAAACGCTACCTACTCGGCCGCTGCCGCCTTGTACCAAACTTGACACCGTGCTAAGTATACATCGGTCGCGTAAAACTTCTCTTCCGATTTTCTCGAAAACGTTTGAGTAATACGCCTTACTACTCGCACATTATGTTGTCCTAATAGATTCCTGAAAGTATATCAAGTTTGAAAAAAATCCGTGACCCGAAGGTCGTGGCCTCCTAAGTTCATAGGTAGAATCAATAAGACTGAACCAGTAACGGAAGACGTATTTCGAAGCCGATCGCGTCCTGAAGCTTAATTTTCTTTTCAAGTTATAATTTTTTTTATAAGCTGGTTGTCCTTTATTCGCATGGGTAATACGAGTTACGTAAAGCCGGGTTAAGATATTTATGGATCCTGGTCTCACTCTCTACTAAAAAAAAAAACGCTTTAATATATATCGACATGTAGGCCTGCAGTAAAAGGATTCTTACGTATCTAACTTTTTTTAATATTCGTTTTGAAAAAAATTCGTTAAAAAAAACGGGCATCCGGCCTAAGCTCAAAAGAATTTGTATATGATCCACGATTCATAAGAATTTTCTCAAATTTATTTGAAACAACGTTTAATATTTTCATCATAAATAATTATTAAGTATACATTTTTTTAAACGATTTAAAAAAATGTGTCTCTGCGTAGAGGTGTAAAAATAACATAAACAACCGGAGGATAAAATCCAAGATGTTGACTGGCAGAACCAGGTCGAGCTAGTTAATGTGTGATTAAATTTTTTTCCTATATACAGCACGTTTGAAAATATAGAAACAGTATTTTACTGTCGGAATGTCGCACTCCCACAGTGTTGGTAAAGACAATACTTAATTTTGATATAAATATTTATTAATGAAAATCGGAGCAAACCAAACTAACAACATGCTTTTCTTTATACACCATCACAACGTCAGCTGATGTTTTGAAATTAGAATAAATTATGTTCCGCAGGAATATTACAGAAATGACAAATGGTAATGAGTTATTACTAATACACTGTAAAAAAAAATCTGGGGCGGGGTTAAAGTTCTCAATGGTAAATACGAGAAGGTCTAAAATTCCAAAAATTAATATCTCACCTACAATTTTCGAAATTTTAGCCCTTTGAGTATTGACCATTCGAAACTTTGTCTCCGAGAAGCAAGGGAACTGGAGTCAAAGTTCCGAATAGTAAATGAACGAATTCTAAATGAAATAATAGTAAATGAAAGTCTAAAATTCCGAAACTCAATATTTCACCTACATTTTCGAAGAAATTCGCTAGAAAACTCTTCGTCAAAAACTCGAGTGAAATATTAAATATCGGAACCCCAAAAATCTACGCGAAATTGAGTGTACTTTTACTGGAAGTTTGTATTCATAAATTAGGAACTGAAATTCAGTACACAAGTGTAATGTGAAATGAACGTAGGGTACAGAATATTCAATAATTTACCTTAATTTTCTAGTAAAAGTACTTCAATTTTAATAATTTGCTTAAATTTTACTGGAAATGTAAATTAATTCGATACCACAATTACTTATTGAATTTCGATGACGAGTTAATGCATAAAAATTTCCAACCTCGAATCGGTTCTTCATAAGGGCTGAAGTTTATTTTTGCGAATCAATCGGGTAATCAAATTTTTATGTGAATTTGACTTACCTGAGGAGAACGTGCAACCAAAAAACGGCGTGTCTGAGCGGAACCTTCAGATTACGAGTGTAAGGGTGAATGCTGACTTGAAGGCGCGCGGAACCGAAGCTCAATTAATTGCAGCTGGTTAATAAAATAAATCAATCAAATACCGATGACCGACGAAAAAGATCTAAAACGAATTGTAAAATCCGAGTCGTGGCGGAAATTTTTCTACTATTTGTTTGAGATTAAATTTTTCGATTGTGGCTGCTTGATTAATCAATTAAAATTGGACTTCGGTTTCGCGCGCTTCGAATCTATCAATTATTGGTGCTAGATTTCAAGATTTTCTTCGCAATTTCCATCATCCAAATGGACCACTTATAGTTGCGAAGAAAAACGATGCTTACAACACACGGTCACTGCTTATAATAGACTACTTCGACAGACTAAAGTGGTGATTAAGAAAAATATTTTCATTGTACATTACTAAAAAATCAATCAATAAATAATTTTCTTACCTCAGAAGATTTCATCTTGCGTACACACCTGTGAACTTTTAGAGGATCTTGGATTACCAATATTTCATAGTTAGATGTCGTTATGTTTGTAATATCTTTTGCACTATCAGTGACGTGACGCACTTCGTAGATGTAAGTTTGCACACAGTACAATAGAAGGAATTGGGCTTGCACTATATGCTAAGTAAGTTCCGGAAATAATGAAGATAAAAAGAATTTTTTTTTCAAGCCCTATTATACCGTGCTAAGACTTGTTTGTGTTGACTTTTCGTCGTGTCGAGTTTTCGGTGTCGAACTTTCGTCGTGTCGAGTTTTCGGTGTCGAGTCTTCGGTGCTGAAGTTTCGTCGTGTCGAGTTTTCAGTGTCGAACTTTCGGCGTGTCGAGTTTTTCGTGTTGACTTTTCGGTGTCGAGTTTTTTCGTGCAGAGTTTTTGGTGTCGAGTTTTTCGTGCCGAGTTTTCGGTGTCGAGCTGTCTGCGTGTACAGTCTTTCTGTGTCGACTTTTTGTGTAGACCTATCTTTGTGTAGACTTGGGAGGTGTAGAGTCGGTCCCCTGCCAAAGTGGCACCGCAAAAATTGTTGCCAATTGTGTATGCAAATCCTTAATTAAATTATAAATGATTGAAAATGAAATGTGAATTAAAAAAACACAAAATACTGTTTGGTTTCGAATTTTCTACGATCAATCGTTGCAGAAATATCGCCAAACGAAATAAAAATAAGGATTCCATTTTGTTTTCTCTGAACGAAAGCTTGAAAGGGTTTGAAAATTTCTAAAATAATTTTTACCGTGTTAATACTTCAAACTTATTAATTTCCGGAGTTATTGCAGAAATTTGGAAATATTAGTAGATGAAGTACAGTCAAATGCCTCATATATCGAAAGAAATAGAATAAGAAAAGCAACAATGTGTCATCTTATACGCATAACTCAGGTCATAAATTTTTGTTTGGTTAACATTTTGAATGTAATAACAGTTCAATTTCAAGCCTACATTCAAAACAAGATCAGTTTATGGTATTTAACTTGCATATATCATCATTAAAAAATTTCTAAGGGTATCTTTTATGGGAAGTCCCATAATGTAATCCTGGAAACAAAACAACCTCACCTTAAAATACCATTCTGCATTATTTTTTACAATGAAAAAAATTGCTTACAATGGAAAAAAATGAACTTTTTTGTTCATTAGATGAAACTTTTTTTTCTACATAAAATAGAATAAAATTTGCATGTGTAAATTTTTTCCTGCCTGGTTGAAGCCCTCACTTAATTGTAGTATGTTCGGGAAATTATCTATCGTTGTCCCTTAATATACCTATGGCTTGTTGCACGCTTGGAAGTCCAAATTTTTCATCGAACCATTGGACCGCAGTGATATTCGGTAGCCAACTTTTTCCGGCAATGCTTGGACATGCGCTGGCCACGCTGCACTGGAGTAAAAAAAATACTTTACTAACCAAAGGCTTAATTATACGGTTGGCAGAGTCATAGCAGCATTGTACGTAATAGGTACACGGTATCTCGTTCACACTATGTTTGGCTAATTGATCGATAGGCGGTTCTGACGCGATCTCGCATTCCGGGTAATTCAAGAATGCGAAACAAACATTTTTTTTCACTACCCCTTGCAAAACGGCCAACGCAGAGCAGGTCAATTAAAAAAATTGGATCAACGTATATCTATGAAGTGATTGCAAATTGAGAATATCGCACGAACAGATGAGAATTTTTCATTTTAATATGTCGACTAATGAAGTGCACTTTCATTGAATAATACAATTTGCAGGTAATGTAATAATGGATCGACGAGCTCAAGCTAAAACTTTAATTCGCAATATTGATAAAGTTGATAAATTGGACGAGAGGCGATTAACTAATTTTTTTATCTTGTACAAACAGCTTGTTATTCATGAGGAAAAAGCTACGCTCGGACGGGAACTGTGATGTGCGTAATATATACGCTGGCAGTGCAATATATATACTTGCAAAGCCTTGGGATAATATATACATTTATTGTATATCGAGATAATCTGCATAATAATAAATTACGAATTCGGAAAATCCATCGGGCAATCGCAGCCACAGTTATTAATACTCACACGAGTACTACAAAAATGGAATAAAAATGAAATCAGGTTGTTTGTGTACTGCTTAGTCTTATTTAATTTTTTTACCCTACAATCCCAGTCCGTACCACTCACGTAATTTTTTTCTGAACATTGACTATCATGCAGAAATTCTATGTAATTTTCTTAGCTAGAAAAAATAATTCTCTCACTTTTCGGTAAAGAAATCAGTGTTACCAGAGCGTGAAAATTATTTTCAATATTCCATTCCAAAGTTGACACAGAACTACAATTTTGATGTAGATACATTTTTTTTTATTAGCTACAAATTTTCGCGTTATGAAATATCGTTTTTTTTTTTTAGGAATATGGCCTTTTTCATATTGGGTAAAGCAATCTGAAAAAATTCACATGGAGTGCACGTCAGCGATACTTTAATGTGACCAATTATGGGACAGATCTGAGATATCCGAAAAATAATCTGACAGATGATGCTTCATATTCATAAGTACATAATTGGCACATGTAATGAGCATACAAATTTTGGATAGCGGCCATAAAATAATCATGACTGGTTATTGTATCGACTTTGGGCACTCGATATAATTAACGCACCTCCTACTCCCGTCAAGCCCTCCAAACGCATTGTATTGGACAGCCATTTATCTATACTGCCAATGGCAATATTTGAATGCTTTCCAAATTATATCGCGGAAGAATGCTCGAGGCTCTGACGTGGATTCGACAGGAGTTATATTCGCCCGGTACAATATACCCACTGCGTTATTCGTGTTGTATCTCCAGAGTGTTTCCATAAATCTTTTGACGGTACCTTTGCCGAAGAGATTTGTAATACAGGGTCGCATATACGCGTTCTCCCGCCTCGTATAGTACCGTTTTCTCTTATATTATATTATATATATATATATATATATGATATTAGTGCCTTGGTTATCTCCCAGGAGTTTTGTCAGAAGCCATTCGCTTTTCTCGTAAAAAATAAACACTTGGGAAATCTCCCAATCCAAAATTTGACGACATGAAGTAAATTGAGGCTGCAAACACGAGGATCAATATAACATAATACAAACATATAATAATACATACATAAGGGAAATCAGAGTTGTGATAGCATTTATGTAAAAATAATGCATTATTTGTGACAAAAATAAATAAATAATGAAATTCGCATTCATTGCTTATCACTTTTTTAAAAAGTAATGGAACTGACATCCATTACCTACTACTTTTTCAATAAGTAATGAAATTCACGTCCATCATCAGTTTTAAAAAAATGGATAACTATACTTAGGTCTATCACTGATTTTCAAAGTAATTGTTTATGGCCATTATTCGAGAAAATCTTGCTGAATAAATATGTAAATCGAGAAAACGATAAAAAGTTAAGTACATCGAAAAATCGTTCCAAAAATTAGTTAATTTATAAATAAATATTTCTAATAATTTAATAATTTTGCTTCCTCATAGAGAAAGCTTTGTTAAAAGCAAAGAAATAATGAGTCCAATGTCCAAGGTTCGACCTTGCATTCTTGTTTGAAGTAAGTAAATACACGTGACTAAAAATTATTCAGCTTAAATATGGATAGCTCAACTTACATATTTAGCTTGAATATTAAATTTGGGCAAGATATCCTAAGTTTTGTAAAAATTTATGTGATAAAGTACATTTTTTTAATAACCAAATTCTATAGAATAAATATTCTTTACCGTTCGTCAGTAGTTATGTATAGCTAAATATTAGTTTCTCAATATATTTAATTTGGGATTCATATCTCAAGGTAGATCTGTCACTTTGTGTTCATATCGCATGAGTTCAAGAAAAATGACAAGAAATTGCAAATATTTCTCGATGGTGTAGGGATCTAAAAAATTCATGCATAATATATGAGTCACTTGACCCCGACCAGCTCGATTCTTGACAGCAGCGTCAGCAGCGAGGGTGACGAGATCTCTTCATATTATAGAGAGATTTACTTATTTATAAATCAATTCTCGAAAAATGTATAAACTCTTTGAAAGATTTTTCGATTTATTTATTTATTTAGAAAACTTATCTGAACGTAGACATTGAATGTGAGTTTCATCATCACACATTAAAAAAGTATAGTAATGTTAGTAAATGAGTAAGGGATAAAAGATCGATAATTCATTAATAAAGAAATTGGTAATGGATCGGAATTACATCATCTATTTTTCAAATAATGGATTAGAAAAACCGTAATGCCATTTAAAAAAATGCATTATCTACAACTATGAGGGAAATTATGCCCGGGAGTGAACGGACTTTACTTTAGTTTTGAAAGTTTTCGTCTTGAACGAAAAATTATCTCAAGAAAAATCAAGTTGTAAATTTTTATTCAATCATTGCACTGCAAGTTTAATTTGGCTTAAAAAATATAAAATAAACAATTTCCACTCCGTTTACAGACATATGTACACAAGCTACGGAAATAACGGAATGAAACCCAAATGTTTACTCAGTAACGCAAAATTGCGCTTTTCCGAAACTATTTCAAATCACAAAATAAATCTGCTTTTTTTTCACACGTTAAATATTCGATTACTACGCTTCCGTTTAGTCCTTTGATTTTATAACCGTTTCTGAAAAGCGTATAGATATTTCAAGTAAAATAATATAAGCAACATTAAGGGGAAAAAAATTGCCAATTGTAATATTTGGCTGCAAATTTTTCTTTGGTGTCGCTGTGAATTTAACGATAAATGCATTCGTTTGTTTACCGAAACATAACGTTTCAAAAGTGTATTGTTATCCTGCAATTTTTCGCTTGCCAAATATAAATAATTTAAAGTCATATATATTATACTCATTCATGTCTCGAGATAAAAAATCTAAAAATATTAACAGGATGGATTTTCCGCTAGTAGCAAAATCTGCCGTTTTATCAAGAATATTGGATGTTCAAAAAAAGATTTGACAACACCGCATTCGTATTTGGGTGTTTCAGTAAATTTTAATTTTCAATGAAGAATGCTTGAAAAATGAAAAGAATTTAAATGTGCCTCTCTGACCTCCCAAGTTAAATAAGAAAAAAATTAAAGGTCGCGTTTCCTTAAGAGTGCTGAGGCTATAAGATTTTAGCAGTGTCCCAATTAATTAAATTTAAAGGAGTCTTTATTCTATGGCGGCGCCCCTGGACTTTTATCGCGGCAACCCTCTTATTTTGAAAAGCTGCAATAAATTACTTCCTATTCTATTCGACGGTTAGGGAAAAATTCACTTTCGTACATATTAGAATTTTAAAAAATAAGAAATTAGCGAATCAATGTTGAATTTATGTTTTGTGCGAGACTCTCAGTTATTTTAATTTTTGCATATTTTAATAATAAACTGCAACGTAGGTTCATTTTCATCGGCTATTGGCAACCAATAAATTGGAAAGAAATCTTTTTTTCCCAATACGTTTCGGCCCTCATCAGGCTCCTCTTGAGTTGATACATTTTTTTATTTTCTATAGTCAGACATTTTTTTTATGCCAATTAAATTCTAATGATTAGGTGGTCGGATTGTCGGGCCATGTTGAGAGATTTTGAGGTTATCTATCTCTTATATCACTGGACAATATTCTTAATAATTTGGTTATGACCTCAAAATGTTGGGAAAGATAACCTCAAAATCTCTTCACATAGCCCAAGAATTCGACAACCTAATCATTAGAGTTTAATTCGCATAAAAAATGTCTGACTATAGAAAATAAGGAAATATATAAACTGAAGAAGACCCGGATGAGGGCCGAAACGCATTGAAAAAAAAGAAGATTTCTTTTTAATTTATTGGTCGCCAATAGCCGATGAAAATGAATCTACCTTACATTTAATTGCCGCCGCAGCCTTAAAATTCAATCAATAAACTTTAACGTTTGAGCTACACTATCCGATCACAAAAATAAAATGTCAGTTTTCTACGTACAGTAGAAAGGATTTATGAAATTAAAAAGTTTATTATGATCTCTCATAAGGAAAACTAGAAAACTTTTGTGCCAGTATCTTAGCCTGACGTTTTATTTTATACCGTTGAACATGAAAATAAAAGTTAGTGATAATTTATTTATTTCAAAATAATTCTTTACCACATATTGCTTCTACGGTTATTAATGAAGCATTGAATAAATGATATTTTCCGGGGCTTATTACACATAATGTGAATGCTATGGTATATATTACAGAACAAACGAAAGCGGATGCAAGTTAATGAGTCTATGCGGTTGTGCGGCTTCACATGATCCAACCGCGGGTCATCAGTACCCCGAGTGTCTGACCAAAGCCGCGCTCGTTCTACTTACGTTGAGCTAAAATCCTTCACTGTGCGTGCAAGCGAATATTTTTGCACTTTTCTTTTTAATTATATGTTGTCGTACCCCAGGGACGTATGTCTAGTGGTCGCGAGTGAACACTAATCAGCTCGTAGATCAAAGCTCGTTGTGCAAATAGAGTAAATGTGAAAATGAGCGTACGCGAGTTAAATCATTTGATATTTTCCAGCTTCTGGTGTTGATTCCAAGTGATATCAACGGCGAAATTAACGCACGAACACATTCATCCGTATATACGGGTAAAAAAAATGAAAAAAAAATCCTATGAAATCATAAAAATATTGCGCATAACGGAAGCTACGTTATATTTCGATGTTTCTACTTTTTCATATGCAAAGTGCGTAAAAAAGGGAAAATTATGGTGTAAATACATATTCACATTCTGGAAATATTTTTTTATTTACATACCTGTAAATTTTTTTAAATAATCTATGTGGCCAAAAAATCGTTGACGAGATTCGAATGGATGAATATTACTTGTGTCTAAATTCATTAAAAAATTCATGTTCTATAGTCGGCAGTTTTTTATTTGAAATTCAGATGCGTTGTAAGAATGCGAATGTAAAAACAATCATTTAATAAACGATGCTCAAAGAAAGTGATTCCCCAAAAAAAATTCTGTGAACGAATGTTCTAACGAATTCTGATTCGTCCCGAAGTATTGATTATTTTTCATGAATAATTCGACTTCTGTCCTTGTGTAAGGAACGTGAAAATTTTAGGCGATTCGTTTTTGAGAGAATTAAGAGGGTGCGCGATATTTTCCCTCAATTTGTATATATATTTGCGGAGTTAATTTTGCTCCATCTTCCTATTAATAAAAAAACGATTTTGTTGGACGAGTATTCCAAATTTTATTGAAATTTTTATATTTATCTCCTGCTCACGAAAATATTTGAAACATCAACAAAGTGTACAATCGTTGAAAAGCAGAATGCAGTAAAATGTCCCGGTGAATCAACATTCATTTGACGAAATCTCTATGTGACACTGATAGGAAAGTGAAAGCGATTCTGGTGAATTTTATTGAAGCATAAACTGTCGTCTGTGCGGTTGTCAGGGATGGGGTTAAATTGGCGAATAACTTATGCCTGAAGAGAAAGAGATAACAGAGAGGGAGAAACGGAGGCGCGGAGGGAGATAGAGTACGGAGAAAGTAAAAAGCCAGGGAGAAAGGAAAGAAAAAAAAAAGAAACGAGACGTGGGAAGGAGACCAAGCCGGCTTGCCGACGACGCGACGACCGTCGACGGCATTCCACTTGATTTCCCACGTCGTGAATCACTCGATGTTGGATAACGCGCTCACGGTTCTCGCGAAAATAAGAATTCTATAATCCGGCCCACCAGACTCTATCTGCACTAACCGCGCGCCTCGAGATTTATCGGTTTGGTTTATTATTCGATACTCCCTCGTAATCGCATTTCACAGGATGTACGGAAAATCCTCTTGCGAATGTAGTAGATATAAATAGTGCTCTTTCCTCGCTTTTTGCTCTTTTTACCTTTTCTTCGACATAACTTTTACTGGATATGCAAAATAAAGAATGTTACTCGGATTTTTCTTTTATTTGTAAGTAGGAAATTCTTTTTTATAGGATGGAATCTTTCGGCGTATTAGAAGACCTTAACTTTTTGTTTTTACAAAAATTGAACTAATTTTTGCTTTCTCACAGAGGAAGCTTTGTTTTCGTGAAAAATTCTGTTTTCGCAATTTTCATGTCAGGATACTTAAAAGTATTCTAATTATCGAGAAAAATGGTTCTTACGAAATGTCTGTAAGTGTGTCTGTGTGCGTGTGTATGTGCAGATTTCCTTATACGAACGATAACTGTCGTAATTTTTTACAGGCATTGAAATGTTTTCTTTGATATTCACGTGCACTATTTCATTGGAATTAACCAAAAATAAAATTATCACGCATTTCTTTGGCTTCAATGAAATCATTTCTCTCAATGTAGAAAGGTTTTCGTGAACTCAAACAGTGTTTTTTCAATGAATTGAATCTCTAATTATGAATTGTAAATTTTTTTAATTCCAAATCAACAATATATCTTGTATTTCTATCCAACCGGATTATCAATATGTTTTACTGCGCATAGGACATTTTGCCTACAGGATTTTTTTTGGAAATCTCGTACACATTTTTACAAAAAAATCAGCCAAATAATTAGGAAGTACTCTCAATAAATTTGTCACAATATTTTATTTCATGATTTCAAAAACCAACTTTTCGTAATCCTAGTTATATATCAAAGAGGAAAAAAACCAATTGAGACGAGAACAATGTGAAGTGACATATGTTAATTTTTGTTGAAATTTTGAACATTAGTGAAAGTTTGAGTTTGTGTTAAAACCATTATTTCTCTGGCATCGGATGAGCAATAACAAAAATGCTTATTTTTGTGTGTCGTTGACACTTGGAGCGACGAGTGACAAGATGTATAGCACATATCTCGTTGTCGTAACCGTGACCGGTGCCGGATGGTGAGGCAGTTGGATTTCGTTGGCCCTATGTGGACTCGCCGGAATGGGCCCTACATTGGAGGGCTTTTGCGCAATGCGTGTGGGTGCGTACGAGTTCCTGGTGGAGCGGCTTGCTGCTGAGCCTCAGTGATTTGCGATGAGGAATGGGCGGATATGACGTCACCGAGCGCACGAGAGTGATCTATGACGGCTGATAATGAAAGCGGGCTCTGCACCAGCGTTTCCTAAAAGCCCATCGTCCTCTCGATACAGGACAAGCTTGCAGGTCTCCACACAAGCGTGTAAACTATAGTTTCCGGGAAAAGCGCAGTGTCATACGTTCGCTATGGGCTCACTCACTCTTTCGCCCTATGAACTCGCAAAATTATCTTGCCCAGTGCTGTTACTCGTCGAGATTTGTTATTACATATAACAACGAGAGATAAAGGCTGAGGCCAGTTACTCACGTGACTGTGTCTCGTCCAACGGCCGATAACATTCGTTAGCGTTTAATAATGGGTCGCAATGAGATATGAGTGTGAGTATACTCATTCTGACTCTCTGTGCCATCTGATAAAGATGAAGTGCTCGGTGCGAGCACTGAAAAGAACATCAATCGATGACATCTGGTTAAGGTAGAATATTTTTTTAACTCCATGCGTCCGGTGATTTCTGTTAAAAATCCCTTCCTCTTTCCTAAATACCCGATACATACCATACATTGCTAATTACAAATAATCAATGGAAATAACTAAAGGAAAAAAATACAAAGCTAACTCTATGAGGAAGTATGTTGATCAATTTTGGCTTCTTCATAGAGGAAGTTTTGTAGGAAGCAAAAAATAATGAGGAAGTAATTTGCAAGGTTCTAGTTTGCAGGCTTGTTTATACTCGGAAGACATTTTTATAAAAATACAAAATAACGTAAAATTTTTACCGCTCGACCGATTTGTGTAAAATTGTTACTCAAAAATTGTGTAATGATAGTCCATATGGAAACTAAATTGAAACGCGATACCCAGCAATTTGCATGAGCAAGCGCTCGAACGTGTTTTTTCAAATAATTCAAAATGCCATAAAATTTGAACCACTCGACCGATTGGTGTCAAATTTGTACCAAATATCTTTTTAAATGGTCGTCTGAGTGTAAAGAAAATTTAAGATGCAGCTGTAAAAAATTTCGATTTTTTTTTTTTCTCGTAAAAGCTTTTTTTTCTTTTTGTTTACCACAATCGAAATTTTCTGACATGTCAAGAGTTAATTAGACCGAAATCTCAATTGGAAATCAGTGATCGTGAAATCATATCAGCAATTGCAGCCGGATATCTCAGTATTTGCATGATTTTATAGTATTTGCAGACATTTTTGAAAAAATTAAAATTGTAATAAAATCAGAACGGCTCGACAGATTCTCGCAAAATTTGGTATACATAATGTTTCACAGATAGTCCATTTATGTACTAAATTTTAGCCCGGTGCCTCTTTAATTGCGAAAGTTATAGCGTGGAAACGATTTTTTCACAATTTTGAAAGTGATGAAGAAAAAAAAAAAATTTCAACCGATTCGCGTCAAATACAATCCTAAACGTTGTTTTATTATAACCTACTTGCGCGCCAAATTAGAAAAAAATCCGTAGAAAATTACGACAGTTATCGTGCGTACAAGAAAATCTGCACATATACACACACATTCAGACATTTCGTAAAAACGACTTTTCTCGATGTTTTAGAACATTTTGAGTATCCTGACATGAAAATCTCGAAGAAAATTTTTTCGCGAAAACAAAGCTTCTCCTATGAGGGAGCAAAATATAAAAAAAAACGAAAAAAAGGAGTAACTCATACTTGCTCTATTTCTAATTAAAAAAAAAAAAGATTATATGTACAACCAAGGGCTGAAGGACCACGGTCAATGACCTATTGGCAATAGTAAATAAAAAAAATAATTATGTATGAAACTTATATGTAAAACTGCAACACGTTTGTTTCGTCAATAAATACTATCGATACTACTACTACTTCTTCCCTCTTCGTATCCTATCAGCTGTATCGCTTCCTGGAAACGTAAGCTTCGAGTAACCATTCTTTTTCCAATTCATATGTAAATATAATTAGGATGTTAAAAAAACTTAAAAAATTTGATTCATTCAAACGAAGTAAAACATTTATAACTTGTTAAACTCGAAAATATGGAGGTACAATTCCCCACGCTTGTACAGAGCTTGAAACTCTTTTTCCATTTTTTCTCTTTTAGCGGATTACCAGCCTCAGAATATTAAGGTAACATTTTCCATGCTGGTGGCGAGTTGAGAACTCATTTTTTATTTCCCTTTCCAGGAAATTATTATCATTTTAATCACAATCAAAATACTGGCAACAGTTATAATTTCATGGCACTTTGAATTCTTTTTTAATGTCTGTCATATAGAGTGAAAACTTAATTGAAATTCTTGGAGTTTCCATGAGAAATGTTTTTCCTATTTCATTATTAATATGCTAGTCCATTATTAATAAGCTAAAAAACTAATTATGAAGGTAGAAAACGACCCATGTTTTAATGTATAATTAACAACAAGTTTCCGTGGACAATTGCGTTTTCTTATGAGAACAAGATTTGTTAATTAATTTTGACTGTTTATTTTTACAATCTTTACGCTACCAAGATATTAAAAAGCATAAAGTACGTAGTATTCTCCGGACTCAATATCTGGGCTACCTAAATTATCGCGTAATCGCTCGACGGTCATTCCTCGCAGCATAATCCTACCTCAACTTATGAAATGGGTGAAAACTCGAGCTTTCACCAAAAAGGGGAGCCAGTAAATGTTCCATCTTTCTCTCACAGCGTTATTTAATGAATCACGTTATGATATTTCCACGGTGCTCATATCTAGTTCCTTCTAAAATCAGCCAACATTATTTTTCACATTTTATAAACCAATTTTTTTATTTTTCTCCCTTTTGTTACGACACCTTCAAAGTATCTCCTTCAAACTTTATATAGTATAACTTCATATAACTTTTTTCTGGATTTCACTTCATGTTATCTAGAAAACTTCGGCTGTCTTTATTTTAATATAGAAACCATGAGAACTTTGAAGTATAAACATGTTTTTTAAATTTCTGAAGATTTCTTTTTTTTTTAAATCCCAATATTAATTCATGTGCGAATCAAAATCAGTCAAGCACTTATTACGAAAAAACCGAAGCATTTTTTATAACACAACAAATTGATATATACAATAACAAGTATTGAAAATTAAAATTCTTTTACAAGTTCGACGCTTTTAATGGAAGAGCGAAAATGTATTCATGAGCGCGAGATGAGGATCGGAAGCATAAATGAAGTCATGGACGTTTCCTGAACGAGGTTTTATGGCATGCGAAGCGAGGAGCACCAAAGATCATGGGATGGAGAGGTTCAAGGATTACATGGCCGATACGAGGCATCGTTAATGGGCTCAAGGAAAGAAGACGAGAATGGAGGGGGTAGGGCGAACTTCCGGTACACCGAGACTAGCATAGCGAGCCGTCTTTTGCTTGCCATCGTCTACCTCCTCCTTTCCTTTTTTTTTAGTAAACTGCCGAAGGTTTTACGTTAACCCGAAAACTTCTCGCGAGCTTTTTATAAGTCGATGAGCGCGCGCACACGCCGCGGACCTTCCTGGACTGCTACTATCCTGGCACTGTTGGAAAACTCATCTGAAACTCGGATTAGGGGCGCCTGAGAAGAGTACGAGCAAGAGTGAGTGAGATAGTGGGTCTGTAAAAAAAAAAAAAAGACGAGCGTAGAGAAGGAAGCCCGGAAAAGTAGCGTTGCACAGAGGATAAGGTATACAGTCAAAGCGCGTCTTCTCGCTGATTTCACGCAAGAGACGAGGAAGGATATCGTTCTTAATATTACCAACACTTTTTGCTAAGTTTCTTTGCCGCTTCATTTTATTATTAAAGTTGATGAAATCTTTGAGTAATGAATTACGTTTAACGCGTAATTTCACGAGTCTATAGGTAGTTGGCAAGTCAGCCAGTGAAAGATACCTTCGTGCTACGCTTTGAAGTTTCCAACGAGGAGTTGATGTCCGTGAAATTTGTAGCTTTGCGATAGTCATATCACGACAGTATTTTTTATTGGCTTTTTAAACTAACAACAAATATTACCCAAATGCGGTCATTTTACATTTTAAAATAATTGTCGTTCAGATTTTAAATTAATTGTCGTTCACATTTTGAATTAATTGTCGTTCACATTTTAAATTAGTTGTCGTTCACATTTTTAATTAATTGTCATTCACATTTTAAATTAATTGTCGTTCACATTTTAAATAATACTTAGTTACTCTAACATTATCGACAAAAGCGGAGCGAACTTGTCATGCTTGAATACCACAACAAGTCAAACTCGGATTAGGGAGCGCCTGAGAAGAGTACGAGCAAGAGTGAGTGAGATAGTGGTCTGTAAAAAAAAAAAAAAAGACGAGCGTAGAGAAGGAAGCCCGGAAAAGTAGCGTTGCACAGAGGATAAGGTATACAGTCAAAGCGCGTCGTCTCGCTGATTTCACGCAAGAGACGAGGAAGGATATCGTTCTTAATATTACCAACACTTTTTGCTAAGTTTCTTTGCCACTTCATTTTATTATTAAAGTTGCTGAAATCTTTGAGTAAAGAATTATGTTTAACGCGTAATTTCACGAGTCTATAGCTAGTTGGCAAGTCAGCGAGTGAAAGATACCTTCGTGCTTTAAAGTTTCCAACGAGGAGTTGATGTCCATGGAATTTGTAACTTTACGATAGTCATATCACGACAGTATGTTGTATTGGCTTTTTAAACCAACAACAAATATTACCCAAATGCGGTCATTTCACATTTTAAATTAATTGTCGTTCACATTTTAAATGAATTGTCGTTCACATTTTAAATAATACTTAGTTAATCTAACATTATCGGCAAAAGCGGATAGAACTTGTCATGCTTGAATACCACAACAAGTCAGAATTTAGCCTAATACTGAGACCAAAGTTCCCACTATTGGAGGATTTTACCTGTACCAAAGTTGTCACTATTGAACTATTACGTGTACTCAAGTTGCCAGCACTGAAGATTTTTTTATTGGGATATTTTTCCGCACGCCTTATTCAGGCTTTTACGTTGCCCTTCTCCTTTTTCCCCGTTTATACAGAGGGACATTCCTAAAGTGTTGTCTGCAGCTACTCATCTGAATGCACTACTACAGTGGAACCTCTCATAGCGTACATAATGCGGAGACAAGTAGGCTAAGTGAAGAACCACTTAGCCACGCGAGACTGCATTTGCGCTCTTCTTGACCGACTCTAATCTCTTATCACAAGAAAACAGACAACGTAAATGTAGTTTACATTATTGGCGCGTATCTTTTGTGCGATCGCCAGTTCAACGATCTTAAACAGTCACTGAACCTCATAGAATTTGCGACCACTCTCGTTTTACGAATGTGATTCCTATAAATGTGTATATAGTACAAAATAGGTGGTGTTGACAGTACGAGCGGCCATATTGGTTTTCGGTAAGTTTACAAAATTACGATTTTCTTGATTTTTCAAGCGTTTTCACCTGAAATTCGAGTGGAAACAAATGCGCTTATGTTCATATTATAATCCTGTGCAATTTGATACATATTTGTAAAATATTAAACCGTTATTTTGTAAAGTACGAAACCAAACTTTTTTACCGACTAAAGCAGGTAAAAAAATCTACTGCAGCATCTCCTTAAAATTATGGTTTAGTTGAGTACTGGCTTTGTACAGCTTGGCTGATGCTAATCTAGTATTAGCACATATGTTGAGTCAACACCGACAGCAAACTGATCGTGTCGAACATAAATCGACGTATCGTTTACAAATAAATGGTTTGCAAAAGGTTTTCAGACCGTTATTGCATTTTTTCATGATAAAATAAAAAGGAAATCACGCCGTTCCTTTTTAGGAGATCTAGAAGGATAAGGTAACGTATATGATAAAAACGCGTCATCTCGCCGGTTTTATGAGGAATAAATGAACGAAGAAGAATATCGTACCTTAATACTACCTTTATTTTTTGCCAAGCTTCATCGCCGTTCTATTTTATTATTTGAGTTGATCAAATCTCCAAGTAATAAATTACTTTGATAGCGTAATCCAAGGAATCTATAGCTCGGAGATAAATCACCAAGACAAAGGTTGTAAGTCTGTGTAGGATGAATAAGGTAAAGGGAGCATGAACAAGGAATTTGAGACGTAGCCAGCTTTAAGGGATAATTACGATGTTGCGAGCATCGCAAAACATTTTGCTATGGATATTCGATACATTTTTGTTTAGTTCTCTTGGCCTTAGTATCTCGTGATAAAAACAGCTTAAGTGATCGTTCCGCAATAAATTACCTTGAAAACCTTACATTGAAATAGATAGCCTGACGTTAGATTAACTAGTATAACTATAGTGTTAAAAAAAAGCACAGAACGTATACGTTAAGTAAAAATCAGATGTTATTTTGCAGCAAGCTAATGAATGTTTCTCGCAAATTTCATTTACAGTGTAACGTTTTCGATTTCCCATCACGTAAGTGCTATGCGGAAAAAGGATTGCAAGTCCGAAAAAAAATGTTCACCGTAATTGCAGTTTGAATACATATTTTTGGGTGTCCTAGTTTCAATAATAAGCATCCACTGCTTTCTGTTTGTCCGTCTGTGTGTACCGTTATAAAAAACAATAACTTTTATGAATTGTTATAGATTCTAGTAATTTTTGCTTCCTCGTGGAGGAAGATTCGGTTACATAAAAGCAAAAAAATTCCGACATTGTTATGTCAGGACACTCAGAGTCCAAAACGGCGTGTGTGTGTGTATTAGGGTGTGTCGAATTTTTTTTTCCATTCTGCATCGTTGTAATCTATAGTTTGTACCTTTAAGCAACTCTTCTTAAAATTGTAGCGCGATAAAAAAATGTTTAGAGGTAGCTCAAACGATGAATAGATTTTCCATTTGTTGTTTTCCATTTGTCCCTAAATTACAGATACGATATATTGACGTTCGCGTATCTTTTTTCGTTATCTTCAAATCATAGGGAAAAGAAAAATTGCTTACAAATTTTTTGTTTAAATCGATAGTTTTCTAGTTATAAATTTTCGAAGCTCAGAATATCGCCCTTTCCGCCCTGTAAGATCAGTTTCAATTGAAATTTTAAGTTTGAGGTCAATGCTGGAGCCATTGTCTGTCGTGACGTTTAATTGTAAGTGAAACTTCATTAAACTGTTAAACGGATGTTTAAGAGATTTGGAATCTTTATGATTCCTTTTTTTTGCAATTTTTTGATGATTTATTGATTTTTTCCCCTCGATTTTTCTTTAATTTTTCTATTTTTTCTCGATTTTTCTCCATTTTTAACATTATTCGTAAATAAATTTCGGACTCTTAATAATTTCCTTTTTTTCTTTTAATTTGTTGATGTTTTGTTGAATTTTTTCCCGATTTTTGATCACATTTGACAGGTTTATCAAATGTTTCAAACAAGGCTGATGAGTTTTTCAAATTTTCTCTTAAATATTCGATCTAATTCATCATTTTTTTAACACACCCTAGTGTATATGTGTGTATCCAACTTCGAAAATTCAAACGCTGATAACTTAAGAACCGTTTTAGCTATCGAGCTCATATTTAGCACAGAACTGGAGGAGCAGCTCCTCTTTAATCGCTATAATTGTGGACTGAATGGATACAAGAATGTAGATTTCGTAGCTTATTGAAAGTTATGGAAAAAGAGCTTGTCGCTCTCTCTTTTGTAAAAATTAGTCTATTATGCTGAATAGTTGTTTCTAAGAGCATTTGCACTTGATGTGGTTCGGTATTGAGTTTGGCGCAAATCAGTCGAGTGGTTTAGATTTCATGGAATTTAAAATTTTTGCAAAAATTTACATTAACTTTTCCAAAATCTTATGTGACATATCAAGCTCACGATTTAGTACATGAACCCGATATGAAAATTTGTATTTTATGGAATTTAAGAGAAAAAAATTAACGGTATCGCATTAACTACGGAAAAACTCGAGATATCAATCCCAAATTTAATACGTGAACTAAATAATATGAAGTTATGATAAATATATTATTTATTGAAGAACGGGCAACAATTCCGATCTTATAGAATTTTGGATTATCCGAAATCTAACTTCATCGCATTATCTTTTGTAAAACTTCAAAAATTAAGCCCAGATTTATTGTGTAGACAAAATCATATTCAATCATTATGTATTATACTTTAGTTATAACACTTTCATAATTTTGGTTTTATGGAATGATAAATTGTTAAAAAAATTTACTTCATCGTATTAATTTTTGTAAATCTTGAGATTTCAAGCCCAAATTTAGTATTTAAAACAAACATGCAAAGTAGAACCTTGCACATTGCTTCCTCATTATTTTTCACTCTTGACAAAGCTTTCCTCGATGACGAAGTCAACATTGGCTTCGTCATAGATACTTCTATCACGTAGTTTTCAATGATTCCTTATAGAGATAACTTTGTAAAAAGCGAAAAATGATAAGGAAACAATGTGCAAGGTTCATTTTTGCATCCTTTTAGTATGTGTCTTCTTGGTTTTGGTAATAATATTCAATCCAAAATCTCTACAACTTCCGATATTGCACAATACAAAAAGTGTATTCACACTGAATAATGAACCCGAAAAATTGTGTAAATGTGATTATAATTACACATACATTTTTTAGTCCTTACCGTATAGTTGTAAATGAAGATTTCGACCGTTGTTGATTAATAGTTATAAGTGATTCGGTAATGGGGCGGTCCTCAGAAAAAAAATCCCAATTTTACGTTTTGACTCTCGTCGGAGCCTTCTTCAGAAATTTATTTTTCAACATCTAATAGTATTTTCCGCTTTAGTTTAACACTGTGATTTCACATTTTTATAAAAGTTTCTTCGCGACAGATCAGCTGCGATGAGCACGTGCAACCGGCTTCTCCGGTTGAAACTTTTATAAAAATGTGAAATTACAGTGTTAAACTGAAGCGGAAAATACGGGGCGGAGTTAAAATTCTGAATGTTAAATACACGAAGGTAAAAAATTCCGAAATTTTATATCTCACCTGAATTTTTGATGAAATATGTTTTCTAGCGAATTTCGTCAAAAATGCACGTGAGATTTTCAGTTTAGGAATTTTAGATTTCGTTCATTTACTATTCGGAACTTTAACCCCAATTCCCTTGCTTCTCGAAGACAAAGTTTCGAATGATGAATACTCGAAGGCCTAAAATTTCGAAATTTAATATCTCATCTACATTTTTGACGAAATTCGCTAGAAAAATTTTCGTGAAATATGTAGGTGAGATATTAATTTTCGGAATTTTTAGACCTTCGTGTATTTACCATTCGGAACTTTAACCCCGTCCCGAAAATACTATTAGATGTTGAAAAATAAATGTCTGAAGAAGGCTCCGACGAGAGTCGAAACGTAAAATTGGGATTTTTTTTCTGAGGACCGCCCCATTGCCGAAACACTTATAACTACTTACCGTATAGTATTTTATACGGTCTTAAAATCATCTAATTTATCTGTAATCGAGGGTTTAACAAACTTTAACCCGCGACGAATTCAGTATAAACCTTATGCTGAGAGAAAAGAGATGGTTCTGGTAAACTGTTAAGTGATAATTACATTTTATCAGTTGCGGTGACGATTTTCGTATTATTAACTGTCTCATACTCACGTTAACAGTGTATAGAGTTAATGTAACCACGAAAATAGTAACCTGAACCATCTTAATTACTTTAAGCATATGAAGAGGCTATAATTATACGGCCGAAACGAGAGACCTAAATTATTAGAGTTCACTTCAAGCACCGCCATTGAAAGTCAGAGAAAATGTGGCAAAGAATAGACTTTCATTAGGAATGAAATTGCAAAAAAAAAAAGTAAGAGATACATTTTTCTGATCTATAATTTTTTACAATTTTTGATTGAAAAAAACGTATGAACACAGTTTGAAAAAAAATCGACGGATAAGTGGCTTGGCCCTTAAAGTTTTGAATCTAGTCATGCCCTATTTTGATTTATGTTAGAAGTTAAGATAACGGTTCAAGTGAATTGTCTGCGTTATGGGAAAAACTTCAAAAAACTGACATCAAGGTAAATGCTTGATTTCCTCTCTCGGGTATAGATAAACATACCTTAGAAACGTCATCTGAAGAAACCGTAGCTCGCCGTCAGATGAATGAGCCAGAGATTGAGCACAGCAGTTGACACACCACTACCGTGTTGTACCGCCGCCGGCAATTCGCCTAAAACAATAAAATTGTCACAGACATGGTTAGCATATATTTCGACTGTAGCCGCCCCCCCCGTAAAGTAAGTGGCGAAAATTATTCTTGTCTGCTTGAATCAGTGGAGGGTTTGCCGTATAACTGATAGAGGCCATTTTTTACGACCTCTACTTTGCCAGTTTATAGTAGGACAGAGGCAGACAAACGTATGTAATCCCAAGTCGAAATTGAAAACCTCCATTGACTCCTTTAGTATAGCAGATTTTACCCAATTGGATCCAAACGCACACGAACGAAGTATCATATATAGCATACTTTGCAGACACTCTTTACTGATTGTGGCCTTGTAGTCTAAGTTTTTTCCACAGACGATGCGGAGCCAACGCAATAAAACAAGAGCCTCATCGTAAGTCGTAATTGAAAACCTCCATAAACTACTTCAGTCCGGCAGATCATATCCATTTGGATCGAAACATAGATTTACGTAATGAATACTTTACAAATACTCGTTACTGATTGTGACTTCAAAGACTAAGTCGTTTTTAGAGACGACGTTCAGCTAACGCAATCAAACAAGAACCTCATCCTGAGTCGCAACTGAAAATGTCTATTAACTACTTGAATTTAGCAGGTTTCAGCCGTTTGAATTCAAACGCAGATAAACGAGGTATGATAGCATATTTTACAGATACTCTTCACTGATAATGACCTGGAAAACTGAGCCACTCTCAGAGAAGATGTTGAGTCTTCGCAATTAAATAAGAACCTCACCGTAAGTCGTAATTGAAAACCTCCATAAACTACTTCAGCCTGGCAGATTATATCCATTTGGATCGAAACATAGATTTACGCAATGAATACTTTACAAATACTCATTACTGATTGTGACTTCGAAGTCTGGGCCATTTCCAGAGAAGATGTTGAACCAACGCAAGAAAACAAGAGCTTTATCCTAAACCGCAATTGAAAACCTTCATTAACTACTCTAGTCTAACAGATTTTGTCCATTTACATTCGAACACATATTAACGAGGTATGCAAGGTGGTCTTGAAGTCTGAGCCATTTCCAGAGACGATGCAGAGCCAACATAATAAAGTATGAGTCTCATCGTAAGTCGTGATTGAAAATATTCCTTAACTTAACTACTCCAGTCCAGTAGATTTCAACACTTTCGATTCAAACGCAAATAAACGAGGTATGATAGCATACTCCACAGACACTGCTTACCGGTTGTGACTCCGAAGACTAGGTCATTTTTAGAGACGACGTTCAGCCATCGCAATTAAACAAGAACCTCATCGTAAGTCGTAATTAAAAATCTTCATAAACTACGCCAGTCTGGCAGATCTTATTCATTTGGATCGAAACGTAGATTTACGTAATGAATACTTTACTTCACAAATACTGATTGTGACTAAGAAGTCTGGGCCATTTCCAGAGAAGATGTTGAACCAACACAAGAAAACTAGAGCTTTATCCTAAACCACAATTGAAAATCTTCATTAACTACTCTAGTCTAGCAGATTTTGTCCATTTAGATTCAAACACATATTAACGAGGTATGCAAGGTGGTCTTGAAGTCTGAGCCATTTCCAGAGCCGATACAGAGTCAACGAAATAAAATAAGAGTCTCATCCTAAGTCGTGATTGAAAACGTTCTTTAACTTAACTACTCCAGTCCAGCAGATTTGACCACTTTCGATTCAAACGCAAATAAACGAGGTATGATAGCATACTCCACAGATATTCATCACTGATTGTGACTTCAAAGACTAAGTCGTTTTTAGAGACGACGTTCAGCCATCGCAATTAAACAAGAACCTAATCGTAAGTCGTAATTAAAAACCTCCATAAAATACTTCAGTCTGGCAGATCTTATTCATTTGGATCAAAACGTAGATTTACGTAATGAATACTTTACTTTACAAATACTGATTGTGACTAAGAAGTCTGGGCCATTTCCAGAGAAGATGTTGAACCAACGCAAGAAAACAAGAGCTTTATCCTAAACCGCAATTGAAAACCTTCATTAACTACTCTAGTCTAGCAGATTTTGTCCATTTAGATTCGAACACATATTAACGAGGTATGCAAGGTGGTCTTGAAGTCTGGGCCATTTCCAGAGACTATACAGAGCCAACGTAATAAAATAAGAGTCTCATCCTAAGTCGTGATTGAAAACATTCCTTAACTTAACTACTCCAGTTCAGCAGATTTCACCACTTTTGATTCAAACGCAAATAAACGAGGTATGATAGCATACTCCACAGATATTCATCACTGATTGTGACTTCAAAGACTAAGTCGTTTTTAGAGACGACGTTCAGCTAACGCAATCAAACAAGAACCTCATCCTGAGTCGCAACTGAAAATGTCTATTAAATACTTGAGTATAGCAAGTTTCAGCCGTTTGAATTCGAACGCAGATAAACGAGGTATGATAGCATATTTTACAGATACTCTTCACTGATAATGACCTGGAAAACTGAGCCACTCTCAGAGATGATGTTGAGCGAACGCAATTAAACAAGAGCCTCATCCTAAGTCATAATTGAAAATCTCTATTAACGCCTTCAGTCTAGCAGGTTTCACCCATTTGGATTCAAACGCAGATTAACGAGGTATGATAGAATACTTTAGAGATACTCTTTACTGCTTGTTAACTCGTACCCTTCATGGGTTTCCATGTTTAGGCCTAAAAAACCTGACCTCTTAAGCCCGTCCTATAATAATCGAGACAATTTAATTGAAAAAAAAAAAATGCATTTGAAATTATTTACATAATTAATCCTGCACATACAATTAGATACTTCATCTTTTTCGACATGACAGTACATAGTAATCACTGAAAAAATTTCATTTCAACGTAGTATATTTCATCCATTTCCATTCGAACATGGGTTATCAAAGTATGACAGTATACTTTCTAGATACGTTTTAATGATTGTACCCTTAAAAGCTGAGCTTTCTTTAGAGACCGTGTTAAGCCAACGAAATGGAACCAAAGCTTCATATGCTTTGAATAAATAAAAGACTCCTGAATCTTAGTCCTGGTATGTTTGAAATGACAGATTTTAACTATTCGCAGCTTTCGCAAGGTAAATAGAGGTTTAAGCTTGATATTTTTTCGAGATCTCTGAAAAATGACTTGGACCTAGGTATTATCGTGTTTTTTTTCTAGTTCCTTTCCACTAAATCCACCACTGTACTAATTTTTTTTTTCAATTAAGAAAATTTTTACCGCTCAGTGGTCTACCACTTTTTTCTATTCAGTGTTTAAGTGAATCCTCCAGGCTTGCAGATTGTATTTGAAGCCTTAATTTAAGCAGCGACAAATTACGTGGCGGCGTTTTTTTCACAATTTGTTTGAGATAAAAATTCGTCGATTGTGGCTGAGTGAAGAATTTGTTGAATTTATTAAATTTAATTCATTAAGGAGGTTCGTCAGTGAAATTGAAAATGCACAGAAAAATCTAAAATGATTGTTAAAAGGTAGACACAATGAAACAACACATTATCTCCTTTTACTTTTTCTCATTACAAATAATAATAACTTTATTCAAAGATTACATCTTTCAAAATGCGTGCAGCGTGATGCACGTCTCGAACGTAACTAACTAGGTTTTTTCTCTCACGCGTCTCCATGCGACGCGTTTCTTAATCTACGCGATAGGTGGCGCGTTGACATCTCGCCCCCTTTGAAAGGACAACCCTTTCAATGTAAATAGAATATGTAGATAAAAAACAACCAAAGTATGACAAAAAAAAAAATAGTGAAAATACATAAAATATATGTGGATGATAAAAAACAAACATAAAGATAATGATATTAAAACTAAGACGCTTAATATTTTAGAACGAGAGCTTACTTCTAGAGCTCATTTTATACCTCGATTGGCAATACGCAGATCTTATGAATCGTTCGCTTTGTTACACCGCTGGAAGTCTTGAGAGTAACTACGCGTACATGACCGTCATCTCCGGTGTGCCGTGCTGTGATTCTCGCCATGCGCCAATTGAGTGGAGGCACTCCGTCATCTTTTAGCAGTACTAGCGCACCTACTTTAATACTATCGTAATTTGGCCGCTGCCACTTATATCGATTTTGAAGTTGGGTCAAGTACTCTCGAGACCAACGAGTCCAGAAGTTTTGTCTCATTTGCGATAAGAGTTGGAATCTTGTCAATCGATTGGTCGCTACGTCTGTCAGATCGGATTCAGGGAATGAATTGAGCGGTTCACCTATTATAAAATGTCCCGGGGTAAGTACCGTGTCATCCTGAGGATCGTCAGAGATCGGACATAACGGACGCGAATTCATGATTGCTTCAATCTGCGCGAAAATTGTGGTCAATTCTTCGAAGGTAAGCAAATTGTTACCAACGACCTTTTTCAAATGGGTTTTCGCGGACTTAACCGCGGCCTCCCAAAGTCCTCCCATATGCGGGGAATACGGTGGAATGAAGTTCCATTGAATGGCTTGATCGGATAGAAACTTGTCTATAGTATCGTGTTCTTCCTTTAGCATGTCAGCAAGCGCCTTCAGCTCATTATTGGCACCCACAAAATTTGAGCCGTTATCGGAACTCAAACTTGCGCATCTGCCGCGTCTGGCAATAAATCGCTTCAATGAGTTGAGAAAGGCGTTAGTGCTGAGCTCGCTAACGACCTCAAGATGTACCGCTTTCGTAGCGCAGCACACGAACACGCATAAATATGCTTTTCCAGTTTTGTTTCGAGAAATTTTTATGCTAAACGGGCCAGCGTAGTCAAGTCCTGAATTGAAGAAAGCTCGAGCTGGAGTAACCCGTTTTCCAGGCAGATCACCCATCAACTGGTTGAGATTGTTGGGACGTACGCGGAAGCATACGACGCAACGTCGTAAAACTCGACGGACTGCTTGGCGTCCTGATATTATCCAATATGTCTGTCGCAGGTAAGCGAGCAGACTTTGAGGCCCGAGATGAAGCTGTTTGAGGTGTGCGTCCCGAATGATTAATTCGATTATCGGATGTTTTGCAGGCAATAAAATTGGATGTCGTTGTGAGTAATCAACGGCAGCATGACGAAGCCTGCCACCCACTCTAAGAATTCCCTCTGAATCCAGAAATGGGCATAACGGAATGAGTTTGCTCTTGTTATTGATCGTGCGATTTGCGTTAAGATCACTCCACTCGGAAACGAATTCTGTAGCTTGTACTGTACGGATTATTGTCAGAGAGGCTCGTTCTAGTTCTTGTACAGAAAGAGGTCCAGCTTGCTTGGGTTGATTATGCAATGTGTTCGTTTTGAAACGCAAGCAATACGCTACAACACGTTTCATGCGTGTGAGTGATGAAAATCTTGCGAATAAATTGAGATCTGAGGAAACAGCTGTAGTTGGTGCTGCTATGGTTTGTTTTTTCAATTCGGGAATGCAGTTTGGAATAGTTGGAGTGTGATTGGGCCATTCTTGGGGCTCTGTGGCTAACCAAGATGGTCCTTCCCACCAAAGTCGATGTGTTTTGAGTACATTGGGTGTCACTCCTCGCGATATAACATCGGCAGGATTATCTTCCGATTTCACGTGAGTCCAGTGTGCGTTCGGAGCAGTACGTTGAATTTCGGCCACTCGATTCGCGACGAAAGTTTGTAGCTCCGTGGGACTACGCTTAATCCAAGCGAGAGCAATGGTTGAGTCGCTCCAATAATGCAAACTGTCAACGTTAATAGATAATGCTTGCAATACGGTTTGACCGAGTTTTGTGAGTAATAGTGCTCCGCATAATTCGAGTCGAGGTAATGTGATTCGCTTGAGCGGCGCTACTTTGGATTTCGCGCAAAGAAGTCGAACGAAAATCTCGCCCGTACTGCTGATACTCCTTGTGTATATGCACGCCCCGTAGGCTGCCTCGGATGCATCGCAGAAACCGTGTATCTCGATGTACTGTGGTTCGGTGCATATCACATGTCTGGGTATCGCGATGGAATTCATGTCGTCAATTTTTTCTTGATATTGTATCCACGTTGTGTGCAGATCGATTGGGAGGGATTCATCCCATCCTACTTTTAGCTGCCGTAGTTGCTGCAAGATGAGTTTGGCGCAGACAATCGTGGGACCCATTAATCCGAGTGGATCATATATTTGAGCGACAGTTGACAATATTGAACGTTTCGTTGCACGACGATCTTTGACGATGCGATGAGTCTTGTACTGGAGCTGATCGTTGACAGTATTCCAGCAGACCCCTAGGGTTTTGATTTCATCGCCTATCGGCAACGTTGTAGACTCCGATGATCCGTCCAAAATCGTAGGCTCATTGGTGTTCCATTTGTGTAGAATGAAACCTGCTGATGCTAATATGTCGGAAATTTCGACTATCCTCTGTTGTAGAGCCGTGATGTTATCTCCTCCGGACAACAAATCGTCTACGTAAAAATCGTTGAGTATCATCTTGCTAGCTTCAGGATATTTTTCGCGATTCTCTAATCCCAATTGATGCAAACACCTGATCGCTAAAAATGGTGCGCTTGCTAAACCGTACGTAACGGTGTTCAAACGAAACTCTTGAACTGGTGAGTTGGGGTCCGAGCGCCATAAAATTCGTTGCAAGTCACGTTGATCGTCTTGCAGTAGAACCTGCCTGTACATCTTCTGAATATCGGCTGTTATGACGTACGGATATTGACGAAATCTTAGTAAGATTGAAAGCAGTTCTTGTTGTATCGTTGGCCCCGTGCGGAGAACATCGTTTAGCGATACTCCCGTCGAAGTGGAACATGAGGCATCGAAAACTACTCTAAGCTTTGTGGTTACACTCTCTTGCTTGATTACAGCATGGTGGGGAAGATAGTTGATGATCCTATTGTCATCATAAACTTCCGAAGCCGCGGTCATATGACCCAATTCTTCATACTCGTCCATAAATGCCTTGTACTGAGATTTAAGATCTGGATGCTTGAGAAATTTCCTTTCCATCGATTTTAAACGCTTGAAAGCGATTTCACGAGAATTTCCAAGTTCTTCGATATTCTTGCGCAGCGGCAATCTAACTTCGAATCTTCCAGCTGCATTACGTCGATGAGTAGCTACGAATTCCTCCTCGCAAATTCTGTCGTTCTCGGAAGGTTCACTGTACGGCGTACCTTCTTCTACGTGCCAAAAACGTTCCAATTGATTTTGGATGACATTCTCGGCAGACAAAATACATGTTGAAGAAACTGTAGGTTGTTCGATATTAGCGAGCCCCATGGAACCTGCAATAATCCACCCAAGTTTAGTTTTCTGAGCAATTGGCTGATTTTTGCCAAGTTTCATTTGACCGACGCATAATAATTCCCAAACTATCGCACTTCCGAGCAAAACATCAATCTTCGATGGAATGTGGAAGGTTGGATCTGCTAATTTGATATTGTTCGGAATCTGGAGATTGCGCTTGTTGATTTCTGATAATGGTAACTGAGCTGTTATCTCTGGCAACACCGAGAACGATAGCTTGACCTTGAACGAGTTGTATCTCGATTGAATCACTGCGTTAGTTTCCTTGAACGCAGCTGCTTGAGTATTTTGAATACCGCGAATGGGCAAGAATTTTTCATGCAGAGGTAAATTGAGCCTTTCGCAAAGCTCACTCGTTATGAAATTCGTTTGAGACCCAGGATCGAGGAAAGCTCGACATTCGTGAATTTCTCCAGAACTGTCTCGAATCTTTATAATCGCTGTGGCTAATAGCCCTTTCTCGTTCGATCGCATAGCGCAGCTCGCCATTGACGCGGTTGTAGTGACCGACGATGACTGCGATCCCCCTGGAGAGTTGTTACTGTTCAAAGAACTAGCATTCGATGAATCGACTTTATTGAAATGCAACAGTGTATTGTGTTTTTTATGGCAAACGCGACACGAACCAAATTGACAAGATTCCATGGTGTGACCGGTCTTTAAGCAATTCTGACATAGTTTGTGCTTTTTTACTTCTTGTTGTCTAACCTGAGGACTGAAGCTAAGGAACGACGGACAACGGAATAATTTATGCTCACTTTGATTGCAAACAGGGCATCCCTCTTTGTCAGAATCTGTGGCTACGTTCGCGATTGATTTTCCATTTTTATTTGTACCTTTAGACTCGTTGGTGCCCGATGGCTTTGAGGCTTTCGATTTATCGACTTGAAGGGACTCTAACATTATGCACCGATCTGTTGTGAACTCTTTGAATTGTGCATACGTAGCTACTTCTCGCGATGAAGTCTTACTCTCCCATTCTCGTTTCGTAGTGCTGTCGAATTTTGCTACCATCAAATGTACGAGAATGGTTCCCCATTCATCGGTATTCTGACCGAGATTCTTAAGAGCACGGACATGTTTTTCTGTCGTATCTAATAGCTGACGTAACAATGTGTGCGACTCTTTTTGAATAAGAGGAAACTCTACTAGTGCTTGTAAATGATGATGAACGAGGACTCTTTTATTCTCGAAACGCTGTTTGAGAAGATCCCACGCCATTACATAATTGTCAGCGGACATTTCTATTGAAGCTATGAGATCAGCAGCAACGCCTTTCAGAACCGAGCGCAAATAATAAAGTTTTTTTATGTTTGTGAGATTCGCATTGGTATCGATCATCGCTGTGAAAGTATCGCGAAAACTTGGCCATTGTTCATATGAACCGTTAAACGAACCCAAATTAATCGGAGGCAACTTGAGCTGACTGTCATGAATTTCGATATTCTGACGTGCGGCGAGATTCGCGATTCCGTTAGCATTATTATTGTTACCTTGGCGTGGTTGGTTTGCAGCGATAAGCGCTTTTGCTGCTGCTACAGCCGTGTAATAACTAGTCTCGAAAGCTTCTCGCTCGCCGTCATTTTCAAACACTGCATCGGCAGCTTCGAGTTCATCCTGTTTTTCGCAAAACCGATCCCAAATGCCCTGAATACTTTCAAGTCTAACCTCAACTTCTTGAATCGTATGATGATCCTCATCATATGCTCGAATCCAATTATGAGCGCGCGTTAACTGACCTTTCAAAACGCCGCGAGATTTTTTAAGTTTATTTACTTCTTCATCCATGATGAATTCGCAAATATAAAACTAAAAAATGATCTAAGGACAATATCGTGTTTAAAATATACAATGGAACGAACTTACAATGTTGTATACGTTACAAAATATTAGATCTGTATTCGATCTAACTCGTAGGATTCTTGTAGATGCGATGAATCGATTCTTCTTATCGACGTCACCTCGGTCCAAGCTGTTGATCTCCAATTCCTTTCCGAGAGCGCTTCACGCGTCTCGTTGTTGATGCTTAGTTTTCTCGAACGACCGTTGAACGCCGGGTGAGAACGCTCCCCCAAACTCCGTGCTGGCGTCGAGTGTTGAGTGATCGCTATGCGATCTCTGTGAATGCTTTGTGTCGAGCTGGCTTGGTAACTAAGACAGTTGCGCCCGTCTGTTATTGGCCTCTGCGTAGCTTGACATTGAGGCTTGCTCGAGTCGACCGAATTCGACTTGAAACGAATGAATATCGATCTAGTCTTTTGTTGTTGTGCACTTGTACTCTGATGCACTGACACTTTTTTATGTTTTTATTCGACAAAGTCACGGATTTGCACGCCTGATGACTCGTGAAACACTGTTTTATTGAATTTTGAGAACTTTTGTCTGTTCTCGGTTGCGATATAAAATTCTCGTTCGTCTCTTTGTTGCGAGCTGCGTAACGAGATGCTGATTATTCTAGAATGTATTTCTAGACTGCAATTTTCAGTAATGTTTTTACTGATGAACACGATAGATATGCGAACGAACTTGCTCGTCCCGATGCTTCGGACTGCGTAGCAAAGCGATAAAAGATTAACGCGCACTTTTTCGTTATTTTTCGTCACATATTCGCGATTGTTACTGTATTTATTTGCCGGTGATCCGGCTCGAAGGACCATATGTTAAAAGGTAGACACAATGAAACAACACATTATCTCCTTTTACTTTTTCTCATTACAAATAATAATAACTTTATTCAAAGATTACATCTTTCAAAATGCGTGCAGCGTGATGCACGTCTCGAACGTAACTAACTAGGTTTTTTCTCTCACGCGTCTCCATGCGACGCGTTTCTTAATCTACGCGATAGGTGGCGCGTTGACAATGATTACCGCATTTGCAATAATTCTATAATAAACTCACATGAATTTTTTGGGAATTTTCGTCTACATCGTTTACACAATATTAATTTTTTTATGCATACATTTTAACATGGGTGAATGGACGGTTTACGTACGTTAACATAGTAAGTTAATAAGAAAATTCCCAAAAAATTCATGTGAGTTTTTTTATAAATTATTTAAAACACGGTAATTATTTCAGATTTTTCTGTGCATTCTCAATTTTACTAACGAACCTCTTTAAACAACTACACTCGACACTTGTAAAAAGATTCGTATTAGTAAAATTTGAATCAGGCTTCAGTTTTGCGCTCTTTGAATCTAGCGATTACGGTTTCACACCCGAGATGTGCTTGGCAAAAATTTCATCATAATAAAACTTGAGCGCTAATCGTCGCATACCATAACACCTTCTATATCTATTTGATTTCGAACATGGGTCAGCAAAGTCCAACAGTGTACTGTACAGATACCCTTTATTGATTGTGACCCCGAAGTCGAAATAAGCCATTTCATGGACATTTTTTCAAAGCATTCTACCTTTGAGTTTTCCGCAATGATAAATTCTAACCATTTGCATCATTTGAAGCGTAAGCGATGCCTCGACTTTCCACATGGTAAGGCTGAAATTCTTGAGATCCCTGACAAATTCCTCGGAAGTATTATTACTCGGTATTATCGTTTTTCTTCCACTGAATGCACCACTTTTCTCTCTGATTTCTTTATTTTTTTTTCATTTTCACTGTACTATGTAGACGCCCACGTTTGCCCATACAGCGGTTTTCTTTCTTCGTCTCCAAATCCCTAAAATGAGAAATAGAAAAAAAAACGCCTGGAAAATTCAGGCGTCGACGGAATCTCCGTAACCTCTTCTAATCCAGACATTCGTTTCACGTCCGCCCTACGTTCTTGCAGACGACCGTGCGCGCTCCTACATTCACTCACCCAAACCTTTCCAAGCCCGTGCGTTCAACGAGCGTGGCGAGGGGTTGGCATTTTTCAATGAAATACCGGCGACGCCGCCACCAGCACTGCCGCCACTACTACTACCATCCCACCACATGGTCTGGACTGAGAACGAGCGCTCAAGTGCGGTGAGGTTATCCCGCTTCTCACTATAGTGAGAAGGAGGGGTAGAGATGTGCCAAGAAGAAATCGCACGATCTTCGCACTTCATCGGTGTGATTTACTACTCGTGAAAACTCGTTTTCAAACCCACTACAGTGGTTTCCACTGATGTATACAGGGTGTCCCATTTGAAACACTACGGTCAAATATCACCTAAAGGAGGCATGTAACGTAAAAATTTTCGAAACACAAGTTGTAGGGTTTTGAGGGGGACATTCAATGCAGACGTCATTTTGAGCTTGCAGTATCGTGCTTGCAAGCCGCAAGCTCAAGGTAATTCTTCTTAACTCCTTGACTGTGAGTGACGCACATATGGGCAAAAAAAAGTCGTGCCATTTTTGTGTGATGACACATATATGGGCATTTGAAAAAGAATCTTTTCCTACTGCATCGATTCAATTGTAATTTGGTACATCATGTTTTTTAGGGTTAGAAAATTTTTTTCCAACACAATGGCACGACAATGTCATTTACCTCACTGCAAAAGGGTTAAATGGCAACCGCATTTTTTACCGCAATGGAAGTTGTTTCTCTTGGCGAGATGTTTTGAAAAATCTCATCATCCATGTTATTTCCTTTGATTTCACGCGAAAAATACGATAAAAACAAATTCTTCAATCCAATCGAAAATTCAAACATTTCTGGCGCGGTTTTGTGTTGATGATCGTTTTTCCGATCTGTTTACTAACCGAGATTATCAAATCAAAACAATAAACAGAAAATTTTCCTACTAGGTTGAGGAATTTGAAAAATAAATGGCGGTTGCCATTTAAGAACAATGACTTTGAGCCTGCGGCTTGCAAGCACGTCCCTGCAATCTGAAAATTACGTCTGCATTGAATGTCCTCCTTGAAACCGAACAACTTGTGTTTCGAAAATTTTCACGTTACATGCCTCCTTTAGGAGATATTTGGCCGCACTGTTTCAAATGGGACACCCTGTATACCTCCATACACACGATATTCGCAACATCGGTCCATCGATCTTTCAACCTTGATAATGGTTTTTTTATGAGTTTTCTCATTTTGTTCATCTTTTCTTAAGAAACTTGGAGTACTGATAACAAAGAGCAGGTTTATACAATTTGTCTTTCCGTAACTATTGCTGATTGCGATGAGTTGTCGAACAGTTTACCAAAGTATTGAATGAGGTATGGTCGATATTGGTTTTGAAATGGCAACCATTTTATACTCCTATTGATAAACTTTGCTATTGTTCTTTGCGTTTTCATTCCGAATCTCGCTTCATGATTTTTTTCTGTCACTTTTTTGCCCTTCCTGGTATTGTGCTTTATTAATACGTTTCGTTTTTTTTGTTTTTTCAAATCAGTGAACCACGGTGAACATTTTTTTTTATTTTCCGCCTAAAATAGTTCGAAGCTGCTTCCGAGTAGCCCTTTTATTGATGGCTCCATATCAACTCGACTTTTCATGTTGGTACAATTTTCCTGTTCAATGGATCGCATTCAATTTCTAGCAGATGAAAAAAAAAGACTTTTTAAAATGAGTGTTGGGTTTTCAATGAAATTCACTCGTATAGAATTAGAACTAATTTGTAAATTGTCCCGACAGCTGATCTCCCTAAACAATTTTCACAGTATTATGAACTTATTTAGGCATGACGTCACATATTTTATTATATAAAAATATTCAAAGTCCCGGAATAGTACATATTTCAGTGCCCATTTTTTCTGCTATCCATTAATGCCTGGACTTGACAGGTCTCAGGTGAATCGTGTGTGTGTATGCTATAGTCACTCGTCGAAGTTCGGCGAAGTTCCCACGAGTTTCACGTATTTCACGTTCGTACGAGTGATGCGATGTCAAGCGGATTATGTTCGAGTCTGAGAAGAGTAATGACTAAAGACAGTCTGCCTATTCCGTGCGCAATGCGATGCATATTCAACTGGAACATTCAGGGGTGTAATAAATATATTTTCCGAGGCACGGTTTTACATTTCGCACATATATGTTTGCATAACTCTGTTATGTGAGGAACTGATACTTTACGTCCACATTGAAAGACTTTACACGAAAATTCATAAGATCTGTACGTTTATTTTATAGTGATTTATCGGTGAAGTATAACATTAACAACATCTTAGGAATTCATAACATAATTGTATTATTTCTTTGAATAGTCATTTAACAGTTGCATCAGTTGCCGGAATAAAAAATCCACCGCACGTGACAGAGCCTTTCGTTTGAGTCTGAGAAAAATAAAGTGGTAAGACTGTCTGTCCATAATAAATATAAATATGTTTACTTATAATTCATAGTGTCTTGTAAGTGCAGTGAAACATTTACCACATTTCAGGAGTTTCTAACTGAGAGAAGCCTTTAGTTTAAATCTGAGACAAGTAAAGATGTAAGACAGTCTGCCCATAATAAACATATGCTGCGACAAAAAGTTTTACAGTTCAAAAATACCTTTTTCCATACCTCTGCTATTTCACACGTTAGCATCTTAGATCTGCTCAGAAGAATTGCACCCGAGAGTTGATAAAATATTTACCTTTATTTCATACTGAGTTCTGAGTGCAATAAAACATTGACCACATCTCAGAAGTTCCTAACTGCAGTTATTCCGTTAAATGGCAATTTAACGATTCCATCATTTTCCGCATGTGACAGAGGCTTCAGTTTGGATCTAAGAAGAGCGGATATGTACGACAGTCTGCCCATAATAAATATACGCTGCGATAAAAAGTTTTATAGTTCAAAATAGTATATTGTGCAACAAGTGCGTAAAGTATGTTATTTTTGCACGAGTGGAAAATAACATGCTCGCACGAGTTGCACATACAATTTTTTGCAATGCCTGCGTGAAAAGTGGTACACAGCAACGGGGTTGATGGACGAAGCTCTCGGTAAGCGAAGCCCCCCGATATTAAAATAAAAATTTAAGAGGTTTAATTTTCATTTTACTTATGTTATAATTATTCAACAAAAATATTTTATTTTATAATTAATTTTAAAAAAAATATTTTTCTCGGATATCAGTAACGATTCATTATCACTGGTCAGTATAAAAAAATACAATCCGCGAGCCCGTCTCATCTGAAAGGCAGTGCGTAAAGTAAAAGCCGTGCGTAAAGTGATTAACTTCACACACGGCGTTCGGAAATCGAGCAATTTACGTCGGCTACCCCCACCCCGGAAAAGTCCACTTTTCGAGCGGGTATTGCAAAAATATCTTTCGCATACTTCTGCTATTTCACACGTTAACATCTTAGATCTGGCGTTCGGACATCGAACAATTTACGTCCGCTACCCCCCCGGAAAAGTCCACTTTTCGAGCGGGTATTGCAAAAATATCTTTTCCCATACTTCTGCTACTTCACACATTAACATCTTAGATCTGCTCAGAAGAATCGCACCCGAGAGTTGATAAAATGTTTACCTTTTCTTCATAGTGACCTCTGAGTGCGGTAAAACATTTACCACATCTCAGGAGTTCGTAACTACAATTAGTCCGTTAAATGGCCATTTAACGATTCCATCATTTTCCGCACGTGACAGAGTCTTGAGTTCACGTCCGAGAGGAGTAAAGGCGAAAGACAGTCTGCTAGAGGATGCAGTGAGGTGGAGAAGGAGATCGAGAGGAAAAGACCAAGAGATCCTTCCTAAGGAATGGGAGATTAGCTCGAGGACGCCAGCCGTCGCGACGTGATCCCGTAATTTCTCTTTCTTAGCTTCTTAGGTACTCATGACACTATACTGCCGGTTAGGGCGAGACCTTGGTGGTCGCCTAGCAGAGGCTATAAAGTCTCAAGAGCGAGCATCAGTAGCTAGAGAGAGCAACCAATTAGAATACTGTGTCGCTCGTTGGTCTCCTGGCTCTAATCAAGTCGGGTCACGCAATTCTTTGAACGTTACCGCACCTCCGCACACTGAATATCAAAAATCCTTTTTTTCCACCAAAATAGAAGTCTTTTCATCGTCCCAAGCTCGTTTCTTCTTATCTCCCACAAGGAAATGGTCTTGGCGTTATTACCCTCACAATTTATGTCAAGCAATAAGACTCAACTATTCTTTGATAATACACGCAAATTGTTTCGTTGAACGTTAACGCTTTTTCATCCTAATGCTACACAATTCGTTTCAATCTCCCTCAAACTGACCGTTCAATCTCCGTTATATCTGAAATTGTATTGTATAGCGTTTTTCACGTATTTATATACTATAAACGTAGAGGCGAATTGTAAGAGTGTTTCGAGAAGCTCGAGGCTCGACCATACAAGGAATCCAATAGTGAATTCGTCTCGAGAATCCGATTTGTTGCTGGCGCGTTTACGCCAATCGATGAAACATCTCGTGTTGAATTCTGCCTATATTCTTTCACCCAAGGCGATATAGACTTTAACATTTCAAGAGCTAGGGAAATCGAGGCTTTCTCATACTCTCTTTATTTCAATATCTATAGCTGGGTACATGCGAAAGGATGGAGAAGACGAGATTGTTCGGATTGTTTTGTGCCGTCAGATCAATAATCGATTGCTTTTGTGATTCCACTGCCAAGCAAGAGATTTGAAAAGTATTCTGTCTGATCAGCGTGTATCAGATTCAGAATTCACTGCAGGTAGAATTGCTTTAACCCGCTTAAAGAAATATACTTTTCTCAACACGGGAAAATAGCCAGTCGAAAGAAGAAATTTGCAATGTCCATGTCTAAATCTGTTCCTCATCCATAAAATTGAAAAGTAGAAAGTAATATTTTAATTTTAATATGAAAAATCCTGGAAGTTGTAAAAAAGGTTCCCTAATGGAATTTTGCTGTTTGGACTTTAAAATTTTTCGAATATCTTAAGAAGAAATCTGAGTGAAATTGCAAATTGAAATTACCGTCGCAGTGAACTGCGACCATTTCTACAGAAGTTGGTACGCATTTGGTTACATAACGAACAATGAATTATTATTTTTTACTGTTTGATTATTAAGTTTTCACGGTACGTGGTCCTATTTTTCCGTAGCAGGTTATCCGAATTTCTGGAAAATTTATTTTGGTGCTTTTGATATCATCAGAAAGAGCGCCTAGAATTTTGTTTCGTTTCGATTCCGGAAAATAAGGAAAAAAATTTGAATGATGATTGAACATAATAAACCGTAAATTAATATCTAAAAAAATAGTCTCCTGTTCAAGGCTTTAAAACAAAATGGACCATTACAAACGTAATCCTGAAAAAAAATTGGCATGACGGTCAGATGAAATATAGAAAGACTCAGTTCTGAAACGTATTTCATAAATTCTGATAGTTTCTTACTTTTCGAGGTCCAAAAAAGAGACGTCCAATGCTCACTTAGTTCTAAACAAAAATTCAGGACTTACGATCTTTACTTACGATTCCCATCGAATTACGCAAATTTTTACCCATAAATAATTCACAAATCCGTGAAGTGTTTTTTTTTCTCTGTTGCAAAAACGTTGCTAGAATAGCGCAGTCTTAGATCTTCTCATTGTGTATTTTCGCCTGCTTATCCTTCGAGCTGGGAGGTCTCAACGACGAGTGAACATAAAGACGATATAGCGAGAGGAGCTTGTGACTCTGCGATAGGGAATTTGCCTCGTTTCTGGAGCAATACGAAGTAAGAGAAAGAGAAGCGCGGATGAGCCGCAAAAAAAGAAGAGGACTAACAGAAAGAGCAGAGGAAACGACAATGGCCTGCTGCCGTCTGTTTTATATTCGTTCCTATATGTTCCCTGAGAAAACTCTCATTTCCAAGCTCGGGCAACGATTCTTGAAATCGAGTGCCACGAGGTCTTCCACCCGTTGCTTCCTGTAGGCACTTTCCTCCACAACGGCTTCTTCCACGAGTGTCTTTTTTCAAAGCCTTTTTTCCTTTTGTGGTAAAAAAACGATTCAATGGCTAATAAATATTGAGTGAAAAATCCGTAATACCTCGTAATGAAAATCAATATCAGTTAGTAATTCTGAGAGGAATAAATTGGAAAATGTCACTTTCAACGTATGTCACTCAAGTATATTGAATTTATATTGCACATGATGGAATTTGTCTGAATAATTATATGTTATAATTTCGGGAGTATTAAAGTATATAATTTCATGTATACTTTATTAATATTCGGGCGAATATCCATTTACTGAAATTTACTAGATTACTCTACTTTACATATAGCAGTTAGTAATGAAGTGGTCGTTGTATCAAAAATATGTTCTGAAAAAAGACTAAATATCAATTACGCGACATAACGTTCGTATAACAGCTTCGCGGTTGTATAGCTATGGCAGTTGAAGTCAGTATACAACAGACTCGGGTCTTACTAGTCTGATGCTTCGATTCACTTGCGGGAAACTATTGGCCGCGGGGCCATCTAGCGGCACAGTAAATAAACTGCTGTGGGAGTACCATTGATTGCATTTTCGCGCAGTGCTTTGAATTTTCAAAACAAACGATTAAATTTTCTTCTTCTATTCTCTATCTATTGAACTATTGAACTATTAAACTATCTATTGAACTAACCTCTCTCTCTTTCTCTAAATACTGAAGATGAAGATCGGAAAATTCAATTCTAAGTTCTTCATTTTCAATAGTCAACATTTCAATTACATGTCTATACGGAATTTTCTAATTCAATACAAACGTTGCGATCAAAAGTTACTTCCATAAAACCATTAAACAGCATTTTTAATACTCAGTTGAAAGTGTCGAATACAATACCATTAACCTCTAAGAATATAATATCAAAATTAAAAAAATACGGTTACCCTTCCAAGCTAGATTAATTTAGATTACGACTCTCTTAAATTTTCATTTCATCTGCTTCAGTTCTAATTCAGTTTTTTAATATCCCGCTACATGTTATATAACTCTATATTAATACGTACATCAAATACAATTCGCAGTAGTGATAGTACTAAAAATATCGCTAAATATACATTAAAGGGATTACATACTAAATAAAATTTTCAGTAGCAGTAGTAGTGAATATATTTCTACATAATTATTAATGAACATTCTTATAATGGGATAACCCTGAGTGAAAAAAAAACCATCCGATGTTGTCTCGCTTGGACCAAAGCAGTCAACGTTTCTATTGAATTAAGCGGAGCGTCCGTTTGGGATGGACGAAGATTTGAAAAAGAACAAACCCTCGGAGCAATAAAAGTCGTGAAATATTGCAACAACAAAAAGCAGCTCGCGCAATCTTGGTAGGGATCCTAATCATCACGCAGCTGGGTGGGCGGGTTTGATCCAACCGAGTGTCTAATTGAAAGGGAGTGGCAGCCGCAGCAACCGCGCACACAGCATCCCTCGTGGCACGACGAGAGCCTGTGACTCTCTCTCCCTCTCTCATCGTGAGCTTTAATTCGTGGCATCGCACAGACTACCGTGCTTTTGTCATTTGCCGGTGGCGCCGTCGTAACGACGCCGTTACGCCACCAACGGCCAAGCAACCACGTTTCTCGTTTATTTTTACCCCTCATTTATCCAAATTTCGTGGACACCTTTTGGCTTGTCTTGAGAGTTTATGGTTCACGACGGCGTATTTCGGTGGAAATTAACCGACAGTTCAGTACCAATATACTTCGTGCTTAAACCTATGTCACCGAAAGAAAGACAAAAACAGCTCCTGACGTCTACACTCCAACTTCGTTTTTATGGACAATCGAATCTTTTTTTTTCCTCCATTTACATTTCTGTCTACCAGAGGCGGTTTCCTCCATAGACTGATTAGCTAATGGCCTAGGGTAGCGAATTGGGGAGCGGCATAATATATACATTTTATTTTTTGGCCCTTCTTAAGGCTACTAATTAGACGCCTCTCGATAATTCGAATTGCAACTTTCTTGCAATACAACCCCCATAGAAAAAAAGTGTACTCGAAAAAATATCGAAAAGTATATATTTTATATACGAACTATACTTTGGAGGAAAAATTTGATATATCGGATATAACTTTTAGTATACTTACAAAGTATATACGATGGTATACTAGTTCATACATATTTTTGGGAAATAAAATATATCGTTTTTATATTCTTCATATAATTCTCAATCCATTATTTTTGCATTCGTAAATATATGTGAATGTATATTTTTTCTATAGTAATTATATATATATTTATGTAAGAAGATGTTTAACACTTGAATCAGTTAGAAGAACATTTGACCAAATTGTTTAGATTCTTTGTCGATATAAGAAATCTATGTGGTCGAGATTTCGTGTTTTTATATTTTATGAGTTGATGCGTTTTTTATATACTACTAATATACAAAAAAATATACTTAACGTATATTAGCCAGATACATGTATGGATATCCAGATAAATATATTTTTCGTATATTTGCCAGATGTACTAACGATTGTATAAAAAATGTACTTTACGTATATTCGCCAAATGTACGTTTGGACGAAATATTGGATATTGCCAAGCACATAAAAAGTATATAAGAAAAATACCACGTACATTATTTATATATTAGTCGATATGTCGAAAAATATACTTTGTTATCATACTTTTTTCCATGGGGAAAAGCAATGAAGTGCGGAAAAAGAACCGAGAAAATATTCCCGAAAGAAGTCGAAAACAGTGACGCTGGCGAATGACACACGTCGCCCTAATTGTAACCGGATTCTTCAGTCGAAAGTATGCGCAAAATAAAGATGATCTGCAAAAGGTTTCCTTAAACAACAACAACAACAACAACACGAAAAGTCAACCTCAACACCTATAATATGTTAACAATATTGACTACTCTAGCTCTTAAAAAGATAAATACACCATCGCCGTCCAATAACAGTATTGTCAGTTGATATGATTCGTTGGTAAATATTAATAAACCTTGAAGAGAACTCAGAACCAGGGTGAAAACGTAAGCAGGATTTTTTTTACAACCTGTCCGATCGTTACGATTGCAGAAAGAAACACCCACATTATTGAATAGTATTGCTACAATAACATACTTCAATTTTCAAAGGAAATTAACTATACGGTTGTGTACGTAAAAGGCAATTACAACGGTTCATTTTGGAATCCAATATATGGAAGTATAAACGTATAAAAAACGTATAAACGTTTTTAGGGTAAATTTACAGTATAACTACATTTTTGAAACCACCTTCAAAAGTATATTAATAATTTAAATGGAATTTGTTAGTGTCATCTAACGATTTTTCTCGTATGGACTAAGGCTGAAAATGTTGCTATCACCTATTGTTATCAGGACTACTTTTCGGGACATTTTAGAGAGAATCATCGCCACAATCGATGTCAAGGAATTGAGTATCAAAATTGACCTACATTGTAATCAAAGATCAAGTCCTCCTCGCGCGAGAGTTACTTCGTAGTTGCTTACACGTGCACGCCTGTGAGGCACGTCTTGGTCACAAGTATCAACTTTCGGAGACACACGATACGTCGTTAAATACGAACATGCCTGCCGAAGTATCCATGACACGAAGTTCACCAAAACCAACCGATAGTATGCACCTTAGTAATATTAGTGTATATGAGGTTCGACATGTGTCCCAAATTTCAGCTAGATTGCTGAAAATTTGAGGCCATTTTTATTCCTATTCTCGAGACCTATTCTCTATTCTCGTTGAATTGACGATCGAACTCGTGCAGTGAGTTTCGAGATCTCTCTTGTCTCGTCTCGTATCGCACATCCGCATCACTACAAATCGGTCGAATGACTCAAACTTTATGACACTCTGAATTTCTAGAAAAATGTCTCTCGTGTCAAAACAAGAATGCAAAATAGAACCTCCCAGGTATTGCATCTTCATTTTTTTTGCTGTTTACAAATCTTCCTTATGGAATATGGTATACAAAGTTGCAAAAAGGTTACAAAGACGTAGCTTCGTAAAAAGCACAAAATAATGAGAAAACAAATTGCAAGGTTCTACTTATTGAGTGTCATAAATCTTTTGAGATAACAGTGCAGTTATTTGACTAACTGCAAAGATTCCTGAAGTAACCGTACAGTGTAAAGTTTTGAAGGTAAAGGTGCATGAAAAGTGGATGTATCTTCTATTTTGGGGGTTATGGTGAAATTTTGCTCACAATATTAATATGAAATTAACTTTCCATTAAGATATACAAAGTTGCAAAAAGGTTACAAAGAGGTAGCTTTATAAAAAGCAAAAAAAATGAGGAAACAAATTGCAAGGTTCTACTTTTTGAGTGTTATAAATCTTTTGAGATTACAGTGCAGTTATTTGACTAACTGCAACGATTACTGGAATAACCGTATATTTTAAAGTTTTAAAGGTAAAGGTGCATGACAAGTGGATGTGACTTCGATTTTATGGGTTTTGGTGAAATTTTGCTCACAATATTAATATGAACTCAACTTACCGTTGAGATAAACAAAGTTGCAAAAAGGTTACAAAAAGGCAGCTTCGTGAAAATAAAAAAAAATGAGGAAATAAATTGCAAGTTTCTACTTATTGAGTGTTATAAATCTTTTGAGATTACGGTGCAGTTGTTTGACTAACTGTAACGATTACTGGAATAACCGTACATTTGAAAGTTTTAAAGGTAAAAGTGCATGACAAGTGGATGTGACTTCTATTTTAGGGGTTTTGTTGAAATTTTGCTCACAATATTATCATGAACTTAACTTACCATTGAGCACGTGAACGGCTATGGTGGTTCGCGCTTTTTCAGGCACAACGCAGCTGTAGTTGCCCGCATGTTTAGGTATTGCATATTCGACAAGAAGTGTGCTGACTACAACGGTGATTTCCTTCTCGTTCTCAATTTCCGTTGTTCGGTTTTCACTGAAAGCACATAAAGTACACATTTGAGAGAATCTCGTTGAACTCAAGCGTAAAGTCCAAGTAACGCATACAAGTAATAACTACGTGTCATATATGTATTATCCACTATTATTGATATTTCGCTGAAATGTTCGAAGCGACAGGGATTCCCAAGAGAATATTTGCAACGTATGCACAATTGTCGACGTTGAAGGGAAATATCTATAGCAGTTACCACGACGCAACCATCGCCTAGAATTATCTCACGCTTCCCAGAAACGGAACAGACTTCATCTTAATCCCCATGGACCAACGTGTCTCCGTGTGTCTTTCTATTTCGCCCGCGAGTGTCGAGGCGATAGTCACGCTTCTGTTAGTGAGAATAATATCCACACTAAACTATGGAAGTTCTGGGGATCAGGTCAAACAACGCTCCTGCCGAGATTTAGTCCTACAGTTTAGTCAAGAGTAATGTTAAATGTATCGTTTAGTTATGCAAACTACTACATGAATGGTCGGTTATGAGAAAGTGAAATAGATTATGGCGTGCTAACTTCTAACAATGCGCTTGTCTAATTAGAAATTAACATAATATCCAATTTATTTCACTTTCTATCGTGAATACTTAAGTCTGTGTATCACTAAAGTTCATTAGTATTGCATTTAGCAAGAATAGAAAAACAGATTAAAATTTCACGATTATTTTTCAATGAAACTTTTCAACCTCGAGTTTGACCTGAAATATTGTGCTGCAACTCAGCTATCTACTGAAGCTGCTACAACCTGATTATCATGTAGAAGTTCATGATGATAAATCTGTATAAACTGTGTATATTGATTTTTTTTGTCGGAAATGTAAACCGGTGAAAAAAAATCCGAAGTCGACATGAATTTCAGGCGTTAAAATTGATTTTATTTCATTTCCCAAATGAGGATTTATGTGAAAGGTTTGTCAACATTAATCCTGTTTGATATTTACAATGGATCTTAATGTTTAGGAATATTTGAATGTCTCTTCAAGCCTTTACATTCAATGATATTTGCAAAGGAAGCCTTTAAAGTAGAACCTTGCATATTGCTTCCTTATTGTATCGTACCTATCGCAACGATTTCTTCATGATAAACTGTATTTAGAATGATCAGCAGTATCAAAATCCGGATTTAGGAGGACTGATAAGCCAGTCAATATTGATCAAGATAGCTGTTCAGCTTTTTGAGACATGGAAAAGTTTGAGCAAACAATGTGCAGGGTTGATCTTCGCAAGATAGTGAGTCTATTAATTGCACTTATAAACTGTCTTCTGAATCACAGGTGAAACAGGAATTGAAAATAACTAGAACCCTACGAGAAACTGCCAATTTCCGATATGATTTCATCCAGACTTTCTCCATACCATTATTCCTCTTCCTTCCTCAAAACGAATTATCTGATCTATACTGAGAAAAAGAATTGTTAAAATCAAAAACAAAACAAACCAACAACAAAACGTACGCTTGCGGGCGGTGAAATGAATATTCGTTTGATCAAAAGAAATACTCAATTGGTCGAAGCCCCTGGTAATACTATTAACAGATGATTCGATTATCATTGCCAAATATTTTGTCCAATCGAAAAAATATGCTTTTCGCCGCCTGCAAACGCACGTTTCGTTGATTTTAACGATGTTCTTTCTCAGTGTAACATTTAGTTCCAGCTGAAAGGTAAAAGTAGTTGTAAAAACTGATCAATCAGTCCCGACAAGTGAGCGAAACAGTTAGAATAGCGCCAATCACTTGTTTGATCAAGAAAACTACAAAGTCACTGGTAGAATAGAGACAGGAAGAATAACTAGCTGAAATTATAGCCTCAAATCACCGGTTGATTAGGGCAATGAATAATGTAGATTGGACACCAACCGTTATAGTTACAGGAACTAAGTCGTTGATAGTACGTACTCTTTTTTGCTATCAATGGAAAAAAGTTGAGACTACAATTCCGATTTCATTCCAGTGAGTAAAAAAGAAGTAAAACTTTCTATTCCGTGCAGTTATGTCACGTGTGATTCTGATGTTTGCCTCACTCTAGCCTAGGACTTCACAAAGCATATAATATTTGCGAGCATACAAACCTGACATCTTTGGTGAGCGTTTCATCGCCTCTCATCCAAAGCACTGACTCGTTGAGCCTCTGCATGATATCCCGCGCCTCGCATCTCAGCTTCAGTGCACTCCCGGCTTTGAGGTGTCTTTCACCGGAAATCGGTCGTCCCGAGTCATCGGTTATCGTCAGAATCGGGGCTGCAAAAAAAAACAATAGAAAAAAATAAAATCAGAACAAGTTAGGAAGAAGAGAAATTCTGGGGCTCAAGAGACACGTAGAGAAAAAGTGGAAATGTCACGGTGAAAAAAATGAACCACATTCAAGCGGAAGGTAATCCCACGAGATAGACTGTTGCTCTGCTTCTGCTGTTGTTTTGCTTTTGCTTTGCTGCCTGCTTTCCAAAAAAGGTATTCTACATCAGCGAATTGAACTTTGGGTTGGTTCGGTTGGAGTTGCCATCGTGGAAAAAAAAAGAGAGCAGATTTATCAGATATAGTAAATAACAATTCGTACGATAGCAAGCAATGGTGGCCAATGGTAATCGTTGCGAATTGGATGATACGTTTAATCTTGTACAACGTGGGATTCCATTGATCGGTATATGAGGGATTCTTCGTCAATTCAGCCACTTTTTTTCTCAAACTTCTTTGATTAGTCTCATAATAGGACACATTTTAGTACTAGTCGAAAGTACTCTCTCCTAATTATTCCAGATTTTTAAATGCAATATTACGGAAAATGGGGTATTTCTTCAAAGTCAATATATCTTGAAAAATTTAAGACACAGAAAAAAAATGTTTCAACGTAAAAGTTGTAGTTTCATGTGAACTTTTCAATGAAATTTTTCAGATATTTTCGCGACTCGATAATATTACTTTTTCGCGAATATATAAAAGGATCATTTTTTCAAACAAGAAGGGCTACTTTTTTTTGCTGAAAAAATTACAGATTCTTCGCGCCTATGTATTGATAACATAGAAAAATAGTTAAAGTCGGACCGATCAAAGTTCTGAAGTAAAAAAATCAATTTATTCAGAGTTTTAAAAAATGTTGTCGAGGAAAAAAACTTAACAACTTTTATTTGAAATTTGTAGTTTATGCGATGTGAAATAAATAAAATAGCTGGTCTATTATAGACTTCTGGAAAACTCCGAAACTGTGGTCCCACTCTGGCAAATTTTTAATGATATCGATAACCAGGCTCAAAGATTCTGTTATTTTTTTCAGCCAAAAAAAACGTATCCCTTTTTTGGTTAAAAAAATAATCTTTTCATTGTGAAGCGAAAAAATGATATTATCGGGTCGCGGAATTATCTGAAAAAATTCATTGAAAAGTTCACATGAAACTACAACTTTTATGTTGAAAATTTTTTTTTCTATAACTCAATTTTTTCAAGATATATTGATTTCAAAGAAATACCCCATTTTTCGAAATATTGGATTTAAAAATCTGGAAAAAATTAGGGGAGAGTATTTTCAACCGGTACTAAATTGTGTCTAATCATGGGACTGTAATCAAAGAGTTTTGAAAAAAAAGTGGCTGAATAGATGAAGAATTTCTCATATAACGCTGACACTTCGCATTCGATCTCGTCTCACTTCCGACCAACCATCTCTGTACTACATCTTCCCTGCGCAGCTCCTCACTCCCTCGCTTTACTCACGACGGAAACGCCATATAGCTGAACCCTGTACATAGTATCAAAGAGATTTAGTGCTCATACCACCGAAGCACATATTCCCTATTGCGGCCACGTTCGGTCCTCTCCCATACCGTTTTTCTCGCTGCGGTTCTGCGTGTCCCGGATCTTCAACCCTCTCCCGACTAGACCCCATTCGTAAAGCTGTCCATCGGCTAAATTTTGAGTTACGAAGGCATTGAGTTACCGAGAAAAAACGTGACTATTTGAAAATTCTAAGATAAGGGAAATATAGACGTGGAGATTGTGCTAAATACACAGGTTCTTCCCGGATCATTTTCTGGGACATTAAAAAAATACCTGAAAACATATTCTCTTATTTCATTTTTTTTAACTGTGAAAAAATGTCACCAGCAACAAAATTTATTTTACTGAAAAAACAAAAAAATGCGTCAGCATAGAAAAATATTGAAAATTGATTATAAAAAATTGTGATGCTGATTTTAGAAAGCACACCAAATGGATAGAAAATTTTACCTCTTAACTAGAAAGGGGTTCAACTTTGAAGGATTCAAATAAGTTGTGTCCTGGATTATGTATAAAAATATAACGATTATTTGATGCAAGAAACAAGATGCACTCAGTAAATCGATCAAATTGTGAGCATTTACATTGAATCTTCCTCCAGGAGTGTAATTATAGAGGTGTGTACTTAATTCAGCTTAAATCACCGGAGAGGTTCCAATCTCACGATATTGTTTTTTGACAGTTGCGTTATATTTTCTAACACATGTAACGTGAGAACGGCTTTACGAATTGATCTGCTAGATCACAAAATTTCGATTTAAAAAAAAAATTAGAAGCCATATGAATATCCTAAATCAACAAAATTTCAAGTTCCCAAGTAAAATGTTTTTCCAAGAGTATACTCGAAAAGTCATGCAAATTTTCATCCATAAAACTGCCTATCATGATTTTTGTGAATTACCACCTACACTGAGAGAAAAATCTGGTAATTCTGAAAATAATATAGTTGGACTGACGACAATCTAACTGTACACTATAGTTCCCAGGAGACCCGTCTATGTTTTATGGTTATACAAAATAAAAGAAAATAGTTGGATGAACCATAAATATAATCCCCAGGAGAGCCGTCTATATTTCATGGTTTTAGCAAATATAATTATAGTAGCAATCATCAAAATTAGAATAGTTTCGAATACTATTCTAATAATTTCAAATATCCCGTTTTGTTGCATACACAATTTCAACGTTTGTTTCCAATAACCTTACAAGCATCGTTTTTTGAACCATATTATCATCGCTCCAACCATAAAACATTGCAAGCCTTTATATTTTCGTTTTACCACGTAAAATCCTTAAATAAACGATACGCTTTTTTCTCAGTGTAGTTATTTGAAACTTTAGAAATTTGGAAATTTAGAAACAGAAGACCCAGGACGTGGACCTTGAGCTAACTGCGGCACTAGACTCTCAGCGGGTTAGACTTTAACGGGTTTGGCTGTATAACTGTCCGGTGAACAAGTTCAACTTGGCGAAAATTTGGGGGGACGCGAGGCGAGAGAGCTGAATTCGCCATGCAGATCGCATACCTCCGACGTTTTCGGAATGGTACGAATGATTCTTTTCATCGGGAAAACCGCTATTAGGATTCAGAGCAACTTCCTGACTGCAATTCTCGGGTGGGCGAGACCGCTATGCAAATTTGATGGAAGCTGCGCACTGCTCTCGACTATCCAGAAACGTTCCCCCGTGTTTCCCGGCTTTCCAGCGATCCAGACCGACTCACACTCCTGTCGAGGGCTGGCTGGCCAGCCAAGACCAACCTGAGCTTGCACCCTCTTCGTTCTATCCCTAGACGACAATGTCAGCGCAACTGTTGAACCGTCTTCCAAGAATAAAAAATAACAGATCTTACCATTTCTCGCGTGAAAAGCGTTTTGTAACCAGTAATGGCCATCTCGATTGGATTAAGACAAAAATGGGGTAGAATTAATCGCTAGATTCAATATAATGACTGCATTCGTATTGGATTAAGTGAACTCGTAGTCCTTCACAATTTTATTGGCATGAATTTTTCACGCATTTATTGTAACGTTGTTTTTTTTTCGTTTTTGCTTCCTCACAGAGGAAGCTTTGTTTTCGTGAAATTTTTTTTCCGAGATTTTCATGTCTCAAAATGTTTTAAAGCATAGAGAAAAGTAGTTTTTACGAAATGTCTGTATGCGTGTGTGTGTATATGCAGATTTTCTTGTACGCACGATAACTGTTGTAGTTTTTTACGGATTTTCTTCTAATTTGGCACGCAAGTAGGTTATCATAAAAAAACGTTTGGGATTGTATTTGACGCGAATCGGTTGGAATTTTTTTTTTACGCCGTTTTCAAAATTGTGCAAAATATCGTTTTCACGCTATAACTTTCGCAATTAAAGAGGCACCGTGCTGACGTTTAGTAAATAAATGGACTACCCATGGAAAATTATGTGTACAAAATTTCGCGAGAATCTGTCAAGCCGTTCTGATTTTATTACAATTTTAATTTTTTCAAAAATGTCTGCAAATGTTACAACTCATGCTAATTCTGAGATATCCGGCTGTAATTGCCGATATGATTTCACGATTATTGATTTCAAATTAAGATTTTGTCTAATTAACTCTTGACATGACAGAAAAATTCAATTGTGGTGAACAAAAAGGAAAAAAAGCTTTTGCGAATAAAAAAAAATTCGAAATTTTTTTACAGATTCATGTTAAATTTTCTTTACACTCAGACGACCATTTAAAAAGATATTTGGTACCAATTTGACACCAATTCGTCGAGTGGTTCAAATTTTATGGCATTTAGAATTATTTGAAATTCGAAAACTCGTTCTAGCGCTTGCTCATGCAAATCACTAGGTATCGAGTTTCAAATTAGTTTACATGTGGACTATCATTAACCAATTTTCGAGTAACAATTTTACACAAAACGGTCGAGCGGTAAAAATTTTACGTCACTTTGAATTTTTATAGAAATGTCTTCCGAGTATAAACAAGCCTGCAAAGTAGAACCTTGAAAATTGCTTCCTCATTATATTTTGCTTCCTACAAAGCTTCCTCTATGAGGAAGCCAAAATTAATCAACATACTTCCTCATAAAGTTAGCTTTGTAGAAAGCAAAAAATTATGAGAAAATAATGCAAGGTTCTACTCTGCAGGCTTGTTACTATATCATAAAGTAAATTTCAATTGATCCAAACTCAAACAAAAATATCGATGCGTGAAGTTTCTTTCACAGTAGTGAGATCACCTTGAAAATAATCAGGATTTTTTCATCTAGAAATATTCCATGCGATGTGACCACATTCAATGGTTTCTCATTACACGTTTGGTTATTACGCCCAAAAAATACATCGTTCTTTGTCGGACTAATTGAATATGAGATTGACAATAAATTATTTGATGTATGTCTTTCGGTACAAGGTAGATAAATATTACGATAAATAGATGTTTACCCAACACTTTTTCGCAATGTGTATTAGCGCTGTTATACAAACACGAATATGTAATGAAATGCAAATTTGATCCATTGCCAATTTTCCCTGTTTTCATCAGTATGTACGATCGAGAGGCGAAGCAGGTCTCTGAGGTATACATTAAGGTACGTGTCGTACGGTAAGTGTATCGAAACGTGTCAATGCACAGATTGATCGTCCCGATGGGACATATACACTGCCCCCAAAGCGCGAACCCATGGCCATACACGTCACAAGTTTACGTTCACAATTGCCAACGCATATTCGATGAATTGCTCCTCCTAACGCATACATCTAATCGATCAAGAATTTCGTCGAACCTAATCGAAGCTTCAGCAGTACCAAATAGGCCTGCAACCAAGTATCGTGGCTGCATAACAACGTTTCGTGCCCGAACGTCGTCGTCACTCGATATGATCTATTACTATTAATGAGATTGGACGGTGCAGGTACATGTATTTGAGATTGAACTATCAACACGGTAGGATTATCCAATGCTTGCTCCAAGATGCAATTTGGGCATGTCCACGCAATTTGGAAACGGGGGCAATGCGGGTCATCGGTATCCACCAAAAACATCACAGAAAAAATATCCTATGGACATAATAGCCGAGGAAAAAATATCCGCAGGAAAAAAAATCATGAGTAAATAATAACCGATAGAAATAAAAACCGCTGAAATAATAACCCTTTTTTTTCAATTTGCAGTACGTATTATAATATGGATAAATGCGGATTTGAAAATGTTATATTTGAAGTGTGTTTGTGTGTTGTGTGATTAAAAAACACAACAATGCTGCGTGTGACAGTGATTGTAATGAAATTTCATCGCAATCAAACAACTTTCTTTAATTGGAATGGTTTTTCATTGCATTAAAATGACATTTAGTGATTGTAATGGAATTTCACTGCATTGAAATTATATTCAGCAATTCCGTTCCGGTGGGAACCGTTCAGACTTTCGTTTCCGGTGTTAAGCGGTCATGTTTAAAGAGAACATATTCTATATTATTTAATAAAAAAACTTGTCCCCCTAAAATAAATCGAGGTTTGCTGTACTGTGTGTAATTTGTCTAAACCGTGTTCGTTTTATTGAGTAACTGCACTCCACACTTCAACTACCCGATGCATGTTTGTGATGTGAATGAATAAATATGGCGACAGAAGCGGGAGGGGGGTGGCGGAACGCAAGGGGGGCCCGGGGCAGGAGCCCCTCACCAGTAGGCTGGAGGGGGGTCATGTATCGCACAAAAATTTTTGTTGTTAAAAAAATATTAATCTACGGACGACTAATGTATAAGGTATTCCAACCCTTTTCGAACGATCCAAAACTCCACCCCCTGCAAAAAAATTGTTAATTTACCAGAATTCATGATTATTTACAAGGGATTTTTCCAATTTTTGAAAATAATTTTTGGATGCTGTTTTTTTTAGATTTAGAAAAACTGATTAAAAAAAAACCCCTGTATCTAAAAAACTATTAGTCGTACAAAAAAATGTATGAGACATAAATGTAGGGGACTCGAATAAACTTTGTAAAACAATTCTTTATAGACTATTTATAATGTAATAAACATCAATTTCTATCACAGTTTCACAATAATTTTTTTTTTCAGTCAATATTTTTTTTTTTTTTTTTTTTAATTCCAGAATATACTCTCAAGTTTGTAGAGTGAATTTATATTTTTTTGAGATGGGCGAAACCCCTGTTTAGTAGCTATGCTTCATTTAATTTCAATTTCTTCTTTCAAAAACTTGATATTAATTACTTTCCGTACGGCGTTTGGAAAACGAGGACTTAAACCTCGCCAATCCCATACGCAAACGCCGACTAGAGAGCCATTAGGTATGGGTATGGGCTCTGCAGTATGGTTATACTGCTGTTTTTATACAATGAACATTTTTTTCTTGTGAGATAAACGTCTAAAGGTTATTTTTTTCGGGTATTTTAATATACATCTTTTTATCCAAGGACATTTTTTCCATGATTTTTTTTTTCAAGGATTTTATATCCTTCGGATATTTTTTCCACCGGGTCATTTTTCTGCAGATATTTTTTCGGTCCTTTTTTTCTGTGAGTTTTTTTTCCAAGGATGTTATTACCTAGATTCACAGGCCGTATGCAAATATGCGTTTGGCTGAGGGAAATCATTTTCAATCAGTTGTTACGTCTCGTACATATTTCAAGGTAACACATCAATATGTGTTATCATAAAAATTCAGTTTTTACCTCAATAGATAAACACTGAATTTATTATTATTATTATTATATGTCGAGAAAATATATTTTAGACTATAAATCACCACTGTTTATAGCCGCGTTTTCACGTTATATAATAACAACTAGTCTTATCTCTAGATACCTTATAGGCTTAATGCGATAAGATTTATAACTTCATTGCTTGAGATTGGAAATGGAATGTATCAGAGAAATTAAAAACGAAAGTCTATAAACTTCCTTCTGACTTTTGTATAAACGACGTTAGTAAAAGAGAAATACCGAATGAATTATATCTGAGTTAAATGCGATTATTAATCAGGATAATTTAAATAGATAACAATAATTGAAAACAAGATGAGAAAATGATCAGGACATAACATAAGCCAATATTATTTATCGATTTCTTTGCCTAGGACAATTTTTTCGTATCTGACCAATGGAAACAATTCTCAATAGTACCTTAATTAAATGATGGAAAGTAATAGGGTAACAATATGCACCGTTTTTGTGTAATCATTATAATAAAATATCAATTTATTGCGTCAAATATTTAACATATATCGATATTTACCATATTCTTGTAATCATATCTGAATGCTTTAACTTAAAAAAAAAATTCCGTCCGTAAATACCCATGTAACTTTTCGACAATTGTACTCATAGTTCTTAGTCAACTGCCAATAAAAAAAAAGTTATGAAAACAAGTCGTTGAACTATAAATTGGCTAACCATTTTCTCACAAAATGAACGAAAAGTTTTCGTGGATAAACTTTTTTGGTTAAAAAGCTAGAATTTTAAATTCAGTGTCAACTGTATACGTAGAAATATTCAAAACGTTATTAAAGTCCATGAATAAATTACACAACGAATTAGAAACAGCACGCGAGTCTGATCTTCGATATCTTATTCGAACGTCGAATCAAGCGAGCCTCCTCGTTAATTCAGAATGAAATGTGGTCCGAAGTATTAACGCAGGTAGAGTAATTTGCGAGAGCTAGCTATTCTACGCGACGATGGCTATACGTGTATAGGCTACACACACACATATATACATATATATATATATATATTTAGCTGAGCAGTATATATAGTATTATTCAAGCGAATGCATAGAGTTACTGCAGAAGCTCGAGGCACTGAATACGTCCTGGCGAGTTAATGTTAATTGCTTCGAGACACAGTTACGCCGGAGGCGTCCGGAACGGGATATATTACGCCCGATGTACTAACGCCCTCTGGATAGTACATGCACTCGGCACGCACGCACGCAGTGCTGTGGTGCTCTGCAGCGAATGGAGTTCCTGAGCTGAGTGAGTCAGACAGGAAGGAGGGACCGGAGAATGAACTTCTCTCTGAAGATATATCGATATTGTGGCTAGGTAACCCGTGAATAAGGCCCTACATTACAAATTCCCTCTCAGAACCAATATCCGCGATTTTTCTTTTGACTCTACGTGTGAACGTTGATTTTCAAACTGCGAAGCTTAATCGACAAACGGCATTGAATTTCACCCGAACGAATATCTCCCTCTAGGATTCATATGCAACGTATGGGGCATTCTTCGCTAAATCAGAAAATTTTTGTGAACCGCCTTGACGTTCATCAAATTAACAATATTTTTGTACTACTTGAAAGTCCCTTGTACTTATTGAAAAAAAAAAAAAAATGGAAAAGAAATTTATAAGAATATTCTGACGGTAAGAAAAGTTCCTAATTTCGTATAAAATGCATTATGTATCGACAGAAAGCAATAAGAATATTATATTTGATATTCTAATTATTCTTCGTTTAATATGTGAGGCATTCCACATGACTTTAGCCACAAAAAAAAATCGAAAAAATGTCCAAAAATCAGGTTCAGTGGTATAATAGATACACCAAATTTTAATTGTTTCGAAATTTTTTCTGGCAAAATATTCCATATTTTTTATATTTCATTCAACCTATGATATGTCGGGAATGATTAATCGTATCGACATCTGAAAAAAAACGAAAATGTGCGTTTTTCTATGGCCCAGAAAAAAATAATTAATTTCGAATAAATTGTGTAATTTCAGACTATATTTCGCTATAAAATTGATGAAAACTTTTTTTTTGCGAAAAGGAATTCGGAAAGTGGCATCGAAAAAAATTGTTGCTAATTGTGTATGAAAATCCTCAATTTTTAGTATTTTTTTTTTGGACCGTGGCAAAGTTCATAAGTTATCGCAGTTTGAAATATTTAAGAAAATACAGTTCACGAAATTTTACGCGTTTCTGCTCCGGTTGAGACATTTGCAGTGCTTTTGTAGAGTGCAACCCACTTTATATAATTTTTACATAACATAGTCGTGAAACAAACTAGAATCGATATATGCATTTGTTTCACCACTATGTTATGTAAAAATGATATAAAGTGGGTTGCACTCTACAAAAGCACTGCAAATGTCTCAACTGGAGCAGAAATGCGTAAAGTTTTATGAACTGTATTTTTTCAAATATTTCAAACTGCGATAACTTATAAACTTTGCAGGGTCCCACAAAAAAAAAAAAAATTGCGGATTTTCATACAAATTTGGCAACAAGTTTTTCGATGCCACTTTTCGAAGTCCATTTCGCAAAAAAAAAAGTTTCATTAATTTTGTAGTAAAATATAGTCTGAAATTACACAATCAATTCTGAATTAATTATTTTCTTGTGGGCCATAAAAAAGCACATTTTCGTTTTTTTGAGTTGTCGATACGATTGATCGTTCCCGAGATATCATAGGTTAAATGAAAAATAAAGAATATGGCATATTTCGCCAGAAAAAATTTCAAAAAATTGAAATTTGGTGTATCTATTATAATCACTGAACCTGATTTCTGGACTTTTCGAAATTTTTTTTTTGGTGGCTGAAGTTATGCAGAATGCCTCATGTATAAAAAGTCCAATGAGAAACTGGTTATATAAAAAAGCAAACTATTTTTTTTGCACCTGTCGTTTCAGGCTTGGCCCGGAATTGATAACTATTAATTTTGCATAATATTTATTGTTCCGCATCGGAGGACTATTGATATATGGATTCTGCAGACCATAGTATATCAATGATTTTAAAAACAGGCAACTTATAAATTAAAAGTTCAAACAATTCGGAATAATTCACAGAATGTTCACTCGATTACTCATAAGATCTGCGAAAAATTTTCTTAAGGAGTCACAAAATTCCCGACGGACTTAAAAACAAAATTGTTCAATTGACATAAACAAATAAAACATCAAATTTTTTTTTAGCTCAAAATAAAACGTCAAGTTTTATTTTCTTATTACTAGTAATATTGAAAAAAGTCTAACGAGAAGCTGATTCCATAAAAAATAATACTAAAATATTGTATTTGCACTTTCAGGCTTTACGTGATACCGATAACGTTCAATTATTCAAAGTGTCTACTGTTACGCATCGTAGGAACACAGATATATTGATGATTCAGCAGAAGTAGTAGTAGTAGTGGTATGAGGATAAAGCTCGAGGCTTTCGATTGGTATTTCCAACATTTCCCATATACCAAAGAAGATACATGAGTGTTATAACGCACATGTCAGGCTCTTTTCCTTTTTTTTTATTTGTTACTTTTCTCCATCATTCTCGCTCTTGCATATATCTATGATCCTCTCCTTCAATAACGAATGGCTTTTGTCGTGGGTCGCGAACAACGTCATATCGATCTTGATAATGACCGTCCTTGCCTATCGATCACGGTGTGTCTGCGATGCAATGTCCACTACAAACTATACATACCCGAAGTTGCATGGTTGCATCTACACACGCGTGTAGCAGTCTCGATGCGTGATCGTCGTCGGCGTCGCCGTCGACGCGATTGTGCAATCTACCATATCACATATCTGCACTCGTTCCAATTGCCACAAGTTTTTCCCGTAGCCAGTTAACTATGAAAAAAAGCGCTGCACCGTTTCAGATTCGAGGTCTTTCCATTTCGTTTACGAAAATTGCTTCGTCGTTCATTATCAGATTGCTCGCCGATGAGATTTCATTCCGGCTGATTTTCCTCAACAAACGAGGAAAAAAGTCACACAGAGCACTGTAATCCCAGGCATAATTTCGCTCGGCATTTAAACGAAAAACGTTTCATTCAGACGGTCGTTATTTTTCCTGGAACACTATTCGCTAAACAATCACTTGGCACTTACAATGTGGAATAAAATCACGCAGTGGATTCAAGTTGTAGGAGTGAAATACTAATTTAAACAGCGCTTTGTTGCGTCGCTGGAACGTTTTTTTTCTCTCTCTCACGATTATCCAACATAATCAACTATCGTTGTTATGCTCTCGGTGCTTTTCCCGTGCTTTTCCTTCAACCACTGTGACTCTCGTTTCTGCAGGGACCTCATGGACTTTCATAATCTTTCCTTATACATTGAAGCGGTTAAAAAATTTGTCGAACCTAATCGAAGCTTTAGCAGTAGAGGAGAGCAGGGCGATATGGGCCCCTTAAGGAAAAAACGGCGATAGGGAACTAAAAATAGCGTAAATGAACCACTGGTAACCCAAAAATAATGATCCAACTGGTTTTAGAGTGCGTCCGCGAAAAAAAAATTGTAGGGCGAAACGGGCCACACAAAAATTTCACTTTTTCTTTCTTTGCAACTGCCCAGTACCGCACCCTTTACATTTCTTAGGTATATCGTACTTTACCCTGAAACGGACAGCTCAATTCGTGGAGTAAATCCAAATAGCGGCAGTGTTTTGTGCTGGCAATCACGTTTCTTGCTGAAATAAGCGATCAATGCCGAATTTAATGTTTCTAAGAGCGTACATTTTTCATTTGTTGCCTGAATGATGCATTCTGAAATTTGAGTAGCCATCCGGAGAGGAAAAATTTTGTGGAGCGAAACGAGCTACCTCGAAAATTGCTAAATTCTAAATTCAAATAATCGCGCCTTGTCAAATTGGTGTGCGCGTAGCTTCGCCAATAGCGAGAGAGTGCTGAACGCATTTTCGAGGCTTGAACTTAGAGAACGCGGCGAGTGAAAAATAATCGAATCGGACGGCCTGATATTCACCGGTGTGGTCAGTGTCTACGTCAACAAAATCAAAACAAGTGCAAAAGCGTAAGTTATTTTCAACTTTGATTCGCGTGTTCATTACTCGTTGACAACAATAAAATAAGTGACTAATTAGCATCTGATGAAGGTTACCAGGGTGCAAGATGGTGCGAGACCTACAGTGAACGTTTGAACGGTAAACATGGGGGGGGAGCCCGTTTCGTTCCGTCACAAGGTCGCATGCAAGGGGGCCGTTTTCCCACAGTCAGTAGATCGTGTTGAAGGTCCTCTTCCTTCTTTTGACTATCCGAGCTCGTTTGTAGAAATTAATTTTTCACCAAAAATTTGGGCAGCCCATCATGCCCCGTTGCTACTTCAGAATTGGGGGGCCCTTTTCACCTCGGGGGCCCGTATCGCCCCGATCTCCCCTACCTAGTGATGCAGATATGCGATACGAGACAAGACAAGAGAGATCTCGAACTCACTTCAGGAATTCGATCGTCAACTGACCGAGAAAAGGTCGATATCGAAGAAATAGTGACATTCATTCTCGTTCTTGAATTTGACAACGAGATTAAGTCTTGTCTCGATCTTGTTGCATGGATTTGACGGAACACAAGATTCTCGCCCGTTTCCCGTACTATTTATATTTCCCGAATGCGACATGATACCACCCTGAGCACTATGTCGCGATTCAACAGAAATTCTCAAGTTCGGGTCAATCGTCCCTTGTTATTCTACATTAACGAGATTTTGATCAATTTTAGAAGGCGACGATATTAACTTTGTGCAGAGCTTCGTGAATAAGATAGTCTACTCAATAATGGATGGGAGTGTATTTTTCTTAGAAAATACATATATTATAGCAGAAATAAAATTATAGCAGAAAAAAAATTAATCTTGACCAACTCTCAATCGCCATGGCTGTATTTTATTTGACATAAAATATAGTTGCCCCGTTTGGTCTGTACCCACTTCTTACGGAACAGATTAAACACTAAGTTTCGAGATTCTCGCTTGTTCTCGCATGTCAGTTAAAAACTATGTCACTCAAGACAACGAATTGACTTCACATGAAACGATCGAGATGAGATTTAAAAAAAAGGACATGCGCAAGCGAAAACGAGCGAGACTGGCAGAATTCTCGATTCAAGTCGCAACACTAGCAGTATCAAATAGGCCTGTGGCCAATTATCGCCGCTGCATAACAAGGTTTCGTCCTAAAACGTCGGTCTCACTCGATATGATCTATTGCTATTAATGAGACTGGGCGGTGCAGGTCTTTAAGGCATAAAAATGACAAATAAAAATTGATTCAGACGGTATAAATTTTTTTCAGAAACCTTCGCCAAACAACAACTCAACACAGTACAGAATATTGATTCTCGCAGTGAATTAGAGTAGTTAGAGATGAATACAAATTCAACCAGCGATTTGTTATGTCCCTTCAACGGGTGGGGGTCAAAATAGCGAATGACCAAAATAGCGAATGGCTGAAATAGCGAATTAAAAAAATAAGAAACGTCCAAATGTAGAATGTCCATAATTATGGAATTTGCTTTCTTAGCTATTCGCTGTTTATATAATTCGCTATTTGGAATGCAATAAGATAGAGGTGAAAATAATGAATAGTCAAATAGTGAATGGCTAAGATACCGAATTTCATGATGATGACCATTCTAGATTCAGACTTTTCTAATTTCGAAATTCGCTATTCGAATAACCAAAATAGCGAATTTAAAAATGAGGAACGTCTGAACGTAGAATGTCCATTCGGGTTTTCAGCCATTCGCCATCCTTGTAATTCGCTATTTTGAATACATTTCAATAAGATGGAGGTATAAATACCCCCATGGAAAAAAAGTATACTCGAAAAAATATCGAAAAGTATATATTTTATGTACCAACTATACTTTGGACGAAAAATTTGATAAATAGGATATAACTTTTAGTATACTTACAAAGTATATACGATGGTATACTAGTTAATACATATTTTTGGGAAATAAAATATATCGTTTTTATATTCTTCATATAATTCTCAATCCATATTTTATGTATTCGTAAATATACGTGAATGTATATTTTTTCTATAGAAATTATATATATATATTTATGTAAGAAGATGTTTAACGCTTGAATCAGTTAGAAGAATATTTGACCAAATTGTTTAGATTCTTTGTCGATACAAGAAATCTAGGTGGTCGAGATTTCGTGTTTTCATATTTTATGAGTTGATGCATTTTTTATATACTAGTAATATATAAAAAAAAATATATACTTTACGTATATGAGCCAGATACATGTATGGATATCTAAATAAAAATATTTTTTGTATATTTGCCAGATCTACTAACGATCGTATAAAAAATGTACTTTACGTATATTCGCCAAATGTACGTTTGGACGAAATATTGCATATTGCCAAGTATATAAAAAGTATATAAGAAAAATACCACGTACATTATTTATATATTTATCGATATGTCGAAAAATATACTTTGTTAGCATACTTTTTTCCATGGAGCTAGCGAATGGTCAAAACAGCGAATAGCTGAAATAGCGAATTTCATAATGATGACCATTCTGGCTCCAGACGTTCCTAATTTCGAAATTCGCTCTTTTAACCATTCACTGTTTGGTCATTCGCTTTTTTTACCGGCACCCATTTGTTTTTCTCACAACGCTTTCGTTTTACTAACTCCCCACCATCGTCGTTATGCTCTTGGTGCATTTCCCATCCGTTTCCTTCAACCGCTGTGGCTCCTGTTTCTGCAAAGACCTCGTGGTCTCTCATCATCTTTCCGCGACTATACCGCCACGCCACCGGATGCGAATTGTTTGGCGAAAGTCGTCAAGGAAAGAGAGAAAGAGAGAGTGGAAAGGCACACAGGAGAGAATAGATAGAGAGGATTATATATACATAGCGTAGAGAACGTCGTCGATCGATCCCAGAGCGCGCGGACCTCAAAACTTTGTTCCTCCAAAGCTCGTGGAGAATTTTCCACGGGGACGCACACTCGTCGTCTATGGATGAGGAAGCTGCAGTAGCAGCAGCAGCGAACGGCCGAGGGGTTCAAACTTCATTTCCGAAGTTCTTTATCCGTCGACAGTGAATCGAGTGCTGAGTAAAGAGGGACTGAGAGGCTGGCATGGGAATAACCCATCTTGCAGTGTCTATCAAATGTACTGTACGTAGACGAACACAACTCTGGTGCACAATTCAGATTCTGCTACATTTGAGCTCTCATTTTATTCCATTCTATGGAATGTCAAAGACGACTCGATTTCCTTGTTTTCCTTTGCAAACGAAAGCTACGAATAACCAAAGCCATCAGATGTGAACGTAAAATGCCTCGGAAATAACGGATAACAAAGTCGTAGCTATATAAAGCGACAAATGGATTCAATAAATAATAATGGAGATAATGGTTTTGGAATCCATGACGGGGTCGAGTCCTCTTCCTTTGATACCCAAACGATACACTGAATATTCGAGACTAGAATCTCTTTCTACAAATAATTCATTCGCGGACGTCACTTAGCCGTACTTTTGCTGGTGTATTTCGTGTACCGCTGAATTTCGAGATCTTCCTACCAACTTCTGCTATCTCTATTGACAACTTTCTACATCTCGTGGCTTTACCTCTCGACGAATTCGTATATAATAGAGGAAGCTGAAGGCAGTGAAGGAGAAAAGCTGGTCTCGTTTGTGACTCCTTTATTTATCCAGGACTTTCTAATCAAAGCAATCTGCTCGTCTACTGGAAGCTCGACTCATATATACAGGCCGTTCCATGTCGTGTCCATATCATTGTTATCGCACACTTTCATTACATTTTTCGTTTATTATTATGTCCTCCTCTAAGTCTGTAAGAACTGTAATATTCTGTAACTGTAATACTGTATGTGAAAAAGGCTGATGAATTCAAAAGAGTTCGTGCGTATTGAATATTACCAACGCAGCGCTTGGTTCACAAATTGACGGTAGCTGCTGCGATTTTCACAAGTCCAATGAATGTCAAACATCACTTATACAGAGATACAGAGAAACTTGACTTATATGAGGAAAAAGATTTAAATAACTGCATGTACCTTAATCATGAAAATAATTAAAAAGGAGAAATTTGTAAAGACGTTGAAGACGAGTAATGTAAAAAGATTCAAACATAAAATCTGGACGCCACAGCACAAAGATCCCGGATTTAGCCTGAACTCGGCTGAAACCTCGCTCGTATTATGACAAGATATAAGGAACTTGAATGTGGTCCACAATTAGCTAAGATACGGCGAGTATTATGGTAAAACATAAAGAAACATCTGATCAAAATCCGGCTCAAATTCAGCTAGTTCTATATCAAGAAGCATCGGATTCCGATGCGACCCAGATTTGACAAAAATCTGGCAAGCCCGATCAATGAAAAAGGTAATGATCTGAGATCTGGCCCAAATCGTCAAAAAATCTGGCAAGTCCGATAGAGAACAATTTTGAAGCTAGTAGAAATCTGATAGAAATTGGAAAATCCTGATAGATGTCGGTTAAATTAGATTAGATAAGATGTTATCATTTTCGATTTGACCCAAATTCGGTTGAGGTCCGATGTGGATGATGAGGCATTTATTGGCGATTCAACATGAGTCAACCCGATTACATTCCTGCGCGGGTCATTTTTATTTCACCCCTGCACTTATATTTGTACTTCTTATGACGAACCTATTAGATATCAATGATGTATTATAAATGAATTAACCTTTATAAAGCGACAAATCTTCGACAGTACTGTCAAGAAAGTCGGAGTATATGTTCTGCTTTTGACGGTAGTCGGATAACCAGGAAGATCTAAAAGGACGGAAAATGTGAGGCAGGTCAACTTGACGTAGAAAGTCCATGGCGAAAGGACGGTATTGAGAACAGTAGAGCCACCGCAGGTGCCGGTTGGCTTATTTAGTCGCCTGGAAAAACACGTCGCGAGCCTTTATCGTATTTTCGCCTTCTGGGGTTTCCTCGTTGGTTCGTCAGGCTGGGATAATTTCCGGCACATAGAAAGTACCCGGTTCAACCTTTCGCATAATACACCCACACGTATGTGCGCTATTGTTCGTAGCACGAGGAAATTATCCCGTGCGACACGACTTCATACGTGTCTGACTTTCGAAAAACTGTTGAGTTCTTGCCTCGAAAATTCGTAGTTTTCTCATGTTCTTTTTATTTTTTTTTGTCCTGAAGGGTCAGGAAGCAAACCCAACTGCAAAAGCTTCGACGACTACGAATTAATTACACCACCTCTCGCGCCCACTTGCCATACTCCAGCTGCTTGCTAATTCTTTATCTCATATTCTCCTATCGCATTCGCGCATCAACCAACGTTCTACCTCCTGGCGAAAATTTAATTTGTCACGAAATTTCATTAATTTCCGGCGTTGAGAGGTCACCCCGAGTCTCAAACTAGCGCCTACGATGCGCCTCGTTGAAAAGCTCCGGCCAGGTCACCCAACGATTCCGTTTAATTTAAATTCGGCCGGAAGTTACAGGAATAAAGCGTCAACGTCAACTTAACACGAGAACGATCTGCTGCAACTTCTTTATAAGCCGCACTGAAATTGCATCAATTATTTTATCCAGATAAAGTTCGGGAGATCGAGCTTTCGAATTTTACACTTGTAAAATATCAACACACTCTATCGCATCCGGCAGGAAATGAAAATAGTAAAGTAGGGAAACGGTATGAATGCCTAGCCCCTTGAGGTAAGTTTCACATTGTTGTAAAGAGGGAGTTTGCATTATAACAATATGGCAGAATTTTTAGTGGCCAGCAGTTTTTACAATAGCGTTGCAATTATTCTCATGGGAAATTTTATCAAAAAATTGTGGGAATACGTCAACCTACAGAAATTAATTTGCCATTACAAAATTTTTGCTGTTAGGTTACGAAAGAGTTCAAAGAAATATTGCAAAATTTTCTGTCATTTGTCTTCGACAACCTTGACCAGTAATTTTTAATACTTCTCAATTCGATCATCAGTGATCTCATTTGAAGATATGACGCTGACAATCGTAGCGTGATACGTAACACATGGCGCGTTTTTATGGGACCTTGGAATTGGACTGGCTATCCAAAGTGTTGGGCTAATCGCCCGAGTTATATCCTGGACTAGGACACAAGGGACTCACTCTGTATCCGTATGATTCGCCGGTAGTGCAATTTCGGGTGGTAAAAGTAACCGTGCCGAAATGATCGACTTGCGACTCAGAAATCTGCAAAGCGGCATTTTTTAAAGATATACTGTCAAAAAAGATTGGATGTTTTCGCGCATCAGCTCAAAAATCAGAGTTAATGTACAATTATGATATACAAATCAAGCACGGGGAAAAAGGATTGGTTGGATAGGCTTCAACCGATAAAACTGATTGGGCCAATGAACAAGTTGGTTGCGGAATGAAATCGGTTGGCCGGAGCGACAAATTTGTTGGTTGGCCCAACAAATCAATTAGTTGGCTACCAACAAATTAGGTAATTCAACCTAATTTTATTTATTTTTATTCCCTTGACTTGTTTGTCAAGGGAATAAAAAAAAATTGGTTTTCCTAGTCAAGTCAGTCACTTGGACCGTATTTGGCAACGCCAGCTAGTTGAGGCAACCAACTATTTCGTTCCGTAAGGTACTTTTACAGTTAAGTTAAATCAAATTATCAAAATTACTGTATCAAAAATAAATTTGATATCGCACTTGTATAGTCAATTTAGTTTACTAGACTATGCATAAAGACTTTCAGTACATGTACAACGAATTTCGAATGGATTTTGTTCACAGAATGGATTTTGTACAAGTGCTTTTCAGGTGCTTTAAAGTCCGAGAGATGCTTTTGAAGATATCTTAACACTTCGTCTCATGTGGCGAAGGGGAAAGTTCAGAAAATATCGTGCGATGATCATAGGATTACATATTCCGCACGTTTTTATTGCGTATATGGATGAGAGATCGGTCAAATAGGTCCTCGCAGGAGAGTGACTATATACACCGAGAGATAAGCATGGTCACAATCTTTATAGTTATCTGGGGATTGAGATATAAATGGCAATAGATGATGTACTCCATGTCTGCCGTCAAATATTTACGGCCATCGATTGACACTATGAAGCTTTGGTGTCGTGAAGCGAGCCTTGAAGATCGACAACCAAAGACAATTTCATACTCGCACCGAGTATCTTTACGGTAGTACGGAATCAACCACCGTAAAAGTCCGTCCATCCCGTCGCTAGTAACCCTGGAACTTGACGTGTCGTTAAAAAATAAAAAATTGTCATAAAGCTTTGGTAAAAAGATCGTTCTATATTCAAACAAGCTGTAACTGGCTGTAACATTATCTTTAAAGCTGATGTACGTCGATAGTCTGAAAATGTAACAGGCAGCTTTATTGAAAGCAGAGTTATTATTGTTACGGCGATTCTTGGATGAGAATAATCCGACCGAGAAAATTCAATAAAATTCAATTTTCTTTAATTATGTTACTGATTAACGTATACGAGAACATTGGTGTTTTCCAGAAAAAAAAAACATTGTATTTTCTATAGCGAATCTCTGCCTTGGACATTTGAAGAAATCGATACTGTTTCATAAATAATGAAAATAATCGCTACATCAGGAGAAAAAAAGATACTGTCTGAAGAACAATAAAAATAACCGCAAGATTTAGTAAATATTTGAAGAATTCCGAGAAAATATTGGAAAGCTTTAAAGATCTACAAACAGTCCTATTCCGGAACACATAAACGGAAGAATCCGTAGGTTCCGTTACTTATGCCTCTGGCAGTCAAATAGAAACGATTTATTATTACACTTTTGTGCACATTTCAATTCATGTTCAAACAAGTTGTGACTAGTGGCACTGTTGATTCAGGAACGGTACCAAGTAACTACACGTATCATGTTTGGGTCACGACGTCATCTTCAAAGTACATGTATGTCGATAGTCAGGAAACGGAACAGCCGTATTGAAAGCCGGAACCATCATCGCTGTGCGGAGATTCCTAGTTGAGAACTAACCAACGACGTTCACGTTTCGCAGGGCTCGTTATATTCGGATCGTCAGTAAGCGAATCCAGCGATCGTGTGCCCGAGTGGATGGGTCATGGCTCTGTGTTTCTCTCTCCATACTCCTCATCATACATTACTGGCAACGGTTCGGTGTGCACACGTACTCGCTTCGGACTCGTTGACGAGTGCACCACAGTTTCAATAGTGACCCCCGAGTTTATAGCCAGAACAGCTCCGGCCTAGTCACGACTATGTTCAATCCAATCAAGATTTAACCAATCCCAGCATAGGTCATTCAACATGACCGCATCCTGTTGTTGCTCATGTAACTCGTTTCGACATGCTCAATGACATGAAAGAAATTATTACAGGTTTTTCATCCCGCAAAACAGAATAAATGGCTGTTCACAAGGATCTCAATAACCCTCAAAATATCTGCCCCAAGTAGAACGTTGCAAACTGAATTCTTGGTATTTCCGAGATTACATTAAGACAGATTAAGGTTGATCAAATAACGCTCGCTCATCGAAAAACCTTTGCAAGGTCTGAAAAATAATTGTATAACGCCAATTCGGTTGAGCCAACCTCCATTAGGTTTCCATGAGCGCGATTGGGTCAACTACATTGACAGTGATTGACTTAACTTCATTATTTTTACTCCGTATATCACCGACGTAAGGAATCGTCATTGAGCCAACCCCACACATTAATCTCTCACCTTCATGTTGGCTCCATGTCTGATTTCCCTCAGTGTAATTGTAATGAAAAAACCGATTCCACGTCCGTTAACATCAAATCGGAAAGATCGTTTGCCTTATTTCTAATTTCGCTCCATTAAGACATAAATATCTCTCAGAATGTATCAACTTAGAACGTCTCCAGCTCAGTCATGACTGAGTTTAATCCAGACAAGATTTAAGTAATTGCAACATACGTCATCCAACATGAACGGATCCTGTTGTTGCTTATGTAACTCCTATCGACGTGCTCAATCATATAAGATAACAAATTAAAGTTTTTCATGCGGTAAAATTGCATAAGTGGCAGTTCAAAAATCTGAATAACCTTCAAAATGTCTGATTCTTAGGACCTCGCACACCGGATCCTTTTTATTTTCCAGATTACGTGAAGACGCGTATATGTAAAGCTATGTTGAACAAATAAAGCTCTCCCATTAAAAAACCTTTGCAAGATCAAAGGTTTTTTAACCTTATCTTATAACGCTTAATACCCTTCGTCAGCCTTGAACTGTTGCAACTCGAACCAACCTTAATTGTATCCTTATTCAACAAAGCTTCCTCCAAAAACAAGTAGAGAAATGATGGTGGCAGCTTCCAAGTTGGAAATACTTTCAAATTGTAATAAAATAACCGTGGCCACGTCACTTAACATCAGATCGGAAAGTAGATTGTTCGCCTTATCTCCAATTTTCATCCATCAAGATGACATAAATATCTCCGAGAACTTATTAATGTTCAGTGTGCGGCCATTGGCTCGGAACTTTTCACCCTCGTTTTCAAGCCACGTCGAGGTTTTCGTACACGGACAATTGGAAAGAAATAAAATACTATGTGGGATATAACTGCCAAGAAACAATGGCTGCGGTCGGTGCATTGATTTTTCTGATCCCATCGAGAGAGCCATGCAAGTTTATGCGAACATTCCGAAGGAAGATCGTCCAACTACTAGGCAAAAATACTTTCACCGAGGTAGTCAAAGAAGTTACCAAGTGGTGTACTATAAGCCAGATAGACTGTAGAATAGTTCTACTGGTGGTGCGGTATGACTTGGAGAATTTGTTCCGTCACCCGGCGACACACCGGAAGTGTAACAATGTCGATCCGTCCGGTTGCCTTCTGGTCCCTTTTGGTACTTGCGGTACAGCTTTTGTTCAACGGTCGGGACATCCTCGCACCGACTCAACCTTATTCTCACTCAGTCTCTCGACTGCCACCCGGATCAGATTACTGGCCGTTCCGCTGCTACTGTTTCTGGCCCACAGACCGAATAGACGAGAATGCGGGCTTCCGTTGCACCGATTTGACGACGTAAAGGGAATTGGGATACCACGGAGAAGGAGCAGGAGTATAACCAATACCTTTTGCGCTTTCGCTATATGCTCCACTCTGTGATACACTCTTCTCTACCTTCATGGCTTTGGAATGAATCTGCGCTGGTTGACCTTCGTCTAACCCTAACCCGATTATTCCGGGGATAAGGTTTTCCTTCGAGTCTCCTGACCGACTACGTCTCGACCCAACATTCTACCAATTCTCCCCAAGGAATATCCGATCACCTAACTCACCATCGAATCGAACAATAAAGTCAAACTTTCCACCTGACCCGGCTCATTATTGCCAATTATTGATCAACCCTTCCGTGTGTTATACCTTTTCTGGATGTCAGTCGTCTTCATTGTCCTTACCGTTTATTCTGACTCGGTTAACTCTCTTTTTTTGCTATAATCTGCACGCTAGTCGAAATATTCGGATGAAAAATTCTAGGAATTTATCTGGAAATCTCTAACATTTCGAACAAAAATTTATCGATTTTCTGCATATTTTTACTCTTTGGCGGAAAGGTGCATTCTATTTTTGAATGTATCCGCGTAGAGATCTCAATTTCTCAGCTGAATGCTCTTGATATATATGGAAATATAGATTTTCCCGACTTTTCCTCTGTTTTGTAAAGAGGTTTTCGTAAAGTAGTTGAAATAATTCTAACCGTTCGTGCATTTTCTTAAGATAAGAGAAAATTTGCGGTTGTGTTGGAAATTAAACGCCTATGTTTTCAAACTTCTTCACTCTCATTATTTTCTCTCTATAATGAGAAATATTGTAAGAGATTCTATTTTAAATATGCAATATGACATCAAAAAATCGATGCGACATGAAAGTAAAGAAACCGATACCGTCTAAAAATAATGAAAACAACCACGATATTTAGTAAATGTTGGGAAAATTCAGATAAAGGTATTTGAAAACGGTAAAAGTCCTCAAGCTGTCTAGTCTTTCCAGAGGAAATGGCAAGACAACATTTACACAAACGAGTTTCTTGTCGCTTTAACAAAAGCGCGCCAAGAAACACTAAACAAACAATGAATTTGGGTTACAATGTAAACTAAGTAGAGACAAATATTCGTATCCGACGATTAAAGAGGAGATGGAGAACTTTTGACAAAATACAAAAAAGTTAAACCACGGTTTTTTCTTTGTAGCAGGTAAAAAAAATGATTATTTTTTTTTTTTCAATCAAAGAGGCACTCATGTTTTTATATCTCTTTTGAATTACTACAAAAATAGTTTTTCGCATTTGCCACCGTCCACATCTCCCTTACAATAAATTTATGAGTTTTAGGTCTAATTATATACTTTACCAGTGATTATAACGTTGTACCTCTTCACCAGCGATTTGTCCTGATCGATTTCGACCTGACACTTGTAGAGGCCAGAGTCTCTAAGCGAGGCATAAGCGATTTGTAATCTCCAATTGTTCGGATATCTGAAAAAGCCGAGATCAAAGGAAACAAATATTAGAAGAAATCGTGGGTATTCATTGAATATGACTATCTTTTTTTTCTGCTTATTGGTAGGAGATCAAACGACGGGGCTTTTCTTGGCTTTGCCTGAAATCTGCTATGGAGCTTCAGCCACTGAGAAAAGCGAAAACCAGACAGCTAGACATTCCTTCGTTATAATGACAAATGCAAAGACTTTTATGCCCCTTTGAGCCCACAAGAGTGCCACATAATGCGCTGAATCTTTCAGTCTAGGCAAAGTCGAGTTTCTGTGGGAACTTATTTCACGCCCGTTTATCCCAAATACCATTCAAAGGAAAGCGACTCAAGGAAAGTGAGGCAATACGCTTACTGGTAGTTCAGACTGATTCTTCGGTCGACGCTGTACGACTCTCGTTCGACGGTGAGGAGACGAAAGGAGTCTTTGTAGTGTTGAAGCCAAGTCACCTGGACAAAGTTAAAGGAACAACATTTATTTCGCGCATCATTAAATTTATTTTACGCCGAAGAAGCCATTCTTCATCCCTCCAAGCATTCATCTTTCTCTGTTTTTATCACAATTATCATTATCACAAATTAATTGAACATCGAGAAAAGGATTTCTACAATTTTGAATGAATGGAGAAATTGATTTATATTTTAACTGATTTCAATGACATATTTAGTTGCATTTGTAATTCAAAAAGAACATTCCTTTAATCCAAAGTGATGGTAATTTATAAACGGGTATCGATGTTTATTTTAAGAAATTATTCGAAACTATTTTCGTAACCTTTCTAGATCCACTGCATCGTTGAAAAAAAAACAATGTGCAACAGAACTCCGCCATCTATCTTCTTTAACCTCATATTTTTCATAGGTTACGTTTTTTATGGCTCGGAGGAGATTTCTCTGGGAGTGAAGAACGGTTAATCGATGGAATAAAATATTGTATAATTCGATGTCACTATCTTTTATTGAATTTAAGATCATTCTAAGGAACGATAATAATTATTTGATCGTCGTTCTAGAAGTTTTTGATACGCCGAGGTTTCAAGAGATTTCTTTAAATCACTAAAACTTTTTCACTCGGTGAAAAATAGCTAAAAATCAGTGAAACTTTTCGCGTCATATTCTTCGTGTTTATTGCTCCCATTAGTAATGCATCTACGCTCAACAATTTAGTAAATCTTATGTGCTCATCCTGAACATACTTTTTTTTTCCAAAATAAGCCGAGAGCAGAATGATTGAAAGAGTAAACCGTTAGAAAAAAAGAGATTTTACCAATTTTTATACACTGTGAGACTTGAGTATGTCAAATTTGAATATTTCACCGACATTTTCGTATAGAGAGCGTTCGCGTACCATGAGAACGCACAACTAAGCCTTCAAGCGTACTTAGGCAATATGACTAGTACGGACTATACAAGGTTGAGGCCGAATAGTCATTGTCACCGAAAATTGAATTCTTTCTCCTCTCTTGACCTCTGTGAGCAGACGTGCTGTGCATATTAACTGTCCAGTGTATTTTCATTTCTCGATATGAGATAATTTGTGCCAGCCAGTAATAATTTTAAAACGGGCAATTAAGATAAGTACCAATTTATTGTCGAGAGTGCGAGATTTTATATATATATTTTCTTCGTTTATATGACGTGCCTACATTAAAACAATTCAATATTGGTGAAATTGATTAGCGAGAGTGTGTGATTGCATGCAGGACTTTTTTGTATTTTGTGTGACTTTTTGTGTCTACCTAACACGTGAACGACATGATCCACGTTACAATTTCAATCGTTGTGGGTATCATTTTTATTATATCACTTGTTATTTGTGTCCGAGAATTTGTCATGATGGAAGGCATTTTATTCGAAAGATAAATTTTTGATAATATATGTAAAATAAATCACTTCGCCAAAATATCAATAAGAAATACCTTTCTATCATAAAATCTAAGGTAAAAACATTTATTAAAATAAAATAAAATAAAAATAAAATTACAACCCTAAAACATCGTATCAAAGTCACATATGCTTGATGATTGTTTGTAAGCAAGTTTTGCTCATATAACACAATCACCAGGTTAAAAAATAACGCGTTTTACAAAAAATAAAAAAAGATTTTTGAAAGTTGCTCTTGAACGACAAAAAAAGATTAATCTTTCACAGTTAATTATATGCGGGCCTGAAGATTTGACTCAATACTAATTGGAATGTCAGGCAATAGGTTCATGCAAACGGGCTGCGTCGCCGTGAGGTATTGCAAAACCGCCTCGCATGTTCAATTCGAATCGATTAGAGATAACACGTTGGATTGCTCTCCACAAACGTGTTGGATATAAGCACGACGGTGCTTTGAACGGTCAACGTAAAGTAGCTTGAGAAAAAAAATCACATACTTTTTTTTTTATCAGGGAATCAAAACTCTCCATACAAAAAGAATGTCACGATTTACTTTCACGTCCGAGAGAAAACCGGAGCCGTAATTCCTTTCGTTATCCCGGCTGCGCGGCCTCCGGCCAACAGTATTTATGGGTATCATGCATGCAGGCTTGCAAAAAAAAGAAAAATGTTCGGAGCAACGGGTCATATACGTATGGACTGCGTTTGTGTAGCAAAAAAAAGGAATCTTCCAAATCCTAGCTGCAGTAGTAACCGTAGTTTTCGCCGCTCCATGTTCAGGCTCCCTCGTTGTGGACTCAACTCACTCAACTCACTGCGATCCACTGCGTTTATTTGCCTGCTGTTACTAGTGCTAGTGACGCCTGGTAGCGTACGAGGACTATGGGACTGGGAGAGTCACGAAATCCGTACGACAAGCAGACATTAGTTATGGGATTCGAAAAAAGCTACGAATTTAGTTGGTGGGCAGATTGACGATGGAAAGTGCAGAGTGCAGAGTGCATAGTGAAAGGCGAATTTATGAGAAGTTTTTGGCCATTGTGTCATACTGACTGAATAGGATGCAATGATTTTTTTTTTTAAAAGGACTTGCGATGTTACCTTTACAACTTATGCATCACCGGTTTCATGCTCATTTATCAATACTGAAAATCGGTGTTCTTTAGAAACTGGCGATGCAATATTGACGCCACAGAACTGTAGTTTTGAGATTTTTTGATTGAACGAAATTTATTGGAGAGATTGACGAGCGAGATTGCAGTAGACATGAATCAAATTTGAAAGAAGGTTTTGTCCTATTTTGCCCAGTAAACTCTGCAATGATTCAATAAAAGGTGATTCACAACGTATTTGCTAAAGTTATTTTGACATGTAATGTCGATTTCGAGACAAGCAGATCATTTCATGTCATGGAAAGTGCAACATTCTCCAAAACAGATATCGTCATCCTTATCCTTTCATGAAAATTCCACGAAAATCCATATGTCAAGAAGATATTGGTTATGCGATTTTGCGAACTAAACGATGGAGCTTTTACAATGTATGAAGAAAGATGGATTCGCAAGAAGATTTGGTCTCGTCACACATTAAAAGTTGAATAGCTGAATGACCTGTGAACATTGTGAATATCTTTCAAAAGATATCCGTAATATTAGTTGTAAAACTTATCCGTCACTAGCTTGTTATGGAAAGTTGATTTATAAAACGCTTCACCAGTGCTGAGAGTTCTCAACTTTACAACTGAAGTTTGCAGTTAGATACATTTTGAATGTAAATTGTGTGACAAAGAAGTTTCTGTCACTTTCATTGGAAAAACCATTAATATCGTTATAGTTATCTGACGATTTCTATGTACAATTTGATCGAAGGAACGATGCATTGATTTATGAAATACTTAGTGACATTGAGAAGTTATGAAACCTCTCATTGAAGTTCCGGGATGAGCAAATTCGCACTTCGAATTTTGTGTCCTTATTTGCTGAGCCTAACAAGTGCAAGACGCACATATTCATATTTTCGAAACAACACCACGAAAGTAACATCTCAGAATAAATTCTGATGCTTGGTACACAGAGAATCTATACTTATTATAAAAACAAGTGGCTAAAAACGTTTGTGTGTCTGTATGTTCCAAATTCGAAATTTTTAGAACTTCTATGATTTCTAAAATTTTCAGAATTTCCAAATATCTAAAATTTCCAAAATTTCTACAAATTCTAAGATTTCAAAAATTTTCGAAATTTTTGAAATTTTTAAGGTGGCAATTTTGAGCGAATTATTTCAAGGTGGCCATGGAATATTGAGCGAGTCGTTTCGAGTTGACGATAGTATTTTGAGCGAGTCATTTCAAGTTGGCCATGGAATTTTAAGCGAGTCTTTTCAAGTTGGCCATGGAATTTCGAGTGAGTCGTCCCAAGTTAGTCATGGAATTTTGAGAAAATCTTTCTAAGAATACTAAAGATATTGAAAATATGCAACCGAGGTTTGCAAGCGCGCGAAGCGCGTGAGCCACAATAACACCCTAGTAGTCTATAAGACATAGTGAAGAAGCACAGCATCCTGAAGCCCCGGAAATACTTCTTTTCATTTTCCGACCCAGAAGTAAAGCACCTACCGCTGTAGGTTTGGAGCTTACGCCCAACCGGCTCTCACATATTTCTTCCATCAGTTTCGCATTTCGTATTCCGTGAAATACGAATCTCGGAGGAATTTAAAGCATCCAGGAGCGTGGAGAGGTCACCGGAGCCCGTAGACAGAGAAGAGGGTTCAGATAGCGATGGGAAGAACTCTGATTCCCGAGTACAACTCGGTGCAAAAAAACTTAGAGCTCTCTACCGTCACCCGATCACCGCTATCCGTTCCTGGCGTTATATGCGATAATTCACGGTAGCCCACCTCAGTTTTTATAATTGGCTCTCTGTTATGCGAGTTTTTTGTTATTCTTTATTCCAGTTATACCAACTGACTGGCCTCGAAACGCCTCCGAGCGCCATTGGAAATTAATTATTGATATATTAATTAACGTGATAATTAGGTTGGCCGTCATTGCTTGTCCTCACCTTGCGAAGTCCTAGCATCCCAATTCTGCAGTCAAGCAGCACAGTGTTTCCGATTCTTTCCGTGACGTTTCTGCGATCCTCCTCGTCGAGAAAGTAAGGTCCGAATTTTCCGATAGCGCTGGGCACGCTGGGCAGTAAAAACTTGTCGAAACTCCGTCGCGGAGTAGTCGTAACTTCGACATTAATGCTGTGATCCATTTCCGTTATTAACGACGGTTTGATCTCGTAGTATTTTTTCTTTGGCTTGCCGTCGACGAGATTAATCGAGGCTTTCGACAGATTCTTGGCAACGGGGTAGGCGGACTTGGGAATGGTTAATAGATTCACTGGTACAGCTGGCCTTTCGATCCCTGTAAGCACGTCTTTAGTGTCGGCGTTGTCTTTGACAGCAAGATCGTAAGGCAATCGGGAGGGAAATGACGGAGACCCTGAGCTCAGAGCTCGTTGTTGCTGCTGCTGTTCACTTCTCACAGTCTGGAACGATCGTACCCTCATAGCTTTGTGATTGTCCAACAACGCAGCGACGTAAGCGTCGCTAGTGTTTGCCATGCTTGTGGTAAACCTCAAAAGCGGGCTCTCGATAGTTGGGATTCCCAGCGACGATTCCGAAGTAATTTGCCTCGCTCGGGCAATTTCCTCGGTAACGCTCGGATCCCTGTGTGTCTCCTGTTTACGAGCTAAGATATCCGCCATCGATTTAACCGTTAACAGTTTCTGCTCTGCCATCGCGTCCTGACGAACAAGGCTGTCATCACCAAGAGCGATCTCCTCTTTTCTCATTTTTTCACCACCAAGAACAGCCTCATCATCCAAATTACTTGCAGGATTGCCAATCGTTCCATTGACAGTCAAACCTTTTGGGCCAATGTCACCGTGACCTTTTTGTAGCCTCTCATTGCTGTCCGCATTCAGCGCTTTAACATCAGTTGGCCTGAGATTCTCTGAGTAATTAGTGAAACGTTGAGCCTCTGAATGAAAAGGACTATTCGCCTCCCTAGATATTGTTTTGCCGGTTGATTTGAAGACTGCATTGGGTTCCTTTTGACTATTATGAAAATGAGGTTGGCCATTGCTCGCCTCCGTAGTCTCTTTGTTCCTCGTGGATTCCCGAGTGCCTCTTGACATTTTAACTTCGTAACGCTTGGTTGAGTTTCGAAAATTCTTATCCGGAAATCTCCGTCTTGTCGTCATCGTCGTTAGTCCTCGGTCCATTGTACCCGGTGACCTGGTGACGCTCGATTCAACGCTATTCTCTTTTGTCGCCTCGTTGACGGTCCTCGTTGATCTCTTATCGTCGAAGTTATCTTGGGGTTCCGTTCTTCGACTTAGTGAGCTCGTTTGGCGACCGCCACGACGAAGACGGAGTGAAGCAAACGATGGAAGTGTTGGATCACTGACGAGGAGGTTTTCTTGAATATCGCTAGAAGCTGAACCAGAGATCGGAACACTCGAGTCCACTTCGAGGCCACGATTGTCCTCGAGCGTTGCCGCCAGACTAGTGTTCGGGAACCGAACATCCGGTGGGATGGCAGTGTTCTTGAAATTTCGTGGTCGCGCGAAAGCTCGATGGGAGACAGGGAAGTCACTAGTGAAGCTGCCAAGTGCTGTTGGTATTTCGGCTTCTCGGTTGGTGTGGTGAAGAAGAGGAACAAGAGATGGATGAGCAAGACGTCGAGAAGCCTCCGGGCTAGTCGACCCTCGGCTTTCGAGTTCAATCTTAACGAAGCTGCTGGCGCTGCTGCTACTGCTGCTACTGCTGCTACTGGTCTCAGTGGCCACTTGACTTGGCCACGAATAACGCGTGCTCGAAGTCCTCTCGCTTGCGCCAGTTGTCGAGTGATCGATGCTGCTTCCTCGATTGTTACCACCACTATCATCCCTTTCTGCAACAGAATAGCGGAAGTGACCAGGTTATTGGTATTGACGTTCGGGAACTGTACTGTTAATTACAAGAGAATTGTTCTATACTTTTACATTATTAAGCGTATCATTTGGAATACCTTCATACCGACTTTCTCGACTGAAAGTTTGATTCGTTCGATATTTCAAAACTTTGCCAGCAAAGAATCATCAGGAGGGAAATGTCATTTGGGATTCTGAATAATAATGTAGACAAAAAGTTACCTCCATTTGAACTTCATTAATAGAAAGATTTTAATAAGATTTCAAAGAACTTATTCCATCATGTCAAGAAATGAATTTAACGAATTTCCTAAGTTTTCGAACATAATTCCTTTTCCAAGAGAATTTATTAAATTTGCTTTTTCTAGTATTCGTCAAAGTAAAAAAATAAAATGACAAGAATATTTTCAAAAAACCTTTTAAAAGTCATATATATTTAGAAAAATCGTTGAAATTACATTTGAAAATAGTCTTTATGAAGTTTGTAAGTCTATTCTTTTATGGATTTAGTAACACGTGTTTACCATTTTTTTTTTATTAATAAACGTTCTTAGTATATTCATTTTTGTTGATTCTTTCGTTTTTAGAGTATTATGAAATGAATGATTTGCATGCAAACGTATGCGTAATACAATTTGAAACATACTGTCGAGAGGCTGAGCTTCAAAGTATGGAACGCTTCATTCTGTACATAGACAAGTACATTTTCATCGAGTCCTATCGATCTTTCATCGATAGTCCTTGAGCAGTTAATAAAAGCCAGATATTTAAATATAACAGTACTCTCAAAAAAAGGTCAATTATAAACAACTGAAAGTGGTCCCGATTCATATTGTACAAAACAAGACAAATATTACAAAACACCGAGTGAAAAATAAACATCGTCTGTGTCCAGTACTTCATTCAATAAAAAAGTATGCTATAATCCTTTGAATCGAACCCTCAATGAAAGTCGATGAGAAGTAGATTTCCGTCGAGTGTCATTGATCTTTCATTGGGAGTCGGGTATTAAAATTTTAATTAAAACTAGATATTCAAATTCATCATTGCTCCAACAACAAAAAAAGTATAATAAAAAATGGTACCTATTGATGTTATGCAAATCAAGAGGAAATATAAAAAACTCAGCGTAAAAATGGATATCGACTATCAATCGATAAAAAAATGCTATGATCCTTTGAATCAAACTCCCAATAAAAGTCGTTTGGAAATCCAATCTAATCCGACAATTGTGCATGGTAAATTCTGGATGGTAGACATTTATTCATTTGCAAATTGCGAAATCAATGTTGTAATCGACAACGTATTTTTTATGCATCCTGAATCGTATTGCAGTGAAACTCGTCAGGAACTTTGAAAGTATAAAATAGTTCGCTGCTTTACATAACCTGAACGAGATAATTAAAGTTCCGTCGACCACAAGACCGACAATTATTGAAGTTAATTTCTGCATGGAAAGCATGTATTCGTTTGCAAATTATGAAATCAATGTTGTAACCGAAAAGCTATTTTTTATGCATCCTGAAACGTATTGCAGTGAAACTCAGCGAAAACTTTAAAAGTATAAAGTATTTAAATGGATACATCGGAGCTAATCCACATTATTCGGACCACCCCAATTTTTGGGTTACCCAAAAATTAATCAAATATTGTTTGTATATAGTTTTAAGTGTCCAGAATACCGAAAAAAATTTTAGGTTTTTCTACATTTTTTCAGAAGGATGATTCTTTTTATTAAAAATTTTTTTTTTCGTGTCCCCGTATAAGTAAAAATTGATGTTGCGCAGAACAGTTTTCAACAACTTTGTCCAGATAAAAAGAAAGAAAAAATGTATACTGCAACGAACATTGTACGATTTAAACTCATTATTTCAACAACTTTCTTGTGCAATGTCAAATTTTATTTATACGGGTCACGAATTTTTTTTAACTAGATAAAGGATAAAATTACACTTTAAAAAATGGGAAAAAATTCTCAATATTCTAAACACTTGGAGAGTTGTAAAAAATTTGAATGATTTTTGAGCAACCAAAAAATTTACCCAGCCCAAATACTGTAGAATGTCTCATAGCCCAAACGAGATAATTAAAGTTTTCTCGAGTCCTATTGATTTTTTATGGAAAATTTTTCCGTCGTCGATAAAACCAAATATTTACATTTCTCGTACGTCTCAAAAAAAAAAACTCAATTATAAATAATACAAAATGCTACCAGTTGATGTTACGCAAAACAAATAAAAAATTCAAAAACCGCGAATAACCAATTGATACCGAACATATCCAGTACTTCATCCAATGACAAAAAATACCATAACCCTTCAAGTCGAACCCTCAATGAAAGTCGATTTAAGGTCCACGAGGATGATCGGCATTGGCGGTGTATTTTGTATCGAAAAAATTTTGCAAAGCGATACTTTCTCTCCTTTTTGGTGCTAGGGAACGAGGAAGTCTCAGACAGAGTGGAAGTAAGACGTTACATGCCCACGAGCGAGATCGCGATGCATAGAGAGAGGCTCTTATATGCACGGGGCGTGAGTAGAGCGCAAGGTTAGATCTCACGCCGAGTGGTGTGCCGAATGCGCTCTATGTACATCGTGTCTGGGCCATTCCGATATACGTCTCGATATATCGGCATCGAATTTGTTTGTACGAGTCTGATATTGCAAGCGCCTGGGACTTGGTACCCTTCGATGTAACTGAGGGCTTGCCCCCCCTCCCCCCCTTCGGTACTCGCAACCCTGGTCCCTCTTACCGAGTTGTACTCCCAACGTTCTCGCAGTCGAAAAGCAATTTCGGAGCCCAAAGTGTTGCACACGTGTGTGATCGATCCTATCGAATGCTAAGAGAACATACGGTTTAGATGCGGATATAGCTCAAGCTGCAAAAACAGCTCACCCATCTGTGTATCTACTATAACTGTACTAATCTCATATATGGTGCATTCCATACCAACTCGACCTCTTGGATTAGGACCCCGATTGCATATGTTATTGTTCTACCTCGAAGTAGCAGCAACAATTTTTATTAGGTTATTTTTGGACAATTTATATACTTATGATTATTTGTAATGAAAACATTGAAGGCGAAATTTTTAGAATCTGACAAAATTCTCATAAGTGTTGTATTAGATATCAATGTTTTTAAGCTTGGGCTCAAAATGAGCCGGACCTCACTTCTATTTTTGTGCAAATTTTTTCTAAAATGAAGATTGAAAAATATTAGACGCGTGAGAATTGTTTCCCTGCAAGGAATCGCTTGAACATTCCTATATATGAGGCATTCCACATGACTTCAGCGATAAAAAAAAAAAATTCGGAAAAATGCCAAAAAATCAGGTTTAGTGATTATAATAGATACACTAAATTTCGTGTACTGTATTTCTTCAAATATTTCGAACTGCGATAACTTATGAACTTTGCACGGTCCCAAAAAAAAAATATAAAAATAGAGGATGTTCATACACAATTGGCAACAATTTTTTCGATGCCACTTTCCGAAGTCCTTTTCGCGAAAAAAAAATTTCATCAATTTTGTAGTAAAATATAGTCTGCAATTACACAATCAATTCTAACTTAATTATTTTATTGTGGGCCATAAAAAAACGCACATTTTCGTTTTTTAGATGTCGATACGATTAATCGTTACCGAGATATCATAGGTTAAATGAAAAATGAAAAATATGGCATATTTCGCCAGAAAAAATTTCAAAAAAATTAAAATTTGGTGTATCTATGATAACCACTGAACCTGATGTTTAGACATATTTTCGAATTTTTTTTTTGGTGGCTGAAGTCATATCGAATGGCTTATATGTCAGGACTTCGGAGAATTTTTTACAATATTTCAAAGCAATTTTTTTTATTACAGTGAAAAATTAAAAATAAAATGGAATGGCCCGTACGCTTTTGAAACGTTAACAAATTTCAAAAAATATATAAGACATGTTGCGCCCACTATCGAAAATGGCTTGAAATTCTTTATTTTGAATGCAAGATTTTCGCAATTTTTTTTTCGATTTTTAAATTATGGCGTTCAATTTGTTCGTTATAGTTTATCAGAAGAATCAAGATGAAAATCATAAAATATATATATATATTTTTTTTTTAATCGCTTTGAAAAAATGTTCAAAAATCTTCTGAAGTCTGTGCTATATAGAAAATATCTGTGGTAAAAAAAAGGCTGCTCACGCCTCCAACTGTGTTCAATATTTGTTCTGAAAAAAATTCGTGAAAAATCGAAGCGAGGTTCGGTCCACTTTGGGCCTAAGCAAAAAAATATTGTTATCTGATTCAGGATTTATGAGAATTTTGTCAGATTTAAACAAAATTGCCTGCTTCTATATCATCGTTATAGATAATCATAAGTATAAGAATTGTAGAAAAATTAAATAAAAATGATGGTTGCTGTTCAGAGATAGAACAATAACATAAAAAATCGTGGATAAAATTGAAGACGTCGAGGGTCAGAACAGGTCGAGTTGGTATGGAATGCCCCATATATATTTATATATGTATTCATATGTGTATTTCAGTTAGATGTTGCTGTATAGTGTAGCTGTAGTAGACAGAACCTATTTATTTCCGGCTTTCGAGATTACAAAAGTTTCGAACTTCTGCTACTGACGAAGAAATAAATCTAGGCACTTTGTGTTTAGCTCACCTGGAGCCGCTGTCACCAGGAAGGAGACTACGGCGATGACGCCAAGTCCCGAGGTACCAAGCCGCATCTCTTCTAGGGGTTTTTCGTTACCCTCCCTCAGCCTTCAGGTACCTCTTCACGAATCTCGTTCATCATTGAGCCTGCAACAAGAAATTGACACATATTTTTAAGTATTGTTTCTCTTCATTATTTTCTGAACATTGTTTTTCTTTATTATTTTCTGAACATTGTTTTTCTTTATTATTTTCTGAACATTGTTTTTCTTTATTATTTTCTGAACATTGTTTTTCTTTATTATTCTCTGAACATTGCTTTTCTTTATTGATTTTTAAACATTGGTCCGTTTTATCAGGTTGGTAGATAATTACGGTGAATTGTTAAAGTTGAGTCCCATGAGTCAACAAAAATTTCTAAATCATTTCAGAATTAAATAATTGTCCGAAATTCTTGCATATCAATAAAATGATCCAACTGCGATGACTTTTGTGCATTATTTCGGCACGAAAAATTCAATGAAATAAAAAGCTTTTATTATCAAAGGTTGCTCGACGAATTGTTTATTCTCCACTCATTGTCGTACTGGCATTGATGTTCAATACATTGTTTATTATTGGACCTATCATTTTTAGACATTTGCAACGTGAACTGGTAATCCGTATCAAAATTCAAGAAGACATAATTAGTAGAGAAATTTTAAACAGATTTGTTGTCTGTCACTACAACGTAGAACATATATGACTATTATTTTTCAGCAATGGAAAAATGTCAATTTGAGACTTGGGAAGTTATCTTTATCCCGAAAAATGGGTGTAACAAGACACAAAAAAATCGGTTTGGTCGGTTATCTTGGATCGAATACTGGATTCAAAGTAATTTCATTCACAAAATAACGTTTCGGTTAAATAAAACTTTTTTTGGAATCAATATAATTTATTTAAATTAAGTAGAATTTATTCAATCGAAATAAAATCCTATTATGCTAGTATTTAACGAAAAAGCACATATAATGGTGAACCTAATAGGATTTTATCTTAATCGAATTAAAATTATTGCACACAAATGCATTGTATCAATTTCGAATTAAATTTTATTGATTTCGAATATATCCCGTGTTGGATTTGATTTAACCCATTAAAACGATTTCTCTGTGTCTAAGAGATTTTATCGAAGTTCAATAGCGTAAGGTTTGTAAGTCTTTTAATCCTCAAGACGTTGTATGTTTTATTGATTTTCCAGGAAAAGCGTAAGATAAAATGAAGTGCACATGCCTCACCAGGTACTAAAACCATTAAAGCTCCCATGGATTTTCATGTCATATCCATACAGGATCAAAATCAGAATTTTTAATTATACTGCTCCATGCACGTGCTCCATGTGCTTTTCCACTCGATGTTACATTGTTCTATTGCATTTTTTTGCATCTGAACATTTTCCTCTAAAGCGAATTATTGGACGATGGAAATGAATTAAACCTCTCTATATGAGGAAGCAAAAAATGAACTGCTCGTCTACCTGTCTGCCTGCACTTTTGCATGTCTTTGCAAAAAACGTCTATCGACAGCATTTCTTTGTAAAAGAATGTCCATCGATAGCATTTAATTGCCAAAAATTGTCGATGTCTAATAAAGAAGCAAGACTTCACGGAAATAGTTGTTCGCCACACTTTGATTATCACACACTTCGATTGAAAGAAAAAATGTTTTGCTGCGAGCGCTCATTGAGTTGGTTTGCGGAGGTTCGTCAGTAAAATAAAAAATGCACAGGAAAATCTAAAATAATCACCGCGTTTTGAATAATTCATATCAAATTCACATGAATTTTTTTGAAATTTTCGTCTACATCGATTACACAAAATTAATTTTTTTATACATACATTTTAACATAGACTCTTATTGCATATTTACAAAAAATAAAACTGAAAAAAATTTTACATTGAAAAAAAAAGAATTAATTCCACCAAATACTTAAAAATTCAACGATGTAGACAATTTTTTCAATTTTTTTTAATTTTTATTCACTTGGCGTACATAAATAAAATAAAACGAATAAGGGGGGTTTAAAAATAGCGGTAGAATTATCGCTAGGTCCTATTAATCTGTCTCGAATCGTTTTACTGCGAGGAACTCTCGAGATCTTTGCGAGTTTATCTCGTAACAAATTTTTATCTCGTTACAACTTATATTCACGACATAATCCACGATATGTGCTATTCATTTACGGCCCGAAAAAAATTTTTTTGGGGCACTGGAGAAAAATAATCATTTCGCGATGAGTTATACTTCGATGTAAAACTTTGATAAATCTCCATCAAGTTTGATCTTACCAGAATGATCCTCATGTAGTTTCGGAGGTGAACGTATTCTCTTCAAGTTTGATACCAATAATTATGGTCGTAAGATCCACTGTGCCCGAGTTATTTGCAAAAAAATGCAACTTATACGCATTCATTGTAGTTAAAGTTGAATATCTTCGAGATATTGGCAGTAAATGTGGCAGTAAATGCTCCATGATACACCAAATTAAAAAAAAGGATAGTCAACAGGAATCTGAAGCTCCTAACCATTACAAGTGTATATTCGTGGGTTACGTGATTTACTGGAACAAATGACGAGTAGAAGCGGGTGTGATCACAGAGGTTGAAGTGCAGTCTCGTCAACGGGAACCAAGAGTCACAATTTATCGCTCAGCCATGCCAGTACACGACCCAAATTCATCCGAGTGGTTACGCAACTAGCAATTATAATGTTAAAGCACACATGTTAATTATACCCCAGAAGTAGCAATGAATCTACCCCTGGAACCTATGTGCCCACGTTCGTGCAGTTGTTATTCTCTCTCGGTCTCCAGCGATGATTGCATCTGTCGAATTGACTATATGTCGTCGTCATTGTCTTGGTCCAATACCAATTTGATAATGTCCAAATTGATTATTGTATATATAATATATGTATTTTTCCCGGCAATGTTCGGTCGTGGAGAAATTAATAAATATAGTTTCCTTTTTAACGTTTCGAGTCACGTCGGAGTCCATTTCAGAATATTTATTTTCCTCTCGATATACCTAAGCAAATATGCATCAGCGATGATGTCATTTGACATCCTAACCTATTTTATTTTGCCATAGAAATAAGTATGATGAATATTAATGCAATTTGTCAAGTCCACCGTTGATAATAAATTTTTTTTCAAAATAATCATAATCCTTAAGGGATTCAGTTCGCTTATAATTGGATTATCCGGTTGATATTGTTTTTATTGTGTTGTATGTGTGCAAGTCAATGATTTAAAAGTGTGAATATGTCAATAGTGACGTCTGTCAAGAACATAAGATATAAAAAATTAAATTATCATATTTTAGCGAGTTTTCAACCGGAGAAGCCGGTTGCCAATGAAGTTGCCAATTAGTCCATTACCACATACACTCAGTGTTAGGCTTTAATTACTCTTATCTGGGCGCATAAGCTTCATATTCTGGACTATTAAATGCTAAAACAAGGATAACATTATATGGGCGATTCTACATTATCTCAGACTCTAAATGACTATATGTTCACCTGCAGTATATATATTTAAAATAAATGAGCGTGGTTCACCAGGTATCTCGATACGGCAATGCTTCTGGGCCAGAAATGTTAGTTGCATCTCGCACAGTGGGATTTCGCGCTTAAGTACCGTATACACAAGGTTCACCGTTGTAACGTGGTACACTAGGCAAGATAGGTAGGTACTGGGACAGATACCAGGCGCTGCTGGTCGAGAATGGTCTAACGTAACCAGCGGTAATGGTCTGTACTGATAGGCAATGAATAGCACAGTAGCACAACTGCGTCAGTTGTTGAGGAGGCGAACGGAATGGCAGCCCGAAGTGCGGTAATGCGCTAATCTGATGGCTTTATTTTTTCTTAGATATTTAGAGCAGAGCTCTCATGTTTGCATGCAAGTAAAAATGACCGTGTTTATTTTGTGCTATGAAAAGATTTGTTGAGCTCCAGGGATTGACCGTTGTTGAAATCTGATGTACGCGGGACTCTAAATTCTCGGGATCTTCGAAAATCTCAGGGGATAACAGAAATGTTGAGATGTCTTGGAAAACTTATGTCTTACAAATTTTAGGAAGTCTTAGAAATCTTGAAATATCTAACGAAATTCAAGGAATCTTAAAATATATGACGGAATTCTAGAAATCATAAAATATCTTCCGGATTTCTAGAAATCATAAAGTAACTTCCGGATTTCTAGAAATCATAAAATATCTTCCGGATTTCTAGAAATCATAAAGTATATTCCGGATTTCTAGAAATCATAAAATATCTTTCGGATTTCTGGAAATCATAAAAGAGACAATAGACTTTTATAAAACGGTACAAAATCTTCTAAGGTATCAAAAATCTTACGAGAATTCTAAAATTGAAACCGCCAAAACCTTCTCAAATCACATTATGGTTCAAGACATTTCTGGGTGTAAATTAAAATGTCAAAAAAACAGAGTGAAATCATTTCGAATTTCATGCAATCTTGACCGTACGTCAAAATTCGTTCATATATGATGCAATCTTGAAAAATTCTGGAAAGTCTTATGAAATTATATGAATCCCCCCGCAAAAAAAATAGTATGAAAAGAGTATTAGAATAGTACTAAATGGAAAGTATGAGGGATATGTCGTATTGGATGAAATCATACTGAAATTATAATTATATTCGAGTATTAAGTATGAAATTATCATACGAAAAACTATTTGAGTATCGAATTTTCGAAATTTCGAAGTTGTTCTATACTAAAAAATAAAATATTTTCATTATTTTTGTAGTAAGATATAGTCTGAAAATACACAATTAATTCTGAATTAATTACTTTCTTGTGGGCCACAAAAAAACGCTCATATTCGTTTTTTTTAAATGTCGATACGATTAATCGTTCCCGACATATCATAGATTGAATGAAAAATGTAAAATATGTCATATTTCGCCAGAAAAAATTTAAAAAAAAAATTAAAATTTAGTGTATCTATTATAACCACTGAACCTGATTTTTGGACATTTTTTCGATTTGTTTCGTCGGCTGAAGTCATGTGGAATGCCTCATATATCAAAATTTCTAAACCATATTACAATCCTTTCGAACATCGTAAAATCTCAACCAATCTTGATTAACATTGTTCACGCGAATCCTAAGCAAATATCCAAAATACGCGGATCTCTCTTGTTTATCTGAAATCTGGAAATCCGATGTACATTTGATCACCTCAGTGCTCCCTCAGATATGAGTAAACTTTCACCAATCAGTACCGTTTGCATCGCAGTACCGATCAAAAGTACCCAGATATTTGACGGTCCATCATCAGCATTAAAACAGTCGTAAATAGGATTGCAGTTGCATTCTGTTCAGCCCCGGGGGTGAATATACAGTGAAGCAGTAGCAGCAGGCAGTCAAGCTCGAAAATTTAAACCGCCATCAAGTACGAAACGAGGTAATAGACGCGGAGGAGTTGAATGGGTTAAACTTCTTAATTATCTTACGAGCTGCTGCTCGGCGTGCAGTCTTGTAACGGCTTAATATTTAAGCTCCCTCCTAGGTTTCTCTCTCTCCGTCTCTCTCTCCCTCTGCCTCGCTCTCCTTTCTCGAACTTCTCTTACATACTATCGCCTTCGTTTCCTCTCCTACCCAAGCTTCTCGTTCTCTTTCCGCCTCTCTTATTCACCCTCTTCTACGGGGGGCTCCAGGTATACGTGCGCCAGTTTGCAAGAGTCTTTCCCTATACTTCGACTCTTTTGGTCTCCGGTTCGCACTCCTTGCGCGAAACGAGGAGGAGAGCCAAGGTCTCGCTGCGCTTTGCACTCACGAATCCTTTCCATTCGGCCCGTGAACGATTGGTTAACTTTGGAAAGGGACGCGAAAACTATTACCACTCAAACCTCGTTTTTCATTCCAACTCGTCGTTTCTTGCTCCGCCCAACTCTGCAATGTTCGCCCGCCTTCCCATTTTGTGACTGCTCCCTCCGGACGGTATCGTTTTCCTTCTCCGGATTCTCGGCCCTTGGAGGACCTCGTGACTCCCGACGTTTGACTGAAAAGTCATTCTTCGAAAGCGCGCGAATTTCATCGCCGATAAAACGAGAAAAAGGTCGCTCTCTAAAATGGGCTTTACAGCCGGGCGGACGCAGCTAAGAAAGCGAACCGACGATGTACGAGTAAACGAGAATGCTCGGTGAAAATCGCAGCACAATATGGTACGTCACCGACGCCGAGAACTTTCAACTATTTTCGAGGCACAATTGTACGCTACATCCGATTTTGTGGAGAATATTGGATGCCCGTTCCTCGTCTTCAACCAACTATTCACGTCATGTTAACCCCGCCTCCAGCTTCTTCTCATTTTCGATTTTATTATCAAAAAATTGACAGAATATGTATTATCGCATTTGAATGTAGATCAAAATTTGATTTTCGATATTACACGATCGGTTTGCATTGTAGCTGGCGAAATATGGAACCGGGTAAATTATCGTAGTTATACCGTCAACATTTTGGTATATTTGTTTATTTTTTCGTCACTTCAAATACTTTCGACTGGAAACTGCGTTAATTTTTTTTTTCCAGGCCAATTCCAATTTGTTATTTTCCAGGCTTGCAGAACATTTTTTCAGGGTTAAAAAAATATTTTTGGTTCACATGGGAATTTTTTCTTTTCACTTCTAATTATTTTTTCCTAACATAATACATACCTTCTCATATGTTCCAAATTATCAATTTTTTTCCCAAATTTTGACCCAACATAAAAAACTGTAAGGTAACAATGAAGGTAAATAACAGAAATTGTAAGGCAACAAAACCGAATTGAGAGTAATCGGCACTTACATCTTTTTTTAAAAGAATTTAATTGACTTATTATTAAATAACCTTGTTCATTTCCAATTCTTAATATATTTGAAAAAATTCTGACTGATACTCTAGAAAAAAGATTCGTATAAAATTATTTATGTTGAAAGAAATATACAGTAGAACCTCTAGTAACTTACATTACGATCAGCCCAGTCATAAGAGAGGCCAATCATGTGCATGGAGCAGTTACCTTCTGTTTCACTTAAATGGGGACACTCAGATTGTCCGTACCACTTGCGTAGGTGGGGGTCAAAATAACGAATGACCGAAATAGCGAATCGTTAAAATAGCAAATAAAAAAAAGAAACGTCTGAGTCTAGAATGGCCGTCATTATAAAATTCGCTATTTGAGCCATTCGCTATTTTTATTATACGCCATTTCGACCTCCATTTTATTAAAATGCAATCATAATATCGAATAATAAAAATAGTGAGTGGCTAAAACAGCGAACTTCATAATGATGGCCATTCTATATTTAGACATTCCTTATTATGAAATCCGCTATTTTAGCCATTCGCGACTTTAGTGATTCGTTGTTTTGACCCCCACCCCTTGCTTTCGTATAAAAAGTGAAACTGAGTTGTGCGAACTTCTACTGTAGAAGCAATTCAAAAGTAATTAATCAAATGTAATAGTTACGACTCTGGGAACGGAATAATAAATTCAATAGCAGACATTTTCAGACCTTTCATGTTATTCATCTCATTTTGCGAGATTGTAAATATCGCGATGACGTAGCGGACACTCCATGTCAGATTCAAAAATAGATATGTAATTAAGGATAAGGATCCTCTTTCACTGCAACACCTTGGATTCAGGATTCAAGTGAATATATAGTACAATGGTCGGTCAATAGACGTCTGCCCCCCCCCCCCCTCCCCCCTCAACTGCTGTTACTTATTATCGAAGAATAAATTTCATTTCAGCAGGGCTCTCGACTCGGCTGGGCACACAGGAGAAACCGAGAATTAAATTACAATAATAATAGGATTCGTGATATAAATGGAAGGTACGTAAATGCGGGCTGGAAGGCCAGAACTGTGCTTTAGTTTGGTATACTGGTGTTGGTGCTCCACAAGCGACGACGAAGAAGCGAAAGCCGGAGAGTGAGGTGCGAGCTGGTCGTCGAGTCGTTTCTGCTGGTGGAAACTTCGCAGAAGCTAGTATATTCTCGTTCACTTGAAAAAAAAAAAAGGATTTTATCGTTCTTATAGTATTATTCCGGGAGAATAATCGAGTGCCACGATTGAAGAGCAGCTAAGAGTTCTGTGGCCGTTCGTGCTTTGGTGAAAAGTAAGAAAACTCTCTACTTCTCTGCATTGAAAGAAAAATGTAGGATCTCATGACAATTTATTGAACTTAGGTGTATACGCTATTCCATATTTCTACTATGTACAAAAATTGTCGAAATTTTTTTATTTTTAGCATCACTATATATATAAACGTTTGGTATTCATATGCGCGCTTATATTAAAATGACTGGCGGGTTCAAAATTCCTGGAAAAACCGAGACCAATCTTAGGGGACTTTTAAGGGACTTGAGAAATAAGGGCCGGAGTGACGCTCATGGAAATAAAGTATACTTGGATACATCATAGACATATCTAGTAAATCCATCAGATATAATCCGATAATTGTGAATAATTGACGATTCATAACAAATTCATGCTGATAACCATATATTAAGGTTTTTTACAAATACATTTAATATTATTGATATATAATATTATTGCTATATAAGGCTTACTGATTAGCAATAAATAATGTTTGTTTTTTAACATCGAGTTTTTCCAGTCCACTTTTATTTGTAATGCAGGACCTTAAATTTGGGTTCGAAAGACTGATAGCCGCGTTTAACGAACCCACTGAAAATTGGTACCAATATGCTCAGCATTGTGCTATACAGTCTTTCAAAGTCTAGGAATGCAAGTTATCGAGACATCTGGCCGATATCCCATCGTGTCCAAGAATCAAAGTCCCAGCGATCGGGATAGACGTTCAGCAGAAACTTTCCTTCGCGATTGTGTTAAATTCTCGTCCAAGAGAAATTAGGAAAACCGAGAACTCGAATCTTCTGGAGTTCGACGAGCCGATATAATTAAATCTTGGTTCGGTCTTGCTCACCAAATTTCTATCCCTCCTAACGATTACGATTTAGTTATCGATTCAATTTTTATCAAAGTGTTAATGCCTGGTAGTTATATAAAATCCAAAATAACTCTACCGTCGTTCATAAAAAAAATATATTCATTCATCTTCTTTAGGACGGTCGATAAATTCGTTTCAATTATTCGAAACGTGAATGAACTTGTGGAACTGATGTGGTACCACAGGAATTTTTACAGCTGTCTCGGTTTAAGGTCATAGTTACTAAGTGAAGTATCATAGTCATCGAAGACAAGATGCACCTACGCAACCCTCATTTTCTGGCCCATATATCTTCAAGTTGGTGGATCTTTAAGTGATGCAGGCGAACGAGACAAGCGAAAATACACCGAGGTCGAGACTAACGTCTCGAATTCGATAGTCAACTGATCGAGACAGGTTTGAGATCGTGAACATAGTGATGTTTTTTTCTCGGTCTCGAATTTGACGGCAAACTGAAGTCTCGTCTCGTTGCTATCATGTTGTAACTGCGAGATTCGAGATTCTTGCTCGTTTTTCGGAACCATCAAAGTTCCTCACCCGCGCAATGAAACGATCTCTCAAATCCAGTCGCGGTTCTGCGAAAAGAAAATGTTCAGAGCTAGTTACTAGAGCAGGAACGTCCGAAATTGAACGAGACGAAAATGCTACAGCAGCCGAGATTATGGCTCCAGCTGAGAATACCGCATCGGAAACCGGAATATCGTGCAAAAATACGAACAAAGCGGATAATGACCCGAAAACGAAACCATCTAGAACATCCAAATATCTCCGTGACGAAGCATTCGACATTGGTGGCGACGAGAACAACGTCAAGTTCGCCACATCCACATTGTGCAACGAACCTCCCAAACGAATGAAAATGTCTGACGAAAATACAAGCGGTTTAAAAAGACATCGATATCGAGAGCACCCAGATAAATGCGTAGAAATTTATGGGTAAGTGGCTTTAAAAACGGTATTAATTACTGATGTATTTGAGGTGGATTCAGTTTTAAATCATCTTTCGTATGCACTGCTTCCACCTTTGGAGATTTTGGATATCAAACTTTCAATGACTCTGTAATTTTAGTATTGGCAATTTTGAGAATCTCAAATATACACAGTTAAGGTAGTCACATCAGCGCTTAACTTTGAAAAGCGTTTATACATATTTTTGAGGTTCGGTTCAGGATGCAACTAATCGTTTCCGAGACTCTCGCTCGATCTCGCCTGAAATTCCAAATATTTCGAAACGAGATGACGGTTAAACTTCATGGCAAGCGATCGAGACGAGATTTTAAAATAAATGAAATACGCGTGAAAAACGCCCGAAATTCGAGAATTCTCGTCTCATGTCGCATCACTAGATCTTCTAAAATTGTATATTTCTGTACAAGATGAATAAATAATCTACCATTAAGTAATGCAAATAAAGAAACATTTTTAAATCCATCATCCCAGCCATGTCTCTTGGAAATTTGATTACACTTTAAAAATATGTACAGTCCATTATTAATTGTATACACCTTACAGTGATATGTACAAAAGCTATATGGGAATCGGTACAACAGAAAAAAAAATATTCGCAAGGGTAAAAATCATTTTCAACGATACTTTCTGATTCTTTTCATGTTTGTAATCTCAAGGTAAGCTTGAGGTTGTGACAAGGCGACAAGGTCGATTCCTTCATGGTCGTTCAAATCGTTTGAGCTATTATTTTACAGTCGAAATAAGCTTGAAATCATTGTTCCAGAAGTTCCACGACGAAATAAAAAATGCTTTTCAGCGGATCACCGTAGAATGTGAAATCTACCGATTACAAAACTGAAAAAATGACCCCATCGTGTCACATAAGCCCTATAAAATTTTTCATACATTTTCATCTAAGTTAATTTTCACCACCAGCAGCTGTCGGAGATTCTACTGTAGATCGTAACAGTATATTATATTATACACAGCCATAGCTGCGTAGTCTCAGCCACAGGAGTTTTGCGAGGGTGGCGGGCTCCGGAACGTAATGAATATATCAGGTAACCGTAGTCGTCCACTTAGTAAAGTTGCCAGAACTTTTTCGCACAATGCGGGACGGAGCCGCAGCTATATAGCCCGGTGTTGTAGCAAAACGAAAGAAAGTTTTTCAAAAGGTTTCATACGTACACGTCTTGTTTAAAACGAGCGTTGAATCTCCGTGGCACAAAGTGAGAGAGGAAAGTCGTCTTCCTGTTCACGCTGGCAGTGATGGTCATGACTCTTTGCATCTCTTTTTTTCACTAAAAACTCAACCATCTCTCGGATCCTAGAAAGTTTGCGCATTTTATCATTGTCGTGTCATCGCACCAGCCCATGTTACTTCTGGTCTCCATTCTCTCCTAGCGCTTTTTGCCTTCCCCTTCAGCGGCTTGCAGGAAAAGGAAAAGCTTGTGGTTGGTCTGCTTGTGTACACACAACGTGGGCCTTTTAATGCGCACCAGAAAGCACAGTCACTGCTATGCATTCTCAACATGTGTGTGTGTGTGTGTGTTTGTAACTTTGCGGGAAACGAGCTGGGCTTGGCACTGGCTAACACTAGGGTAAACTCCAGAGCTCCAGACTCAGCCGGGTGGGTTATATAAAGGGTTGGGCGCTTGAATCAGGCTCCACTGTGCGCCACGGCAGCAATATCATCCCTTTCTCTCTATCTCCCCGAAAGGGGACCCGAACTTTCGCTCCCCTTTCTTCTCTCTTTCACCGACACTCGATTCTGGAAGCCCCCGCCTGTCCATTCTCTGGTTCGCACTACATCGGATTCCCGTGGGGGGAGAATGGAAGAAAGGACTACCTGTAGATTCGAGAAAATTAACATTCACTACAATGGCACGATGCTTCAGTTTACTGTGTGTAATGTAGCTTATGTGTACGCCTGCAGTATGCATAGTATCGCTGTTCAAGTTTCACAAGAGTTGAATGCGGAATTTGGGCCACGGAGTATTCATGGAAATTTGGCACAAGTTGAAAACAACAAAAATCATGTATACAGGAGATTTGACTTGATATCTGAGACGAAGAACAGGCATGCAGAGTATAAACTTGAACTTTGTTTCTTCATAATTGACCGGTTTAAAGATGGTCATATCTATGAGGACAACATGATGATCTCCAGAATCCCAATACAGTATAAGATCCAGTTTGTCACTCTGCCCCGTTTATGACCTCCAGGTTACATTGAGGACTATCACCCCGCGAAGAAAATTATTAGGGATGCCCTAAGATAAACTAGGGCCCTTTCGGGCTTTAATGTGGACACCCTAAAAGGGTTTTCCATATCACTCCAAAGTAGGGCCCTGATAAGGTTTTTCTAGGTTTCCATGGCGAAGGATTTGGTAGGGCATCAAGTAGACAAATCAATAATAATTTTGCCATATAAGAGTCTCATAAGGCAATTTTCGGTTTCCATGTCAAAGTTTATTGAGGGCTTGATTGGGTAATTACTTAAGGGCCCAGTCAGGCTTCATCATGATACCACGTAAACTAATTAATCATAATTTTGCCAAATGACGAACTCATTTGGTAAAGGCCATGGCAAAGTTTAATAATGCCTCGATAAGTTAATTAAGTAAAGGCCCAGTCAGACTTAATCATGGCATAAAGTAAACAAATCAATAATAAATTTGCCAGATAAGGGTCTTATATAAGACCCTTATCTGGCAAATTTCCATATGGCAAGATTGCCTTGGCCTTGGATTGCCATATAGCAATCCAAGGTTTCCATGGAAAAATTGGTGGTCACCTATTCAACTAATGACCGCCAAAGTCAGCCATTCTAATAATGCCCCTCAGATCAGTCAGACAGTCATGCACCTAGATACAAACGAACTAATTCGCGCAAACCATAAAACAACTATGTTCGATATAATCAATTTCTGTAAAAAAAATTACTGAATTTGCTTTTATTTTTACACATCAGACGCGTTCATGTAAATCTATCAAGTTCTGACTATATTACATTCATTTTATTTCATATCTCATATTACAGTAATTTCAATAGACAAAAAAAAATACATATTCATATGATTTAAATGGCCGAGAGAGCTAAGGCGCTGCGCAACCAAACCATATATAATTTTTAATTAAATTTCTTCATTATTTTAGTAAGGACTTAATATGGCAGCCTTCAAAGGCCCCGAAAAAAAAGCGGAACGTCCTTTAGGAAACTATATAAGGCTTCTACATAAGGCCCTTAATATAATTAGGGAAAATTAATCAGGGCCTTGTATAAACCCTGATAAGATTTCTTCACGGGACACAATTTTCATTGACTGTCGATTTGATTAGAGTTAAATCAAAGTGCAAGTTTCAGTTCACATTATTGCCAACAGTAGTTTTTTCGAAGAAAGTATATAGTATTTAAATTCAACAGCAAAGAATCAAACTTGCATGTCAGTGACTCTCAAACTGTGTAGTTAATATACATGAAAAGAAATAAGTAGTTCTGGCGACCAATAATTCCAGCATATGCTGCGCCGCGTGTCTGTCTCGTAAACTAAGTTGTAATCGTAGTCTCAATTTTTTCCGATTACTAGCAAAATTAGTACGTACGACCACCGACTTAGTTTGTGCTGTCACCTATCGTGTCTGCTGTCCAATCCAAATGATACGTTGCACCAACTAATGGGCGAATTGAGGTTAAGATCTCAGCTGGTCAGTGGTACGATTAGTACCTTACTTACGAGGTTATAGTTTTTTCAACCGACTGAGTAATTGGCGCTATTCTAACCATTCCGAATGGTTGTTAGGATCGACGAATCAGCTCGTACAACTACTTTTTTTTTGCCGTGTATGCAGTTTGATTTCGATAAGTGCTAAATTGTCGATTTTCTTTCTCAAGTAAGTACATCACAACATTGAAGAAGTATCCACGCATTCTGCATGGATAGACTATATCAAGAAGATAAAAAACAATTTCACTTTCGGTCATTTTTCTCCCAATTATTTTTGGGTTTGAATAAATAAGCAATTGAGTTTATGTTACAGTTGTTTGATTTGATTGTAAATTTCCCGTTGTTCGTTCATCGCAATTTGATGTGAAATAAAGTAGAGATCGAATCTCGGTTGGATGCATGACTAAATCGAGAATCGACGCACTTTTCATGAAAAAGTAATAAAACAATGGTCCGTACAACTTTGTCAAAGACTAATATTCAATTCTTATCTGCACGCAACGCGGCTGATACATCTTGTTTATAGTTCCATAATTTATCATATTTCCCGTGGTTGAATGATTTATTAATGAACAAAAGGGAAGAAATGCTGCGGAAATGAAGAGTAGGTATCATAAGCTGAGTTCGCGTGAGATCATAAACTTCGACACGGTCGTCATAAAGTGAGTTTGCGTGGGTTCAGAAACTACACCACGAGAGAAACTGCAGAGTCCGCAACCATTTTAATAGATCAGCACTTTCCAAATGATACTTCGTTCTGAATCTCGATACTAGTGCAAAAAATTAGACAATTCGATTAGGAAGGTTTTAATGCCCTTGTAGAAACAGTTCGTCTTCAGTTTGACAGTATCGCGCGTTAGTCAGTCACCGAATACCGACGTAGCTGCTCTAAAAGAGCCACAAACTGGACGACTTATCAATATCACACTGATATTATATGGACCTCAAAAGATAATAATCGAGAATAACATAGTCGTAATCAATTTGCATAGCCTTACGATCCGTGACCTCTACCATCGATCGGTTAACGACCTCATTCCTGACTCCTCCATAAATTCTCTCATCACGCGGCTATATTCAACACAACATGAAATTGCACTCCTGAGTGAACGATCGAGTCATCGTGACTGAACGGTCTAATCAATAGTATAACAGTGAGACGTACTTGCAGACAGTTTGCATACATTCATCTTGATTTCAGGCGAAAGCTTTCTCCAGAGGTGCACGAGAAAATAGATGGCGAAGTAGAGCATCAGCATTACCATTAGTAGTCTACTGCAATATGAACTCGTGAGTGTGAATACAACTTCACTGCGGCGTCTAAATGACGTCGTATAAGATACAAACTTCAATCTGCAGACTTCCCGGCTAACATGGGAGTTGAATAAAGAGACTCTGGTTAAATTAGGAGGAGTGAGGTGGCGGTATCTGTCTGCGCATTACTTCATCTCTGTCGTTCCGTTGATTAGCTTGATTGGGTTAGCCAATTCGTCGTGTACCGTGGTGGAGGAGGAGACTGGGTTGCGCGGCTGGTTTCCTGGGTGAACCACAGCAACCACATCAGCTCTTCACCCAATAGGGCAGACGGTTCGTTGAAGCCTCAGGTAACTGTGAGTTCCTCCTTGAAGAGAAGTGGAGGCGTTTTAGGAAAAGAGATAAATGGAGTAGCGTAGGCGAAGCCACAAGAATGGGTAGACGGCGAAGGCGAAGGAGAAGAAGAAGAAGAAGAAGAAGAGCGCTCTAAGCGCATTTGCTCGAGTTGGTCACTCGGACAAAAGATTCTCGCGAGCCGGAGCTTTCTCTCTCGTTCCACAGGGCGTTTACGGACAACAAATGCCATTAACAAAGTTGTGCGCACAGAGGCAGAGAGGAGAGCGTGGCCAACACGCCATACACTTGGGGCTATACCGTGAACCACCTTTCTGCGGCGTACGACCACTAGTATGTACTATTAGTGGTGTAAAACAAGGGAAGGGTAGTACATCCCTCTTTCTTCTTATACGACATCTCATCCAGCGTACTTTCTCGTTTCCCTTTTTGTTGGTCGTATTACGGAGACGTACTGGCGTTACGACTTTCCTTAGCGGAGAGTGATACAAAGTGGACAAAAGTTTGGCCGACGACAAAGCATATCGTTGTGTCGCGGTTGTAACTCTTGAAAACTCGACACAGCTCGCAAACGCTGAGAGCAATTCGCATGGTCTACGCGAATTAACGCGGTCGCTGTTGGAACGGTCTTTTTGATCTTTTCATTCTGGAGAAATTTTACTGCTTATGAAACGAACTCCACTTGACGTACCACTGTTAACATAATACTCACGTAGTTGTAACTATTCTATTACTTTTAGAGGAAGATTCTTTGAAACGGATCATTTGAAATTTTATTTAGTTAAAGTAAAGACTTCAGTCTTGCTGAAAGACACGGAAATCTTGCTGAAAGACAAAAGGAATACTGGGGGACCAGGAATTCCCAGGGGATGATTCCGAGAAATACGATGTTTCGAGGGACAAACATTTTCCTAGGGCCCGTACTTTTCTGGAAAATAAGGTTCTTCGAGGGACTCGAGACACGGTGTTTTTCGAGGACTACGGTCTTTCGAGAGACAGAAGTTTTCCAAGGCACCGGAATTTTCGGGGGAATAGGGTTTTCTGGAGGACTAAAAAATGTCCGAGAAATCGGGTTTTTCAAGGGACACCAGTTGTTTGAGGAAGAGTGTTTTCCGAGGGGCAGGAATTTTCTAAGGAATCAGGTTTTCCGAGGGACAGGAATTTTCTAAGGAATCAGGTTTTCCGAGGGACAGGAATTTTCTAAGGAATCAGGTTTTCCGAGAGACAGGAATTTTCCAGAGAATCAGTTTTCCCGAGGGACAGGAATTTTCTAAAGAATTAGGTTTTTCAAGGGACAAGAATTTTCCAAAGAATCAGGTTTTCCGAGAGACAAGAATTTTTCAAAGAATCAGGTTTTTCGAGAGACAAAAATTTTCTAAAGAATCAGGTTTTCCGAGGGACAAGAATTTTCCAAAGAATCAGGTTTTCCGAGGAACAGGAATTTTCCAAAGATTTGAATTTTCTGAGGGACAGGAATTGTCCGAGGAATGGGGTTTCCGAGGGTCGCAAGTTTTTTGAGGAAGAGCGTTTTCCGAGAGACAGGAGTTGACGGACCGACAGACAGCAGAGGGTCGAGAACGATGGAGGCGGTCTCGGCGACTGGAAAAAGGACCCGAGAGCTGGAGGAGGACTTCAAGGACTTGAGACGGAGTCCTGAAGGGCCGGGGCTTAGCGGAAGGTTACCAGGGGATCGTCCCAAGGGTAGGAACAAGGGTCGAGTTTCAGAATATATTGATAAGACAATTTATAAAAATTCCAATTTAGATAAAAGTTTTTCCATGAGGTTTACTAAAATTGAAGTAGTGGTAAATACTGTAGGACATTATTTTCTGTGATATTAGAAATAATTTTCACATTTATATTTTGTTTTAAGTGTTTCGAAATATTTCGTTTGAAAGCGTAGCGAAAAAAATCTTTGGTCGATTAGAACTAATATTTCTTCCGATCAATCAAATATTTGTTCAGCCAACCGTAACCGCAAATTCGGTTGGTATTATCAATTCTTTTTATCGGTGTACGGACCATTCTAAGCCGCTTTTCTCGACGGTCCAGATGATGCTTAGTAAAATGTCACGGGAACGCACAAATTTAAAAAAATTCTCAGTAACAAAGCTTTTTATATGAGAAAGCCAAGAATGATCATTAATAATATAAACACAATTTCATAATATCGACGTTAAGTAGAGAGAGAGAGAGAGAGAGAGAGAGAGAGAGAGAGAGACAGAGAGAGAGAGAGTGAGAGAGAGGAATATGGGAAAACATATATTTTCAGTATCCCCAGTATCGCAGTCTAAGGAGAATTCATGAGAATTCGTATTGTATATAAATTTTCATTCGAATGTACATAAATTTGCATCGAAATTCCTAAAAAAAATGCGCCACACGACGGCGTTGATTCTTGACAGTCATAAAAATATGATACTTTTTTCCACCATTATGGTAATTTAATCTAAAATCATTCCTTCGCGTACTCGAAGTGTTCTCCAACTTTCTTCGTATAAGCGGAGATACAGTAGACTGTCATTATTTGCTTAGTGATAAAAGGATGTTAAGAGGACTCTTCATATAGCGATCGCACGCACAACATCTTTCATTTATTTTCTCATCAACCTCGTTGTGATTACATTTTTACGAGGACAGAAACGACGTCAAGATAAATGCATTCAATTTCAGAGTAGATTTACACGCGTAGTCATGACAGAAAAATATAATGTTAGGTTTGAAATGGGTAATGGATTTCTCTCATGTCTACAGTCGTGAGATATAACGTAGAAATGATGTTTTCTCAAGAATCACGGGAAAAGTATATTTTAATAAAAATAAAGTGCATGACGAACAATAATTTGATGACTGAATTACTTTGCACTCTGCGTTTATGCATTCTGCGTAAATACTGGGGCAATGAGTTTCTACGAAAAGAGTCAGTTTTGTACTCGGAGTCCAGCTTTCATTGTTCCATACGTGTAGAGCTCTCTCACCTCGGTATGTGTATGCCACGGTTTCCTTATGCACACCGGCGACATACATATGGCCTGAAAATACGACCCCGTGTGTAAATTCGAATTGCCGACTGCAAATACAAGCGAGACCAAAGCATTTTCTCAAAAACCATCGCATATTCCACCAACAAAGAACATAACCGTTTGTATATGTCCTGATGTGCTAAGCATATAACGGGAATTATACCTAATTAATTCTAGGAAAATATACTATGCTCAGTTTAATCAGAGCTTATTGTAATAAGATGAACGAAAGAATTAAATGTTTCTGAGCAGAATTCGCACTACCGTTCGCACAATCACCGTGGTATTCATAGTAACTGTAGATTAGCTTACGGCAATATTTTTTTTGTAATAATAGTAACCGTAGATAAGTTCACGACAATATTTTTTTTGTAATAATAGTAACTGTAGGTTAGTTCGCGACAATATGTTTTTTTTGTTGTAATAATAGTAACTGTAGATAAGTTCACGACAATATTTTTTTTTGTCATAATAGTAACTATAACATAGTAGTATCCAATACATTTGTATAGTCGTTTCGATACATGAACAAATGTTGCATAAATTTATAATGAAATGTAATGAATAGATGTCATGACGTGACATTGTTCTCTGGTTGAGCTCAATAACTTACAAACGCTCTAAAATAGGTTATATGAATCAGGACTCCAAAAGTATTAATAAGTTATAAATATATACGAAATCAATTTCAATGCAGCAATATGAAAAATTCAATTTCGTCCTTCCTCTTCTGAGAGGAAGGACGAAATTGAGATTAAAATGAGATTTTCATTTTAACATACTTACAATCACCTAAAACGTCGAATGAAGTGGTCTAGAAAATATGCCTGTACATATATTCCTACAACGACTAAATGTAAACAAAAGGATCATTTCTCGAAACAGTTTGCGATCATTCACGAATAAGAATCAAAATAAAGTAAAACAGTCTCAAAACGAGTTGTTTCAAAAACGACGTAATTCATTTAAAAGCATAATTCAACTGAACTACTGCAATCTACATCTCAGATATAATTAATATTGACAAATTTGAGTCGCGTCATGACAAAGATAAGGAACCTCGATATTACCAGAACAATACGAAATGGTCACCATTCCAGTCGAAAATAATTTGCATAAAAGTGAATAAATGGGTTTAAAGTTGAAAGGTTTTCAGTGAAGTTAAATACAGGCATGAAGTACGTCTGCAACGGTTTTCATTTTATTTCAATACGTCCAAGACGTTCGCCCTCGTTGAAAGGAAGTTCAAGAATCTATCCAAGAAAAGGAAAAGCAGCGGAGCGGCAGCAGCGAACGTTAAGCAGCCATAACGTTGAACATTACCGTGAAATACAACCGAGTAAACATGCGTAAATGCGAATTTATCCGTGTCAAGCGTCGGGAGGGCGCTCGCCGTTGGGGGGCAAAAGTTACCGGTGAGTTTCTGGGCTCACCCGCGGCGTGACGTTCTTCGCCATGTCCAGAAGCTTCCACGTCGTTTCGCCTCCGCTCCAAGTTTTTCTTTTATCCGAACCAATTTAGAGTCTTCTCGGGTCTAATAGGATGACGGTGGTGTTCGCTTCGCCACGTTTAACTATTAACTTAATAACGTCATTATGCAACGCCACGATCGTTTTATTCGACGCCGATGTCACCAGCCAGAAACACAAGCATAAAAGCATGTTTGTGTTTAATAACGACGATTAAACGGAAGGCCATTATTCTTCGCGAAATCTGTGGTTGCATGTACAGCCAAGACTTCAGTGTGTCCTGTCTTACACTGTAAAAAATATTTGGAAAATTTATATACCGTATGATAATTTATATTAAGCCTGTGTAATGTATTTTCAGTAAACACGTGTAGAAAATTCAATTTGATGTACAAAAGAAAATGAAAATTCATCGTACGTGTAGTATTGTTAAAGTTCACATATATTAATAACATGAATTTATTGACGGATTTAGGAAACTGTTTCACAACTACACTGAGAGAAAAGCATATCGTTTATTTAACGATTTCACATGGTAAAACGAATATAGAAAGGCTTGCAATGTTTTATGGTTGAAGCGATGATGATATGGTTAAATAAACGATACTTGTAAGGTTATTGGGAACAAACGTTGAAATCGTATATGCAACAAAACGGCATATTTAAAACTATTAAAATAGTTTTTGAAACTATTATCATTTTGATGATTGCTACTATAATTATATTAGCTATAACCATAAAATATAGACGTTCCTCCTGGGAATTATATTAGTGGTTGATCCAACTATTTTCTTATATTTGCTATAACCATAAAATATATACGTTTCTCCTGAGAATTATAGTTTATGGTTAGATTATCGTCAGTCCAACTATATTATTTTTAAAATTACCACATTTTTCTCTTAGTGTAAAACGACTTTTGTAATGAATCGAGAAGAATTTTACATCAATGTTACGCTACACTCGTGTAGTAAATTTTCTATACTCGTTACCGTAAAAGCTTCCTGCACATGTGTCATGATTTTACCTTAAATATAATTAACAGTGAACTTGAGTGTTGCAAAACTAAAGTTAACAGATATGAAAAATAGGACTCTCATAGTGTATTCAGTATACTGTGAATTAATTAATACGTCTTCTGTGACAAATTTGGCAAACTGTACTTGTAAATTTCGTATACCGGCTTCTGTAAACGAGCGTCCTACACTGTGTAGTAATTTTACCTACATTTTTTAGCAGCTTACGCTTAATATGTGTGAAAATTGTGTTTCTTGGCAATACATACACATGAATATCAGGGTGGTTAAATGGGCATTTTGGAATTTCAATCCTGCCGACCCCCAGATCAGTTCGAAATAAATAAAAAACCATTCTGAATTTTTTAAAGATTTTTTCTGCCACGCTTAACCCTCCCCCACGGGCATTGAAGTTTTCCATTTAAAATACATGGGGCTTTTCGGTTTTCGCAGTCAATATTTTATTGCGGAACTATTCGTCGGTCGAAAAATCTGGAATTCACACAAGTTATGCTATGAACATACTACTGAAAGGGAAAAAATCACCAACCCCCTACCCTCAAATTTTAAATATATTATACAGATTTTCGCTTCTAAAAAAACGGGAGTTGAAGTTTTTCAATGGAGTTAACGGTTTTAAGCAATCGATATTTAACTACCCAACCATTTTTTAGTGAAAAAGTTTCAAATTTACACAAACACCATGTTGGAGAATTAAAAAATACAATTTGTCATCTAAATTTTCTCGTGAATTTGTTAATATTGACTAACAACAATAAAAGTCACTTTTTAAAATGGAAATGCATAATTTCCATCAGTTTTTTTTTGTATTTACGTGAAACTTGGTAAATAAATGTGTTGAACGTTACTAATCTTGAATCTCTCAACAGAATTTGGAAATTAACAGATCCAATATAGCGGATTCAATATGGCTAACCGAATTCGTGAAATTAATTCTGATCGCCGCTAATTTCAAATCTGTTATTAGAATTTGAGAATTCAGAAATACAATATGGCGTATCCAATATGGCGTATCCAATATGGCGGACTAAATTCGTGAAATTATGAATTTCAGAATTTTGAGCTTGGATTTGTAACCAGCGACCCCGAAAATCTCCGAGTATCGAATTTCATCCCGATCAAATAACTTTTCGCATTTTGGTCCGCCGTATTGCATCCGCCATTTTGAATTTCATTAATTTGATGACAGAATCAGCGACCCCAAAAACTCTCATACATTATTTTCCTTCAAGATCACAGTTAATTTCACGAATTTGATCAGCCATATCGAATCCGCCCTATTGGATGTGTGAATTTCCAATTTCCGATAAGAGATTCACGATCAGCAACTCTCAAAAAACATATATACCAAGTTTCACGTAAATACAATAAAAACTGATGGAAATAATGCGTTTTTATTTATTAAAGTGACTTTTATTGTTGTTTGTTTGTTAATATCAACAAATTCACAAGAAAATTAAGATAACAAATCGTATTTTTCAATTCTTCAACATGTTATTTATGTAAATTTAAAACTTTTTGACTAACGAATAGTTGCGTAGTAAAATATTAATTGCTTAAAACCGTTAAACCCATTGAAAAACTTCAACTCTTGTTTTTTTTCAGAAGCGAAAATCTGTATAATACATAGAAAACTTGAGGTTAGGGGGGTTGGTGATTTTTTCCCTCATAGTAGTATGTTCATAGCGTACTTTGTGTAAATTTCAGATTTTTCGACCGACGAATAGTTCCGCAATGAAATATTGACTGCGAAGACCGAAAAGCCCCATGTATTTTAAATGGAAATCTTCAATGCCCGTGGAAGGGGGTTAAGCGTGGGAGAAAAAATCTGAAAAAAATTCAGGACGGTTTTTCATCTATTTTTAACCGATCTGGGGGGCGGCAGGATTCAAATTCGAAAATGCCGCTTCTAAGAACCACTCTCATGTATATAAAATTGTGATATTGAGTTTTGTGTAAATCTGTAACGTGTCTGTTGGATTGAGGAACCCGCAACGGTGAACGGCGCATCTTGAAGAAGATAATCCGATTCAAAATTTAGATTTGTACAATTGGTCGTGTACAGTGTTGCGGCTGTGTACAATTTGATGTGGGCAGTTTTCGCAGTGTAACGGTTTTTTTTGTATGTAGTTTTCACCATGTACACGTTCGCCTGAGTACATTTCTTACTGTACACAGTTTCGCCTGTGTTGATTATTTACTGTGTACAGTTTCGGTTGTGTAGATCGTTATTGTCACTAGTTTTATTTGTGTAGATTGTGTACGTTCAAGTTTCGTGTACAGATTGAACTGTGTAGAGTTTTCGGTCTATAAAGTTCGATTTAGTACAGTTTCCGCGGTACACATTTTTTCCTGGAAAGAGTGACGATTACATACAGCGTCGGTTATGCAGTGTTTCTATCGTGTAAAGTTCAAAATGTCTAGAGTTAGAATAGAACAATCTTTCCCTGTTTAGCAATTTGTTTGTGTTGAATTTCCACTGTGTGCAGTTGTCACTATCTGGATTTTCAATTGCGTGCTATTATGTCTTCAAGCTCGAGTCTTGAAAGATAGAGTTGCAGAAACGATGTCCTGCCCAAACATCTTTTAAATTATTAAAATTTCCGCGCCTAAGAAACACCTATTAAATTTTCTTCCGATGCCAAAATTAAGGAATATCACCGTTGTTCGTGGAGGGTTAACAAGAAATGCTGTAAAGTCATTTATTTGTCCGGGTTAAGAATGGTCATGACGACAACCGTAATGACTCTAACCCATCACCATTACCGTAGGTTGAACCCAAGAGAGTTAAATTGCTCAGGAAGCACAATTGTTCCTTCTCGCTGAGCTACACTAACAACAACAAAAAAACCGAGACCTAGAATACTGGGTAAAAAAACAGGCGCTTAGTTTTCAAGATGCTTGTTAACCCGTGGCACAAAAATGTCACCCGATCCCTCTCCATGTCCGGCTGTACGTTTGTTGTGCTATTGTGTCGATGCGGAAAGGAGGACGAGATGAGGGTTTAACCCGCAGAAGAGCGAAACCTACATCGAGCAGCTGTCAGAGATGGATAGCCTCCGACTGTAAAAATGATAACTATTTTTTCCCTGGGTTTTCCAGGCGGGTTTCTTTCGGATTCCAAGAGAGGAGAAAAGTAAAGTGTGAATAGCAGTGCATGAGTGCTGGATTAGGTTGACGCCTCAGATGACTGTACAATTGTCAAGTGCTATCTTTTTTCACAAAATTTAGGTCAATTTTAAACCGATGTGATAATAATATTTTCCATTACGGATGTTCTATTTACTCATTCAAAGGTGACCGAGTTACCTAAAAATCATAAAAACTAAGTGGTGCTGCATTTCACTTATGAAATCTTTTATCGTGGTGCAAAAAAAAAACTATCAGAGAACACAAAAATTAAATCATTCTCATAAGTATTTTGTTTGGTGAATAAATGCATTGGTGGACATTTTATATTTCTATTTTATACTTGTAGAAGTCAGGTTGCACCGCTGGGCCAAAGTGGTTTTCCAGGAACCAATTTTCTTTGCAGGAGGATTCTTTTCATTCAGAGGTTACGAATTTTCATCTAAAGATCTTTTGCGGAAGATGTGCTCACTTTTACAGTTCATTTTTCTATACATAGCAACTTCGTTATTTTACTTTTGTAACTTCGGGGAAAGATCGTCAAAACTCGGCAAGTATGTTTAATTTATTTAAGAGAACCGAGTCATCATGCAAATTTAATGGTGCTGTACACAATACTAGTAAGCAAACATAACTTTTTTCGTGTTTTTCTCATAGTAAGATTTCTTTATTACGCCCTAAGTTTTAGCCTTATGGTTCTGGCCATTTTCTAGTTCCAGAAAACTCATTTATTCTATACAAACATACATACAACACACCGGAAAATTTTTCATAGACTGCTTTTTCGATGTTTTTGGGAATTTCGAATATGCTTGTATGGATATCTCCGAATATAGATATTTTTATAAATCGGAAACACAGTTTTCTCAACACGGAAGTAGAATAATTTATTTCTGGTCATTTTAATGTCCATGTGGACGAATCCCATGTCGCATAATATAACAAAACCAACGCACAAATACAATACCTAGGGTCACTTTTATTTGTACTTATTCTGAAAATTAATTTGTTTCCTGTGGAAGAAAAAAGATCCATGGTGAGTTCTTTTGCTTTTTCATAGAGGAAGCTTGGTTTTCGTGAAAGATTTTTTGTTGTTGAGATTTTCATGTTGACATATTCAGAATTACCTAAAGCGTTGAGAAAAGTGGGCTAGAAAATATATCTGTAGGTATGGATGTATGTTCCAGACACCGAAAATTCAATTGTCCATAACTCACGAAAGGCACAATGGGTCGAGCTCAAATTTGGCATGCAGCTAGAATATTGACTCCTCTGTAATTGACGTGATTTTGAATTAAATCTATCAATGTATAAAGATTTTATAGAATTTTAAATTTAAAAAAAATGTCGTGATTGCTCTAACTTCCGTAAAAGTTCGCTAATTTAGCTAAATAGTTCTTCATAAATAAAGACACGTTAAATGATGTTTGGTATTGAATTTCAGCGAAATCGGTAAAGTGCTTCCGATTTTATAGAATTTTAAATTTTTCAAAAAAAAAAAAATTTCCCTAAATCCCGTCGAATCTCAACAAATGAACCAAAATATTCTACAGTAATGCAAAGTAGAACTTTGCACATTGCTTCCTCATATAAAATTTGAAGACCGCTGTAAAGAGGATATTTAAAATTAAAAATTTTAAACAAATTTACCTCTATAAATAATAAATGTCTTTTTCATAGAGGTAGATTTGTTAGAAAATAAAATTTTAAAATATCCTCTTTACAGCTGTCTTCAAATTTTATATGAGGAAGCAATGTGCAAAGTTCTACTTTGCATCTTCTTTTTCTCTTCATTTTTAAGTTGATTCCTGACGAACATATTTTAGTACATATTCCTCGTACTTGTAATCTCCTTCGGCATCAAACTCCGTTCTCCCTTGTTTCTATGATAAACATATCTGCCTCTCTATGTTCTATACGCCCTAGGGCATTCGATTCCGCATCCTTTCCCGTGGTTTCCTTTTTTATTTATTTATTTATATGTCTATCTATTTTACTGTTATTTCTATTTGTATCTTTGCAGAGCGTTTTCTCCTCTCATTCTATTCGCTGCTTTCTCGTACCATTTTATGGTCACGTTGGATTATACGTCGTATGACGTTGCTGAAAACCCCGTTAGAAAAGTACACTATTGTACCATGCAGAATAAGTATAGGACATACGAACAATACGGGAGGAACGTTGTAAGTCTTTTCACAATACACTCGTTGATTCGATGTGAATTTTCTCCGGAGTCTCGATGCGCCGACGATGCATCGTGTACTTATACGTTGTAGAATACGAATATATACACAGAAAAGTGTAGCTTTGTCGCATGTAGGTATACAGCCCGTGTTTTAACCTCGGGGAAAGAGACTTGGAAGAAAGGAGAAAAACCTGGAACCAGAGCAGCTTTTCCCGAAACCTGTAATAGCATCGTCGCCAGGCTACTTCGATCGGATTTGCCTTGGAAAAACATTTACACACACATACAAACACACATATCCACACAGTCGTAAAACACGCCTGAATACAAATCGAGAGATAACGTTGGTAGCAAACTCGTCGTCTACTCTACAGTCGCTTCGGCGAATAAACCACTCTGCACTCACTTTTTTACTCGTTTCATCCGTTCAAAATTTCATCAAATTTGTACACGCACGCTCGCGCTCAGTACTGCCCGGTAGCGGCTAAAAAGTTTGGAAATGCACAGTGGAAAATCCCCGTTGACAATGTTGTACGAACTGTTGCACAAAACTCACAAAGTTTTAGTGGTTCATTGTGCACAGTGGGATAGGGAGGCATCGTTGCAGTTTATCGACTACCAAACCACCATGAATACAGGAGGACCATTGTATAAGGGCGTATTCTAGCGTAGGATTGAATACGATTGTGAGGATCGATTTCGAGTAGCAAATATCGCCTTTCTATACTCATGTTTCGAATTTCACGTGTGTTGTTCAATCAATAAAAATTATTTATGTATCGGAAAAAAGAAAAAAGATTCTTTTTTCCTCCAATCACGACAAATAAAAGAGAATGATATTTTTTGCTTTCTCATAAAGGAAGCTTTGTTTCCGTGAAATTTTTTTTTTACAGATTTCCATGTCAGTATAGTTGAAATGGTTTAAAACATCAAGAAAAATGACTTACGAAATGTGTGTGTGTGTGTGTGTGTGTGCGTGCGTGCGTGCGTGCAGCCTTGTACGCACGATAACTGACGTAGTTTTGTACGGATTTTCTTCTCGTTTGGCAAGCAAGTAGGTTACCGTAGAACAAAGATGGAAAAAGTCGTTTTCACGCTATAACTTACGCAATTAAAAAGGCACCGAGCTGAAATTTCGTACATATATGAATATCCAGTGAAACATTATGTGTACCAAATTTTGCGAGAATCTGTCGAGCCGTTCTGATTTTATTACAATTTTAATTTTTTCAAAAATGTCTGCAATAATTCGTTAATATAATTCGGTATATGTTTGTTCCAAAATACAAAAGATTTGGAAACAACTAAATATTTTGTGGACACATGAGAGTTTACCATCAACGTTTTAAGTTATTTTAACATAGAATTTCTTTCATCCAAACCAATATAAACATTTATGTGCGAAATGATTTAGTTCATTTGCATCAGATATTTCATCAGAAATATTACATGATTCAACCATGTTAATCAAAATTAAATAATGTTGACCCAACATCAAGCCATATTAGAGTCAACACTATCTATAATTCGCAGAACTGAGCGCTTTCAGAAATGTGCGTTTGGTTGTTCTTACTAAATTGAAGTTCAACTCAAATAAAGGAATCATTTCGATTAATGATGGCAAATAGTATAAAGTTTACCGTTGTACCCACCTCATATTCAACAAAATAATTGCTTAATATTATTCGATATATGTTTGTTCTAAAATACAGAGGGTTTTGAAAGAGCTAAATATTTTGTTGACATGCGGGGTTTTGCCAACAACTTTTTCGGTTAGTTTAACATAGAATTTCTTTTATCCAAACTAAAATACACATTCATTTGCGAAACGGTTTCGTTTAATTGCATCAGATATTTCATCAGAGACATTGCATGATTTAACCAAGTCACAAACATATCCAAACGTATTTTCAGATTCAGGTTAACAAAATATTTTGTCAAATCAGATAAACGGACTGAACTGTCAGTTCGATTTAACCAAAATAAGCATTTATTCGAATTTAACCAACCACTATTCAAGTTCACTAAATTCTTATCTGTTGTTTCAACTAAACGCGATAATTAACCCGGGTCTGTAAGCCAACATTGTTTATTTTTTTTGATTCGATTGAAATGTATTGAATTTAAACGAACGTTTGTTGACTTGACAAAATCTCCAATCAACAAAATGCATTTAGTTAAATCAACTGAATTTTTTTTTCGTGTACGCATTAAAAATTTAGTTCTTTTCGCAGATGAAATAAGGCCTACTTTCCTCCCACTAAACAGGGCAGGGCATCAAACTTTCCGCGGAGGTGTGGTAAAAAGTAATTAATTATGCATTTCTAACCGATGTAAACTCACGAAAAAAATTTTGTTCAGTACAACTTAAAATTTACCTCCAATGGCTTCGATGCATTGCGTCGACTGTCAAACTACTATGAGTAATAGAATACTATTGTATGAGTGCATATTCCAGCGGGAGGATTGATTACGATTGCGAAGATCCATTTCACGTAGCAAATATTGCCTTTCGGTACTCATGTTTCAATTTTCACGTGTGTTTTTCAATGAATAGATATTATTCATGTATGCGAAAAAAAGATTCTTTTTTTCCCCCTAATTACAATAGAGAGAAAAAAATGATCATTTTTTATAAGTAGGTCAGAAAAAGAATTAATCAAACATATTCAACGGATGTTGCCTGCCAAAAAACTGTTTGGTTAGTTCAACTAAATATTTACCTTCAACGGCCGCGATGCATTTTGTCGACTGCCAAACCACCATGAATAAAAGAATACGACTACGTAAGGGCATATTCCAGTGAAGGTCCAAATACGATTGCAAGGATTGATTTCTCGTAGCAAATATCGCTTTTCAGTACTCATGTCTTGAATTTCACGTACGTTTGCTGATAAATAAAAATAATTGATGTATCGGGAAATAAAAAGATTCTTCTGTTCTCCAATTACGATAGGGAACGGAAAATGATAATTTTCTTATAATCGGTCAGTAAAGAAATGAATTAAATAAATTCGACGGGTGTGGACTTAGTACAACTAAATATTTACCTGCAGTGGCTTCGATGCATTTTGTCGACCCAAGTAAAAAAATCATATGAAGATTGTATAAAAATTATAAATAAAGATCTACATATTATTTTGGTGCCCAATATATGAATCGCTTAGACAGCACCGCCTAGCAGATCGCTTTGCCGATAGCCTTAATATCGATGAAATCTTCTTTGTCATGCTACATTCCAGCGACTCGAACAGTTTCAAAACACTGTATTATTTTTGGATAAATTGTTTCAATTCAAGAGCTTCGTTGTTATAAGGTTAGTGATTAAGCTCGGAAAGGTAATAGGTCATGAGACCACTTTCAATACGTTTTTTAATGTGTTTTCCAAGCGGCGTCACACATTGAGAAAAACACTGTATCATCTATGTATTAATTAGAATCTTCTGCATTATGAATCCTGTATCCTACATATGCATAATAAAAAATCTAACTAAATCTATCTATAAATCAAGATCTACATAGAAGCTGTATACGAAAGTGGACATATACATTTTCTTTATGTTGTATACAATACAAATGAAGATTTTATAAAAATGATATAAAGTGCAATATAATTTATTTAACTTTAATAAAGCGTTTCTACAAAAATCGTTTTATAAAGTCTGCAGACTATATATAAATTTCATATAAATAAAATACAGTGTATAGTTATTTTATATGTCCATTTTCTTATCAAGAGTATATATATCGACTTGCATATGATTTTTTCACGCGGGGACTATCAAACAAACATGAATAAAAAATTACTACTGCATAAGGGCATATTCCAGCATATAGGATTGAATACAATTGCGAGGATCGATTTCCTATAGCAAACATGACCTATCAGTATTTATGTTTGGAATTTAACGTGTTGTTTTCAATAAATAAGAAACTAGAAGGATTTTTAATAAATAAGAAATAAGAAATAAATAAGAAAAAACGATTCTTTTTTTTCCCCTATTCAAATAGGGAAAGAAAATTTTTCATTATTCAAAGAACCACTCAGAGAATATATTTATCAAACAAATTCGGCCGATGTGGACTGACAAATAATGTTTTGTAAGTACAACTAAATATTTGCATCCAACGGCGTAAATGAATTTTTTTGATTGTTAAACGATAATTAATACATCATACGATTGAATACTATTTGTAAGCATCAATTGCACGTTGCAAATACGGCCTTTTAGTACTCATGTTTCGAGTTTTACATTTGTTAATACATGGTCAATGATTATTTATTTATTTGTATGTTGGGGATAGAAGTACGTTTATTTTAGTCATACATTTAAAGACAAAATTAACCACTTGATAAATGTAGATGAGTTTGAAAATCAATTCCGTTACAATCGTAGTAGCTTCGAAACTATTATATTTGTTTATTTACACGGAAAATATGTATTTTTTAATAATCTTGCACATTGACAAATAAAAAATGTTACAAACTTTCAATATGAGCATAATAAAGTCGACGTGTATTTCGTCGTAAATGTAATGAAACAAGATTGAGAGTAATGGGAAAAATGTAATAGCCCACTACTTTTATTTTACGTGCCCGGATTATGAAAATAATTATTATGGAAAAGATTATTTTTCCTGTCATAATAAAAAGTTTATACATTTTTATTACAGATACCATGAGAAGATGGACATTATCTAAAAGATAAATAAATAAATAGCCTCAATTTGCAACACTGACAAGAACAACAATTGCTGTCACTAAAAAGTTTATTTTATGCACTTTTCTCGAATTCAACCTACTAATCTTTGTTCTCAGATAAATCGATTATGAATTTCAACATCTATCGAATGTTATTAGAAATTTCACCAGAAATTCTTCTATAGAAGGTACGAATTTTTGTGAACCCGAGTAATTTTCTTTAGGTAGACCCAAAGGGTCATGTCTACCATAAGATATGATAATTTTCCCAAATTCTTGCCTTCAGGCACAACACACTCTACGTTCCCGTAAACCATAATTTTTTTATCTTCGATTTTTTAGAGCATTCTCCATATGTAAGCAAAATGTCGTAGAGATCGAAATCTTTTGAAAAATTTGTAAAATGGATGAATTGCGAAAGTCAGGATAAAAGCGTTGCGTTTTTTTCTGATTCAGAAAGTGAAATTTTACAAATTTTTTTCGAAGCAATAAAGTTTCCGTCCTTGTATCAAGTCCAAGCCATAAAAAATGTAATATTATTATTTTTTATTTACTAGAAATTTTACCAGAAATTTGACTGCGATGTTCCTATAAATTCCGGCGGAAATATCTGTTATTTATAAATTCGGACAATTTCCAAAGTACATCTACGAGACAAACATAATTATTTCTCTCAAATTCATCCTTTCGGGTGAAATGTACTCAAATTCCATTGAAATTAACATATGTTTTTAATCTCTTATTCAATAGATCGTCTTCTATATCTCGAAAAAACTGCGAATAGGTCGAAATCTTTCAAATAAATCACACGATAAATGAAAAATGATTTAAAAAACGAACAGTTGCATTTCTTTTGTACCAGTTTGCAGAAAGTAAAAATTTTACAAATGTCAATGGAGACAATAAAATTTCCGGCTTTATATTGAAGCCACGCTCATAAAAAAAAATGTTCCCTATCCCAGGTGTATTGGCTTTAAAAAATTGTACAATTGGTCAGCCAAATCCGATATCGGCGATATTTTAATCTGATAGAAATTTATGGATGTCGAGGGTTCGAAACGTGTCATTAATCGTGATAGCCTTATCCGAAGTAATCGGGAACAACGCTTGCACTATCGCAATAATAATAACGAGAATCCGATCTGTCGTTCTGAGCAGGCCAATCGAATTCGAATTCACGATCAACCAAACGAATACATGGAGGCGTTTCCATGACACTCTGTTCAACCTCACTGCACTTATTATTATCATTGTCATCGCGACTCCAAGTCCCTCATGACTTGATGGACACACGTAACTATAGACATAATATATGGCTTTATAGATGTGCAGGGAATTTAACTCTTGTCGCAACTGTTGTTCCCCCTGATGTACCGGAAGCCATCAGAAATGCTTTTTCCACGTTTTAATATGCGACGTAGCATTGCGAGGTTCCGAGTACCTAATACTGCCTACCATTCTATACACTCTCCCTCCCCCGTTGGACCCACGTACGGCTATTACAAAACCCTGGAGATAATAATGCATGTGTCACTGGGGAGTCGAAAGAGGTACACTCACTATACTTCTTTATTTTTATTTTTTTGTCGTTTCATTTTTTTTTCTTCCATTATTTTATAAGCTTTCGGTAAGAGCTTTAACTCGACTCGACATCAACGTTAAGCGGAATTTAAAATTCTGTAAACCTGATGTAATACGTTGTAACTAGAAATACACCACTGAGAAAAACAGTCGATATGTCTGTGACAATATTTATATGTATTTACATAGAATTACTATACAATAGGAGATTTAAACATAAAAAAAAGGTTTTTCGGATCGTCATAATTAACTATAACGGTAATAGTTTTACAAAAGGCAATTCAGAAATTTCTTTAATTACACGAAATTATTTATAATTGTGTATGTATGTATCCCCATTGAAATAATTTTTTTTTCAATCATATCATTTTTGAAATGTTTAAAAGAAAATTCACAGCTATAAATCATGTTTTATCATCTGCAGGATGATAATACACGTGACACTTATTTTTCATTTGAATTTCGTTTGTTTTATCTTGTTTCTTTCCATTATTTTGCAAGCATTTTATAGCTCAACGTAAAGTTGCATTTTAAATTCTGTGAGGGTGATGTAATACGTTGTAACTCGAAATACACCGTTTGAGAATATTTAAGAGGAAATAAAAGATTTGAAAAATAGAGAGATGTTTATCGGGTTGTCATAATTAACTATAATTATGGAAATACAATTCAAGCTTCTCGTCTATCGATTTAGGTCGATTCCATCATTTATTATCGATTTAGGTTAATCGATTGAGGCCGATTTCAATAGCAATCGACTTTAGTGATCATACGACATGTGTCCCAAATTTCAGCTAGATTGCTGAAAATTTGAGACCGTTTTCGTGTTCACGACCTTTCACAAATTACACACCCATAGACACACACGCCTACATTTGCACATATACATGCACCGGACATTTTTTTCAGATATGCTTTTTTAATGTAACATTCTGAATATATTTTCTATGAATCGCTTTTTTTTTACGAAAAGAAAGCACTTGCAAGAGAAGCAATATTTTAGAAAAATTTAATAACTTTTCCTCCTTCGTTTTTAAATTTTTATATAGTTTTTTATAGGAAAAAAGAAGCGAAACCCGGCCCTACTTCCGTTTTAGGCTAAAAATTTTTGTTATTTCATACAGAATTTTGAAGAATTTGTTCAGATTTTCAAATTTGGGCCAACGATATGTTGGCTTGAAAAATCGCAAAAAATAATTGTAATAAAAAAAATCTGAAAAAATTGTCCAGTACTCTTTGGTCCAATCATATAAAAAAAATTCGACCAAATCCGAGAGGCCGAGGGTCCGACCCAGGTCGAATAGGTATGGAATACCTCAGAATATTCAAGTGCTACAATAATCTATATCAAACGAATACACAGTAAAAAAAATTTGCTTGAAATTCAGTGTACTTTTATTTGAAGTTTTTATTCATAAACTAGTACATAAAATTTAGTATACAAGCGTAATTTGAATGTATGTATGGTACATCATATTCAACAATTTACTTTAATTTTACAGTAAGAGTATTTGAATTTTAATAATTTTCTTTAGTTTTACTGAGAAAGTACATGAATTTTATACCACAATTATTTATTAAATTTCGATGACGAGTTTATGCATAAAAACTTCCCATCTTTTCCAACAGTGTTGCATAGATTTATTGTATAAAAATGAACTGACAAATATTATAATACGACTTGCAATTGAACGTTGACGTCACTTGAAATGAAAAAAATTATTTGTCAAGGGAATGTTTAAAAGATAATTAGTCCAGACTATGTTGATTATTACTCGTGTTCTGGGATGTTATTTTTCAGATTTCGAGTTTATTACCGCGAGACCGAGACAGCGGAGCGGCGGGTACTGAATGCCGATGTACATTACAGTTATTGCCGGAGGGCAGAGAGCCCCACCAGAAGCGCCTGGTTATACTACTTCCCGGTAACCGCGCAGTGGTATAGCTCGGTGTGATTCAACTTTACTCGTGTTGGCCTAGCCGAGTGGATCCCGCGGTATTTCAACTCGACGAAACCAGCTCACCGAATCTTTTAGCAACTTTTCTTCTGATTTTTTTTTACCTCACTCTCTCACTTCGGAAACCTTTGTACATAATCCACGAAGAAAAGTTCTTAGCAAACGCATGCTCAAGCACGGGGCGTGGAAATGAGATGGAGACCGAATGGAATTTATGATATTTTTCACTTACAAATCCACGGCTCTCGTCTCACTTCATTTTAGTTTTCTCACTCTCTCGAGTTACCGAAGCACTTCGGATGCTGTAAAGAATTTCTCGGAAATGATAAGATACGATAAAATGGCTTTAAACGCATTAGTCACTTCAGTGCAGTGTGCACGTAATCTTCGGCCAAAAAAACGATTGGAAAAGTAGTATTCTTAAAATATGTTGATAATACAGATAAATATTAAGCAAAACTGTAATTATATTATCAAAATTTATTTGTGGACTTTTTTTAGCTGAAGTAAATATTGAATATTTTCAATGGCTCCGGATGTAGAGTTTATCTGATGAATAATGATTACCAAATAGAATTTGATAATCTTATCCGTCATAACTGAAAATGTATATTCTATTCAATATTGACAAAATATTTTATCAGAGTAAAAATATGTATTAATCAAACGATTTTCGTCTTATTCGAAGCGATGAGTATTGATTGTATATTTGATCTAAAGGGATAACGTAATGAATCTAAACTTAATTTCCGTCATTCTACAGGGGAAATGATTAAAACTAAATTTTAATGGAATATTATCTCCAAAAAAATAAGATGAAATCAAATAATCGAAAGTATAGATAGAAATTCAATTAATCCAACAGATCAAATATCAGTAGTATCATATGTTTACTTATTGAAACTGCATATAAGCTTGATGAAATATAACAACTGTTTCGTATACATATTAAATTGAATCAACATCGGGGATTTTATTGCGACGATTAAATTATCAAAGCAATATTCCGATTTCCTAAGTAAAATAACTTATGCAGATTTAGTAATTTCTCATTTGAATGCAAGATATACCTGAATTTTGTAGTTAAAGAAGTAGACACAGCCTTTATTGGTTGACATAGCTAATGAAATCATCCAGTTTCTGTTTTTGACCTTATTTGCAAACATACTTTTCTTAGTTCGGTCGAACTTATGACAAAAGTGTATGCATTAAATAGCAATAAAATTACAGTGGCATGAACTGGAATAAAACTGTCTCTTCATAGTTGCGGTGACTTCGACAATTTCTGTGAAATGCAGGTCCTCATTTCTCAAAGTTGTGGTGACACTCGTTGTCGTAGCAACGACATCGAAATTCGACTTAGAAACAACTTATAGTCTAACATCAAAACAACCTTCTAACAAGGACTAGTCTAGACCCTTTCATGTAGTGCTTTTACACAGTAGCGGTTAACTGCCTATTACGAAGGCTTCTACTAACAAGGATTACTACTGTCAACTTCGTCATATCAAGGATTGCAAATTACATAATTCATTGAGAAACTTCGGAAACCATCGCAGGTAGACAGGTAGGGTAGGAGTACCGGTTGTAGCCACTCCAACAATTTTTCCATTTTCAAGTACTTTTGATTGAGATCAAACATCATTAAAATGTTTTAAACCTACACTTTTCATACCTAAAAAGAATATGATTTCAGATTTCTAGCATTGAAATTTTCATATGTGTCGGCGAAAACACTGGAAAATAGAAAAAAGTAGAAGGATAGCCTTTTCACCATTTCTGGCCACCTACGCGCCGGTTCTGGCCACAGTATTGTACCGGTTTTGGCCATGGTTAAGATTACAATAACTCAATATTTATTGCCCTTGCAATATTTTTCAAGGCGTGTTTGATCAATGAAAATCGTATTATAAAAGTATGCAATTGCTGTACACGAAAATGTCTTTAAAGTACAGATGCCATCTGTGAACCTAACTAATCTTTTTTTACATTCGTCTCCTCCGTTTTGCACTTTTTCGAGCAGCTTTCTTTGTCACGAGTAGTCATAAATTATTATAATGTTTTGCTCTGTACACTCTTATCTTTACCACAGTTTTTTCCGAAAGTAAATTTTCGAATTGCCTAATGATGCGAATCTTCAGTATAAAAGGTATCCCACCGTTTTACCTTTTTTTTAAATTACACATTTGTGAGGATATATTTATTTTAGCGTTTTTTAGTTTTTTTTCGTTCCATCTTCATGAACATACAAATTGACTGTGTAATAATTGACGAAAAATCAATTTATTATCATGGTTATATGCGGGGCAATTACTTATTCTATGTACCAGTTGTGGCCACCGTATTTTTTAATATATTTATAGCTTTACTTAGATCGTTTAGTATATCAACATTTGCAGTGATGCCTTTTAAGATTGATTTATGCAAAGCTGCATGCAATTCGCCAACTATGTATCCCAAATATGTTTCCAGAGCTTTCGTCAAAATCTTGTCGAACTACTCAAGAAGTTGAGAATTTGATGAGTCCGCTGACGATACTTCAATTATTGATACAGTACTTTTTGTAATGGACAAGAGCAGACCTAATAATGACGATAAATGATTACATAATACACAACGTTGTGAAAAATCATAATTAAATACAGGTACAGAATTAAAATAGCCACGAAAAACGTATTTAAGTGTGAGGGTGGTCATAAACGGTACTTCTACCCTACTCAAGGAGCGAAGTACATGCTGAATAGTGGAGTGAAGGAATACCTCCATTATATAGAAAATTGTGACAGTCGAATAATATTAGGGAGACCTGATGAAATCTCAATGAATAAAGTATTTTGTTAATTAAATTTGCTAAACGACGTATAACTTTGCTCATTGTTTTTTGAATATTTGAAGATTCTACTAAGATACCACTATGACGAAGTAGACTCAATGATTTCAGTTTTATTTTATGTAAAGAAAGCTTCGTAGAAAATGAAAAATGATGAAAAACAATGTGCAAAGTTTGTTCTCCTTGAAAAAAAAACTCCTTGAAAATGAGTTCTAATCCCAATAACCACTATAACTGAATTTTAACTAATAACTATTATTAAAAGATAAAATCATATAAAATATTCCGAATATTTGCTCATCCGTAAATTGATCGTATTGGAACAAAGTGATTTCTCAATCACTGTGAATAGAACGTCGATTCATCATTCGCTGTGTGATTGGAGAAGAGGCAAAGGTACCAGAGTGAACAAATGAAAGAGGAAAACGTCGAGCGACTATAGCCAATTAATGAAAAAGTCAGCGAGAGGTGGGAACAGAGAAGGTAAAGAATGAGAGAAGAAAGAGACGAGAGAGTGAGAGATATCTCATGGTGTGTCGAGAGCATTCCCTTCTTTTCATTAACTCTTCGAATCTGCGCCTCTTCCTTCCTCTCCATCTTCTTCTTTCCCCTCTCCTTCGATTGAACGAGTTTTCCCGGACCTAGTAGCTCCACAAGCTTCTTTTCGTCATAGTTCCGTCTCTTTCCGCCGAAGAGTGGTGAGGTGAGTTGCAACTGCGAAATTACAAGAGCTGCATCGGCCGAAGGACGAAATGAATCCTTCTTCAACGAACGAACAAATAGGTCCCTTTTTCGCTCCTCAACGGTTTTTCGATTTTTCTTTCTTGCGTTCGTCGATTCACCAACAGATGCTACTGTAGGCCATCTACAAGCAGGTACTTTTCCTTCAAAAGAAAATCTCTCAATGTCTATTTTTGGGTGATTTTTTTTTCATCATTTTTTCTAGCCTTTTCTCGCCCGTCTCTTCGTTCTCGCCCTCTAAATTAACCGTAATCCAGCTCAGATCCAATGCCTACTGGATTACCACTCGTGGATTAATCTTGTATCACGCTCTGGCAGCAAGGACTATCGATCCCCTGTCGCGACGCGCACTGCTGGCTTCGCATGTCCTCTAAGAACGTTTAATCCCTCGGGAATAGATTGGGAAGATTCGGGAGACTGTTCTGAAACACCGGAATGGATACGTAGGTTTACGTGACGGCGTGAGTGAGGAACTGCGGACAAAACCGAAGAAAGGTGCGAAATGATACGCTTCCTCGGCACCTGTCAAAACTATTGCCAATTTCTACGTGAGTTTGAGCTGCCCTTAGAGGTATGTGTTTTGTCCGTTGGGCATAATATTACGTTGAATATTTACATACATATTGGTAGTTTGTATATATGCATTCATACTTGTCTCCATTCTAGGACATCAAAAGAAATAATCGTAGCGCACCATGAGGGGCCTCGAGAAGAATACAGTCACTACAGAGATGAAAGGGGCACCGAGGGATCGGTGTGATAAAATGGATCCCAGGGGACAGGGAAGGGAAGATTCCAAGCGTGGTTGAGGCAAGAAGAGTGTCAAGGGATAAGAGGGGTCCCGAGGAATAGGTGAGGCAAAAGGGGCCCTGAAGGATAGAATGGGCCCTGAGGGTTCGGTGGGATAAAATGGTTCCCAGGGGACGGGGAAGGGAAGATTCCAAGCGTGGTTGAGGCAAGAAAAGTGTCAAGGGATAGGAAGGGTCCCGAGGGATGGGTGAGGCAAGAGGGGCCCTAAGGGATAGAATGGGTCCCGAGGAATGAGTGCGGTAAAATGGATTCCAAGGAGAAGGGGAGGCCAGATTCCCGAGATGGTCATGATAAGAAGATTCCGAGAGATAAGAGGGCTTCCGAGGAATAGGTATAGCAAAAAGGGCCCTAGCGGATGGAACGGGCCCTGAGGGATGGGTGCAGTAAAAAGTACCCCGAGGGACAGGGAAGCGGGGTTTCGAGAGATGGTTCGGGAAATGAGAAAATTTACTTCCTAAAGGATAAAGTGAGTCCTGAGGGGTGAGCACGGTTAAAAGGATCCTAAGGGCATATCGGGAGGAGCTTGAAAGGGCAAAAAAGGCCTCATGAAATAGAAGAGGTCCCAAGGACCGAGAATGAAGGTATAGGAGGAGTTCCAAATTAGAAGAAGTGTCACGAGAGATAATAGGGATTCTTGAGGGGTGAGTGGAATCTCAAGAATTATGAAGGGCTCAGTCCGCGTTTGCTTCACTTTTGTATATATCAACAAAAATTTTCAATTTCAACTTTTACTGTACATCCCACAAGACTACTATTTCAAGTGCTTAGCATTCTTGTTCTTAAACTTGTTACAGAAAATCTAGTGCCCATCCCAGGCCAATATTGGTGTTTTCCAATCGCCAACTTCCGTCAATAGTTGCACAATACACTATTTATGATTGATGCAACTACATATGAGAATTATTGCCTTTATTCCCTTGATACTATATCCGTCAATTCCCTTCGTAGAAGATTATGTTTAAGCCATCTCATAGCTGATTCAATTTGATCAGCTGTTCATCATATTGATCAAACATCATATAGAAGACATACAAACGTAAATGCCACACAATACTCGACATCAAGACATAACTCAAACGACGAATTGATTATCTTATTAATCGAAACGCTCGGAAGATTCGCGCTGTCAGTTGAGTTCTCTCATATGCTTTACTATACCAAGGATATTGTATCTACAGGGCACTAATGTAGTATAGCCTGTAGGTAATAGCAAGGTCGACGGGTACGCCGACGCCGATGCGAGGCGACGCTGCTCACACAGGACGAGCCGCGCAATTAGCGATTAGGATTATCCTAAATTAATTGTGGACATGAGAGGGCGCTCCCGCTCTCTCTCCCGTAGCCAGGTGCGCAGCGCACCAGTAATATGGCAGCCCCATCCCGACCTCGTTTCCCGTGCAGTTACAATAACGGTAACCATTTAATCCACGCGTAGCTTGGCTTGCGTTGCACCGCACACACGAAGCATATGTCGACGAGTATAATCTATCGACGAGGTATAACCACACGTAAGGTTAGCTAACGTTAGATCGATCGATTTTAGTACTGTTCGATAAACTAAACGATAATTAAGTTTACAGCGAGTATCGTGACGTACGAATGAACGGCCTGGTTATTCATGTAATATCCTGCGCAGAAAAGAACAGTTCAGGATGGAATCCCGGATGGTGTCCAGGATGGAGTTCCGAATGATGTCCCGGATAGAGTCAGTTCGACCAAGAATCCCGGATGGATTGTCAGATCTCTTTTAATCCGCCTTTAAATCCGATCCCAAAGTACATCATTCCATCCGGGACTTCCGGCTGGACTGCAAAGATTCCGCCTTGGACTCCACCCTGGATTGTTTTGCAATCCATCCGGGACTCAATCCTAGGTTTACTTCCAACCCATGTTGGATTCTACCCTGGGTGAGCCGAGAACTTCAGCGGTCCATGGGTAGCATCCATTCTGGTGTCCATTTTGGATTCTCACTTGGGCTGTCTTACAATTCATTCTGGACTTCACCCTAGAAGATAAACGAATCTCGGCTTCCGTCACTAAAAGGTAGACCCCTCGAGTGTAGTTAAGCTCAGGTCAGCTTTGCAGTCTCATATGGGTTTTCAAGTGACTTGCGAGAAACGTTTCGTCCGTTCACCGTTTAGTGGCGTCGTATGGAACACTGATGCACAATGCTTTGCTAGATGGCTAGCGGTGGAAGCGTTTATCGTGAAGCAGCTTGAAGCCTCAGGGTATATGAAACTTCAAAACTGTCCTGAGCTTGACTACACCCGAGAGGTCAATCCTTCAGTGATGGGAGCCGTCATTGGCGGATCCGGGTATTGTAAGAGTCCAGGATGTATTGTAAGACATTTCAGGTGAGAATCCAAAATGGACAGCGGAATGGATACTGCTTATGGACCGCTGGGATTCCCGGATCATCCATGGTGGAGTCCAAGATGGGTTGTAAGTCGGCAAGGGACCGACTCTACACCTCCCAAATCGACACGAAGATCTACATTTGCGTCTACACAAATAGTGGACACAAAATCACTTTCCACGCATCCAAATTAACGCGAAATAACTCGAAACCTAGCACTAAACACCGTCGGCTTTACGCGAGAACGAATAAATGTCTTCGTGTCGACTTGGGAGGTGTAGAATCGGTCCCCTGCCTTGTAAGTCGACCCACGGTATAGAGTCTAGGATAGGTTAAAAGACGATCCAGGATGGGGTCCAGGATGGATTGCAAGACGGTCCAGACGAGAATCCCGAATGGACACCAGGATGGATTCCGCCATTGGTCCGCTGAAATTCCCGGGTCATCCATGATGGAGTCCAAGGTGGATTGTAAGTCGACCCAGGATAGAGTTTAAGATGGGGTCCAGAATGGATTGCAAGACGGTCCAGGCGAGAATCAAGAATGGACACCAGGATGGATTCCGCCATTGGACCGCTGAGCTTCGCGAAACGTTTCGAATGGAGTCCAGGACGAATTCTGCCATCGAACAGCTGAGGTTCGCAAATCGTTCAGGATGGAGTCACCCATGGTGTCCAGAATTGAATCCACGCAGTCCGAGTGGGAATCCTGGAAGGAATTATCCGGAATTCCCAGTCGGACTGCGAAGGTTCTATCACCATCTGGGATTCCATCCTGAGCTGTTTTATTCTGCACAAGTTTCATGTGCGCGCTGTTTTGGTCCGCATGTTTGCGGAATTTGCTCTGGGCACTATATTATCGCAGACTTTTTCGTATTATTATATCAACGTTGGAATATTATTCTCTGTGAACGTTGAATTAATATGTATTCTGAATTCGATAACTTACGTAGAGTGGCAAAAGAACATTTTTTTTTTCAGGGACAATTTAAAAGTTCTCGTGGAAATATGAGTCTCTTGATATTCTTATCGCTAAATTAGAGCGTTGTAACTTATTATTATTCCGTAAAATATTGACATTTTTTTGCAACTGAATAATTCATAGGAAGCCAAGAGAAGTTACGGGAATAAAATCAGTGAATCTTGTTGACAATATGCGATAATTATAAGGTAACTAAAAAAAAATAGTAAATGTTCAAAATAAGGGATAAGCAATAAAGAATTGCCTAGTAGTTGTTCCATTTTTCCAATATAGAATGTAGTATTTAAAAGTACTGATAGACTTTAATGTCATACAATCTACTTCAGGGTAATGAAAGTTTATTATCTACAAATTTTATCGAAAGCATCTTTTTAACGAGGTCTAAATGATTATGCCATAATCGAAATTGATATTGCTCATGGAAAGTGAAACATCGTTAAACGTTAAAAACTAGCCTTTCATTTACGAAAGTCTTTATTGCTCCGGTAACAGCGAAATACATTTGTGAATTTAATCAGTTAGTAATTATTATACGTGTGATACTCGTTGGCGACGAATTATTATACGTGTGATACTCGTTAACTGGCGAAATAGCGTTATTTTGTTGAAAGTTGATAACTACCAGGAACCGGAGAAAATGTACCGATAATTGAATTAACAGCACACACGGTTCATGTACCGTTGACGGTACGAACTAGTTATCTACAAAATTAACTCTTGTTAATTACTACTAAAATGAAATTGGAAAAATAATAAAACTTGTTCTTACTAACTACAACTAAAAAATAAATGGAAGAACAATAAGTAAACAATGACTGCAATGTTAAAGCTGCACATTGCTCTCTTATCAATATTTAGATTTCACAAAGTTATTTCTATGATCAACCCGACTGTTTAATGTCTAGTTCGTAGAATTCGTAGGGAAGTTTTGTATAACCTTTCTCTCAGACGAAGCTTCCTGAAATAATCATGTACCTGGAAAAGAATTGTATGTATACCCTCTGACATTCATTATAAATCCGATACTGTAGGGAATTAGTTACAGAAGTTATTTGCAACATCATTTATGTACCGATTTATACTTCGAAAGCTTGTAATTTACACAAAATTAAGTAACTTTGTCAATTTAAATTCTATTCATCACGATAGCCACTTGGTACTGAATCCACTTGCATACTACGTTCTCCTTAGTTAAATTTCGGAAAGAATCCATAATTTATGATCCAGCTTGTAAATTTTTCCCAAATGTTATACCAATTAACCTCGGTCGCAATTGCAAGTATGGCAATAATTTCAGATCATTAGGTTTTAATTTGCACGAGTGAGAGTTTCCGTCGGTTTGCAATTGAAAAAAAGTGTGATAAAATATATTAGACTCAACGAATGTCTATGAAATGTATATCTAGAATATAGGAGATTCCCAAATTAAAAAATTTAAAAATATCAATTAACTTTGATTTGAGGGAATCCGTTATTTTGCTTAGTACATTTACTGAAGTCTTCTCTTTCACAAACCATTATATCTAAATGGTTGAAAGAAAAAAACGATAGAATACTTTAATTAATAAAAATACATGATACGTTATTCATTTTAACCAATTAACGATATCGTAAATTGCCTTACAAAACTTGTGATTAACGGTACGTAAAAAAATTGATTTTTCAATTTTCAAACGATGTTTACTTTTTTCAAACCTTGCCAAGTTATTTGATCGGAACGCTGTCGAATTATCTGATGTGACTGAACAAAAGTTCTATCAGACATGTCAAATGCAAGCATTGTATCCTCGACCTACTCCGCGGTCCAAAAACACGTAGAGAGTAAACAAAAACACGTCACAGAGTCATTCTCGCTTAAACGTCACAAGAGTTAAATGAAACGTGACGATTGAAAAACTTGTTCGTCGCGTGCACACGAGTTTCGAAACTCCTTCGATGTAGAGCATCATCGGGAATAGTGACGCGTGAGTTCGAAGAGTAGCCGAGATAGTAAAGCAAGAGAGAGAGAGAAAGCTCGAGCTTTCGGTTTGGCTGGATTTCTTCGTCATCCGCGTCTTCCTGCGTTCACCAAGAGAGATATGGAAACGGAAACTTCCCCGAGTGACTAGGCAAGCTCGACGAGGCGACTCCGTCAGTGCGAGTGAGAAGTCCAGGGAGAAAGTACGAGGGAGAGAATCGAGAACGTGCTTTCTCCGTGAAATATGACAAAGTTCGACGGAAGAAGAAGAGAGTATAACGCGACAGAGGAACCGAACGGAAGAGAGAGAGAGAAAGCGAGAGACAGAGAGAGAGCGAGGAAGAGAAAGCGGTGGAGCGGAGGAATACCTAGCGAGATTTTGCAGAAGCGACCCGGTTAACGGGTGCAGCACACCAGGAGTTCTGTGAAGCTTCCTAGGATGAAGTTATCGGAGGATTCACGTATAGTTCTCATGCTTTGTTCCATACATACTGGCATAACGCCAATTGCTATCATGGACCTCCAGCATTAGCGCGCCGCAACGATAGTTGTACTGCCTGGCGCAATGGCAGAAGCAGCAGCAGCAGTAGCAGCAGGTAGGAATGCGAAGTGGCGAGCTGGGTCTCCAGTTCAGGACTATACAGACAGTCGTGTATACGTTGGGTCGGTATACCTGCGGCGAGGGCACGTTAAACACAGTATATGTACCCAAGAACCTCTCGGTTTCTAGGTCTTCCTCGTCGCACGTGCGTATAAAGGTATCTCGTAGAAGGCAGGCTTTACATAGTGAAGTATATGTGTATGCCGAAGGCACGTAGTTGAAGTACTGACGTAGGTACGTATGGGTTCATGACTAGAGGTATATATGTACTCACCACTCGTTCTTATGACTGTAAGTGCACGTGACCAGTCTTGAAAGCGACGTGCTAAAGTACCTAGCTCGTACCACGTCGAGAAGGTTACTTTACGCAACGAAATGGTCGGAACGAAGTACGTAGTTGGTTCATCACAAGTTGTTTCCCCGCAATGATATGACTTTGGAACAGCGAATGGTCGCAGAAAACCGGAGGAATGATCACGGCAGGCGATAAAGGTCGCACTTGTAAGAGCTAAGGGGTGTGGAGGTGGAATTAAATAATTGCAAGTGGACACATCTTTACGGAATGAGAACAGGATAAGCTGTAAAACTGCTATCGAATTAGCATATGACATAGAAGCATGGACAATTCTTAAGAGAACTTCTTCATAGGAAAATATGAAGTTGCACAAATTCTTCTAGCGCCAAAACCAATGTCATCGAGTCGGAATGTGTTGGTGTTCGGCGCATATCAAGGAATTCGGCTCACTATACGATACGACTATGCAGCTAAATACAACGTGCAGGAAATATTAGGATGGATTTCTGATGGAGTATTCCAAGGGAGATAAAGATATGTGACTAGTGTGCTGAAAAACGGGATAGCCAGGATTAGCGACATTATTTCTTCGAAATAATTGAAAATTTGACTTGCAATTGTCATCGAACTGTACGAAACGAAACGAAATGGTCGAAGCAAATTACGTAGTCGGTTCGTCACATGTTGTTCCTCGCAATGACATGATTTTGGTACAGAGAAAGGTCGTGGAAAAGCGGAGAAATGATCACGGTGGGCGGTAATGTTCGCACGTGTCAGAGCCGAAGGGTGTGGAAGTGGAATTAAATAATTGCGCGTGGACCTATCTTCCATCTGCGCAATAAGAACAGAGGAAACCGTAAAACTGCTATCCAATCAGCCTACGACATATATATAAGCATTATAAATTCGTAAGAGAATCTCTTCATACACGAAGAAGTAACGTTAGTTGGGTCAACTCCCATTTTATGAGTTAGCTAGATATACGATGCTAGAACGATTCACTTAGGGCCTATAACCATTTTTTAAGTTGAGACAACATATACGTGTTTGTTCCAACCGACATACGAGTGATTATATGGACTAACGAAAAGGAGTCGGCCATGCAAACACTATTTGAGTGTGCCCAACGCATTTTTTTTCGGCGCGTAGGAAAAGTTAATTATTTGCCAGTTTTATAGCGTTAACACCAACATTACCGAGTGGGAATTTGTGAGTGTCCTACTGGATACGTAATGAACTACTGATGCAGTAAAAGGGATAGTGTTGCGACTTGAGACGAGAATTTCTCGAGTCTCGGGCGTTTTTTCTCGCGTATTTCATTTAAAATCGTCTCGACCGCTCGCCATGAAGTTTAACCATCATCTCGTCTCGAAATATCTGGAATTCCAGGCTAGATCGAGCGAGAATTTCGGAAACGCTTAGTTGCATCCCGAATCGAACCTCAAAAATCTGTAGAAACGCTTTTCAAAGTTAAGCCCTGATGTGACTACCTTAACTGTGTATATTCGAGATTCTCAAAATTGCCAATACTAAAATTACAGAGTTATTGAAAGTTTGATACCCAAAATCTCCACAAGCAAAAGCAGTGCATACGAAATATGATTCAAAACTGAATCCGCCTCAAATACATCAGTAATTAAAACCCTTTTTTAAGCCACTTCCCCACAAATTTCTACGCATTTATCTGGGTGCTCTCAATATAGATGTCTTTTTAAACCACTTGTATTTCCATTAGATTTTTTTATTCGTTTGGGAGGATCATCGCACAATTTGCATGTGGCGAACTTGACGTTGTTTTCGTCGACACTAATGTCAAATGCTTCGTCACGGAGATATTTGGATGTTTTAGATGGTTTCGTTTTCGGGTCATTATCCGCTTTGTCCGTATTTTTGCACGATATTCCGGTTTCTGAAAATCTCGAATCTCGCAGTTATAACACAACAGCAACGAGACGAGACTTCAGCTTGCTGTCAAATTCGAGACCGAGAAAAGAACATCACTATGTTCACGATCGCGAACCTGTCTCGATCAGTTGACTATCAAAATCGAGACGTTAGTCTCGAGCTCGGTGTTTTCTCGCTCGTCTCGCTCGCCCGCATCACTAACAAGGGAGATTACGATATTCGAATAGTATACTGAAAAACTTGATGGTAAGGGACACCAACAGTATTTCTCTAAACTATATTAATATAATTGATCTGAAATTGTCACCGATCTGTACCACGTCGCGAAGGTTACTTTATGTATCGAAATGGTCAAAGCAAAGAACGTAGTTCGTTTATCACAAGCAAATAATATGATTTCGATACAGAGAATGTTCGTGGAAAAGCGAAAGAATGATCACGGTGTGCGCTGAAGGTCGTAATTGTTATAGATGAGGGTTGCGTAGGTGGAATTGAGTAACTGTAAGTGGACCCATCTTTGCATCTGCGCAATAAGAACACGATAAGCCGTAGAGCTGCTATTGTATCAGCCTACGTCATAGATGCAAACATTGAACATTTTTAAAAGAACTTCTTTATAGGAAAAGATAAACTTTGACAAAGTTCTATAGCCCCAACACAAACAGTATCGAGTGAGAATGCGTCGATAACTTCCGCATGGTTTGAGAATTACGCTCATAGAATACGAATTTGTAGCTGAATCCTAATTCCGGAAATATTTGGATGAACTACTGATACGAATATGACGAAGGATATTACGATGTGATGAGCATAATCAACAACGTAATGGCGAGCAACAGTAATATTATTTTGTTAAGCTTTATTGCAATAATTGAAAATTTAATTTGCAGTTTTCACTCAACTGTACCGAGGGACTGGTCCATGGTCATTTTCAAGGGAAAGCTAACGATCGGTAAAAAATATTGACACTACGTAAAACAAAGAATGGGTTTTGTTGCACTTTTAATGATGTTCGGAAGCCCGACGAAATACCAATGGAATTTCGTATTTAAAAAAAATGACGTGTTCATCACCAAGCATAACTACATTTTGCTAATTAATTGAAATGAGATTTTTTTTATGATCGCGTACACGAAATTTCGAATGCAACAATAAATATTCCAAGAATGGGTCTAAAGGTATTGAATTTATGACTGTACATGTGTGTTTCAAGGTTCAATATTTAAAATACAATTTATTTATTTATTGGTAATGAAAACGTATTATGGGTGAGCCATTGAAACCACTTATGGACAGTTTTCCAATATTCAATCGCATATATGAATCGTTTTTCATATGAGCTCTACAATTAATGTTCCATGATGAATTCAACGAGAATGAATGATCGTAACGAGCATAATTTTGTGTATCCTGTTCGTAATTTTAGTTTGAGGGTTTCGAAATTTCATATTAAAACCTTCACGCTTGCCTATTTTATGAGTTATATAGTTTCAGCAATAATAGAGTTAATTACAAAATTAAAAGTTAGGTCACCGACGAAACTGTTGAGAAATTTGACATTAAGAATAGTCTATTACATGTAGGCTCATAAGATAAGCTAACCGAATTTTGATGTTCCATAAAAAATGTATCTTAAGTTTAAACTTGAGATCGAACATACCACCAAAAGTACCAGTTTGAATGCGTATAATTTTGATAAGAATTTCCTACTTATCAAATTAGCCGATTCCTATGACGAATATTCGTTAATAAGCAGGTTTTTTCTTAATTCAGCATAATGAACATCATCATGATCTACCATTTTCAACCTCATAACGTGATATTTTCTAGCAGAACTGAGGATATGAAGAATAAAGCGTTGCCTCAACCATGCAAAATCAATAAATTTGCAATAATGAACAAACGTTCATTGGTATTGAAACCGTTTTTAGTAGATTACTATTATTCATTGTTGTTTCATTTCATTATTCTCTCAATAATGAAATAAAAAATATCATTAGAAATATTTTTCATGTTTTTATTATTTATATACGAAGCTTACTTTGATGAATGTGACGAACATTTTTGTCATTTCGCGGTTACGCTATTTTTTTATTCTACAGTTTTTATTCCTTTTTCAATAAAACGAATAATAATATTCTTTTATTGAATACGTTACGATTTTCAATACTCAAAATTATTCGGGCAACTGTAGTGGTTTCGCACCTTTTGCCACAGAACCGTTCGTCAAATTGGATGCCGCCTCGACGTACACTATGAACAAGATCAGAAGCGTCGGATCTGAGAGACGAGAGTGCATTTTCAAGAACGAATTTCTCGTTCTGTATACGCTGTATACGTACAGCGACTGTCTAGTTGACTGTCGTGCTGCTGTTATATGGGAGACCTGCAAGTGCAGAACGTTCTTTTTTCCAAGACGTGGGAAAGACGACTGAGAAGATAAAAAAATACCTACAGAAGTTATCGACAAATCATTACCTAACATGACATTGCCATTTCAGATAATAACATTTTCGAGCGACTTAGCATTAAGCGGAGATGTGAAAATACAGTGCAATGTTGATTTACTGAAATTATCATTGATGCTGTTTCATGGAACTCCGATTAACCAGTTTGCAACTTTTTAAGTGTAATATGGGTCTGCATTCTTTGGAACATATACTTAAACTATAAGCCTAGGATTCTGGTTATAATGAAAACCAATAAAAAGTATAATAATTGGCTATTGAAATTCTTTTCTGTACACATTCTACTTTTTTCCCGATTATAATGTGTCGATCAAAAAAAAAAAGTAGAATGTGTTTGATTTGACACTATGAAAATTCGTCTGCAAAACAATTAATAGAGGCTTTTATTAGCAGCCTCCACTTTCTCTTGTGTTTACGCTGATGCAAACCTCTTCGTCCGGTGACAAGAATAAAATAATTAAAAAGGATGCAAAGCGGAACCTTGCATATTGTTTCGTCATTATTATCAACTTTTTACAAATCTTCCTCTATAAGGAAGTATGTTCATCGATTCTGGCTACTGTATAAAGGAAACTTTGTAAAAAATGAAAAATAATGGGGCCGCCATATGCACGGAATCCTTTTGCATCCTTTTTTGAAAATAAGTTTAGAACAACTGAAGGTTACCGAAATTTGTAGTAATCAATTAATAATAATGAAAAATATAACTCCCTATATAATTCGAGACCTTATACCGATCTCCGCTAAATCATACATTACTATATTATTATTATTTATTGTTATGCTCAGGGAAAAATCCCTTAAGAGCACTATTTACAGAAAAAGCGATTACACGAGTCTCACGTGCTAACTTAACTTAACATAGCCAAGGCTGGAGCCTTATCACAGGCTTATTTTTCGTGCCAGTTGGCAGGCTATTCCGAAAACTGTAATCTGTAAAAAACTGTATCTAATATCCCTGAATATTAGTCCGTTCAAATACTCAATTTACGCTCACTGACATTGTACTCAGAGAAAAATCTGGTAGATGAAAAAAAAGTTGGACCGACGATAATCTAACTATAGAGTATAATTCTCAGGAGGAACGTCTATATTTCATGGGTATATCAAATATAATTATAGTAGCAATTGTTACATTGGAGCGTAACTTTATTGAATTCAAAAATAAACAATTTAATGAAATACATGAGGCGATCCACATGACTTCAGCCACAAAAAAAATTCGAAAAAATGTCCAAAAATCAGGTTTAGTGGTTATAGTAGATACAACAAATTTTTTTTCCCTGGCGAATTATGCCATATTTTTCATTTTCCATTTAACCTATGATATCTCGGGAACGATTAATCGTATCGACATCTAAAAAAAAAAGAAAATGTGCGTTTATTCATGGCCCACAAGAAAATAATTAGTTCATAATTAATTGTGTAATTTCAGACTATATTGGACTACAAAATTAATAAATTTTTTTTTTTTTTTGCGAAAAGGACTTCGGAAAGTGGCATCGAAAAAATTGTTGCCAATTGTGTATGAAAATCCTCAATTTTTAGTACTTTTTTTTTGGTACCGGGCAAAGTTCATAAGTTATCGCAGTTCAATCAAGTATAGAGTGTTTCACTTCTATACCAAATTTCAAATTCATTGGCTGACTGATACTTGAGCAATTGAAATGTCAAAGCAGACATACACAGATTTCTTCGAAACCACTTTTCTCGATTTTTCCAATGACTTTTACTATTTTGATACGAAAACTTTGGAAGGAAAATTTCATGACAATTCTACTGTCTCTATGAGGGATCGGAATTTCTGTCTCCACATTACCAATACCATTATTTTCATTACATTATCGCATTTTTATTTTGTTACATTTTTTGGTAAAAATAATAAATCTTGTATAAGCGTTCAGAGAGCGTCGATATCCGGGATAGGTTCAATATATACACGAACAACGACTACAGATGTTAGGTACTACAACTCGACCCCAGCTCGAGTAAGTTTTAATTGGCTCTTTCAATTTGCCACGCCACCGCCACCACTGCCGATCTAAAACCCGGGGCTTTGTGTTACTTGCGATTAAATTTGTTCGTAACAATTGTTCTGGGAACCGTGGGACGACCGGATGGATTCGTCAACTTTGTTCGAGACGTTTCACAGACCTTTCGCCGGACGACGAGCAAAAGTGTAGAAAAGTTAAGAAAATAAAATAAAAAGAATTCCGAATGCGGCTCTGCGTTAGTAGTCTAAGCCGTAATATTGAAGATTTCTCGTAAATTTATATTTCTATTCATTTGATCTTCGGCAGGTATAGCTAACGAAAAAAAGAACAGCACTGAAAAATTATATCGAAGTCCGATGAACCGATATATAAATTTATGTATAATTGAAACCGATACTTATGACACCTTTATTATTATTCTCCGTACCTTCCATAACTAATTAGTTGAAAGATTATGTGAAATTGTCTACGATATAATTATTTCATATTATTTTGGAGTCACTTATTACACTGTGTCTGTGAAATGAAGCATTCGCCATATAAAATATTTTTATAAATAATTGAAGTGGAGTTTCGAGTTGAGATGAAAATGTTTTGTGATTCTTCGAAGACTTTAACTTATCACTTTTCCGTAATCTACGAAGCAGCAACTGCTGTCGATTTTCGTAAAGTGGCGAAAGCCATTTGTAGATTCGATCACGTTACGAATGTATGTATATATACATATTTTAATGATTTGATACGTAGAAATACAGATTCCATTCGTATATTGTTTAAAAAAATGAAACAATATATTATGATCGTACGATCAATGAAAAATGCTCTGATTGGCTGGTTCACGGATAATGCGAAGTGTAACGTTTACGAAACATCCGCATAATGCTCAACATAGACGCGGCAATCATCCGGAAGTCTTAAATTCTGATAACAATTCTGACCGCAAAAGGTTTAAGCATAAGATAAAAATATTTTATGCTCCGAAAATATTTCAACAATCGTAAAATAAAAGTACATAATTTTTCCAAAATTGTTTTAGTGCTTATTTACAAAAAAAAATCATGCAGAAAGTTGTTATTAACAAAAAATTGATTAATTTAGGTAAAATTTAAAAAAGATGTTTGTAGACAAAAACGTTTTTTTTTAAGTCCAAACATTTCTATTCAACTTTTACGATGTATGAACCTTATTTTGAATTTTTTCGTTCTAATTTAAAATGAAAACAATATGAATTATTTACACAATTAACCGAAAAATTGTGATCACTAAAACTCTTTTTAAGGGGCCTTAGACAGATGATAAAAGTCATAAGAAAGACAATTCTTTAAATGATAGCCTTCTTAAAAAAAACATTCAAAACTCATTACATACGTAACAGTCATTATAATTCTGCAATTTTTTAGTGACATACAGGGAAGTGATACCACGTAAACATATATCGTGTATCGTCCAATTAATTCGAGAATAATGCGAATAAAAATAATTTAAACAAATATTAATACCTTAAATGCCTAATACAGCCAGACGTACATTATTTCGGTCAGTTTGTGTACCTCGATGGATCGAAATTTAAAAAATAAATGGGGCGTTTTGAAATAGAAAAAAAATTCCTTCGAGCCGGATTTGAACCAGCGACCTATGGATGTCTCTTTTTTAACAGACCCACTACAGTCCACCGCTCTACCAACTGAGCTATCGAAGGTGATATTACTTTCGTACTGACTGCGACCTGATAAATTTTAAAAACGACTTTCACTGGCCAACATCCGAAAATCAGAGCACCATATTATACGACTCTTAGCTCGTGGTTATCATATAGAATAGAACGTTGTGTTCGTCTATAAGTGCAAATTGGATAAGTATCCCTCAACAACTAGCTCTTACTCTATCACAAAAATATAGAATATCTATTTGACTCAAAGGGCCTAAGTGGCACATAAAAAAGCGTAAGAAAAAAAATCTGTAAGTTATCTTTTTTTTTAAAATCCGAACCTCATTAAAAACATACTAAGCTTTGTAATGCTGCAATTTTACAAATACATACAGTGCGCCAAAATAGTGTGAGCAAAACGTTAAATTTTCAAACTATCGTAGCTTCCAGATAAAATCGGTGAACAAATTGTAGTGTTCAATGCCTTATTTCATCTGTCGAAGAATGCATTTTAACATGACTGTAGCAATCCTCGATACAGTGGAAATTGGATTTACTGTTGCCAATTATGTACTAAGCTTTTAATGGAAAAAGATTGATTTACACATCGAAAATCGTAGCATTGTCGAAAAAGCCTTAAATAAAAATGCTTATACTCATCCTAGAATACACACATCGCCAGCTGAAACAATATGTCGGAAACTAAAAAATGTTCACCGGTTTGATCTGCAAGATTACCTCATGAATTTTATTTATCAAATTGTTTAAAAGAGAAGTACTTTTTTTATACATAACAGAACTTGTTTTATACCAAAGTGTGCGTGAAACAGGCACTTCTCGCACGAATGGCATAAAATTGTATACGATACTCGTGCGAGAAACTTTTCCTGATGTCGTTTGATTACAACACGCGCTTTCAGCTCGTGCTGCAAACTCACACTCGTCGCGAAAAATTTTCATCGCACTAGTATCGTAATGTACTATTCTGCCTTTCTTTAGGTGACTCAGGTCTCTTAATTGAGTTTCAATAAACAAAACATGGCCAAGAACGAGTTGTTAAAAAAAAAATGTCAATTAAATTTTCATTGTAAATGAAACCCACTTTTGTTTTACAGCACGAGTTTGTGATAACTAGCAAGACAAGACGAAGACTGATACGTAATGTCACTGTGTCAACGTGCACAAACAACAATGTTAATTCTGGTGCGGGCGTGGCACCCAGGTCAATGATAATTTCCTATTTGTGCTCCCTCACGCAAACTCTTGCTTTCTCACTTTACTATGGGCGATAAGCTCGTCCTCTTCGGGCAAATATCTATATATATCTACCATGCACTGTTGTATCTACTTGCGACCGAGCGAGCGAGCGAACACGCGCGCGCGTGACAAGTAGCTTCATAAAGCTTTGACGATAAGGGCGTATAGTGGCCTGAGCTGGTAATATAACGTCTCTCCCAAGCTCTCAAGTACAAGCTATAGGACGTACTATAACGGCCGGCAGAAATTCGAGAGAAACTACTGAATTTCGTTGCGATGTGTCTTCAGCAAGTTACCCCGTCACTCGTACAAGCTCGAAGTATGTTTTTTTTTTCTTTTTTTCTGACCTGTATTGTAAGCGTGCGCCGAAAGCACGTGTGAGCAAGCTAAACAGATCTCACATATCTGTCACGAACAGTCTGAGTTTTTATACATCACTTTGGTTCAATTTCCACTCCAGTGAAAAATCCTCTTGATAAAAGATCACAACAAGTGATGGAAATATTCTATGTAGTGTTCTACGCGCAAATGGTTAAAAAATACGAGTATCAGTCATAAAATATTGATGCAGATTAAGAGACAAATAATTTACACAATGCGAACCGCAGAATCTGTGGTTTTCCGGGCAACATTAATTTGAATCCCTAAGTTACATTGTGATCAATATTTGGATTAAATGTTTTTTGTGAAAACTCTTTTTTTTACAGCACAAATGTTTCAATCTTTGATTTTTTTAACGGCCATGAGGAGCGAATTTGATTCCTGATGTAGTTTTAAAATTAATAATATAAAATAATAATAATTGGCAAGACTAAGCAAGATTTCCCTTTATTTTTGGGTAACAAAGTGGATAAAATATATGCTTTCAATAATTTCTGTTGACCTGCTCCTCGATACATTTTGAACGGAAAAAAATGGCCTGAAGCTTGACTAAGTAATCGAAGATATCATAGACTTCATTGCAGAATTTTCTAGTAGTAGTAGTAATAGTATTTATTGACGTCACAAACGTGTTGCAATCTTACATATAAGTTACATATAAATTTTACATATAATACATAATTTTTTTATTTTCTATTTACTATTGCCAATAGGCCATCGACCGTGGTCCTTCAGCCCTTGGTTGTACATATAATTTGATTTTTTTTAAATTTAGAAGTAGAGCAAGTATGGGTTACTTCCTTTCTTGGTTTTTCTTTTTTTTTTTCCTTTAGTTATTTCCGTTGATTACTTGTAATTGGCGAGATGCGGTATGTATCGGGTAATTAGGTTTATGAGCACGGGCTTGTTCTGGTTGTGTTCAGAATGGTTTTAGATTTTTAATTTGAATAAAAGCGAAATTCTTAATGAGTTCCAGGATTTTGGTTTTCTATTTCAAATGCTAAGTAAAAAAAGTAGAACCTTGCAAATTACTTCCTCATTATTTTTCGCTTTCTGCAAAGCTATCTCTATGAGGGTTGATCAATTTTGGCTTCCTCATAGAGGAAGCTTTGTAGAAAGCGAAAAATAATGAGGAAGCGATTGGCAAGGTTCTACTTTGCTCGCTTGTTTATACCCAGAAGACATTTTTATAAAAATTCAAAGTGACGTGAAATTTTTACCGCTCGACCGATTTGTGTAAAATTGTTACTCAAAAATTGGTTAATGATAGTCCATATATAAACTAAATTGGAACCCGATACCTAGTAATTTGCATGCGCAAGCGCTCAAACGAGATTTTTCAAATAGTTCAAAATGCCATAAAATTTTTACCACTCGACCGATTGGTGGCAAATTTGTACCAAATATCTTTTTAAATAGTCGTCTGAGTGTGAAGAAAATTTGAGGTAAATCTGTGGAAAGTTTCGAAATTTTTTTTTTTTCGTGAAAGCTTTTTTCTTTTTGTTTACCAAAATCGAAATTTCCTGACATTTCGACAGCTCATTAGACTAAAATCTGAATTGGAAATCAATAACCGTAAAATCTCATCAGCAATTGCAGCCGGATATCTCAGAATTTGCATGAATTATAGTATTTGCCGACATTTTTGACAAAATTAAAATTGTAATAAAATCAGAACCGTTCGACAGATTCTCGCGAAATTCGGTACACAAAATTTTTCATGGGTAATCTATTTATATACAAATATTTAGCCTGGTGCCTCATTAATTGCGTAAGTTATAGCGTGAAAACGATTTTTCCAGAATTTGAAAAATGCTGTAGGTAAAAAAAATTTCAACCGCGTCAAATACAATCCCAAACTTTGTTATATGATAACTTACTTGAGTGCTAAATCAGAAGAAAATCCGTGGAAAATTACGATAGTTATCGTGCGTACTTTGAAATCTGCACATATATATATACACACACACACACATACAGACATTACGTAAAAACCATTTTTCTCGATGTTTCAGACCATTTTAAGTATCCTGACATGAAAATCTCGGAAAAAAAAATATATTCCACGGGAAACAAAGCTTTCTCCATGAGGAAGCAAAATTACCGGATTTTCGCATTATCATTAGTCGATTTTTTTGCCTGTTATCTCTATAGCTTTGTCATGATTTCCGGTAGAAGAAACTCTTTTGCGGTACGTGAGTCGCGCGAGCAAAGAATTAATGTACCTGCCTAAGAAACTATACGCTCCATTAGCACTTCGAGACGGCGCTCGAGGCCATTTCCGAAGCAAAGTTGCGTTTCTCGCAGCTGTTCGTGGCTCGCCTCACCGACATCAAGATGTTTGCTTCGGCACTCTCTATCTCATACCCTAATGCCTACCTAACGAAGTATCAGACAAAGGGTATCAGACGAAAGCTCACGTTCCCCATAATGAAGTCTTCCACTTCCCTCGCATGGACATAGAGGAAATCGTTATCATCGTCATCATTAGACCACTTAATTGATAAGAGTTCACGCAAGGTTTAAGTATTTTTAGATCAATTGGGAGGTTGTAAGCATCGTCATCATTAGACCACTTAATTGATAAGAGTTCACGCAAGGTTCAAGTTTTTTTAGATCAATTGGGAGTTTGTGAGACCACCCTTAAGGATATAATTCTCTGGCGAACAGGATTACACAATGCATTGAATTTTTAAGTAAGCACAATTTCCTATTGAGGAGAATGTTCAAGGATGAAAGAAAAAAACAAAATAAATCATTAAAGTATGGTTAAGCAAATTACTATAAATATTTTTAGGTCATTTTTATAAATATTAAGAAAGGTGAAGAAAGGTCATACGAAAAAGAATTCTGTAAGTGATACTTTCAAAAAAAATCTTACATTAAAACTTTATCGAATACATAACAAGCATTAGAATACTGCAATTTTGTAAAGACATACAGTACACCAGAATAGTGTAAAGTGAAAGGTAACATTTTTCACTTGTAGCTTTCGGACCAAACCGGTGAACAAATTTAATTGTTCAATGTCTCATTTTATCTGTTGAAGAGTGCATTCTGAAGTAAATATGGGAATTTTTATTTAAGATCTGTAGAACAAACCTATGCTTTTAGTGTGTAAAAGCGAAACAATCACTATTGAAAAATCAGTAAACAATTGGTTAAAGTGAATCTGATTTTTACTGCATCCAGAATCGCTATACATATTTAATCAAGAATGCACTCATCGACAGATAAAATAAAATATCGAACACCGAAATTGACAACCGACCTTGTCTGAAAGCTACGACAAGTGAAAAATTTTACTTCTTAACTCACACCATTTTGCACTGCACGTGGTTACAGAATTGTAAAGTTATAATGCTCGTTATGTGCTTGATGATGTTTCAATGTAACATTATTTAAAAGAAGGATATCATTTCAAGAATTTTTTTTTCTTATGACTTTTTTAGGTGACCGAATCCCCTTAAACACACAAATGAAAATACCTTTGACAAAAAATGTTTGAAATTGACTGAGACAAAGTACATTGGAAGGTAGGTTAGTTTTGTGAAGTGTGAATAGTTGACTCCCATGGAAAAAACGTATACTCGAAAAAATATCGAAAAGTATATACTTTATATACCAACTATACTTTGGACGAAAAATTTGATATATCGGATATAACTCTTAGTATATACGATGTATACTAGTTCATACATATGTTTGGGAAATAAAATACATCGTTTTTATATTCTTCATATAATTCTCAATCCATATTTTATGTATTCGTAAATACATGTGAATGTATATTTTTTCTATAGAAATTATATATAAATATTTATGTAAGAAGATTTTTAACACTTGAATCAGTTAGAAGAACATTTGACCAAATTGTTTAGATTCTTTGTCGATATAAGAAATTTAGGTGGTCGAGATTTCGTGTTTCTATATTTTATGAGTTCATGCATTTTTTATATACTACTAATATACAAAAAAAATATACTTCACGTATATTAGCCAGATACATTTATGGATATCTAAATAAATATATTTTCCGTATATTTGCCAGATGTACTAACGGTTGTATAAAAATATTGGATATTGCCAGGTATGTAAAAGCATATAAGAAAAATACTATGTACATTATTTATATATATATATATATATATATTGTTAACTGGCCATCGACCGTAGTCCTTCAGCCATGAGTTTATTGGTCTTTGGTTTTAAGATTAATTTGTATACATTAAAAAAGGTAACTACTATAATCATATTCGTCTGTCGAGTGATTTTTATTTTATTTTTATTTTTATTTTATTTTTATTTTTATTTTTATTTTAATCGTTCTCTTAGTTTTCCTCTATGCTATATCTTTCTAATACTTGGTGTATTGTGTGTGATGGATATTTGTGTCTGCGATTTACATTTGGATTGGGTTATTTATATATTTTTCGATATTTCAAAAAATATACTTTGTTAGCATATTTTTTTCCATGGGGGGAGTGAAATATGGTAAGGCTTGTAGAAGCCGTCCATGGAGTAAATTAAAAATCTAAAAACATCTATATCATCATAACGAAGATTTCATTTTCTTTATGCATCAATTTCCTGTACGGAAGCCAAATTTCGGAGAAGAATATTGAAATTTAATGATCGCTTAGTCTACGAGGCCACTTAGTTTAATAAATATACTAGATAGCGACAACTTGAATGCAGCTTAACATGGAAGTTGGCCGACTTCCAAAAACTCTATCTGTATAAAATGATCGAAAGATAAGACATAATATTTTTCCTGTAAAATGGAATTTTCGAGCACTTTGAGTGACCAGTAGATATGAATGGTTCGTGCCGGAAAAATAATTTATAGCTAGCGATATTAATTACATCCGTGAGACAATTTTCAGCATATAGGAATAATTTTTGATATTTTTTATAACACATACGTATTTGGCAAAAGAAAAAATGCATTTAGCCATACAAATTGAAAACCAAAAAAAAATGCAGCACCGCGACTTTTCCGCTGTGTTTAATCTTTCAAGTGTCCAAAATATGAGGAAGTGAGTATTTTCAACGGCATGTAATCTTGGCCGTTAAAGGCTTAACATTTTTTTTAATGGAGCTATAAATATCGTCGCTGTTATATATAAGTAAACACGAAAATAAAAAATACTGCTTCAGTGTCCCCGTTTTCGTTGGACAAAAAATAATAAAAGCCAGAATATTGTGTACCGTAGTAAATCGTTACTCCTGCGTAAAAAAAAAAAAAAAAAAAAAAACTGTTCAACAAACCTTATCTACTTTTGACCCGCATAGCCTTGCATTTAATTCCTATTTCTCTCGATTATTTTCCACTATCACTTCATAAAATTTTAAAAACCCTCTTTAGAAGAAGAGTTCATATTCCATTCACTTTTTCATAAAGCATTATAACTTTTCATATCGTACATTTCTTAGTGTCTTGTTTCAGTCATTCTCGCTTCCCTGCAAAGCATATCTATGTATACCGACAAGCCTATATATGCTTTAAAAAAAGCTCTTTGCTTGTCTCCGCTCTTTGTAGTCCTATGGCCAACGAAAAAAAAGTCTATTTGTACATTTATATGCTAAAACGGAGCGATAAAGGTATACACGGGACGTACACAATGCCGCCACACTATTCAGAATGTATAGCCGTCCACTGCTGTACATTCTATTTATATATACGTATATATATATATATATCTATATATATTTGTATCTGTAGCAGCGGCAGAAATTCAACGCTCGAATTCTGAGTGTTACCAAGTCACGAGGGAAATATAGATAGCACCGAGGGTCTGACTGCGTTCGTCCGTGTTCTTACACTCTCGTGCATTCTTAATTCGCACACTCAACGGAGAAACATCAGTTGAGGTTACGAATTCCGGAGTATAAACGTCTCGGCCATTATTGTGCCACACATTATTTTAACCAAAGTGCATGGCTCCTGTAACATATGCACACAGTAAAAAAAATTTTGTAAAATGCAATACTAGTGTTTGTAAGTAATAAAAGACTTTCTGAATCTCACGGTTTACATGCAGCGAATAGTTAAATTGAAAAATCACAATGACAGTTTTTAAAACTGATTAAACGGTTTTTTCAGTCCGTTTCAAATACAACATGTAATTTAAAAAATGCGTGTGGTACGAAATTTATTTTAAACGTTTTTTTGTCTAATTTTACAAGTGGAGTAAGATTTTTCGTGAACATGGCACTTTACGAATATTTGTTTGCAATTTTACAAGTGGAAAAATAATTTTGAGATCTTGAATACAAGATTGTCAATTGAGACAATCAAGTGTCAAGTGAAACATAAACGTATAATTATATGAATAATTATATAAATTAGACAAGTTGCAAATATATATCATAAGGGGAACTTCTTTTTCGACGAAGGATATTACGTTAAATAAAAAAGGGAAATCAATTTAAAAAAAACAATACATCTCTTTAACTTATGTTTTTCTTATAAGCGGGAAATGAGAAATATGTTGATGTGAAATTAATAAAAAGTTTGATGAAACGATCATACAAACTTCTGAGTAGAAGTGTTTCAATTTTTTTTTTATGTATCTGCTGGTAAAATTTCCTGAATTTTCTTACTTTCAGTATTTTCGCTGATTTTCCCGATTCTACTTGTTTTCTGTCTCTCTCTCTCTCTTTCTCTCTTTCTCGTTTAGGGCTACCAATGACAGTTCGTACTTTGCTACCGTACTTCGTACCTCTCAACCCTCTCTCCACTGAACTGAATCACCCGGCACAATTCCAGTGAGAAAAGTTTCTACTTGCGGACTTGGTAGGTCACCCCTATCCACCGAAATGGCGCGCACTTGAGAAATTTCGGCAAGTGAAAGAGAGAGAGAGAAAGAGAAATCTTTCGTCATTCCTCACTTCACTTTACCGAACCAACTTGGAAATTCGTGGGGAGTGTGAATTGGCCACCAATGTTCCCCATTTCCTCCCTCTTCTTAGTCCTTTGCAGTTCTATTTCATGGTCTTCGGCGTTTAGTGCCATTGCGGTATAGTGATGTTACTACGTGCTAGTCGAGTTGGGGGTTAGTTAGAAATTACGTATTGAACAAAAACTTTTCAAAGCGTTCGGTAATTCATGAATTATTCAGATAATTTTTTTTGGATAAACCTAATTCAGTGTGAATATTAGTTTATCTGTAGAAAAAAAAATTAAATATACACGGATAAATCTGGTTAGTTGAGAAAATAAATCTTTAATGATGTATGATACGTACAGTCCCGCCAAAAGTGCGTTTCAGAGACAATTTCAATCACTTCCCGATCGGATAAAAATCGGAAAAAAGTAATTGTTCGACAAACAATCAGTCAACCTAACTTTTTTTTCTAATGAAAATAATATGTTCATTTATTTGAATGCATACGAATTTTTTCAGATTTTTTTCTTTATTGTGATTTTGATTTTTTTTATTTTCAAAAAAAGTGCGCAAAATAACGAATTTTGTATATGTATTCGGCATAAAACAATCTACTACACTCAACATTTTTTCGCAAAACACATATTTACGATTTGTTATATTCTGCGCATTTTTCAAAATAAAAAAAAACAAAATCAAAATTCATTTAAAATTTTTTGGCGGCCATCAAAAGTGGTACACGGAGAAAAATAAATAGTAAGATTTTAATTATCTATTATAGTAAAAATGTTGATAGTACTAGTTCCTATCCAGATATCATTACGTACTATATGTGATATCATGTTTACAATATCGATTGTTCCTGCATTATCTTAGATACTTACCTTTACAATGAAAAGTGCGATCCCTATACGAAATATCTAATATGCTACTGGGTAATATATTTCTGCTTTTCAATAACATCTATTTCTCTCAGTGTAACTGTTATTTTGCACGAAAAATCCCACGATTTTATGGATGGAAAACACTCTGAATATTATTAAAAAAAATTATCAGAGAACGGTGGGGGAAAGATTTGATTATAATTTGAGTAAATTTTCATGGTTTTTCATTTTCAGATAATTTCCGGCCGAGTATAGTGAACACCGCAAATTGTTTTTTTCCCAAGACGTTCTGGGGAAAGCTACAGAGCTTTTTTTCATGTAATTGTAATTTTTTCATGCAGAAATATTGAAGCATAAGCCGGTACTGTTACCGGCTTCAATATTTCTGCACGAAAAAATTACACAACATTGTCAAAAGTATGCTAAATAATGTACAAAAAGTTCGAATAAAAGTGCTCGATTCATATTTGAGAAAAAAAAACGCAAAAAAAGTGCTTTTTTAACGCTGAAACCATAACCCGTCCCTGAAATGCTTGGAGCGTTAGACGTAGTTTGGTTGGCATTACCAAACGGTTGGTTCTGACACACAAAACTTACTAGCGCCATATTCTACTATGCCCGTTGGTTGCTACGTATCAATTTCGTGGTTTCATATTCTCGAAAATGAATAATTATGACCATGGAACCCTTTCAGGGTTTCCCACAGTGCTGGTTACTTTTCTGGTATCTTGAAAATAACTTCATAATTTTCATTAAAAAATGCAATGGCGTTTCATTTATCGAATAAAAAAACTTGATTAGTTGAAAAATAGCTACTCTAAATTTGTTTTGCAAGATCGAAGATCCCTTTTTAAGAAGACTCTGTTTGCTCCAAGTATAGAAATTTTATTTGGAGACCATTCATAGAAGTAAAAATGTTACGGCGTAAGGAAAATTTCTTTCCAAAAATGAATATAAAATGAGAGGAGTAAGCCTTGAGAAATGAATTTGGTCTAGTGAAGCAACCTAAATTATAGGCGAAAGTGTACATTGTGCAGCAACGATTGAAAGTTAACGATTGCGACGAGTGCATGTTTTTATTATTTACATTGGGTGACTCAGTCCCCTTAAGCCAGTAACGGCTAACCTCTTTTGGGTATTCAAAATTCGAAAATTCTTTGATAAACCAGACTATTTTATCTTAACACAACGTCTTTGAATGAAAATAATGGTAAAAAGCGTTTTCGGAAAATTGATTTCGAAAATATTTTCGTTCAAATGCGTTTCATCATATTAATAAAGAATTCAAGATGAAATTTCAAATAATATTGAATATCCTGTCAAGATTATCCGAAATACTTGGATTAGAATTTTTAGAAGGTGTTTTTAAAAACAGTGTTCCATACAGGAAATATCTTACGTTGGCAATTAAATGTGTAAACGCTGCTATCTACCTCACATATTTGTGTATACAGCTTCTCCATCCCTCTACAAGCTTGGAACTTGCAGAACACGGAGAAAAGGGTTTTCATTAGAACATCCAACCGCTCGACTCAATATGTGCCAGTGAAATGCTCGGTAAGTTCTACCAAGTAATTTGTTAGCCAGTTGCTCAGTTGTCTCAACCAATAAACTGGTTAGGCAATAACTTGGTTGTGTCAACTAATAAATTTGTTAGGCAATTACTTGGTTGTGTATCAGCCATTAAATTGCATAGGTTTGCCGAGTGTCTGAACGGTTTTCACTCAACCCTTTTCTATGTATACCAATCACGTTTTTCTACAAATTGACCATTCCACGAATCACGAAAATATATGGACATATCTTACATAGTAATATGAAAAGAACCGGATACTAGCAAAAAGATGCAGCAAGGCGATCAACCTGTGCCTGTAAACTGTTCTACAGGTTATTTTTGCAATCACACCCTCGTGGCATCCTCTCAGACGGTAGTCAACGTTTACGACTGTAATTTCTTCTAACAACCCTCACATCACATGATTTGGCCGATCTTACACGATAAACGGTGAATTAAGGAAACCGTCGTTCCATACAGTACATCCGGATACGTAACCTGCCTGCACTACAGAAAATTGGAATTCCTATTTTCAACTTTTATTTCCTGCTCCTCTAATAATAGTTCAGTTTCGGCTCATTTTTTTTTTGTATCCTTCACAAGACGTTTTTATCTTAAATTTTTATCCAACCGCTAAAGCAAAAAATAGACAATTAATTTCGCTCGTAGTCAAAGAGAAATCGGCATCTGTTGAAGTATCAAAGACTTTTGATCATTCCATACGTCTTGTGAACTCTAATGATTGCACAGACAGCGCAGTTTGCTTATATGCTTTTAATAAAATGGGCCTCAAAATGAAACATCGAAGTGCTTTTGTCGTTCCGAAATTTGTAGTTCCACAAACGAGTGTCGAATCGACAAGAAATATTACAAAAGTTATTCTAGCATAGACTTCACATTTATTAAGTTGAAGTTCACACATTTCTGAATATAGTTGAAAGCTTACACAATGAAATTTGAATTCCAGGTGAAATTATTCTTTTGATTAATGTTTCATAATGATTTTTTGGTTAATAGAAAGATTTGAAAATGTTGATTAACAGCAGAAAAGATCCAGTGAAGTGTTATAAGGAAAAAGGTGCTATTATTATTCTAATGCCTTGAGCCTATTACGCCATTTTTCTTTATTCAATGAAAGTTCGGCTTGATATTTTGCTTTCTTATTAGTTATCGAGAACTTTAATCATTTTCGTATAGAAAATGCAGAATTATTTCCATGATCGATATTTCGTAACAACAATTCATCATACTTACAAGAACATGTTTAACAATTATGTTTTCAATCAATGTATAATTGAAGAAAAATAATTGAATGAAAATTTACAAAATAGCATGATTGAAAATGAAAGAGGTCCTTTATTTTTTATTGTGAATCCACATGAAGTGAAGTTTTTTTTTTTCAAGAAAAATGTTAATATTGTTTTATTTCAATTCAGAGTGACGTAGCATTCAGTATTATGTAGGCATTAGTAATATATTGACTACGAATTGATTTCTATATGATGAGTGTTCATGTACCGAAAAAAAAAATTATATTCATTTAATTCTTATAATGGTATATTTTTGACAATCTTTCGTTTTTTAATAACATATACATTCTTAACAAAACAGTAAAAGAGTATCAAGTTCCGTGAATTTTACTCACAAATTTGCAGGAGAGAAAATATTCAATGAGCCAAGAGAGCCGTTTTTTTCATTTCAGCGCGATTCTGTTTTCCCGTCTGTCTCTTGGGTCTGAAGGATAAACGCACCTCGTTAGGACCGGAGCGTGCGTAATTAAGAGGCGAAAAAACGTGCGCACGCGAGCGGAATTAACGCTGGATAAATTAATGTTGGAATTCCTGCAGGGGTAACATTGCACGAATTTAGATTACACATACAGTGAAAATTGTTATTAAATATATGTTAACATATATATATTATATATTGAATGTATTCAATAATAATTATTGATATATTTTTTTATGCACGACATTTTGTATGTATAGGAAAGAGGTAACTATGCGAAGCCACTGTACATCGTCTTGCGACAGTTTAATGTAAGATGCGCAAACTGATTGCTCGTCAACACTAATTGCACTTACGTTTGTGTTCTTGACTTTGACGACACGTCGCAGGCATACTATGTATATATATATATATATTTATCTCATACAACTGGCACAGTGCTGTACTTGGTGCAGCACACGATAGTGTTCGTTGACGCGAATTAATTCACGTCCCGAGGACAGGCTTCCTGAACATGAGTGCCCACATGTTAAACACTATATATACATATACCGACAGTTGCTACAACACCGTTATCCGGATTCTCTACATTTTGTAGGGAATTAACGTGAACATTTGTGGATCAGTAATAAATTATTTTTGTCGCGTTCTATAATAACAGTATTTTAAAAAACATCGATTACAATTGTCAAAAAAGTTACAGATTTATAACAAGCAATTCGTTTTGTTTTAATTGATGACTATGAAAGTTGAAGTACAGAAACAGGGAAAAATTAATTTTTCAGTTTTTTTCATGGTATTGATGGGTTATATAAAATATTATCCTTTATAAGCATTGAAAGTTTGTGATCAGATCGGATTCCAAAATGTAGTGTGTCAACATCCCTTTTTACTATATTTCTTCCAAAACGTCAATATCACAATAAGCCGCAATTTTCAAATGAAGGAAACTTTTTTTCAGTTCGACTGATTATTAATTTCCTTTTTTTTCGTTCAACAGAGCCAAGAAGAAACAAAAGTCATCGTTTTCATGATACCTGAATTCTCGTACTCGTGAGATCAGCTTGCAAAATTGCCGGAAATAATTAAATTTTCATTTTCGGCCGATCCAATTTTGGAAATCACTGAAACATCGAGCAATTAACGAACATTGCTCGATGTCCATGTTCACCATGTTGTATCTTCAAGGTTGAGCAATTACGAAGAATACAAGGTAAGACAGAATCGCTACTCAAATTGAAAAAAATGTATTCACTTCACTAAAATTGTATGCCAAAAATTCATAAACTTTCGATAATTTTTTTTTTGCAGACGCTACATATTTCACATTTTGATCCGTTCACGGAAAGAATTTTCTGGTAATCACAATTCGGAAAGTTTGACAATGGTTCTCATGCAACGTAGTAAATTCGGTTTATTCGACCAGTCTGGCGATGACGGCTCTGCAGTTCATTAACGCGAATTTTTCGTATCGAATATACAGTACGGCAAACGATGCCAGTTGTGTTCACGAGTCACTTACCACCGTTATATATTGCTGATTAAACGCAACATAGTGAAGGTTGCTAGGCCGGTTACGTGCCTACTTCTCAATGTCGGAAATACGTGCTGTTAAAATGATACTTAAATTAATAGAAAGCGAAGGTATATAACGGTAGATTAAGAGGGATAGTTTACAAAAATGCATAAAAGATATATATGTTATTTTACTCATTAAATATTTACCAATCGTTTCTATATGATCAAGTGTTTAAACGAATCGTTTTGTTACATAAATGCAGCCGTCACTCAATTTATTTTGTTGTGTGACGGACAACACTCCATGTGGTCTTCATATAATGAGGCGTGATAAATCAATCTTTCCAGGAAAAAACGAAAACTTCACTTTTACTTTTTGTATTTCTGTTACAATCTATTAAAATTATTATAAACATTCTTCCAATTTGCGTTTACCAGAAATTTTTCATTCAATAAATTCTCTAGCGAAATCGTGAGTTCCATGTCCATTGAATACTTTCAGATTCTCAATACGCAAAATAAATTTTTCGCTCGCAACACATTTTCCAAATGATTCTAGAAATCGGAGCATGAAACGAAAAATAGATAGTGAGACCGAAAAGAAATTTGAAAAATGAATTGACGGTAGCGAATTTATTCCAATTTGTCGAAACCGTAGAGAATTTCGATGTCAATCTCAATGACACCGTAAATCATTCCTGGATGATAGACAAGGGGTCAGCCCAATTCCCAAAAGACATGGTCGGCCTTGCCCATATTTCTGTCGTCACTTCGGTACGCGAAACTGCCGGAGGTTCGTCGCAGAGGATCCGTTTGTCAGACGTGGGGCTCTCCATTTCGAGAAGGAATGGACGGGATGAGATGAAGTTTTCTGTCAGCGGGACCTACACACACATTCACAGTAAGGGCTGTTCAGGCTCTCGGTTTTTTTTATCGGTTACGATCGTCAGGAAGAGGGAAGTAGCTGACGTTTCCTGGTGAGGAGCTAGAAGCAAGAGGATAGGAAGGAGGATGGAACAGGTTCGTATAGCTGGTGGAACTGCTCCTTAGATTTTTCTTTTTACTTGCTCCCACAGCGGAGCCGAGGGTCATGTACACTTTAACTCACAGCTCGTGCTCCTCCAACTCTTCTTCTCCCTTAACTCACCGACACAACCACAGACTCAATTTTTTTTTTCTCGTCACCCACTGCACTATATGTGAGGGCCTTCGAGAATACGCGAAGTATCTGTGAGTATCACCCTCGTACATCCCGGATGTGTTATCGTACATAATTTTTTATTTCTCCCTATAGCAATTTTAGTAATTTCCGTGTCTATTATCATTACATTCATTACGAACCTTGGGAAGATTGTTTTTTCCCTTCTGAGAGATACCAATACGAAAAATAGTACATTTCAACGTGAGGAAGAAAAATATATGTTCTCTTGAGTAATGAGCGATACTTTTCAGAACGTCATCGAGAAACTGCAGTTTGCGCAGTCGATAACTGGCGGAAAATGCACTTTTCTCGGCGGAGGTCAGAAAACATCAGTTTTTACTCTTCTTATCGATGAAAATGTTTTGATAAGATGATGATTGAATTTGTTTAGAACATTTTTTGGCTCATTTTTTGTTTTTGGTATTTGTAAGAAGAATGAACGAGAAGCATCTTATTCATATGTTGAATACTTTTATTTTATATCTAGCGACAACGTGCTTGCTTCGCTCGCACGCCCTTCTTTTCATTTGTTTTCTCTTGTGGCTAAATATGACATTCGCATGTTTATACGATTCGTGACTCTGTTTCCGCTTTAGTATTTCGATGTAACCGCCTTTATATATCCATGTCTTTTTTATACGGGTAGGAAAATCTATTCTATTTCATGACTGCGGAAATTCTATTCAGAATACAGGCGAACTCGGCAGCGATCATAACAGTCTGAAGTTGGCTTTATGTCAAAGCCATGGACGATCAATCAGAATGTTTGAAAATTGGCTTCGATATATCAACTCTCGATGTGCCATGTCTTTTTTAACAAAGGACTAGGGTTAGCCTAAGGGGCGCTTAAGCGCCCGAGTCTCTTTACGTCAGTTTTAACATCTAACATAAGCAAACAAATTCAATGCATAAACTGGGTCCTGATCTCAGTGTGTCTGACGACACCACCGACGAATCAGAGTATGTTTTAACCGCTAACAATGAATTTCGCATTTATCATCCATTAACTTTTTAATATAGGATATGAAATAATACATTTTCCGACTTCTCGTATTTTGATATAAAAACTCTCTTATGCATTACTATACTTATAATAATTGCTAAGGCAAAATGAATTTTCAGGAGAAAATATAAAATCATGTCTTCGGCAACCCGTAAACATTGCAGTTGAATTTATTTGCTGTATCCAATATAAATTCTGCGGTTCGTCATATCTTTCAACATTTTTCATAAGCGATGTTTTATAAATGTAAGAAAATGAATTTTTCCTCGATTCTTGGAATTTTAGTGATTTTAGCATTTAGTTTGTAGCATATGCTATTAATAAAACTGGGCCACTCATGCCTTACTATTTTTGCTTTAAAAATATATATTTTATATGACTGCTTTATACTATCAGGGTCTCCACCAATCTAATATACAAAAAATTCGTCACCGGTTCACATAAATCAACTGCTACTGTAGAGTTTGATACGTTGGAGGAATAATTAATTTACAAGACATCTTTCAAAATATTTAATCCATAAATTGTGAACCAAATTGATAAGACAATGCTATTTTATTAGGAATGCATGCTGCATGTTAATTTCATGCTCTAATTACAACACATTTACAAGAAAAATCTAAAAATAGTTTTTGCAAAAGTATTATTTTCCTACTTCCTTTATTCAATTTAATTTTTTTCACCCAGATAGGTTAAAAAAAATTCAATTTTTCCTCAGCCGAAAATCTAAAATTATCCGCTTGGCGCGTGTTACTTCCTTCCACGTTACAATATCGTCCTTGGCCTCCATTTATCTTCTTTTTCCCTTTGCAGCTTCGTTTTCCTCTCTTTCTATATTTCTCCAGTTGTGAACACGTGTCATATCCTACGTGGAATGTAAAAATGAACTGCGGGAGACTTCTTCATCCCAGAAGCCGGGAGCCGTTCTCCCCGGAGCTGTGGAGTATGCATACCGAATACGAGATACGCAGGACGATATACCGTGACTTTATTGCAAATGTCAAGAGCGACGAGTCAGCTTGCGACTGACTGTACGAAAGTAGACGCCATCTGACGAGTGCGGACGGAAACTCTTAGTCGGTTGCTCTGAAAAACGTATGATGATGTTCTGTGGCAACGCAATTTTCGTAGCACAAAACACGTTACATGTATGACATTCTGATTTTCATAGCGTCTATGCCGACTGTCTGAATTAGATATTAGAATTTTTATTCAGCGATTTTTAGGTGGCAACACTTTTATTCTTAACAATACTTTTATACAGATTGTTCATTTCAGTTAACAAGTCGTTGTGGAATATGTTAATAATTTACTTGAGTTAAGATCCCTTGCTAATTGATTGTCCAATTGATTTTGTGAGAATTAGGAAAACTCTTTCGCACATTTTGTGCTGAACAACATACTAGGTGGGCGAAACACGTCTCAAAAATTGAGATATTGTTGAATAATACAGTACATAGTAGTACAGGTTTTATGCCTTTAGAATTGCATTGGGAAACGAGGCCAAAAGATCAGATATTGAAGATAATCGAATTTCCCGAATCGAAGAATTAATCACATGATTATAAAATAACTCTGGCGAAAGAGAGAGAGAGAGAGGCTTCTTAAATATTTCGAAGACTGTAAAAAATATCAAAAACGTATTTCCAATGTACCACTTTTTATCGACCATTTAGTTTTAGTTAAGGTACCACATTTGTTTAGCAGTAACGATCGCGTGACACATGAGTTCTTTCACTTATTCGAGGGACCATATAAAATTATTAAGATTAAAGGTGCAAGCGCGTACGTTTTATCAGAAGTAGAAAATTGCAAAAAAATTAAAGGTACATACAATCGTGCAAGTCTGAGGAAGTATAACGTACCCATTGACTAATTTTGAAATATATTTAGGGGTCAATAACAGTAGTTAGTCTAAGATTTAAGACGAGACCCTTATTGGGGTGAAGTCAATGAATGTGTGTTGATGGATGGATGAATGTATAGGTAATTATTATGACGAATTCGTTTTCCTCGAGTACATATACTGATGTAGAAATTTGCATTCCATATATTTATGTATATATATCTTGCAAATTTAGGGGGATAATGTGAGAATTTCTTAATTATATATAATTTTTGTTTCTGCTCAAATTCATTTCCGAATTTACGACCAAACGTTCGATTCATAAACGTTCGATCTTCGCAAACGTATGATCACCTATATCGGCCGTAGATAGGTGATATGATGATTAGCTAATCAAGGCCACGGGTTTAATGGTACCTCGATGTTTCGGCGTACTCTCTCTTCTCTTTCGACTGTCGTAGTGGGTAGACGTGCTCCGTTTACATTTACTTTTATTATATATATTATATTTTTATATTATATTATTATATTTTTTATATTAGATCTCGGAAATTATATATTTGTCGGCCGAATATCTAATAAGTTAAGTACCCTTATTGGGATAAATTTGATTGTTATATTTTTTGACAAAGAAAGAGAAAGAAACTCTAATATGTAAGAGAATATTGACTATAATAATAATGTGGGGAAAATGTTATTATTAAAATTGACTATTATTGTGTGCTTAGACGTAGCTATATAGGGCCTTAATCATATAAAGCAACGTGTGACGGTAGCAGCCCACATATTAATAAAAATAATTGTATCTGAACGTTTTTAATTTACGATAGTTATTTATTTATGTTTCCTTTTTTGTTTTTTGTGTTATTTGAAACTCTAAACTTTACAATTTAATCGATAACTACTAACGTAATATATTTGTTACGATGTGGAGGTAGCTATTAATTAGAGCATCATTTTAATACCAATGCCAGACATTTTTTTAAACCTCTTTTGTAAATTGGAAATTTTATAAACGAAAAATGGATTTTTACGAAAAACTAAAAAAGTAAATGATTGTGACTGATATTTGTCCAATATTTTGATACAGGAAAGCCTCAGAAAATTATCAATTGCTAAGTAACTAGGCTTTATTATTTAGGTCAATTGATTTTATTTTTACCGAATGTAACTAGTTAAAATTTACGACAACCGGTTAGCAGTTGCAGTAACAATAGAAAGCGTTTATATAAGTCGAGGATATTTATTACATACTGAGTCTAACTGCTGTAACCTTCTCATTCACGTACCACGCGCTACACTTACTTTCATCGTCTCGTTTTATTGCGAATTCCTTATGTTCTTACCCGCAGTATATGCGGAATATCGATTTCAAAGTGAGCACGTTGATCTTGCTATTCGTACATGAACTTTTATCGTTACAAAAAATGAAGCGGTTCCGCAAGATCATGTGTATTAAAGGCGATAGTCAGATCCAAAATACCGATGTTCATTGACACATTGACTTTGTTTATCTGCTGATATAATTAAATGTAATATATACTTTTGAATCCTAAAATGGAGATTTCATTGCTATGCGGTGATATAACAATAAAATAGAAATATTCATTGATAAATCTACTTAGTTTATCTCTGGCGCGACGTTAGTAAATAATATGTATTCTTTTAAATTCTGATGAAGATTTCATTCGTATATTGCAAAATATAGTCTGTAATCTAACTATTACAGATAAGCTACAAAAAATTCATAGGTTTCGGACTTTCTCACACTTTTCTGAGGATTTAAGGATGCGCTGGGATGCTCAACTTCCTAAAAAGTGAGAAAATAGATAGAATTTCGATCACTTCTCGATGGAATAAGAATCTGAAAAAAATCAAGCAAACAAAAGGCGCGGAAAAGATCAATTTTGGATATTAATGATTGCAAAATGTTATTAACAAATAGGTGAAAAAAAAATTGTTCAACAAATTATCCGTCAACTTACATTTTTTTTCGAATAAAAATGATCCGTTGAATTTTCGGAATACGTATGAATTTTTTCAGAATTTTGTCTAATGTTTGAAAATTGCGGTTTTTTTTGTATGAGCTGTATTCGCGAATATATTTGATGAATCATTTAGAAACTTCTTGGGTGTAATGGGTAATTTTGTGAGAAACACATATATGAAATTCGCGACTTAACATGCATTTAAAAAAATATATATATTTCAAAAAAACGAAATTTCGATGATTTGAACAAATTCTGAAAAAATTCGTACGTATTCAGAACAATTGATGAATTATTTTTATTCGAAAAAAAAGTTAGGTTGACGGATAATTTCTTGAACAATTTTTTTCCCCACCTATTTGTTGATAACATTTTGCAATTATTAATATGCAAAATTAATCTCTTCCGTACCTTTTGTATGCTTAATTTTTTAAAGATTTTTCTTCCATCGGGAAGTGTTCGAATTTCTCTCTGAATTCTCAGTTTTCAGGAAGTTGGGCATCGCGCTCCTACATCCTAAAAGTAAATGTCAAATTAACAGAGCGCATGAATACGGGTGTTAATTTAAAAAAATATATCAATAAGAAAAAATAAAACTTCACTAATTTCAGAAACAATGAAGCTACATCTGGAAGCCGTAAGAATTCTTTTTTCGTACAACGTTATAAATATTATAAATATTTTCGTTAAATAATATTTGACCTCCTCGTATAGGAAAGCTATTACAATTTTCATTTCTTTTCAAACAAGCATAAAGAGACTAACGCACACGAGCTCGATAAAAAAATTTATTTTCTCAACGACAAAAGTCCTCGTGCGAATAGCCGGCTAAACGAGCACAATTTCAAGTCGATACCATACAAGCACCTGGAGGTAGGTATATCAGGGCTCAACAATAAAACGAGGCCATGAAAGTAAGTTTAGAGTGGAGAATGTGGAGAAGCTTGTAACTGTTGGCCTCAGAATGCTGTTAAAATCCTAGTTTACAATCAAATATATATCTATATATATAAACGTTAACTGCAAGCATTGAAACGCGAGCAGTTAACTCGTTTTTCAGCCCTTTAACTGTTTGCAGTATTTTGAAAAATAATTTCACCCAATAAGGCAGTTGTAATACGAGAACAATCGTACTTTTGACAGTATTTTTTGTAGAATAGCGAACGCACAAATATTTTTTAGTTAGAAGTTAGTTGATGTGACAGGAAGTGTGACTGAAATTACAAACTAAAATAACCATGTTAGTTTAAACTTTTTCGTGAGCCTACAAATTGATTTTTATTATTAATAAGAAATTACTCAATCAGAAATCAATTTAATTAATATGTAGTTGTAATGTTTTTATTAATAACTATTTGTTTCGTGTAGCTATTTGTTATACGACTTACTTACTTAACAATTGACATTTTACAATAATCATCTATAGCTTTTGTCATCGAATATTACAATTTATCACTGATCGCACGAAAAATACATTTTCTTATAATAAATTGTTTGAATTATCATGAAAATATTGTTATGCAACATATGACACATAAAGTGAAGTTTCATCATTCTCCTACGCTCATGATAATAACTAATTATTATTATCATTATAGTACCTCTATTAGTATTCCAGTTGACGCTTTGTTACTGTCAATCAGATAGGGACGTCACAGTTTGTCTCTGAGGTGATTAGAGGCTCCTCCGGATCTCGTCAAACCTCTCCTGTTTCTATAGACACACAGAGTATATATCCATATATATATGCATATATAAGGATATATCTATATGTACCGGTTCCATATATATATATATATATATATATATATCTCGTTTTCATTTTATTTGTGTTACTCATTTGTCCGCTTAGCAAAGGTTTTCCTATGCTTCTTTGAGTGCCGACGAAAGTTTAAGAAAATTTTAAAGAGCAAACTTATCAACACGTTATTTGATATCTCTGACTATGTTTATCTCGACTTTAGAGGGTACAAATACTTCTAGAAGATAAAAATATACCAAGCGAGGAACGTATCAAAAAAGTATATTACAAAAAAAACCATTATTTCTAAAATTAATATTATTTCAATAATTATTAATAAAATAAAAGTTATTAATAATTGATATAAAGAGCAACAATTTGAAATTCTATCTGACATACAGAATTTCACCAAGTTTATTCTATATTATTGGCGTTTAAATAATTGACGGAAAAAATGTCATCAAATTGGTTGATAATAAAAACTGTTATCAAATTAATTTTATATTCTCGGTGTTTAATTTGTTGACAATGGCGAAACATTTTCAAGCTTCAATTTGATTCACATTGTTGGCGTTGAAGATGGTAATGTGAAAGTACACGAGTAATGGGATTTTAACTTTCTTTTTTTCGAGCTAAATTGAAATGATTCTGGCGGGTAACTCGAGGCTCTCGCGACAAGTTGCCTCTTGCAGTCTCAGCACTTATACCACCACCTATGCAATGCATGCACTTTTGAACGTGTGACTCGGAGAGAATCTTGGTAGCAGCTGTAGTAGCCCTATCTGTGAGCCCTGAAAGACGTCGAAGAGTGTAATAGAGGTGGTAGTGGGAGTAATAACCGAGGCACGTGATTCGCATTTGTACGAGCTGGAGGCATCGCGTGGAAAAAGCCCAGCAAGTTTTATAAAAGCTTCTAAACGCCCGAGCTTCACCCCCATTCGACCACGCAGAGACTTCCGGCTTTCGCCCTTGTGACAACCTCAGAGACTTGGCCTCTATACGTTCCCAAAACGTGACGCATTAGCCTCTTCTCTTGCCTCTTTCCATGCGATCTCGTTTGCCTTTTTTTTTACCAAGCGTTACTCTTACATTCCACTCGTCACTATGTATGCACATGTATATTCTTCATACTTGTGATATCCGCAAATTTTCCTGATTGTATATTAGGGTGGGTAAAAAAAATCGATGCTTTTTTTTCAAATCCGACACGCGAAAACTAGTTGCTTAGTATCTCTAGAAAGTACTCACGAAGTATGAGCTCTTAATATTTATGGGAAGATTATGCTCATCATCGATTTGCATTCTGAATTTAGTCTCATAAAAATGATCATGTCTTATCACCAACAGACTATAAAACCTGTAGCATCGTTTATATTTATAGAAAATTGAACGCTCTACAACAATGGTATCTTATACTTTTTTGATTAATCTAACCATTCAAAAGATATTCAAGGTCAAAGATTGAAGGATTTTAAGGGAAAGTAACTTTTTGTTTGGAATTTTGTGACTTACTGAAAAATAATTATTGACAATTGAGTTTCTATTATTCCTATAGGAAATTAAAGGCTCTATAAAAAGGTCTGTGGTGGTTTATTGATTACTCCAACCGTTTAGAAGATATTCGCATTGGAATATAAATGCATACTGCTATTCATAGTTTCTTAACGATTGTTTTCAATTAACCCGTTTATTTTATAAATTTTAAGATAATTTATAAAATTTTAAGTTTTTCTTGATGGAATTTCAGTTTCCAAGTTATGTCTCACCTTTTGTTTGTGAATATATTTCTTTGGATCAATTTTTTTAACTATGTTTTTGTTCTATAATTTTATATCACAGTTTAGGATCGTTATTTAATATTTTTCAACGGATTTATTTTAAACCCGTTGAACAGTCTTATTTTATCTGTCAAATCGTGCATTCTGGAATGAATATAGGAATTTCAATTTCAAGTCTTTATGACAAAGCTATGAGTTTAAATGTGTCAATAAATTCTTCCTTATTGAAAACATACTTAACAATTGGTTACAGTAAATATAATTTTCACTGTTTCCAAAATCGCTATATTTAATCTAGAATGCACTCTTCGATCAATAAAATGAGACCTCGATCACAAAAATTGGTTCACTGGTTTATTAGTGTGAAAGTTAATTCTTGTGCACTATATGTCTTTACGAAATTGCATCACTACAATGCTTGATATGTACTTGATGAGGCTTTAATGTAACATTAAAAAAAGTAGAGTGTCATTTGCTTATTCTCTTTTCTCATGACAATTTTTAGGTAACTCGGTCCACGTAAATTTTAAATTCTATCCCAATAAAATATTAGTTCTAAACAATTTCTGGTTCAAATTTGAAAGTTTATTGCTTATAATTTCTCGAACGATATAGTTTCATTCGAAATCATTTATCAAATTTCTTAAAGGGTTATCGTTTTTTTTTAAGTAAAAAATGTGCTAGGGACGAAGTAGCGTTTACTAAATTTTCCATGCTTGCACTTAGTTTTATTCACTACATGAGTCACAATACTGTGTATTATAAATTCGGAACCTACACATTCTTTTTTTTTTGGAATTCGCAAAGTGTCGAAATGTTTTTTATGTTTACTATGACAACATGCAGATATTCTTACTTCTTTTGCAAGGCAATTATACATTTTCACGGAATTTTAATAAATTTCAAACCTTTTAGAGAGTGGTAATAACTCCATAAAATTAATTTATTTACTCACATAGTTTTATTGGATCTGATATTACTAAAGGTTGTTTTAGAGTTCTAGGATGTTTCAAGATTTGTTCCGATTTCCACAACTCCTTCAAATTTCTCAGGTTTCTAGGTTTACTTAACCTTTCAAAAATTCTTTAATGTTCCTGAAGATCCTCAATATTTTCAAGTCTCTTTAAGAATTCTTAGCTTCCTTAAGATTCAGAAGTTTTCTTGGGAATTCTTAGTTTCCTTAAGATTTATAGGTTTTCTTAAGAATTCTCAGTTTCCTTGAGATTTATAAGTTTTCTTGAGAATTCCCAGTTTCCTTAAGTTTTTCAAGTTTTCTTAAGGATTCCCAGCTTCCGTAAGATTGCTACATGAAACTATCAAGTCTCATGTATACCGAATCCCAATAATATTTGAGCTTTTAAATCCAAACCGCCATTCTGAGTAAAGTGACGAAACGTTTTTATTTCATGTGATGAGCTCGTCAGGTACAGCTATCAACGCAAATAATCCTGGAAGACGATCCATTATTTACTACTTTGTGTCCGGGTCTCGTACGTCTACGGAAAATACCCTACTACGACAGCGTTTGAATCACGTATACATATATACGCTATCCGGTTATATATACATGGGGCATTCCACGTCAAATCAGCAGGCCATGACCCTTACCCTCATCAATTTCATTCAGTTAATTTTTTAATATAATGTTATTACCGACCCCTAAAGGCCTCGGAATTTTTTTCAGATTTTTTTACCATCAGTAACATTTTCAAATCTTTGAAAAAAAAAAACAAAAAAAAACGCTGTTTCTAAAAATCTGAAAAAATTCACACTGATTCTATGATTTGAAATATGATTTTTGAGCGCCTCGCGATAATGTGATCAATATTTACTATTTTTTCCGAATTTTTTCTTCTTCTTCTTCTTGTCGCAATTTGATTTTTAAATGTTCAAATCAGGGTAACTTTGTTGAATATCTATGAATATCAATTTCTCTGAAGATGGTAGAATTACCACAATGCTTGAAATTGCGAAATTTTTTTTAACGATATCATTTTTTTCGGGTATTCTGGTCTTTTACCATCTTCAGAGAAATTGAGATCCATTGATATTTAACAATGTTATCCTGATTTAAAAAATTAAAAATCAAATTGCGACATGAAAAAAAAGAAAAAATGTGGAAAAATGTAGAAAAAGTAGTAAATATCGAGATCACATTATCGCATAGCGCTCAAAAATCATATTTCAAAACATAGTCAGTGTGAATTTTTTCAGATTTTTAAAAACGGCGTTGTTAAAATTGCTTTTTTCGAGGATTCAAAAATGTTACTGGTGGTGAAAAAAACTGGAAAAAATTCGGGAGCCTTTATGGGTCAGTAATAACATCCAATCAAAAAATGAACGATATCGATGAGGGTGAGGGTCATGGCCTGCTGATTTGACGTATAATGCCCCATATATATATATATCTACACCGAAACGGAATGGGATCAAATCTAGAGTCTCTTATAGTGGGATCACGATTTACCTTGACGGCGATGACGAGGGACTTTTATCGGGAATGCCCACACCCTCTAAACCCTCGCGTGCAACCGTTTAATCATCATATTCGAGGATTTTTTTTCTTTCCTCCACATCGAGCAGTTTCACTTCGAGAACCAGTTTCATTACAATCTAACAACTTAACGTATTCAAGTGTAATTTGTTGTAGAAAAAATTGGCATTTTTGACATTTTCACAAGGATAAAAAGATTTATTTAATGGGAGGACTCTCGTGAATCTACGAGGAGTCATTTCGCCGAGTACAGAGTAAGATCTTTTTAGAACGATGAAGTCGTATATTGTCGCGTAAAGTGGACCGATGTGTTAATACTCGCTTCAGAGCCTGTACAGCGTTCTTGGCACGGTGCCAGAGATTTTTGCCTCCTTCTTTACTCACAATAAATCCTTTTCCAATACTCGCTCAAGAAAAGAATGAACCTTACCATTGCATGCTGACGGATACAAAACGCGATGCAATTAGGATAAGTAATTTGCAATATATTTCTATTTATGTTTAACGACAACACAAAACTCAGGTCCAGTATGCAAAGTGTAAAGAAATTACCTAAAACGAAATGCACCAGTACATGAAACTTGTTGGTATACATTCGTAACTCTACTTATAGATTTTCGAAAAAAAGTTTTTTCGTTTTCAATTAATTTATCTGTTTGTTTATAATATTTTTCTGGCTATGTGAAAAAATTCCGCAAAATTTTAATAAATAAAAATAAATAAAAAAATAAATGAATAAATTTATATCAAAACCACGCATGCTCCTATAATCCCATTACTAATAGTCGAAATTATCAGCAACGGTAACAACACTTTTCGGGAAAAAGTTTTTTTCGAAAAATTAATAAAAACAAACCAATTAAACTTCACTTGATTTTTTTGAAAATTCGGAAAAAGTCTCATTCATTGAAATTTATATCAAAACCACGCATGCTTCTATAATCCCATTAATAATAATCGAAATTATCAGCAACGGTAACAACACTAACGGATTATAATTTCAAAAAAGTTTTAAGAATTTTTAGGTCCGCAAAAAATAACACATAAAAAATCGTATGCAATGGTTTATAACGGCTTTGTGATAATCTAAAACGAGTCCTCAAGTTCAATATACGAATTTTTAGGAAAGGAAGTTCGATAAAAAATCAATTATTAATTTCCATTAAATTGCTGGAATGCTCAGTACATAAAGACTTACGTAAAAGCCGGGATGACTCCGTAATCGTATTACTGAAAGCTAAAATCCTTGATAACCATCATCCTATCCACATCAATTATTTAATAATCTTCTCATTATAGAGAACGGCTTATCGTAGTATATTGACCTACTAGTAGTGTCAGTCAGCGAGCGCGTCGACGTTGTCGCGGTGCAGTACTACTTACTCAGCGTCGGTCGACAGACAGTAGTAGTGCAGACGGCGTTCGACCGGCCAGTAGAGTTAGGCGGTTATGATCAGCCATGTGGTAGAGACTGGGACGAGCATAACGTAAAGTAGTGAGAGTCAACGTTGGGCGGACATCATGAATTAATGGAATAACCGCATAATAAGCAGCCACAGTGAGGAGGACAGGCTTCGAAATCTATAGAATTGTTTGCAGGGCTTTGTTTCAGAAATCTATTCAGGTAATTTAAGCAAATTAGCATTGTATATGGGATAGTGAATTTTCTATGTACTCGGGTCAGAGGTCACACTTACTCAATCGCTGCACATAGGTGATTCACTATTTCGACTGTTTCTCCAAGCGATATTCACTGAAATACTAATCACTTGCGCAGTTCCATGTGAGTTCAACATTGAAACGGAAGTGGTCTCGTCAACAAGTTAACATCGAGCAAGTAGCTCGAGCACGCTTCCCCCTTGCGGTAACCACGACTCAATGTATGCACAGCGCAGTGAATGCATCGCCGAGAGCTGAGCCAATTGGCCGGTTTACGTTCACTGATCAATTACTTGAATATCGATCGAGTTACCAAGCAATTGGCTCTCTTTGTCGGAAAGATAATTAGAAACGTATTAGAGGACTATTTCACATAACTGGCCCGAATATTGTATTTCATATTGGGATTATAGGGTCTAGTTTTGCAGGCAGACGTTCGTGAAATTGAAATTTTACACTGAGAGAAAAATGTGGTTATTCTGAAATAAATATAGTTGGGCTGACGATAATATAACGATAAACTACACTGTTAAAAAAGATTGGAAGTTTTTATGCATAAACTGGTATATAAAATGTAATTGACAATTGCAATATACAATTAATTCACTTTTAAAGTGAAATTGAAGCAAATCATGAGATCTAAAGGACTTTTGCATTGAAATTCAAATAAATTATGAAAATGACTATACCATACATTAATTTTAGATCACACATGTACATAAAATTTAGTATTCCAGACTATGCATAAAAACTTCCAGTACTTGTGCATTAAATTTCAAGCAAATTTTTTTTACAGTCTATAGTTCCCAGGAGACATGTTTTATGGTTATACCAAATATAAGAAAATAGTTGGATGAACCGTTAATATAATTCCCAGAAGAGCCGTTTATATTTTGAGGAAATATAATTATAGTAGCAATCATCAAAATGATAATAGTTTCAAAAACTATTCTAATAGTTTTAAATATACCGTTTTATTGCATATACGATTTCAACGTTTGTTTCCAATAACCTTGCAAGTATCGTTCATTGAACCATATTATCATCGCTTCAACCATAAAACATTTCAAGCCTGCCTATATTCGTTTTACCGTGTGAGGTCGTTAAGGAGGTTCGTCAGTAAAATTGAAAAACTCACATGAATTTTTTGGAAATTTTCGTTCACATCGTTTACACAAAATTAATTCTTTTGTGCATGCTTTTTAAAAAGCATGCACAAAAGAATTAATTTTGTGTAAACGATGTGAACGAAAATTTCCAAAAAATTCATGTGAGTTTGTTATGGATTATTTAAAACGCGGTAATTATTTCAGATTTTTCTGTACATTTTGAATTTTACTGACGAACCTCCTTAAATGAATGATATGCTTTTCTCTCAGTGTAATTTTTAGTACTAGCCATTGCGAACTCACAAATAGTCAATAACGATATTTTATAACGTGCACTGGAAATCCACTGCGAATTATATAAAAAGAACTACTTTTATCGTGTATATCCCCCCGGGCCTAGATTCTCCGGATCATACAATATATATACCACACATTCGACTGTTTAATTATGAGAGCATGACAGGCTATTTAAATTTACCGAATTTCTTCTTTTTATTGGGGACTAAGTTTTTTTTTTTTTGTGAAACGTTTTTATTTATACACTGTGTATGACAATGCGTTGAGCATAATAATTGTTATTTAATTAATGTAATTCAACATAAAAAGATTTTTTATGCTTAACGTATTCAGAATGAGAGGAAATTGTGATAGTTGTACAGAGGGAAATAAAAATATTATCTGAGTATTCTTGAATATTTATCTGTTCTATTTATTTAAATTGTGACATATAGTACAATGAAGAGATGATAGGATTACCCGCTTATTCCACATGCACATGAAGCAACGATAGAATCCCAGTAAACACAGTTATATTGTGGCAATGTAATGGTAATGTAACAAATCTTACATGTAATATTGCCTACACATTACAAATAAGTTGCAATTTCCCACTCAGCAATATAACACTGTTTCATTGTATTGTTACATAACCGGTACATTTATTGAATATTACAACAAAATTTTTTAAATAACAATTATATTATCCGTATATAACAACCGTAAAATTGCATGTTACTACTATGTTATATAATCGCGCCGTATCACAAGTATAACATTTTTACATTCGTGTAATTTCCATGTTACATGAACGTAATGGAACATTTTTATTGGAATTGGACAACGCGGTTTACTACGAAACAATATGGGAAACGATGTGTGAACAATTTTTCGAATAAACGTGAAATAAAATTTATCATAGGAATGAATTTGCGTGTAATGTTCCATTGACCATTTCGAAAGTCCCTTTGACGAGACCCATCCAACTATAAATCTTTTTTGTTTACTAGGCGATCTCAATATAATATATACGTTAATAACACGAGCCTGCTAACTAGTGCGCTTAAGGATGTATGATACGTACAGTCCCGCCAAAAGTGAGTTTCAGAGAGAATTTCGATAACTTCCCGATGGGATAAAAATCGGAAAATCGCAAAAATTGTCTCTGAAACTCATTTTTGGCGGGACTGTAGGTATCATACATCCTTAAGCAATGAAGCTAATAAGACGCGTCGCTAAAATTATTTCAAGTATTTGATGCTTTCATATTCCTTACACAATGAAAAAAAAAAACATTTGGCTCAATCAAAGTGTTTTCTAACAAACCTGTTTTGTCAATCCACAATTTATTTTTCTTTTTCGGATGTTTTTGTTAGATTAAGAAAAACATTAAATTAAGTAATAGAAAGGTCTTGTGAATTTGCGAACTCTCGAAACAAAATATATTTACAAATACCGTTAAAAAAAATAAAATAAATTTGCCTGAATTATAAAAAGTATTCTGTGCAAATGAAATTCTAAATTACAAACAAATTGGAGTTAAAGTGTGGAGCTTTTCTTTTATAAGTGAATTACAAAAATATTTGTTTATTTCTAGAACTAGATTTTGTGGACGCTTCATCTGGTTAAAAGGATAACAATTTAAATTTAACGTTTACCGAGTACTCGCTTAAGGAGGTGTGGTTTCCACTGTCCGTACTTCCAATTGGGGCAAACGTGTGCCGCAAAATAGTGTCACAAGTTTGGCTTGCAGGCGGAGAGGAAGAGATTGGAAAGTGGGGAAAGCTTGATTCTCTGACTATAGATTCGGGTCGCTTTATTCAGCATTTTATTCGCCAAAGTGATTCGCCAGTGAGGTAGAGGGCGAGCGAAAGAGAGAGGAGTTAGGATAGGAGCAATAAACGGTTTTTTTCGCCTACTGTTTTTCCATTCGCTCGATTGTTATTTTTTTGTATTTTTTTCCGCATTCGCAGTTTTCGTCGGGAGCACCGGCTGTGCATATGCAACAGTCGTGCGCGTTTATATTTATTTGGAAATCTCCGCACGAGCGAAAGCGTGCGAAACCACTGAAGAGATAGAGAAAGAGCAGGTGGGGGAAGGGAGGGGGGGAGGTGGGGTCACCATGGAGGATCATGGAGACTGCCGGATGGAATTTATTCGGAGCGTACAACACACAACCGGTTAGTTGGCTCCCTGTGTTGTTGTGCGAAAACGCAACACTAAATTGAAGATTCAACCGAAAAAAACAAAAACAAGAAAAACGGAAATGGAAGTAACAATTGGGGCAGCGAACGAAGAGGTGCAAAAATAATAGTTAAAAATGTCGATGTGAACTGCAACCACATCCGCCAGTGCCGAAAGCACGTTGTTTATATTCCTCATCTCGTTAATGATGATTTGTTCCCTTTGTTGCCGAGTTCTTGCGATGCAGCGACGCATATAACAACGTGAAACGCGAGAAGATTAGGCTGTGTCTATATAAACCTTGCTCTGGGTAAAAGCTTCTTTTTAACTCACATCGCAGAACACAATTTTTTTTCCTGCTCCTGCATGTTACTCTCGAACGAACACAGACTTGCCATTTTTCTGCGGATTGCAAAATGTGGAAAATTCATTATCTCTGCTTTTAATTCTAGCTTGAGGGATGAACCTGAAGGATAGCCTTCGGCTTTCACATTTTTGCGTTTTTCAAAAACCACATGTTAAGTCCGGGAGAATTTGGGTTCAAATATAATTCTTTCAATTATCATCCATTGTTTTCCTTCATCATTGTTGGACTTGACGATAATTACAAGTTATCTAGGAAAACGAGTTTTATTTGTTTTGTGTGCAACACAATCTCATGTGTTTGATTGTTTATTGCGATAATTTGATTATGTAAAAACAATCTTATGTACCAATATTTGAAAAATAATAATCCATTTTCGAGGTAAATATTATTTTTTCTTCGCAGCTTCTTATGGACAAAAAAGAAGGAGAAAACTCAGAGCTCTGAGATGTAGCAGTAGCAGCAGAGCCACTTTAACCATTCCGTTGCATACAGTATGAGAACATCGTTGAACACAAGATACCTAATCTGGTTGAGTGGGTCCTACTCCGTCTACACAACCAATATCCCTCCCGTGAAGAAATCGTATCAGGGTTTTGCCACGGGCCTGATTAATTTTTCCTAATTATATTAGGGGCCTCATGTGGAAGCCTCATAGGGTTTCCTAAAGGACGGTCACGTTTTTTTCCAGGGCCTTTAAAGGCTTAATATCAGGGGCCTCCAAAGGCTGTCCCATTAAGTCCTTACTAAAATAAAAAAACAATTCAATTTAGAAATATATATTTGTTATTATTTAGTTGAGTAATGTTGCACTTTTAATAAGATATTTCGTCTTTCTCTACACGATGGTACATATTAATCGCTGAAAAAACATTAATTTTTTTTTCTACATGGACGGGAATCGAACCTAGAACCCTCCGGATGGCTTAGTTGTGCAGCGCCTTAGCTCTCTCGGCCATTCAAATCACATGAATATGCAATGTTTTTGTCTATTCGAATAACTGTAATATGAAATGTAAAATAAAATTAATGTAATATAGTCAAAACTTGATAGATTTACATGACTGCGTCTGATGTGTAAAAATAAAAACACATTCAGTAATGTTTTTACAGAAATTGGTTATATCGAATAGAATTGTTTTATTGTTTGCGCGAATTAGTTCGTTTGTATCTAGATGCGTGACTGTCTGACTGACCTGAGGGTCAGTATTAGAATGGGTGAACACCTGGCTGACTTTGCCGGTCATTAGCTGGATAGGTGACTAGCAACTTTGCCATGGAAACCTCGGATTGCCATATAAGACCCTTATCTGGCAAATTCATTATTGATTTTCTTACATTATGCCATGATTAAGTCTGACTGGGCCTCTAATTAATAAACTTATCAAGGCCTCATTAAACTTCAACACGGCCTTATGAGATCCTTATTTGGCAAAATTATGATTAATTATTTTACGTGGTATCATAATGAAGCCTGACTGGGCCCTTAAGTGATTACCCTATCGAGCCCTTATCAAACTTCGCCATGGAAACCTAGAATAGCCTTATGAGATCCTTATCTGGCACAATATTATTATTGATTTGTTTACTTGGTGCCATGTTTAAGGCTGACTGGGACCTTAAGTAATAACCCTATCAAATCCTTCGCCATGGAAACCTAGAAATACCTTATCAGGGCCTTACATGGGAGTGATATGGAAAACCCTTTTAGGGTGTCCACATTGAAGCCTGAAAGGGCCCTAATTTATCTTAGGGCATCCCTAATAATTTTTTTCACGGGCTGTTACAACTATGTACCACCTTCCTGCAAGGTGACCGAACAAGTATGTTCAACGTACGTCAACTCCGGAATCCCTCCATCATTTTTACAAGGATACGTCGATGTCAGGATGCAAGTGCAGCACTGTGTCCATCTCGCATGATGGATGCCATGGTTATCGGTGAAATCAAACAGTTTTGCATCTCGCGTAGCCCTTAACGCGTGTATGCGTTTCCATTGGCAGAGCCACCAACATAACAGTAAAATATACCATCAGATGGGCACACACGCTGCGTGCACCAGGAGATTGCAGTAATTTACATGGAGCGAGTTGCCGGGTTGGTAATAACACTCCTCACTGGAAAGGGAAGAGTGCGAAGTGAAGGGAGGTGAGATTCGCGCGAACCGCTTGTTAAATTCATCCGTTCGATTTATGACTGATCCACTAACTGAACGTACCCGACAGGCACACAACGCTATGCTTTCGATATCACCTAGCGTGACGTGTATATCGCGATTTTAGAGGATCCTTTTGGACATAGAAGTGGTGAGTGATCATCGGACTACCCACCAGTCATGGTTAACGTGCACAAGCGATACGGATATCACTGTGCAAGCACTATATCGTGTTCTAGTATTTTGATATAGATTTGCAGATTTGTTTCGGGTCAGATGCCAACAACATACACACTAGACTTGATTACTAGACGGCCTCCGCATCCAGATGACCCAAAAGAGAGTAAAATAATGTGCCGGCATTTTTTAAAACTTTTTACAAATGTACGACTATGAGAAAATACGTTTATCAATTTTCACTTTCTCACAGAAGGTTTATAGAAAGTTTTAAATAATCAAGGAACAATACAGAAACTTGTAATTCACATCACTTTCTTGAATAGATTTCAAAAATTCCTTTTCTACCGAATTTTAGTCGTCACGGAAAAATACGGAAAATTCTAATATTCGGACAATGAGAACCGCCGATTTTCACTGAATTACGTATCTCGCCTCAATGAATGTCACTCCATATACGTACAAAATATGGATAAGCTAGTTCATGTTTTGCAAATTTTGAATCTCCATAAAGTTTGAAGCGCTTTTTCACCTCGGGTCGAATCCGATACCAACTACCATTAAATGCACGCGCATTTATAAAACAATATTTTCATATGGATATTTTCATGGTGTTTTTGAAATCTACTGTCGACCTCTATTTTTCACGAACTTATTACATCGCAGCAATCAACGCATATCCAACAGATTGATACTAAGAATTCTAATATTCATACAATGAGAACCGCCGATTTTCACTGAATTACGTATCTCGCCTCAATGAATGTCACTCCATATACGTACAAAATATGGATAAGCTAGTTCATGTTTTGCAAATTTCGAATCTCCATAAAGTTTGAAGCGCTTTTTCACCTCGGGTCAAATCCGATACCAACTACCATTAAATGCACGCGCATTTATAAAACAAAATTTTCATATGGATATTTTCATGGTGTTTTTGAAATCTACTGTCGACCTCTATTTTTCACGAACTTATTACATCGCAGCAATCAACGCATATCCAACAGATTGATACTAAGTACTGTATGTGAAATTCCTTCAGATGAATGTGAAGAAATAGAGTTGGTTAACCGGTCCGGTGGTCTAGCGGTTAGAGTACTGGCTTCTCAACCAGAGCATCGGTAGGTCGCGGGTTCGATTCACGGTGCCGTCGAAAATTTTCATCGAAAAATCAAAACATAGACGCGATGAAGTTACAGATGTATATGTGACACTCAAACAGGTAACTGTAGAGGTCACATGTATACAGCTGTAGTCTGTGTTTACATTCTCGACGAAAATCGTGACGTAGCTCCGCTGCCGTGAGTCGAACTTGATACCGGCGATATCGGCATAAGGTTTTTCCGTAATGTTTTCCTATGCCCTTAGCAGAAATGCTATGGCAAATGCGATATAGAGGGAGAAGTCGGACATAGGAAAATGCGAATAGGAAAAAAAAAAATAGAGTTGGTTTATTGGTTTACATTATTTCAAGCCCTTACGAACTCCTGCTGTTAACGGCCCAGTACAGTTTATCGTTCCGCCTCTCGAACTTCCTTGTGTTTGACAAAGGCTTCGTGAACCTTCAGTTCCGATATTCGCAAACACTACGTGTACAAACGACCCAATGCTACAGGTACTTTAATTTCTCAATCCGAAAGTCGTGCATCACATGGATTTCCTGAACACGTTCACGTAGACGATTGACCTTCGGTCCTTTACGATTCGAAGTGAATACCGGAGTTGAAGTGAATGTCGGTCCGGAAATTGTAGATTCCAATGTCAAGCTATTTGGTTGCTCGTTAACTGACACAAATTTCATTCACCTGTAAACATTTTATGTTCAATTCCTTTAACAACGTGAGGTTTTCAAGACTGGATTCGATTCGACGTTACTATTCACGCCATTCCCCGTTCCTCTTTGAATCCACGTACATATATATTCCTCAGTATGATTTTCAAAGTAAATTGACAAACAATGACCATTACCCTTTCAAAGCTCGAATATAAGATAAATAGATAAGATAAATTTATTCATAAGTACGGGCTGAGCCCATTTACGGTTTGGAGCAAGAGATGTTTTTGCCCCAATATAATACATTGTAGTCGAAGAGTAACATATATTCTATTTACAATATCGTGTGACCGCCCGTGACACAACGATTCTAATCGACTCCAAATCTACTCTAGTCGTCTTCACAAATGCTACATGTACGAATCGAGATATACAGAACATCCAAAATAAAATATGTGAATTACAAAAACAAGGTAGAGAAATTGTTTTTATGTGGATCCCATCGCATCAAAGGATCGATGGTAATGAAAAGCCCGACGCAGCTGCAAAAAAAGCTACAACCCATGGAACCAACAATGTAAACGATATCGAAGTCTCGAGCCGTGAACGCAAAAAGATGATATTTAAAGCACTGCGTGTAAATTGGAACCTCTCATGGGCCAACGAACACCGCACGAAACTACACACTATCAGAGAATCCACATTCGAACGAACATCCAACCTCTCGACCCGCAAGGACCAGGCAGTATCCACAAGACTCCGAATCGGGCACACAAATCTGACCCACCACCATCTCTTTGAGAGAACCCCCCAAACCATGTGCCAGTCATGCGAAAGACCAATGGCGGTCCAACACCTTTTAATGGAATGCCAACGAGCCACCCGAGCATCTCTACGGCTACCAAATTCGCTGAAAAAGTGCTTCGCAAATAAGACAAACACCAAGAAAATATTAAGATTTTGTGAAATGATTAACATATGTGAACTTGTATAACCACCTCTATTAATATATTAAAGAAAAAATATGTAACTTAACACGACTTCCATCGCACAGTCGCTAAAAACCATACTGTTAATGCGATTATAAATAAAGGATTCAAAAAAATATATCGTGTGAAATGAGCTAATGACTACTGAGCTCCGTAAAAAATGGTCAACAATTCGATTCGATGCGCAAAATGAATGCGCGAATAATTCCGCTGACTGTAACGAGGACGAAGCCGTTTGGCCATTGTAAGCAACGAATTCTGGTACCACGTTTCCCTCTCTCCATGAATTTGCGAAATTCCAAAAGGCTCTGATATTTTCTGTTACACCGACCTGCGTTCGGTTAACAAAATCTCGATAACATTGATCCGCCATATTTTTACACCGTACTCTTAATTCGGAAAATGCCAAATAATCTTCTGCCATGTTGGACATTTTAAATTTATCACGAGATCTTATATTTGCGCAACACCTTCTCAGTTCAGCTGAAAACCATTTAGGAAAACAAGATGAGTACCGTGCCCTCCAAGGTACAAAGCGAGGTATGGCATAATTAATAATATCATGAATTAACGCTACCTCCGAAGCAAGATCCTCCTCCTCGCCAGAATTGTTCCCAGTCACTCATCGCAAAAAAGTAATTCATTGACTCAAAATCTGCATTTTTAAACATAGTCTATTTAATCGTCGAAGTTGTGTAAGAAATATGAATATCACAACCGGAAAAATGAAGATTTAAGGATACGAATATTTCATTCGAAAAACATATGATAAACCGCGCTGAAGGAAGATGGCGTTATGAGCTGCTCTCCCGAAATATTAATAGTCGTGTCGCGCATGCTCGTCACTATAGTCAACGGTGAAATCGGCCAATATCGATCGAAGATCATCCTCTTTCGCTCTGGGGACGTCGAGCCGTCTACATCGAACACTACCTCTGACTGGCGAGAGGAGCGAGAGTTTTCTGACCGACAATCCCTACACCGAGAGAAAAAGTTTCCTTGATTCAAAGAAATAGGTGGATTGAATTTTTTTTCTTTGATTTCAAAGGAATATTCACTTGATTTCAATGAAATATTCCCTTTGAATTCCAAAGAGAACATTTCATTGCCCTTAAAGAAACATTAGCTTGAGGAGCGTAATCGAAAAGACGTTTTCATTGATTCAAGGAAACGGTGTCTTTGATTTAAAGAAACGATTTCCTTGACGGTGTCAGGTCCGCCACTGGTTGACGCGAGCGCGTCTGTCGCGCCGCTTCAGTCGTCGGTACTGGTTGGATCGGTGCGTATCAATGTTTCTCGCGAGAGCCGGTCTCAGCGAGTACGCGGAAATATTTGAAGTGGAAAATTAATTAACAAAAACTCACAGAAACGTTTCCTGGCATGAAGAGTAATTTTTTAACCTAACGTCTGCCGTTTCGCGTCACACGATTTTATAGATTAGGTTCTTTAAAAACAAAGAAACAGAGTTCCTTGTTTCAAGGAAAAAATTCCTTAATTCCATGCCACTCCAATTCATTAAATTTCTCATCATTCAAAGAAAAGATAATATTAGATCAAGTATATTCTTTCCTTGATTTCAAAGAAATGTTTCTTAGGTTGGGATTTCAAAAAGATTTCTTTGAATCAAGGAAACTTTTTCTCTCGGTGTACGATCGAGCGTGGCCGGCTGATCAATAAACACTTGGATGGTGTCTATCTTGCACGAGTTCTGCGAGCCCCAGAGATTTTTTAAGAAAGAGCCAACGTGGAAGCCTCTTCAACGATCTCGAAAATGAGTAATTCGTAATTATTGTAAAATTAAAAAATAAAAACGCGTGCACGTGTAAAAAATCATGTATGAATGCAAAGAAGTGAACAAAAATTTGTATGTGCTACATAGAAATGTTACGGCAAAAGTAATTGTATGCAAGCAAAACAAATATCATGTACAACATTAATAGTCCAATGCGATTTAACACGCCACAAATATAAATCCATCACTCAATATGCCGTACTCAATAAAAACGAAAATTCCAATCTTATTGGTTCTTATTATCTTTTGTCATCAATACCAACTCAATTATGTCAATTATCAAAAAATGCGAATAAATATTTCTTACAGCAAAAGAATTAAAAGCAAACTAATAAATTATATGTATAGAATTTTATTACAGTTGATTTGTTATATGGTTAACTTATTGATTTTGCGCAGAACAACGAGATCACAAAAACTTGCCAGTGCAACTAAGAAATTGTCTCATGGATCATCAATACATCCTTATGTAGCACATTGACAAAAAAACTGTTGCCCAAAATAACGAAAGAAAAAAAATTGCTCACGAAATCACCCAACAACGTGACTTATTTTCAAACGTATATAATTTCATGGGGGTTCACACTGTACTACGAAACAATTATCTTGATATTTGTCACTCATACCTGCCATCTACACTGAGAGAAAAGATTTCATTGACGGCAAAGAAATGGGTAGTTTGATTCTTTTTTCATTGATTTCAACGAAATATCTATTTGATTTCTATGAGATAGTGCACTTAAATTTTAAAGAGAACATTTCATTGTCTGTAAAGAAACATTTACTTAATGGGCATAAAATAAAGAAACAATTTCATTGTTTTAAAGAAAAGTTTTCATTGATTCAAACATATACTTGATAGCAGCAAGTGCTGGGAATTTCGTCGTCCAAACTCAACCGCCTATAGGGTTGTCTCTCCTTCACCTAACCTCACTTTTTTGTTTTTCGGTTTTCCGGAACGGAAGACTTCGAGTTTCAAGAAGCCAGTACTTAAGCTAATTCCTGCCGTATTTCTACACGTTCTCTCAAAATGTAATCTTTATTTGCCGAGTAGTTTAGGAAAAAATAGGTTTTAACATTTTGAGCTGTGGTGGGGGAAGTGGAGGAAAATAACAGAGACGATTTCTTGGTTTGAAGAAATGTTTCTTTGAATTAATATCACTTATTTTCATTGATTTGGAGTCATTCAATGAAAAGATAATACTGAAACTCGAGTATTTATTTTCATTGGCGCAGATTGCCGTGAATCAGTGAAATATTTTCTCTCGGTGTACATCACAATTTCCCTGATTACTGATGAACGACTACATTCCGTCTTTCCGACGGAATGTTGTTGTTCACCGGAAGTTGTCATCAGCATGGTCTACAACAATTCCGCCTAATTCACTTGAAGTTCTATACATTTCAAAAGCCAGGAAACTTCGAACAAAGCAATAAGCGTGAGCACTCCAGTGCATTTAGATCGTTGACTGTTTACACACCTAAAGTTATATCTACAGCTAAGCATTCCAGAGTATATTGGTTGTCGTATTGTGCTACTGTTCGCGTTCGGGGCTGAGCTTTTGCGTTATCAATAAATTATCTTAAATTCAGATTGTTCGCGACAGTGGTAACTAGCTAAACACAGTGAAGTTAGGTATGGCAAGGACCTTTTGGAGCTTAGGGGGCAGAGGGGGGCAAGGGTGCTACTACCAAACGCCTTCTGCGTTGGCTACGATCATAAATCTCTTCCACGGCGAACTCCGAGCGCAAATCTGATATTGAGTTTGTATAATGCATGTACACATATGGCAGGGAGCGAAAGCGCACATATGCGAGTTTAGTATCGCATACGATGCTGCAGTATAGCAACAGCAGCAACTCCGCTACAATATAGCGTACTACAGTGCAGGAGTTGCTGCTTGCCTCCTCCATAACACTTCGATGTAACAGTCTCAGCTTGTAAACCTATATCTATAAATCGTAGTATATATGCGCCTAGGCATATGTATATCCATATTATATAATACATGGATTACGTTTGGTCCGTAGGTGAAAATACGCCGATCGACAAGTGCATATGTACTTATGCATATATAGGAAGATTCATGTACATATTATCTATGTATCATTTTGCTGGTAGATACAAATATATATATATAGTCATGTTGGGTATGTTAGAATAACCATATAGATAACAGGAGAGAACAGCTTAACTTTCGTGTACGTAGAGAGGCGAGAATTGTGCAAACAAAAGTATGTGAATACAGACTGTAAGGAAAATGGCTGCTTTCGCTGTTTCTTAGCTGATGTAGGAATTGGGGCTTTGAATAATATATCGGTTACAATGACTACTTTGGAAGAAAATTGTCGATCAAAATAGTATCGATGTCTTCATAATTTATTACATTATGTTCATTCGGAATACACTATCTTGGATTCCTACTGACGTCATGGGACAAATATAAGCGTTGCAGAGGAATACGAATTTGTAATAATGGTTATCACAGAGACCGGAAAGTTGATAAGGATAATCGAACATTTTGGGAAAATACATGTCAAATATTTGAGGAATATTGGTTTTAAATATATTATCCGTTTATGACAAAAAATTTCCCGTTAACCGCACAGACATTTTTACAAAGATGAGCAATTGTGCGATCATTTGTTAATAGAAAATTGTATATGATTTATTCAGCGTTAATTTCTTTATTTAAAAGTTCTTTGTCGATCCCTAGATAGAAATATCTCAATCACTGATTAGTCGGTAGAAAAACAAATCTAGAATGACGAGCTATATATTTAATGGATAAATCAATGGTGAAATTGTTACAACGGTTATCAAATTCATATTAAATTCTCTCGGCAGGTTGACTATATGTGACTTACGAATAGTGCGGATTAAAAGTATCGGTTATGTCACAGAGCGGAAATGTAATGGACATAATAAAAATTTTGCAGCCCATATAGTAATGCATTCGCGGCGTGAGTAATAACATCCATACAGTGCGTAATATTCGTTCTAGTAATTAGTCAATTATTCGCAGCTTAGCGTCATTACAACACGCATGATCATGCGGCTATTTCAATGCAGCGAGATTGGAAAAAATCCATCGTGCACCAAGAGGGAATTTACTGAATGAAAACCTATCAAATAACATGTCGTTAAAGTGATTAAAACACGATAAAAGTTACTTAATAGAAAACAATTCCATGACGCATGTGAAAAGGTTATAGAGATCATTTTTCATCATTTATTTAAATACACGCCGATATCCGACTATCGTTTTCACAGCTGAAGTGTCCTCATACAAAATAAATGTTAAATAATAAATATCGCATTGCAATCAATTCAAAAATGTATTCCAGCTATTCCTTCAGAATGAATGCATTTTATTTCCAGTAAATGCTGCACGACATTGAGGGTGATTTCCACCTCGTGTAATTATTTAAACTTCGCCTGCGGCAAAACTCACGTGCTTCCCTGTCTTTGTAGCAAAATATATCAAAATATAGTATGCGTTATATCGTCGTTGAATATTATCTCGATTATCGAAATAGATGTCGACACCTTTTATCGAAAACTCTTTTGGACTTCGCCACTCAAAGTAACAAAATTCCAAAGAATTCTAATCCCTTCAGGTGAAATCTCAACTTCTGCAACTAAATGACTTTAAAACTGGGACTCAATAGCATAAATGTAGCTTAACTTTTTGTGGTTTGCTCGGTTATCCTACGCTGCCATGAAAGAAGTCTTCACGAGACTTTCGATTCCATACAGTTTTCGACACTTTCCATGCACTTCTTGTTTGACTTTCGGATCCAACACGCTTACAGTTTCTTCTTTTAGAGGTGGAGCAGTTTCTTCCGTTATAATTTCAGAACTGAATTGAATTTTGGCCTGATGAAGATCAATATCGTCTCCAGCCAGAGCTCGATTATCTTTTTGTTAGTGTAAAGCTACACCGAGTTGAAGAATCTGATAATTCACAAAAACTTGCTAGGCCAACTATAGAATTTTCATACCCGCTAGACATAAGATAATTTTCTCTGAAGACTGATGAAGGATAACACGAAAGCTGTCAGAGCCCGATTATTCTAGAGTCTGAATGTGAAACTTCATAATCGACTAAATGCTTCAGTCTCCTTTCCTGATTGGAAAACTACAGCGAATCCACGAATTTCTTAAGCCACAAAACCTTGTTAGCAGAACTAATAAAAGATAATCTGATTGATCGTCAATTGATAGTTTCTCAAGGGCGGGTTTAAAATTACGAATGTTAAATACACGAAGCTCTAAAATTCCGAAATTTAATATTTCACCTTAAAAAAGTTTCCTTGATCCGAAGAAATAGGTGGATTGAATTCGTTTCTGTGATTTCAAAGAAATATTGACTTGATGTCAATGAAATATTGACTTGATGTCAATGAAATATTGACTTGATGTCAATGAAATATTTACTTGATTTCAATGAAAGATTTACTTGATTTCAATGAAATATTCTCTTTGAATTCCAAAGAGCACATTTTATTGCCTTCAAAGAAACATTTGCTTGAGGAGCGTAATCGAAGAGACGTTTTCATTGATTCAAGGAAACGGTGTCTTTGATTTAAAGAAACGATTTCCTTGACGGCATCGGTACAGGTTGGATAGGTGCGTTTCAATGTTTCTCGCGGGAGCTGGTGTCATCGAGTACGCGGCAATATTTGAAGTGAAAAATTAATTAACAAAGACTCACAGAAACGTTTTCTGACACGGAGAGTGATTTTTTAACCTAACGTTTGCCGTTTCGTGGCACGCGATTTTATAGGTCAAGTTCTTTGAGAACAAAGAAACAAAGTTCCTTGTTTCGAGGAAAAAATTCCTTAATTCAATGCCACTACATTTAATTGAATTTCTCATCTTCCAAAGAAAAGATAATATTGGATTAAGTATATTTTTTCCTTGATTTCAAAGAAATGTTTCTTAGGTTGGGATTTCAAAGAGATTTCTGCTGAAGGAAAAAAATCCTTAATTCGACGCCACTACATTTCATTGAATTTCTCATTATTTAAAGAAAAGATAATATTAGATTAAGTATATTTTTTCCTTGATTTCAAAGAAATGTTTCTTAGGTTGGGATTTCAAAGAGATTTCTTTGAATCAAGGAAACTTTTTCTCTCAGTGTAGCATAATATACTATATTGGCCCTTTTAAAGGAGTAATTGAATAATTTATTTGCAATAAATGATTTTAAAAATCAGCCTTGTATTTACGAGTTGTATTAGTATCCAATAAATCAATATTACGATTATCAAAATAGACATTGACTCCCTTTCATTGGAAACTCTTTTAGACTTCACCACACAAAATGACACAATTCTCAACAATTCCAATCCCTGCAGGTTAAATCTCTACTTCTGCAACTAAATGACTTTACGACTAGGACTTAGTAGTATAAATGTGGCTTAGCTTTTGTGGTTGGCTCGCTTATTATACGCTGCTTTGAAAGAAGTCTTCACGAGACTTCCCATTCACTTTCGTAGTCCTCATTCGGTTCGCGGATCTAACACGTTTTCAGTTTCTTCTTTTAGAGGGCTGTGGATGTCAATATAGGTTGCTACTAACTCCACTCGCGTTTTACGATTAATCCCGTCTTTCAGCAGGATTTCTTTTCAGGAAATAATCCTTACTATCACCGCCAACAACACATCGGGTCATTATTATAGATTTACGGTAACGACGTAAAACTTTAACGCTGCCCTGAGTTTCTCTGTCGAACTGATAAATGTATTTCCACGACTTCCGCCGTGATGAAAACTGCCATGCGCTCGTGCTATTGTAATAAAGTTTTGCTGTACGTAGTAAAAATGCTCGTCCAGGTGCAGGTATGTATAACGGCGGATGATAAAGACTATGGCGACGAAGACATAAAATATTATAAATGAAGTATCACGTTATGGTTTACTCGTGTTTCATAAAAGACTCGGCTCTATCTAATTAATGGGAGAATATGCCGTGAGCCACCTTTAATCTCTGAGGAAAGAAAATCAATGTTTCAGACTTCGAGGCTAAACCTATCATATGTATTCCGTTTGAAAAAAGTCAGCTTTTTATCGTGGATGTTTCTGAATAGATATATATGTGTAAGGCTCAAAAAGTTTCTACGGGGTGTTCACATTAGATTTGAAAAAACGGCTTAGTTGCCATGACCAACTGATTCAACAGTGGAATGAACTTAGCATCTGTTCCGTCTACTTCTAATTATATTAATTAACGTGAATAGTGCAAGCGACGACTGGATTAAGGTAACTATGTCAAAACGCCTGAGTCATAGACACTAGCTACTATCGTCATCGAAGAATAAAATTATTCATTCTTTCTGCATATTCCACAATGAAATTTATAAATAAAAAAGTTTCATTCAATCATATAACATGATTGTTTTCACGTGCGTAATTAATTTAATTAAGTTATTATAACTAATTTGACTTACGTCTTGACTCGTCCGCCATTGGTTCTGTAAGCACACGACACATCGTGGCAACACCGCAATATCAAGCGACTGTTCGACCGGCATCGACGTTACCGAAATATAACGAGGTTAGGTTTACGAAGTTCGTTTGACGAATCTGATCTATCATGTCGGATTTTCAAAAAGAAAGACACGACGTTAGAGCCGATCGCGGAAAACAAAACGGCCAATTCATTACGCGTAAAAGAAAAGCGTGGTTCGATAACATTCAAGCAACAACGAAAAAGTCAGATACCGTGAAGAATCAACGCAAGTGAAACTCCGATAAGAATGAAAAATTCGGGAGAATCGATAGGTGAATAAATCCGGTAATTCTGGTCACGTTCAATTCGAATCAGCTTATTAAAGTACAATTAATTACGTCAAATTTAGGACGCGAGCGATCATTTTCATTGCAGAACACTACCAGTATACACCGACCGATGGTAACTGTCGCGAATGTAACTGATGTGCAACGTTGCCAAACTTAAGCGCCATCTCGAACAGCTGGTAGTGATTGTTTTTGCACGACGCAATTTCTTGCAATTAACTTGCAATAACTCGCTGAAATGTCCGGTGACTACCACTTTTTATGGTCGTATCGGTTACTTTAAGATCTAACGAAAACGTAGAGCTGTTTAGATGTTTTGTATTTCATTTCCGAGATGCTTTTTTTCTATTCAAAAAGTATTTATTTATATTTCTCTATATAACGCCACAGATAAAATTTATTGTCTAAAATTATTCACTCAATTAGATGTCTGGTAACGTACACGTAATTCCTCACAAATAAGGGATGAATACTCAGACCACAAGGATACAAAATTTGGACACAGCTAACGTGCTTGCCTTCACGTTATAGCTACCATAACTGAGCTAACGGTATTTGATTCCCCATAGAGGACACTTTCTTTTCATGATTTTCGTCATAGAAAACTCCGAAAAATTGTTCAGATGTATGTATGTGTGGGGTTGTGATAGAGAAATGAAATTCGAACAGCAATAGCGCCTAAACTACTTGACTGAAGCAGCTCAAATTTATTTGCTCATATTCACTTGGTATAAATTTGAGAATAATCGCTTGACGCATTTTATTTATATGAGATTTTCCATATTTCGAAAAATGCTCATAGGCGTTCTAAATTGAACAAATTTTCAACTATCGGGTTGGGACTCCGTATTTAAATTGAAGAAAAGTCATGCGCTCTTGGAAAATAAATTTAAGCTGAATATGTAAAGCCGTTCTGGTTTTATGAAAGTTGTGCATATTCAAGGAATAAAAATAATAAAAATAATAAAAATTAACAACTAAAAACATATCAAAAAGTACCAAGGGTTCGGATTTGATTTTCTGCTTGTCATTTTCTGACGACTAAAATTGTAATACAATTTGGTTTTCTATCATTCTCTCCTTGTTAAAACAAGAATGGAAAGTAGAATCTCACAAATTGCTTTCCTATAATTATTTGCTTGTTACAAATTTTTTTTTCAATGAAGAAGCCAAAATCAATTGACGTTCTTCTTCATAAGCTTAGCTTTGTAACAAAAAAGTTTTAAATAATTAGAAAGCGATGTGCAAGTAAAGTTAGCGCAGCGGTGAATAGATCATTGAAATGTTGATTTGTGTAAAAAATCGAAAATTTTTATTACATTGAGCGACCTCTAGATAAAAGAAATTCAAATCTCAGGTTTTTGAAATCCAAGTCATATACTTTATAAACAAATTCAAAAGAGTTTCGACGAATTATAAATAAATCAAATATTTATTTCCTAGGAATCGATATCTTTTGTGACGCCCAATATATATGCATATATATATATATTTATATATATATATACACGTCCTTATACAATCTAGTATAAGCTCAGTAACTGTATATACGGTCGCTGATCGTTACAAGGATAACTCGAGGAAGAAAGAACTGGCTTGGAGCAATCGGTTCGCTCCAATGAAATCCCGCTTCGAAAGCTTATTGCAAGGAATTCGCTTCAGCCAATATATAGGTTATCCGGAAACGGCTGCACAGGCGAGAGAGCCACTATATTGCACTTGTCGGGAAATTCGTTTCTTCTCATCCAGCAGGCTGTGTGTGCAAGCTTTTGCGTGTATGAGAGTGTTGTGTGTTCCAAAGAGCTCCGATGATTCTTTACTGATCGAGAAAATTTTTTAAAATGCTACTTTTCTTTCAATTTCGTTTGCTTATACAACATTATACTCATGACATATTTTCTCAGCTGTCAGGGTCAGAATCTTGGCTTCTCAAATCTTTTATAAAATCATCATAATTTAATTGGATAAAATCATCGGAATTCAATCAGACACCTGGAAATCTGATCCACATAATTATACATTGGAATATTAAATTCAAGGATAGCTAAAAGATTTAAAAAATAAATCACTCATTCAATTAATTGCTTTCTTAATTTTCAGACACCCAATCATAACGAAAAATGATTTGACATATTTTCATATAATCCTAAAATGTAAAATGCTAAATAAAATAAAATGTTGCTACATAGTAAAAGCTGAAAAATTTCCTATAAATTTTATAATACAAATTAAAGATTGTTTTTATTCGAAATTCGATAAGTGTAAAACTTATTTTTTGTCGTTTTTTTTTATCCCAACACCGTCAACAGTGAGAAATGATTTGAAATGCTGTCAGCGGATTTCCGAATGACACACGTTAAAACGAATAAACGTACGTTTCATCGCGAGAGCGATGATTCGTTAAACTTTTCGTTGAAATGACGTTCGTTCTGTATTTTCACAGTTTGGGCTTGTAATTATCGAAATAAAGGTTTATTTGTCCGTGAAATTATTCAACGTTGAACTAGCGAGTAGAACGATTGGATAATGGCAGTGGTCCAATTTGCGATGGAAAATTTCATGTCGCGCAAGCTGATGCGAACACGTACGTCACTGCAGGTGGCCGGAAAACAGTTCGAGTTGAAGCTCGCGGCGGACGCGCAAGAGCTCCAAACCAGCGACGGTAGTGGCGGTGAGTATGCTCGATGCGGTCGCATATCGATGAAAACACATGCGTATTGCGCGCTCAACATCCGCGAGAATTTTCCTCTAATCCCCGGGATTACCGTTTTACCGGATATACGACTACATAACGTTACATCCGAAACGATATTAATCCATGACTAGACGTGAGCCGTACCCAGAATTTTAATACTGTTGGGGCTTGGTTCACAAACGAAAAATTTGTAAATTCGCATGACCAGTTTCATGAGTGACAAGGGTAACCCAATTTTCCACTGGAAAGTTGGGCGCTATATTCCATCTGTAAAGTGAATCATCCATTGTCATCGGGTGCTGAGGTTTTGCGGGAATCTCATAACTTAGGGTGGACGATTTTGGTAAATTGACAATTGGCAACTTATTTTCCAGATTTAATTGTTTTACCTTCGAAGTTACATTAAGGTAGTTATAACGCGAAGGCGAATACGTTAGATGTGTCCGAATTTTTTATACCTTGTGTTCTGAGTATTCATGTTTTATTTGTGAGGAATTACGAGAAACGTTACCGAACATCTAATTGAGTAGATAATTTTTAGAAATAGAGTTTTATCTATGGCAGAGAAATATTTAAAAAATGACTTTTAAACAGAAAAAAAAGCATCTCAGAAATGAAATACAAAATATCTGAGCAACTCTACGATTTTGTTAGATCTTAAAGTAACCGATACGACCATAAAAAGTGGTAGTCACCGGACATTCCAGCGAGTTATTGCAAGTTAATTGCAAGAAATTGCGTCATTCAAAAACAATCACTACCAGATGTTCAAGATGGCGCCGAAGCTTGGCAACGTTGCACCGATTCAGCGAATGTCGCTGATGAGCTACATTCGCGACAGTTACCATCGGTCGGTATATACTGGTAGTGTTCTGCAATGAAAATGATCGCTCGCATCCTAAATTCGACGTAATTAATTGTACTTTAATAAGCTGATTTGAATTAAACGTAACCAGAATTATTGACGCAACCGAAATCGGATTTATTCACCCATCGATTCTCTCCAATTTTCCATTTCTATGGGAATTTCACTTGCTTCGATTCTTCAGTGTATCTGGCTTTTTGTTGTTGTTTGAATGTTGTCGAACCATGCTTATATTTTACGCGTAATGAATTGGCCGTTCCGTTTTCCGCGATCCGCTCTACCGTCGTGTCTTTCTTTTGGGAGAATTCGACATGACAGATCAGATTCGCCAAACAAACTTCGCAAACCTAACCTCGTTATATTTCGGTAACGTCGATGCCGGACGAACAATCGCTCGATATTGCGGTATTGCCACGATGTGTCGTGTGTCCACAGAGCCAATGGCAGACGAGTCAAGACATAATTCAAATTAGTTTTAATAACATAATTAAATTAATTACGCACGTGAAAACAATCACGTAATATGATTGAATGAAACATTTTTATTTATGAATTTAATTGTAGAATATGCAGAAAGAATGAATAATTTTATTCTTCGATGACGATAGTTGCTAGTTTTTATGACTCAGGTGTACTGACATAGCTACCTTAAAATTAATGTAAAAATAAATAAAAATCCTCCAAAAGCGTACAGAAATCGTGTGAATGAGCCGGTGGATGGACGGGGCCAGTGAATGGACACTGACCATAAGAGCACGTACATAAAAATCGTCCATTCACTGAGTTTTTTCGTCTGCTTAACTGTCCATTTACTGGACAGTTTACACTAGTGTGAATACAAATGATAAATCGATTTGTAGGTGGGGCAAATTTTTATTTTCATGAAAATTTTTCGTTTTAAACAAAGTGTTAGACGTTTGCTATCATTTGCTGTAAGAATCACGAACAATATTCCGCAGAATTAAAGTACAATATGTCTATTAAGTCCGTTTTTTTTTTCAAAAATAGAAACTAAAAATATGCTTTCGGTTAGCTTGAAAAAATGTTAGCTTGAACCAGCCAGTAAATAGACGGTGACCAGTGAATGGACACTGTGCATAAGAGCACGTGCATAAAAACCGTCTTTTCACTGAGTTTTATCGTCTGCTTAACTGTCCATTCACTGGTCAGTTTACCCTATGAATATCGAGTAAAAATAAACTTCTGGTTGAATATACATTATAATTTCGCTTGCCCTGTGGACGAGGTGAAAGCGCTTTTTACAAACGTCTGGAACATTAAAGTTGATAGGTGCTAAGAGAAATTGTATTTCCAGATTAAAATACTTTAATGTGATGTACCAAATACTAAAAAACAACAAAAATGAGAGGTCTTTCGACTTTGTGCTATGTAAATAAATTGAAATAACGTAATTGTAGCAGAAGCGAGGATTTCTGTCTGCTAAATCGAGTAGAAAGCTGACGATAAACTGCCTTATCTGAGGGGGAGTCTCAGTGTAGTTAATAATAAATGGCATGTTACTAAAGACGAGAATAGCATAAGCAGATAGAAGCACTTACTAGAGACGAAATTTGGAAAATTGATGTGTATTTATCATGAATTAACAAATATCAACAAACAAATATGGCAAGCAAGCAATTTTCAGTTGGTTACCTTATTTATACGATGAATTAATTAAACCGCTCTTTTCAAATCCAGTGGAAAACATTTAAAAAAACATAAGAAAATAGTACACGGAGTTTTATCATTGGAATTTTTGTATTTAATAAAATCTAAAATAAATTTTCTCTACAATAATTTGTTCTGGATTTGGCGATTTTTTCACATGATAAACATGACGATACGACTAATTTATTCATTAACATTTTAGTAGTTTAGTTTATATAGCAGGAAAAAAAACCTTTTTTGCCTCAAAATGGTTAAATCGTTGCGTAATGTACAAAAATACACCGAAAAGATCTTAAGTATTTTTTCATCGTGGTTAATATAACAAAGTATCGTAAGCAGGAAGCAATTACGTAACCGACGAGATCACCCATTTCATAAGAATAATCCAATTTATGGTGGTTCTCTCGTGGGGAATAAAGTAATCACGTTCTGCCACTTTCAAGTATAATCCCCTCGAACCACCCCGCACTCCGATTCAATTATCTGACTTGCCATTAAGAAGTGGATAGGACTTCGAAGACGATAGTACATAAGATTTTCTCTGAAGAACCGTTGGACTCTAAGAAAACCTTAATTATTTATAATTACCGTGCATCAGGACCCGGAACCGTACATACATATCTGGTGGTCATTGAAAAATGTAATTGGCTTCGACCGGAAACCCGAATGTGAATAAAAGAAAGAGCCAATTTGGTAAATGCAAAGTACCTTCCATCTAGCCGTTTCCGCATCAAGATTACACGATGCTATGGATGCATTTGCATGCACAATTGTATGAATATTTATTTTCAACCAAGAAGTTCCATATATCCAAGGATAAGTTGGTAAGTCGTATGAATAGACCAAAATGCGCATCATAGTTATTCCACAAACCTATAATGACGTATGTTTCTAACGAGATCTCCGTAAATAAAAAAGAATACATTTCTCCTTACGATCTAAAAATATGTGCACAGACAGCAACTCTAGCGTTTCTATCAAGGATATTGGTCTGTAGACCTTGTTATAACACAAAAATTCACCCTTGAGAAGTGGCACATCGAAAATGGGATTACATTGAAATAATCAACGGAATTTTTACTCTTTTTTTTTATCATAGTGATTAAACAAGCAATAAATACTTCCTATACTTCGGAACATTAATTTATATTTGTTAAGGATATTAAACAGACAAATATGATGTCGACGATATCCACCACATTTTCACCCCTTGACTCCATCGAATAGTCGAGGGATATGTGACAGTTGCTAGATCAATTTGTCGTGAAAGAGATGAAAAGATGACGTAGCGAGATTATTGCCAGGCCGTGTGAAGAGAATCCAGTATTGACAAGGATAGAGTGGCGGACTAGAGTCGCGTCATCATTCCCCAAATTTGTAAGAGTTTCCCCGGAGCAGGCCAGCTAAATCGAATCTGCCGCGTCGACTGTCATCATCCGCTATACTGGCTATTCTGAGGTCTCGATCAGAACTGACAGTCGCTTCGCTTTTATCGAGTCTCGATGTGGCCTCGGACCGAAAGATATAACAAGATTGCTTCGTTCGCGCGAGGATTCTATAGGGATATATTATATATATCGTGAACGTGATAAAAACTCTCAAGGACAAATACACTCATTCCGCTAGCTCGTAAACTCTTCACACTACTCTATGACCACATAGTGAGCGACAATAAATGAATGAAATTTAGGTAGATTCAAGGGGCTATCGAATCAGTGCAAACGCCATGTGAAAATTAGTAAGTGCGAGCAGCTGTGCAATGAATTAAGGGCTGAAGTGGTACCCATACATATTTCGAGTCTGGTTTAGGCAAAACAAGAAATTTACAAGTTCTTTTTCAAGTAGATGATGCAGTTAGGGATGCCGCGAGACTAGACGAGACGAGAATTGACGTTTCTCTCGTCTTGTCTCGACAAATATGAAACAAATATTTGTATCGTCTCGACTTCAAAGTCGAAAGAGAATTTTTCTCTCGTCTCGAAATATTCTCGAATTTAGAGAAAAGTTTTTTCTCTCGTCTCGAAATATTCTCGAATCTCGAGAAAGGTTTTTTTCTTCCGTCTCGAAATATTCTCGAATCTAGAAAAAGGATTTTTCTCTCATCTCGAAAGTGAAATTTGATAAATATTACTCGGCTGGTCGAACCATCGTGTCCCCTTGCGGCTTCCGGAACTCCGCGGCACAGCTTTATTTTCCTCGAAGCGATTGTGCACCGCTATTCTCTGTAACACGAGCATTTTATCATTCTTCGAAATTGGAGATATTAATAACAATAACTTTCGTTGCGTTTACTACACAGCTTCATGTACAATCAAACTGCACCTGCGATGCGCGCGCTCGATTTAAATCTATCGAGATTTATTTTTGTCAACCGCACTCGTTTTATCGAACGTTTATTTATTTGTTACTCTTCGTACTATTATGAACGAAGAAAAGTACATTTTTTACCCAGTGTTCTATCAGCTGTCGGTAGTTTGTACTGAGACTGCATCGCATTTATTAATTCCGCTTAAGCCTAGTCGTTGCTAGTCGATGAAACGTTGTGATGTTTATATTGCGTGATAATATTTAGCGCAATACGCGACGTACAATTAATTGCTGGCAATTGTTAGTATATGTGAACGGAAGGCTAAAATAAGTGCTAAGAGGCTGTAAGAAATGAATGTTTTTGAAAAAAAAAGTTTATTATACGCACCCCTATTCGTCTTTATTTATTCAGCGAACTATAATCATTGATACATTTTTTCAGTTTACAAATAAATTTTGCAGTTTATTCTGACGTCAAATCGAGATTCTCGATATTCTTGCCTTGACTCTCGTCTTGTCTCGAGTCGAACGATGAAACAAATATCGTTCTCAAGTAAATCAAATATTGAAGATAGAAATTCGACTTAATTATATTTTTTGTTCGAAATTTAATGATTCGTAAGATGTAGTAATTGATTTTATGGAAAATAAAATTTCTTTTTAGGTTGCAGGAAGAAAGAATGGAAAAAAAATCACTTTCCTGTGTTATTCAAATGGGAAAACTTCAAACACCATGATGGACCTCTAAGGATTAAAATTATGAGCTCCGCTTTTGACAGGATCATTACTAAGATGTATTCTACGATATTTTTGACATTATTTGTAGAATATGTGACTAAAATTTGTGCTGAATAAAATTTCACTTATAATTAAACTCCACAACAGACAATAGCTCCAGAATTTACCTCAATCCTGAAATTTCAATTGAAACTGATCTTACAGGATCGAAGAGGACGATATTCTGAGCTTCGAAAATTGATAACTAGAAAACTATCGATTTAAACGAAAAATTTGTAAGCACTTTTCCTCTTCCCAATGATCTGAAGATAACGAAAAAAGATACGCGAACGTCTATATATCGTATCTGTAATTTTGGGACATGAATTTATTGAGAGTCGCATTTAGCTACGTACTAACCAAATGGGAAATCTATTCATCGTTTGAGCTGCCTCTAAAAAAAATTTTATTACGCTGAAATTTTGAGAAGAGTTGCTTAAAAGTACCAACTATAGATTAAAATGATGCAAAATGAAAAAGAAAAAAAAATATTTTCAACACACCCTAATATTTATATAAGCCATGGCAATAAGAAATAATACAAAAGACTAACAAATGACTTTATTTCATGAAGATCTTCGAAAAGACCCCTCGTTCTAAGTTGTCACGGGTGCCCTCAAATCTGTCCGCAAGCTGTTGGACCACATACAATGGAGAAGGAGAACGCCCAGCGTGAAGCAGTGAAAACCAGGCCGAGCCAACGCTGTCCACAGACTAATTTAGCCTACGGACTACTCTGTGCAAGCCCATGGTAAATCAAATACATTTCACGGTACAAGTGCCTTCCTACGCGCAGCGAGCAAAAGGGCGCGTAGACGGTTAGTATGAAGCTACTGCAGATGTTGTATGTGAATGTGCACCAAATTCTGGAGGGTTTGACGTTGCTGTTGTAGATGTACCCCGTGTTCGCGTCCAACAAACGACTATATCGTGTGTTGACAGGGCAACTGGGCCAACAATCTTCTCCATATGCATGAAAATCGGTGGAGCCCTTCCCTGGAATTTCCTTCGAAAACCAAGCCCGTTAAGTTCTGTTATGAGAAAGTACAAGACAGATCGTATCTCCTTGTACTAGGTAGCGCAATTGAAATGAAAATAAATGTCCACGTTGGTTCTGTTCTTTCCTTCGTTTACTTTCGTTCCCTATTTCCTCTTCTCCTTCTTTCTGACTCGCTCGATGTCTTGGCAAATTGAATTACGAAAAGTACGATGCGTCGCCCCATCTGCAATAAAAGTCTTTTGCATTTATTCCTAAAAGTTAAAAATCACTGCTGAAGCAATTAGAAGAGTGTTCTTCTATTTCGCGATGCTTGTACTTTGGGATTTCTGGAATGGAAAATATGGGTCATGACTACGTGTTCCGGAATAATAATGTCACGGAATAATTCAGATGAACAATACATTTTTTATCAGTACCCTCGGGGCGACACCAGGTGCCGTTCCTATTTCTCTTCAAATGTCTAAAGGCTAACTCAGATTTTTCTTTCAATGTGTAAAGGCTTTTTTGAAAATGAAATATTGGATCAGATATATTATTTAAAATTCAGATAGATATTAGAAGTTAAATCAATTGATAATCTAGTTCATCAAAAAAGTGGACAGGTTTGTTTTTCAGATTTGTCAGGTTGGAAATTGTGTAACATGTCTTAACCTCGAGCAATCTGCGGAGCAAGTGAACTAAACATTTTCTATGTAAACAAAATGACATTAAACATAATCGGCTGTCAAGTTTTCTGGGAATCGTTGATAGCATTGGCAATATCTCAAATTTATAAATGAGAAAAATTTCCAAAAAGTTACTATACGATTGAATCTTTTGATCAGTAATTTTTTGGTCGCTACAAAACGGTGCAAATGGTTATTGAAAACTAAACAAATTATGATAAGAAATAAATTTTAAAAAACAGTCCATAGGTTTTGGATGCGCGTTGTTAATAAAGAGTGTTCATTTTCAATATAAAATGGGTAATACAATCAGGTTTTTCTCCAAATACTATATATTACCGTTACAAAACTATACTTGTATCCTCATAAGTTTTTAATGTCAAACACATGAAAAACGAGTGTGTGTCACGTATTCTAGGTCAACTCGGTAGATATTTTACCCTGACCTCTCCCAATATGTTCTATTATCTTTTATGTAATTGTATCTACCGAAACAACACTACACTAAGAGAAAAGCATATCGTTGGTTTAACGATGTCACATATGATAAAACGAATATAGAAAGGGTTGCAATGTTTTATGGTTGAAATGATAATAATATGATTCAATGAACGATACTTGCAAGGTTGTTGGAAACAAACGTTTAAATTGTATATGCAACGAAACGGTATTTTTGAAACTATTAGAATAGTTTTTGAAACTATTATCATTTTTATAATTGCTATTATAATTATATTTGCTATAACCATAAAATATGGACGTTCCTCCTGGGAATTATATTAGTGGTTGATCCAACTATTTTCTTATATTTGCTAGAACCATAAAATATAGTCGTTCCTTCTGGCAACTATACATTATAGTTAGATTATCGTCGGACTAACTATTTTTATTATTAAATTACCAGATTCTTCTCTGAGGGTTCATTCTTTTTCAATATTTTTTTCATCGATTGACTTTAAACCATTTTGCGAAAAACATAAATTTTCATTGCAATTTAGAAATCTGAAGAAATTGTCCAAAAATCAAGAATCAAATAACAATCGAGAAGCTGACCTGGAATACCCAAATGTACAGTATAGGCCGTGCGAAAAATAAGCTTCCGACACAATACACGGTGTACGAAGCCTATGACATAAGGAGGTTGCATTCTTCTCGTGGCTTAGGCAGCGTGAAATTGCTAATGGGACCGTTGTGAGCACTTTTGTCCCATAAATCCGAAAAGAAATATAACGAGTTTTCCAAACTTGCACCGGCGTATCAGGCCGTCATTTTTGTCTTCGTCGTTTTAGGGTTCCGCATTTTGTTGAGAGGTTGCTGAAAACTCGTGCGAAATTTCCTCGTCGGTGAAAATTTCGTGAAAAGTCGTCGAGTTCCTCTCTTTTGGAGCAGAGTACAGTGATTCTACCGAATGGCTCCCATATCACCCGGTGAGAGAATAACCGCACGACCACAGGAATAATAACCACTACGAGCTTCCACTGTAATGTTCTTGACGAAAATACTTGGGCAAAGTTGTTGGAGAACCTTATTAAAGAAGGGCATCAATTATACGAGGAAAAGTCTGTGTAGCAATGAGCGAATTTCTCTTTTTTTCTTCTCTTTCTCTCTTTATCTGCATACCAAAAGCTTGAGAATCTCTGGATACCGCAGTTTATTCATGAAACGAATAAAGTTTAAGATGTTCTTCGAAATGAGCTGAGAAATATATCTGAGCGCTCTCTCTTGAGGAATTTCACCCCACGATTCGCTTTGTGTTGTTGGAATCATTAATCTCAGCCAATACGCTCGTCTTTGCATGAGTGTGTCGTGCCAATTACGGCGCTCTCGACCGCAAATGACGGCCAATAATCAATATTATCGACGGTTCTGTATATACTGTACATATATATGCTGCATATAATTATATCGTTAATTGGTTGAGGGCCCTTATCAGGAGAGAATTATAATCTCAACGATGACCACTAGATCATATAGCACACGAATGACACAAGATTTCCCATGTAGATTATATAGACGTATACAATGGGATTAAAAATAATAAAAATGGTACATAATGATCGGTTATTTTATTAATCTATCGGTGTTTAATGTTTCGAAATATTATTAATATATTTATCTGCTATAAGTATGTATATAATTTTCATAGGAAATAGGAGGTGTCTAAGCATTTAATAAATCAAACCTAGCTCCGTAACAGTAAAGGTCAGGCAAAGATTAAAACCCCCTTGTTTGCTTGGAAGACGACTATACGACTTTTGAACTTTGTACTCTTGTTAAGTGTTCCCTCAAGAGTGCCACATGGAATTTCATTCTATGTGACCACTTTGTGCTCTGAAGTTGTTTCAGCTTGAAATTTCGGAATATTTCCACGTATTTTTACACTCTAGTCGCTAAAATTTTATGGTGTCAATTGAGAAATGAAATAATAATTTAACATTCAGACCGCACTTCATTATGTACACTCTCGAGGTTGGTCCAGAGTTAATTATAAAAATGAATCGAAAATCTTTATTACCGAATTTTCGATATTACATTATCCGATATTTCTGTCTTCATAAAATATCGATTTTCTTCACTATTTCTTTAATGGAATGTCCGAACGATATTTCACTGAGTTTCATGAATGTTGAAATTATTATTCTTGAAAAATGATCAATTGGAAGAAATAATTTGATCCATTCCAATGGGTAATTTTTTACAGCTAATGTTACTTAAATCGTGTACAGAAAATAAGAAATGTCACTGGTAATGGCTCTACCGATGCAAAATATAATTTCAACGATTTGTAAACAATGATAGTTCAAATTTATTATAGCAGTTTATATCACAGCCGAATACACTTTAACATCTCCTCTCACAATTCGTGATAAGAGCAACGTAATGTAATTTGAACATCTCACTTAACCAGTGTGGCAGGTTAACGATGAGAAAAACCGGACATTTAATTTCCACACAGAAAATTGAAGCCATTTCCGAGAACTCGGCAAGAAAAATAATTGACTCTTCAAGGTGAATTTAATTTCACTCAATCTGCTGCATGCCGCTGCAACTACATCAAGGTGATAAAGCTATCTTCATAAATGAATAAGTTAAACATCTTGAGTGTAACATACTACAATTTTTTTGTTTTTAAACGGTTTATAGCTTACTAAAGTCTCTTCTCAATTGTGGATAATTAATAATTATAGCCCGTTAGTGCAAATCCTATTATTGAGGGATACAAATCTGTCGTTATGAAATATGTAATTCTGTATGATAGAGTTTGCTCTTTTGTAAGGAATAATGAAAATTTGAGAATCCTATCACAAGAAACGGTCAATGAAACAATAAAAAACTATAGCTAAAGTATCTTTTGAGACTGCATATTTCGCATGTTCACTTGGCAGAAGCCATGTGCTGTGTTACTTACTGTAATAATGATCTAATTCTCGATAAGTTTGTTACTAGAAAGGGGACGTCGAAAGAGCTTTTGCTCGAACTCCATTTCACTATCATAAAATAATTTTCTCTTGGTCTTTAACAAGCCATTATCGATTTGCTGCGTTCAATGCGGACCTGCGTACACATTAGCTCTTAGGCACTCGTGCCATTTTACCAGGCCAATAGGTCTTCTCAAGTTACTGCATAAATGCCACACATTTGATCAAGTTATATCGTTAACGTCGATCGATAATTCCGACGAGGCTCATCGAAACTGCAAGAAGCGAATATTTTATTTCCGCAAACAATTTTTAAAAAAATACAATTTACCGACTGTATCTTTCCGAAAATTTGGCATTTTTTATAATATTTTTATTGCCATTTTAAAAAAAGTTGAATGATGGCCTTGAATTTTTTCCTGCAAAGTTTTTGTTATTAATCAAGCGAATTAACTATTCTTGTCATTCGTAATTTATCAAATACAAATTTACGAACTGTATGAAACAGCACGGTGGGATGTCAAAAAAAAAAAATTTTTAAGTAAGTTCGAGAGTATGATTAATATAATCCGATATTGTCTAGTGGTTAGGCTATCCGGCTCTCACCGAGAAGTGTAATTGATATTTACTTAGCGACTCCGTCAGGTGTAGTATTTTTTGTTGTGGATGGATCCATGTAATATCTCAACTGAAAAAAAATGTAGAGTAAATAAATTCCTATAATGCCTCTCGTTGAAAAAACCTATGTTATAATCTAATTAATATAGAAGGAAAAAAAATCAGTTACAGTCACAACAGTATCTCTTGACTGAAAAAAATCATGTATCAAAATGATCGAAAATGCAACATTTTTTTCAGATGCTATTACTTAATTACTAAAGTGCTAAAAACGTTCTGAAGTAGGCCTGACGAGAAAATGGGTTTAAGGGGGCGGGGTAAGGTCTTAAAATTATTTTTTTTACATTTTTATTTTTTTAAATGAATGTTTTTTCCGAGGCGATCGGAGCAAAATTGACAAACTTATGAGCATTTGTGTGCCCACTGCTTCAGATGGGGTTTCTGTACCTGCTCGGCAGCTGCGTGGCGCGCTGATCCGTCGCGTTTCTTTCATTTATTTATGATCCTGTTATCTATCGTATGGTGAACGCGTTCACATACCGTTATGCTATGGTAGATGCGTAAAGAAGAAAGAGTCTTGCGTCGACATGTGTAAAAAGATGCTTTAGACCATGTGGATGGAAGCTTTTTTCTCTACGGATCTGGCATCGACGACTCTATGTGAGTATAAGAAAATTAATATTATCAAAGTGTCATTCTTAAAGTCCGTGTACACGATTTCCCAAAATCTACTAGACCGACCGTTCTGAAATTTTGCACAGTACTTCTTTAGATAATTTCCCAGGTAATGTCGAGAGCTTTTTTCTAATAATTAGTATTTTTTCAAGAACAAATCAACTGACTTTTTTATCAGCAAAAATCGAATTTTTTTACTTTGAAGTGCTCCCAAAAATCGAAAATAAATCCCCGTCCTGATTGCCTCGGCTATAATGTCCTTTAACGAATGCATTTTGATTTTTCAGTTTCAGATGATTTTCTGATGAGTTATGATGTAAACCGCAAACCAACATGTTTTTCGAGGTGCCTCCGAAGATTCGGTGTCACGCACTCAATTTTCCATATTTTACAATGAAAATTCAACATAATCTAGAAATGTGATATTATTATATGCAATTTGATTGAATACAGTAACACTATAGGTGTTTTTTGCAAAAAAAAAATCTTAATAAAGGCGTTTTTTTCGTCGCCCACCCTGAGAAAAACAAGTAGTTAGAAAAACCAATAAATGGGTTCTGACAACCACTTGGAGGAGTTGATATAGTGTCAACAACTCAGTGGGTTATGACAGCTACTCATTGTGTATAGAAACTAGTCAATCGCTATCGAAACTAACCGTTTGTCGTGTGAACCACTGGTTGGTTGCGCCATCTAGAGGCCGTTAGTAACGAAAACCCTGCGATTGGTTATAGCAACCAACTAGTTGGTCCTACGTACTATTTATCCATAACTACTCGCGAATACATCAGTAGTTCATAGATCGAGTTAGTTGCTGCATCTTATTTGCTGTACAACATATCCTATAGATAGTTCTCCTAACCGGTGTGGTGGTCCAGTGGTTAGAGTACTAGCTTCAAGACCAGAGCATCGGTAGGTCGCGGATTCGATTCCCGGTGCCGTCGAAAAATAAAAACACGGACGCGATGAAGCTCCAGATGTATACGTGAAACACACACAGGTAACTGTGGTGGTCACATGTATACAGCTGTAGTCTGTGTTTACATTCTCGACGAACATCGTGACGTAGCTCCGGTGCCGTGAGGCGAACTCGAGACCGGCTATATTGGCATAAGGTTTTGCCGCAATGTTTTTCTATGCCCCTAGCAGAAACGCTCTGGCAAATGCGATATAGAGGGGGAAGTCGGATGCGGCCGCATGGGGGCGTGGTTACTGATCCGGACCAGGCCCTCAGGGGGGACTATCTACTAACCCGGACCGGCCCCGTAATAGGCGTAATGTCTGCAGACGGGGGGGAAATGCGAATAAAAAAAAAGATAGGTCTCCTGACTATTTTTTTTCCGTGCAGACCTTAGCCCCTCCTTAAAGTAACATATTACAAAAATCGACCTACATAGAGTGCTATCAGTGCCAAGACCTAAAATGCTAATTTCTTTTCTACCTTTCTGCGGCAAGAGTATCGCGAATCCCGAGGCTCCACGCTCGTTTAGGGAAACATGAGCCGTTGAAAATGTATAACGTTTGTATTTAAAGCGCGTCGAGCATCGTCTCTCGCTGTCTTGCTTTCTCTGCCTTTGCCACTTCCTCCCTGCCACTCGCCGCAACGGATACAAGGTCGAATGCCTCTTTATCCCTTTTAACCCTCCCGTAACAGTGTGCAAGCTCTCGAGCTCAACGTACGGGCCGCTTTCTATAGGTATATCTACACATTGTGTGTATACTATACGCGCTGCAGAGAACGACGATGGGCTACGTATAGTTCGCTCTAACGTTGCGTAATGCATGAGGGACGGCCGACAGGGAAAAGCCGAAGAGCTCTGTTTCCCCGGTGGATCGTCATTTTGGATTGGCGAAGACCAGCGGGCCTGACACCTATACTTATATGCTCTGGTGCCGCCACTCTACTATGAACTTTACTGCTGTGTAGACGAGACCGGGGCTATTTGACACATAAATTATTTAGCAAAGTTAAAACGAAATTGGAAAAGACAACGAAGGATAAATGCTACTCGCGTATTCGCAACACATGACTTTCTCATCACATTTGTTACTGGCGTGAAGTTTCTATAATGAATTTACTAAAGCATAATGACGAACTACACCAATAGAATTTCAAGAGTCCCGTAAATTATTTGTGATTTACGTTTCTTGCTGTAATTTGTTAAGATGGCGTTCTCAAATTCAAACTCAAGTTACAAACCGCGCTCGCGAGAAGGCGCGCGTGGTGTTCGCGCCTTCCCATTCACATGTCTCTTTCGATTTGGTGGTATTTTCGGCACTGCGATATTTCGATAAGTCGGATTATAACTTGTGTTATTCATACAACAAATGTTTTGAATTTTATAGTGTATTCGAGGCCCTCGCAGAATTCGGAATTGACATGAAATGCTATGCAAGTAATAAAAACTATGATACAACGCGGATATGGGTGTTTACATTTTAACATCATAATTGTTGATAACCTCAAATCTGTTTAGACCATGCATTTTTCAAATCTAATATTTGGTGTGAATAATTATGGAATATTTCTTATGGAAAACTGCTCGAAATCATTGATAGCAGTTCTTTTTTAGCAGCCCTGTAACACAATACATATTGCACCTAATACAGATTTTTCATAGCAGTGACTGAAAAGTTAAAGAAGTCTTCGCTGTACTAAATAACTTGTTGTGCATTACTCATTGGCTAGTAACAGTATTTGTATGTATCGGACTGAAGTAGAATAACTTCCATATTAGTTTGCGATGGGAATATGAACTAGAATTTTTATTTTGATGAATTTGCCAGGCCCATTTATGTAACTTTATTTTGAATGACGGAAAAAAAAATTCAAAGTCCTCTAACATTCTAAAGCCTCAATAGTTTTTCACTAAATTTGCTGGGAAAAATCTTTGCAGACTATGATACAGCTTTAAATTCAGATGAATCAAAATCAGAAACCATTCAAGCGTGTAAGATTTCTATTATTATTCAATTTAAAAAATAAACAAGAAATAATTGAATGAATAAATTTAAAGAAAATCCCTATAAACAAATCAGAAATAAGTATCCAAATTTCTGACATGTATAGGAATATTCAAGCAATAGTTTGAAGTAAAGGGATTGTTACACATTCACCTTTTTTCAAATTTCGTTTTGAGAAAAAATTAGTAAAAAAGTTCAAGCGAGGTTCAAGACACTTTCGGTCGAAGCTCAAGAATTTTGATGTCTGACGGAGGATTTATGAGAATTTTGTCAGATTTTTAAGTTACGGCGCTCAATATGTTGGTTATAAATAATCATAAGTACACAAATTATTTTGAAAAATCTAATAAAAAATTTTGTTGCTTTTTAGTAACGGAACAATAACATACAAAATCTGGGATGAAAATCTAGAGGGCGAGGGTCAGAGTTGGCATGGAATGCCCCCTATACGTATAAGTATGCTTTCGACAGTATCGCCGAGCTCGTATAGTAGATAAATCTTGATGCGGATGCAAGCAAAAAAAGCTTCTCTATAAGCGGATACTCTGCAAGTAATTTATACCGAATTCCCATTCTGTATTTAATATATGTTTCACATATATCGATAGTTTGAAAAAAAATCAATCCTCCTCGATATGCTAAGATCATCAATCGTATATAATATTAATGCAATGTAGTTATTACTGAATAATTCAAAATAATAGTTCAGTAAATCGTTACAGTAATGTTTTTCTCGTAAAAAAAATTCGTTAAGATTTCCGAACACAGACAATCCTAATGTCAAATTATATTGTGAATCTGTGTATTCCATGATCCTGAAGCTTTCTGTATAAATTATGAAACCTATCTACAAAAACGAGCAAAGAACTAAAATCAACACTGATAATTTAATGTTCTTATTTTTTGTTGAAAACCCACAACAATTAATTTCACAAAGTTCGTTGACCAATTTATGCTTTCAACTAATTAATTAGTAACTTTTGGGAATGAATATTTTTCACACCAACTTTTTATGTACTTGCAAACGTCTTGCTTGTTTGCAAATTTTTTTTTCACAAAGTGCTAAAACTCTAATTCTATCAAACTTTTAGTTAGGAATATAAGACTAACCCTTAATGAATGCAAATAAGACTATATAAAATTATAATCTTCCGTTGCCAGTTATTTCAGCACTTCCAACCCTCTCAACTCTTATCTTAGTCCACCAAACGACAAGCGGATTCATTGAGTCATAAGAATATATGGAAACGGCGTCAAATGACCCCGGTCTGCCCTTGGTACGATATACTTATGCTTTTCAGTAAGTCTGCCGCATCTTCTCACCCTCGCAGTGTTGCCTATTTTGCTCCCCAGCTCGACGACGTGAATCAAGTGTTTATCCCATTTATTCGGATTTGCCAGGATCGTACTTTATCTGCGACACTTATGTAACTTGCACGCTGCTTTCTTTTTTATCTCTTTCCCATGGACGTGAAAACCCTTCCTTCTTGCAGTGATTCGGCACTTCTTTCCTCGTTAGCTTCTCGTTTATCACTTCGTGCGTGCATAAGGAACAACGGAAACCTTTTCGTCTAGTAGCGCCGTGACAACGCCAGTCTACGCGACGCCTCTGTTTCCTCGAGTGGAAAATTGAGCACGTTCTCTCTTCTTCGCACTCTGAATAGTAGGTACATGGTGCAGGGTACACCCGGGCGACGTCAACGATAACATTCCGTGTTGGGACGTCGTCTCTACCCTTCATCTACTCCTGAGCAAACTGCCAAAGGAAATCCTGCGAGTTACTCGTCACGACAAACAGGCAAACTTCGTTCAGTTGAATAGAATGAGAAATTTGCGACGTTCCATGCCGCGGCGTTTACCTAACTCTGCATTATCTTCAATGTGAAACGTTATATTCCCCACAATTTCATTAGAGTTCGGAATTTATTTAATTATGTAACTATATCTAGAAAATTATCCAGTAGGTTTCATCACATAAGAAATTGTGAAAAGAGGGCTGCAATCTAAAAAACGGGCTTTTAGATTATGGCGAACATGAATTTTGTGCGTGCCCCAGATTTGACGGTAATTTATTACACACACTATATGATCTCTGTTCCACTGGTCAACTGTCCTGTCTGTCTGTCTGTCGATCTATCTGTTTGTCCGTATGTCTGTACGTATGTCCATCTGCAAAGAAATAGGGTAGACGTACCATTTGTGACCACTGTACCATTAGTGGCCACACAAAAAATGTATAGATCAATTCATCATTACTTCAATCTATAGAAATTACTAAATGAGTTAATTCTACAATAATCAAAGCAAGCTTAACATTGAGTATTCAATGCTTAGAAGGCCTTATTGCTTAATAAATTATGTTCAAAGCCGTTTACACCATTTGTGGCTAGCACTGTCATTTACATGCAATAGGTATGGCCACAAATGGATCAAGTTGATGGCCACAAACGGTACTTCTACCCTAGTATGAGATACGTTCATTATGAGTCTTTATTCTAGAGATAATTTATTTCAAAACCTTGGAAGCAGTAATTTCAACTAACACTACAACATGTGCAGAAAATTTAGGTCACGTATCGGATATAAAATGTTTGCACAACAATTTCACAAGTTCATTTTGTTTTCTCGCACAACGTTTAGTGCCACTTTTATCGCCAATCGTCGAGAAACGACTAAACTCTTTGGAGTTGAACGAAACCGTACTATTTCTTCACTACATTGAAACAGCTACTGTCGAGAGTTTCTATATAGCATGAAACGGCATTTCTCGCGATAAAGGCTATTACGTCAACGATTTAGCTTCATCCGTGGCCCAGACGAAACTCGACCTATGCTTTTACTACAATAAACCATCTGAGCTTTTTCTCCCTCTCTACTTCTTGCTATTTCTGTCTACACTTAGCCTGGCTTAAGAGTACACACCTATGGATAATGCATGAAGAGGAGGGAGATTGGTGTCTGCGTGTGTGACAAGCGATATAGGTAAAAGCCTCGAATCTGCCTGGAAGCTCTTTTTCCATATGTGTTATTTAAGTGACTTTTCTTGTTTCTCTCGATTACCCACGATGTCAGTCATGAATTTCTACAGCAACGATTTTTCTTCTCGTCTGTCACTGGCAACTGAAGATTATTGCCGTCACGGAATATCGATTTTTCTACGAACGATCATAAAATAAATTTGTATTCGATTCTCATTAAAATCAAAGAAACCGATCCGAGTATTTGCGAATTCATTAGCTTTGTTCATTTAGCACATAATAATCTTTTTAATGAATGATAATATAATGATAAATTATACTTATATATTAGGGTGTGCCAAAAATAAGCGATATTTTTTTCCTTGCTCTCCGCCCAAAATATCGTAGAATACATCTTAGTTATGATCCTGTCAAAAGCGGAGCTCATAATTTTGATCCTTAAAGGTCCATCATAGCGTTTGAATTTTTCTCGTTTAAATAACACAGGAAATTAGTTTTTTTTATTATTTTTTCTCCCTGCAACCTAAGAAGAAAATGTTTTTTCATGAAATCAATGACTACATCTTATGAATCATCAAATTTCGAACAAAAAATCTTATTAAGTCGAATTTCTATCTTCAATATTTGATTTATTACAGAACCTTGAAATGTATCTCTAAGAATAAAAGTTATGAGCTCCGCTTCTGACAGGATCATTTTCACGACGTATATATTGCCCGCCCAAATATTGTAGACAATTGTCTACAATAATATCGCTTTTTTACAAAAATATCGCCTTTTTTTGGCACCCCCTATTATATATAGTGAATTCTATAGTAATCAATTGATTTATTCGTGAGTTGTTATTATTTATTAAGCATATCCTATGATATTGAAAACAGAACGGATAGAAATTTTATTCAATAGAACAAAATACGCAACACAGATTTGTGCAAACATGCAACAAAAAGAAAAGAACCAATTATGGGTATAATGGTAAAATGAATGATTCTCGATTACTCTGCATTTCATGGCAATTATTGATGAATGCATGGTTAATTAATACAATAGTGTAACATTTTCTAACAAAAGTGATCTGATAATAGGAAGAAACAAATCAATTCTTAATTATTTATGGAATAAATAAACGAAGTGAATTTATAAGACATCCATAGAAAGTTACAAAATAAATCTGTCAAAGTTGTAATGACCTCAAGTGATTATAAAAGTTGAATTTCACGATGATTACCCGTTCAAAATTCGCCCTATATTGGAAACCTCTGAATAGGAAGTGACACTACTTTTTTCTATATCGTCGAATTCCATCGATACAAACTTCAATAGCATATAGTCAATATGATTCTTGAAACTCATGAATATTTTGTTATATTCGAAGCCAGGATTCCAAAGCTAACAAAAAAGGATCCATTTTCGCAGGTTGTCCATGTATGTAATTCAAGAGAGTTTTCTTGTTTTTATTTATTACTGTGTGTGTATATATACAGTTATGATTTTTTCTCATAACATTGGCTGTTATTCTTCCCAGCTCACGGACGTCTAAATTTTATTGCAGCGCCGAACTGAAAAGAGCCTTTTTTATAGCACGATCATAAGTTTTTTATACTCATTCGATTTTCATCGATATCTTTGCTATTCATGGTGACACAGATTCAAAAGGTAACGGAAACGAATTCATCAAGAGTCAACGATAAGGACACACTGGGATTTATAGTTCTCGTTTAAACTTGCTAGCTCGGCGCATCGTGCCCGCATCGCCATCTAGTTCACCTGCCTTTTTCTCCCTCTCCCTCTATCCCTCCACTATTTCCTTGCCCCTTGGAAAAACTCGACGATCGTGCATCATCATTCATCAGACTACTCTTCTCACTCCTTTCCTCTTTCTCTTTTTGCCTCCTGCTTTCCGTCTCCGTCTCACAATATACTGCACCTGTAATGCATTATGTGTTGTAAAATGGACCTCAGAGTAGCTTATAAATGCGAAATGTACCGACTTTTTCGCGCTTCCCACAAAGAGCTTCAGTGTACTTTGTCTTGTGGATCTTGATCTATTACACTTACGGAATAAATCGTTTGCAATAATCGTAGCTGATAAAAAAACCGATAAAAAGTGATGCATGAGAACAAAAAATGATAGATGTCCCAGTCACCGGTACGACGCACCGTGACACTTGACAAAATCGCTACTGCTGATGTAATCAACTGTGTGAATATCGTTCAATAAACGCAAACAATTTTGTCTATGCAGTATCGCCACTAAAATCAAGACTGATCACTTCATATTTTTATGGTAAATTTATGAACAGGTCAATAAATTTACCATATAAAATATTGTTAAAAAATCATCATCCAATCAAACGGAAATGGAAACTGGGTTCCCGATTACATTCCGCTGCTTGTCCCATCTTTTCCTGAATTTTTATGTCGGAATAGAAAATTATATTGCATTCGCGACCTATTTTTTCTGCATATCTCTTCATAATTAGTCAGTGAACATGGAAACCAAAAATTAGTTAAATAAAGGAAACTCTTACTTAAAGAACGATATTTATTTCACTGGAAAAAAGCTCTTTCCCAGTTTTCGAAATGTGGTAACTTCCATATTCGTTGGTTAACTTTTGTGATGCTCTGGAAAATTGTGTACTTTGGAGGTGGGACATACCCCAGCATCCTTAAACGTCCGTCAGACACACAATTTGTTACTTTGACAAGAGGAAAAAACTAAGTTCTCTTTCAAACATCTCAAGCAAGGACCAATAGGTTTCATGAGCGTTTTTAAAAATTCAAACGAAAATAAAAAAATCATTTTATCAAGGAGTATGTAAAAACTGATGGGGACGTTGAAAATGCGCTGGGGTATGACTCACTTAAATCGTACAACAAAAGTTACTCAAACCCTTCATGAGTCCACGACTAACAGCAAGACATCAGACTTATAATTCAGTACATGAGTGTAGATTAGACTGAATTTAAAAAAAAAGTTCTTTTTAGCAGTGTCCTTTTTAGCGGGTGCATATACCCTAAAAAAATGTTGACTGAAAATTAATATACGGCATATGCATCGAAGCTTTATGTACCGGTATATTCATTTTCAGATACATTCGTCATTGACAAATACAATATTGGTACATTGATAATAAGCAATGGGTTTTGAATATTATAAACCACTTGGCGTTCGATTTTCCAAACTCTATTGTAAAATCGCAAACAGTGTGCATAAAAAGTAATGTAGTATTGTACTTGGAATTAACTGTACCTGCGCTGGATTATATCACCTCTGTTGAGTAAAATTGAAGTATTGCTTTCATATTTATTTTTTTCGTTGAAATCTTCCTAAGTATGTCTCATTCAGGTTTTTGTGTTACCCCTAACTTCTTTCCTTCATGGAGACCCTTAGGAGTGTTGTCCGCAGCCACTATTGCTTATGCAGCACTATATTGCATTTGAATGAGGGCACAAGGTAACTTCGGTAATCCTAGCCGATACAAGTGGCTTTACTGAGTTACTAATGAGCCTCTCATGAACAACGGTACGAAAACCCCACGTCAGTTCATCGACGGCCGATGTCTTACGATGGCCCGTACTCATACATGGACTGACACTGGTGGTTGCGCGGGCGGTGTGTGGCTCTGGCGATCCCCCGAGTTGAGTAGCATTGTTTGCGGCCATAACTTGGATGGATGACCGCTTAGCCATGCACCGTGTGACTCATCAGCCAGTGAGCGGGAGGTCAGTTTTTCTGAGGCCTCGGTATTTATACTTAAGCAAGTTACTTTCGTGTACACACCGCACTGAGAGAAAATATTTCATTGACGGCAAAGAAATGGGTAGTTTGATTCTTTTTTCATTGATTTCAACGAAATATCTATTTGATTTCAATGAGATAGTGCACTTAAATTTTAAAGAGAACATTTCATTGCCGGTAAAGAAACATTTACTTAATGGGCATAAGATAACGAAACAATTTCATTGTTTAAAAAAAAAGTTTTCATTGATTTAATGAAAACATATACTTGATGGCAGCAAGTTCTGGGAATTTTGTCGTCCAATGTTAACCGCCTATAGGGCCGTCTCTCTTGCACCTAACCTTACTTTTTTGTTTTTCGGTTCTCCCGAACGAAAGGCTTCGAGTTTTAAGGAGCCAGTAGTTTAGCGAATTTCTGCCGTACTTCTACATGTTCTCTTGAGATGTAATCTTTATTTGCCGGGTAGTATAGGAAAAAAAAGGTTTCAACATTCTGAGCTGTGGTGGGGGAAGTGGGGGAAAAGAACAAAGACGTTTTCTTGGTTTACAGAAATGTTTCTTTGAATTAATATCACTTCTTTTCATTGAGTTTAAGTCATTCAATGAAAAGATAGTGTTGAAACTCAAGTATTTCTTTTCATTGGCGCAGATTGCCGTGAATCGATGTTCTCTTGGTGCGAAAAATCAGAAGAATATATGGCCGTCTGTACCGGTACGGATTTTCCGCAGTTTCCCCGTGTCTTCGGCAAATGCGGCACAATGTAGCTAAGTCGGCTGCGGACGCACTGGAGGTTAGGTTAGCTTAGTGAAGTGCCGGTAGGGAGTGATAAGATTTAGGGTGGGAAGGGTGGTAAAAGGCGATTGAAGCTATACTATGGAAAGAAGGTAAAATCTTTAAAAGAAAAAATCTACTTATACATGGAACGCCGAACAATCATTTGCGAGATACGTTTCGGGTCAATCGCCATCTAGCGGAGTTGAGCTGGGTTCCGCGTGGCAGAAGGGAGAGGGTCCACTTTTTCATCTTCCTTACCTGCCGGTGAATTTACCATTCGGCGTATTTTATTTCCCAATTAATCTACAGGATTTGAAAGTTTCATATACTTTGAGAAATTACTTTTATTAACATTTTTCAAATGCACTGGTGCATTTTCTTTCAAACGAAGGTCAAGGAATTCCAAAAACTGGGACCCCATTTTTACTATGCAAATGTGCATTCAATTCTAGCTTGGTTATGAAATGTCCTAAACCGTATATTAATTTTCGTTCACGGGTCTATTTACAGTTCGATCGATACACACGTACAGTAATTTTTAAATACCGGTATCGTAGAATTCATATACGATTATCAAATTTACAATAAAAGTAGGAGAGAGCGGAGCGATATGGGCCCCTTAAGGAAAGCACGGCGATAGGGAACCAAGAATAGCGTAAATGAACGACTGGTAACCCAAAAATAATGTTTTAACTGGTTATAAAACACGTACGTGAAAAAAAATTTCGTGGGGCGAGACGGGCCACACAAAAATTCCACTTTTTTCCTTGCAACTGCCTAATACCTAGCACCCTTTACAGTTGTTAGGTATATCTTGCTTCACTCTGAAACGGCTCAATTCGTGGAGTAAATTTAAATCGCGGCAGTGTTTTGAGCTGGCAATCACGTTTCTTGCTGCAATAAGCAAAAAACGCCGAATTTAATGTTTCTAAGAGCGTACATTTTTCATTTGTTGCCGCGTAGAAGTTCCGCGCGCGGAAAGACCGCCGTTTTGACGGATTCCCCATGCAGGAATGACCTGGCAAGTCGGGAAATCGAATCCAAGGGGAAGACGAGACCAATGGCAAAGGCGAAGGCGAAGACGAAGTCGTCCAAGCGAGTAAAGGGTTCAAAAAAATTCACGGTGACGGTTGTGTCGATAGACGATACGCCCTGCCTATTTTGCAGAGGTCTGTATTCCGAGTCCACTGAGGGCTGGGTACACTGCCAAATATGTGAAGATTGGGCACACGAATCTTGCGGTGGAATTCGACCCGATGAAATAGGTTATGAGTGAGATATGTGCAAATAAAGAGTTCTGCAACATTTTTAACCTTTTTTGTCTCTATAATCTGTTTTTTTTTTAAGATGAGGGGGCCCGTCTCGACCCCTCACGAGGTCGCATGCAAGGGGGCTTTTTTCACACAGTCAGTAGATCGTGTTGGAAGTTCCTCTTCCTTCTTTTCACTATCCGATCTCGTTTTAAGAAATTAATTTTTCACCAGAAATTCGGGTAGCCCATCACGCCCCATTGCTACCTCAGAATTGGGGGGCCCGTATCGCCCCGCTCTCCCCTATATGGAAATGGAATTCATAAACCTGATTCGTGAATCTCATATCCCTTTGTATGTTACATTTACTTGCATTTTTTACAGTGTAGTAAACTCACCAATATCAGTCCGTGGGGTCCCGAAGCTGCGCTTTCCCACCACGAGGGATCTGTTAAACAGAGCAATAAGCCAAGATTAGTAAATTAATCGTGAATTAATCGGGATGAATTATTTTGTTCTTGATAAGAAGGGCGCGATAGAGTATTTGCCTGGCGGGGATAGGAAACAAATGAAGGGCCATCGGCCCTTGGTCCATTATGCAAAGCAAGCGCTCTTGAAACCGTGTAAACGTGTTGGTCGATGAACGATAGTGGCCGCAACGGTTGCGCGGCTATATAACGAGCCAAGTGGTGTGCGCCTACGTGAATGTCATATACATATCTGTACATATACATATACGCAGCTATAAACGGAAGAGATGATGCTATACATGTATACATAATATGAACGCAAAGCTGATGCTGGTTACTAGGGGCTAAGGGTTTGCCTCCTCGTCCTGCACCAACACCAGGTATCCACGGATAAACCGGCGTAATCGCTGGGCAAATTATGTAGGCACATGAAATAGAACACGCCATTATCTTACAAGAGTATTGGATAATGGTGCGGGTAACCGGGAAAAGGGAAGGGAAGGAGGGAGCCATTAGAATTTTGCTGCTGGACACAAGGGGCCGGAAGGGAGAGGAGAAACAATGGATCGTGAATATATTAAAGCAGATTCAACTTAAGCTTAACTCCCTCAAGGTATGTAACACAAGCGTATGCTGTCCAGTTCATGTAATACGTATGCTCAATTGCTCATAAATGACGCACAGCAGACACAATGAACGCGGACCAGAATGTTATGAACATACAATCTTATGTGACTTTTCACATTTCTACGTTTTTACCAAAAATTTATAACAAATAATACGCGAATTTATAAAAATATACGCGAATCTCGAGCTTAAGCAGACATCGAGTACTGCGCAATTATGCCGCTAAGAGCTAATACGCTGAGGAGGTTAATTGTGGTGATAATATTCTTTTGACTCACCAAATAAGTCGGCACTAAATATTTAAAATAATGAATTTCGTTTGAATGGGTAAATATGTTTTGACTATCGACATGATCGCAAGAGATTTTTGCAGATTTATTCATGCTGCTATTAGTCGTGATCAGAGATCAAGATCAAATTTATGTTTGCTGCTAGGGCTCATACTTTGTTGATAAATCCTTCGCAAAGCTGAAAAGTTCAAGAATAAACTATAGTCACCCCTTAAGGAAGAATTGAAACAATTAGATGGACGAAAAATTTATAGTTATTGTAACTTAATTGACGCTCAACAGAATTTTCACATTGTGTAAATATATAATCAATTTATAAATTATGTATTATTTATAAATATATCAAAAATAATAACTCACATTTGCTATACAGTGAACTAGATTGTTTAACTAAATTTGCAGAGTGAAAAGGCAATTTATCTTGGGACAGAGGCTCTCGCAGCGTCATGTATAATGCATACCTATATATATATTTACGAATGTATACAGTCTGTATGAAGCAATTACAATCTCAGTGTGCGCCTTTGTCTGAAGAGACCAGAGATGTTTGCATATCGAAATGTTTAACCGTATGAATGCTGCTTGTAATCACCCGAGCGTCCTTTGATCACGAGCGACCCGGGGCTGAATTTAAGCCGGAAACCAAGTATCCCTTTTCCCTCCAGCCCATGAGTTCGTTGTCGCTTTTCTCTCTGTTGGTGTCTCTTATCGCTCGGAGGAATATTCAAGCGCGGAGGTAATTATGCTTGTAGGAAATCTTATTGCGTCCGGTCATTAATAACAGTCCGTTCTAATTAGTTATCATGGGTGTATGGGAGCCCGCCACGTGGGACATGCCAGAACAGGACGAACACCTCGAGCGCTCGCACCGATGAGCAAATGATAAAAACTTCCAACCAATTCCGTTTCGGATTCGCCGATAAATTGTCGCCTCACGTAATTCACGGTATGGTTAATGTTGTCGGAATTCGAACAGTTACCAGTAGGTGTAATCGAGCATACGTGAATTATTAGCTCTCGCGTGGCATCAGTTATCATTTATATCGTACTTGAGCGTGTAAGTGTGTGTACATCCGTGCGTGTGTGTATGCACGCTTCTGAAAATGCCGACATTGGATTTGCAAGGACACGATATTCCGCTGCACATGTGTACGTGTAGTTTAACGAGTTGATTTACGAAAGTGACAAGCCACCACTATAATTAACACTGATTGTCGCTTATTTATAAGTACGAATCGATAAAAGCCATCGTTAATTAACGGTGATGCACGACTCGAACCATTTGACACGTTTTATGAGCCTATATCTATACTCTATATATCTATACCCATTTTACGTTCGTAAAATGGCATGCATAGCATAGCATAGCATAGTTTAACCTGGGTGGGAATCTCACGATGGATAAGATTGTGATCTTGTGTAAAAAAGAAAATAACGTTGTCTCAGTTTTATATGAATTTTAAAAATAAGTTCCAATGACTTAAGATAACTATGATAAGATGTTCCATTCCTCAAGGTTTATGAGAGGATTTAAGAACCTCGTTACGGGAAAACCCGAATTCGAGGTCTAAGCATGAAAAGACCAGCAGCACCTTTATTCGACAAAACTAATTGCACACAGCCTCATTGAACCGATCTTTACTACTTGTGGACCGCATTCACTATAAAATTATATACAACACAATTCCAACAAGGGGAAACTTAATACAATCAATTACTACACGAAGAAAGTTCCGCCAATACAAAACGCTTGCGAGAAACGCTTCGATGTTTCGCCATCTAGCGGAGGTCAAAGCATTTAAGTTTTCTAAGGTACAGGTACACGGTGAATGGGCAAAGCGGTTTCTCCGTTACATATGTCGAGCCAATCAATTTGAATGAGATATACTATAGAAGCAGCCCATTCTTGTGAATGGCCGTCTCTACGAAAGTGACAAGATATTTTGTCCGTCAGAAAGAATGAACCGACGCTGACGGTGTGGTCAGGGCGCGATTTTCCGAGTTACACCGCATATTTTGTTTTTGTAACTCGGATTAATTACCTCTTAACCATACATCGACTGGCGCATTAGGTTTTCTAAGATTGTTGTGTCCGCGCTTGAATTTGTTACTTTCGTGTAAGGTAAACAGGCGTGTTTTTTACACTAACCCAGTTCCTGACACGACTACTTCAGCATAGACGGGTTCCCCCACCATTCCGGAAACAGCCAGTAGCGAATTCGAAAATGGTGGTGTCAGAAACTGCGACACTCATTGGGTCCTCGTTTACCTTATGATTTCACATGAGCACAGTGAGAGGGCTGCCTTTAATGTGTCAGAAGCTGGGCCGTTAACCTTATAACCCGAGAAAACAGAAGCAATGGGCAGGCACCCGTGATGGAACCTTCTTTTTTACACTGAAAACAAGATTGATATACCCATTCTCATGTTTGTGAAGTAGATCAAAATTGATGACGATGTGGGCTAACCACAATAAGGTTAAGCCAAGGCTTTTGCGATCTAACTGCACTAGAGTTACAATTATTCTTTCAAGTAATTTGTGCAATTGCTCTTTGATTCGGAATAGGCAAAAAAAATTTGCATACTAAATGGTACATTTTATTCTGAAAAACTCTCCTTAAGTGTTTCTCAACCGTGATAAAATCGGTTCAACATTGAGAGGACAGTTTTTTGGTGTTTGGCAAATGTATGATCGATTTGGTTGCACCTCGAAATTTTAGACAAAAATTTGTGATGTATGATGAAACCTCGCTAGCTGCAAATTGTGATGTATGATGGAACTTCACACTAGCTGAAAATTGAAGATGCATTAGCAGCGAGCCGCTTGCTGCACTGGGAAAATTTATCGTTCGCACTGTACGAGCGACAAACGCAGTCTTTTCGGTATTCCCGTGGAACAAACATGAATACTAGAGGCCAACCCATACATATTTAGGACTTGGTCGATGCCCGATGCTCCACTTGGCGTGCCAACGATATAAAGAACGACGCGTTATTGCCAAAAAAAAAAAAAAGCGAAAAGAATGAGGAAAAAGAAAACGTGGAGCGAGGAACGAGAGAGAGAGATGGTTAAGTCGTGCGAATAGGAGATGCGGCGCGTTGTTCTGCTCAGCATAGAAAGCTAACGTCAGCCACGTCCTTATCTTCTGCATCCCCACTTGCATTCTCATTCTCCGCGAAATCCGCCTCATCGTAAATCTCACCGAAGCTCAACACACGTCGGGATTTCGACGATGCTGCAATTTTGATCCAAGGTTCTCGGCTGGCACGACGTTAAGTACTGGACACATAGTGTATTTTGGAGTTGTTTATACTGGTTTACGCGCCGTACATTCGCTGCAAGTCATTAACCACCAGTGAATACTGCAGCCAGCGCGGTTGCGCAGTCTCGCCTACAATTTCACTTCCAAATCCCGGCGGCAGTATACCTAGTCGGAACTTCATATGTTAACATGCCGTTAAGGGACGCCAGGCGTGCTAATTTCACACGCTTCTCATATTTTCAGACAACCTCCCTTAATGTGTTTCCCTTAAGATAGTCTTTGATATTATGCACGTCGCTGAAAACCGTATAAATTTTGATGCGCTGACACTTTTGCATCTCGGATCTCTAAAATTTGAGTCCACTTTAACGATCCTTTCAGCGAGATATCTCGATAACCCCTATGGAAAAAAGTATGCTAACAATAAATAATGTACGAGGTATTTTTCTTATATACTTGACAATATCCAATATTTCGTTCAAACGTACATATCTGCACGAAGAAAACGGTTTTGCTATGCCAGCAAATCGTTTGTTTAAATAGTGACAACATTGCGTTATCTGCTAATCTAGCGAAAAATTTTGCAGTACTAGCAAAAAAAAATTGTTTTTCTAGCAAGAAAATATGTTTATCGAGCAAAAAAATGGTTAACCTAGCAGATAACGCAATGTTATCACTGTTTTAACAATAGATTTGCTGGCGTAGCAAAACCGTTTTCTCCGTGTGGCAAATATACGAAAAATAAATTTTTTTGTATATTAGCAGTATATAAAAAATGCATTAACTCATAAAATATAAAAACACGAAATCTTGATCACCTAGATTTCTTATATCGACAAAGAATCTAAACAATTTGGTCAAATGTTCTTCTAACTGATTCAAGTGTTAAACATCTTCTTACATAAATATATATATATAGTTTCTATAGAAAAAATATACATTCACATATATTTACAAATACATAAAATATGTATTGAGAATTATATGAAGATTATAAAAAAGATATATTTTATTTCCCAAAAATATGTATGAACTAGTATACCATCGTATATACTTTGTAAGTATACTAAAAGTTATATCCGATATATCAAATTTTTCGTCCAAAGTATAGTTGGTATATAAAACATACTTTTCGATATTTTTTCGAGTATACTTTTTTTCTATGGGGGAAACCATTGCGATTTCAGCATAGCTTTTATTTACAAGAAAAGTAAATTTAAAAAATAGAGACAAAATTATACATCCATTTTATTTATGAGATCTTCAGGTTTCCTTTAACACAGAGAAAAAAAAACTGATCGAAAGCTGCAAAGAGGTTTCTGAAGTTTTAAAAGACATGAAATGCGATGACATGAATGTAATTAGATATACTTTTTCTTTCAAATAATTGTGCACCCAAACGACTTGTTTTGCTGGTGTATTCCGATCTTGAGATTTTCAACCCTACTAGGGTTAGGTGGGCGCTGCAGCGTTCATGAAATTTGTCCCTTTATGTGAGTTTTGAAATTGGACATAAACAAGAAATTACAATGCATGGCCGCCGGCCAATCACAGCACGAATAAAACGATGACAATGACACTGTAATATCTGAGATGTTCGAGATATTCGAACCACCAACTTTTTAGAAGGAGAATTACAACCCATAGCATGCAATTGATTATAAATTGCATTTTTCAAATATTAATTTTTAATTATTGTTACATAATTGCCAATGTAATAAACAGTTGTACTGATAGTTTTAATCTTGGCAGACTTGAGAGTCTGGTCGAAAACAATGTAAATTCATATGGTTTGTTGTTGAATAAATCTTGACAAAAAATCGAGAGAGCGATCAATCACTTTAGGTTTATTGTGCTCCATAAATTACTGATCGTTTCGCATCGATTACAGGATGAGTAGAATCATGGGATACCCGTACTCAGGACCAATAACCCAAACGGCACGTAGGATACCATGTATCAGCTAGGTATTAATCATTTCTTTAACCGTGAGTCGTGGTCACTAGGTTTCAATAATCTTACAAGCGAGCAATGACTTTATGGTTCGAGACAATTTTGAATGAGCAGATTGTAACACCGTAGATTATCTGACTAATTAACGAAGAAAGGAAATGATATTTAAATACAAAATCCAGCAAAAATACATATTTAATTTGCATTCATAGATCCGATTCAAAAAATGAAGCGTCCACGAGTTAAAAATAAAAGTTCAATTTATATTGAAGAGTAGATTCTTATTCGAGTATAATTTTTCTTATTTTACACAATGACCCAAATTCAAAATATAAAAAAGGAAATTCCACATAAATGAATAAATCGTCCCAAAATAAGACTTTGAATAGATTCTGATACGATATTTGAGGATTTTTGAGGTCATAATATGTTCATGTGGATTATTTCTGTCATTTCATCAAAATAGAGGTACGATTAAGAGCCTTCAAGGGGATCCTAAGGCTATTTGACACACTTCCCTGCTCAACCCCTCCGCGAGCACAATATAAAAAACTGTTTACCCATTTATTTCAAGGATGCTGGACGATCTGGGGCAAGAATAGAATTAGGTTAATGTTCTCAACGTTAGAAGAACACGCATCAAATTTTCTTTTATCTGAATCCTCCGGCAAACTTGAAAAAATATAGGTGAACAGTTTTTTACCGACATAGCATACAATCTGACGATATAAAATTACGAAATTCGAACTTAGAATAAAATGTTTCTGGCAACAATTATTATACAGAAACTCTTTGTACACTTTACATGATTCGCGGCAAAAAATAACTCACAAAACTAAATATAAATCCGCTCACTAGTGTTATTGCCTTCAACGAATACTTTACAAAAATACGACGCTACCCTTCGTCAGGATCGTTATTTTGACCGCTCCGAAAATGTTTAAACTTGTTCGAGAAAAAAATGGGAATTACAAAATGATCTTAACATATTATTATTCCGATGATAAACTGAAAGTAATGTTGTAAGTAAGATATGAATTGATTATTAAATCCATCGGTATAATAACACGGATTTCTTTTTCTTCACAAAGCTATTTTAAATACCAGACAATCAGTGACACAATTAACATAGCTACCAAGCCCATTATTATTATATACTAGGGCGTGCCAAAAAAAGCGATATATTTTTCCTTGCTCTCCGCCCAAAATATCGTAGAAAACGTCTTAGTAATAATCATGTGAAAAGCGGAGCTCATCATTTTTATTCTTAGAGGTCCATCACCGCGTTTGAAGTTTACTCATTTAAATAAAGCAGCAAAGTGATATTTTTTTATTCTTTCTCCCTGCAACCTAAAAAGAAATTTTGTTTTCATAAAATTAATGACTACATTTTATGAATCATGAAATTTCGAACAAAAAATCTCATTGAGTCGAATTTCTATCTTCAATATTTGATTTGTTACGGAGGCCTGGCATTTTTAATGTTGTAAATTTTCCGTTTTTTTTACATCTTTTAGCTAATGGTTTTAAGTTACAGACTCATTGAATCTTATTTTGATGGTTACGTATATCCGATACAAAATTTTAAGGCTCTGTAATAAATGAAATATTGAAGATATAAATTCGACTCAAGAAATTTTTTTGTTCGGAATTTAATGATTCATAATGTGTAGTTATTGATTTTATGAAAAAGAAATTTCTTATTAGGTTGCAAGCAGAAAGAATGGAAAAAAATCACTTCCCTATGTTATTTAAATGGGAAAACTTCAAACGCGATGATGGACCTCTAATAATTAAAATCATGAGCTCCACTTTTGACAGAATCTTTATAAAGACGTATTCTACGATATTTTAGGCGGACAGCAAAGAAAAAAAAATATCGCCTTTTTTATATACATATTTGTTTGACTGCATTATATACTACAGTACTACGTAATATCAATATACACTATCATTAGAATGTCCCTATATTAACCTTTAAGCTGAAACTCGCCCGGTCTAACAATAATGACGAAAAAACGTCAAAGTTGTGAGCACTAAGTCTCTGGTAATTCCTGGGGTAATCGCACTCTGTTAATTGTGGTCAGCAACCATTATCCTCCAAACTATAGCTCCCTAAATTTCGTCAAGTTTCGAAAGCTCACCTACGTTTAATCCTACAAAGGGTTAACTTAATTGTCTAAACTCCTCAATAAGCATTTCAAAGTGGATGCGAGAAATCCCAGATTTCCTAGTACCCGATATTGCGGGTATACTACTAAGTTACGGTCAAGGCTGCTGGACAACTTCGCAGATTCGATCCTAAACGAGCCTTAGTGTTCGAATAATCCGGGAGCATCAAAAGCCAATTTGGTGTACCTTCCAGAAATCAGGATGCTTACACGCTTCGAGCTATGATACGACAACACAGAAATGCCAGTACCTCAGCTTTGCAAATACATATGTACGTAGATGTGTAAACCGTTAGTACACCCCAAAGTCGAAAGCTTCGTGACGCTACGACGCAAGGAATATCAGCAGCAAAGCTTCAGCTATTGTGCTCAGTTTCCCGTAACCCAAAAGTTATTCTCGCCAGCTTGAATGTATTAGTCTTTGCACGGTTTCTGTAACATATGTGCGAGTCTCCGTGAATAAAGTAATATCTATTCAGGGCGATGCTGCAAACCCTCGTCATAATCTGTAAAAATAATGAAAACAGTCCTCATTCCTCTTAATCCTTGGCCATTGATATTTTTTTCATTAGATTAATTAATTTCCAGTTTTTTAGACCGCTATAATACAGAGATTATTTGATTTAAAAAATTACATTTTTGTCAAAAGCATATATTCGACGGTATAATTATTAATCTACACCCAAATCCAGCTTATTCTGTAATAACCCAAATTCAAATATAAAATTCAAGTTACGCAGGCCCATAATAATCAGCTTGTTACTTGTATTGTACATTTATCTCTCTGGAATCCAATTTTTCATCAAGCCTGATTCCTTGACATTATTTTAACACTCTCTGCCGTTCCATAATAAAATTGCAATGGCATAGCATTTTAATATCGACATGTTTAAAAACTCTTTATTTTTCGTTCTCGAAACACGATGTAACAAAATTATTATACGTAAAAAGTTAAGAAGATCAGAGACCAACGAGGTTAAGATTACGCAGTGAAATTGTTTTCTCATTGCATCTGTAGGATATATTACATTTTATCAAACTATTGTATGATACGAGTGCAACGATAACAAATCGATCATTTCGGTTAAATTCGACGATTTCGGTTAAATGCGCCGTTTTCTGCCAGGTGTTAAAAAGAGGATAAATGTCGACGAGCATTCGAGGTAATCCCCGTTGCTCTATTCCAACGTTTCGTCAGATTATTGGAAAATATTGAAAAATTTTATTTCATAACAAGGTATTACTTCCTATCACAACGTCCGCCGGTGCTTTTTACTGTACGTTGCTGTATTCCTTTCGATAACGGAAAGCGATGAGCTTGTTTCTATCGATCGTTAAAGCCAACAGGGCATCTTGGTAACACGAAAAGTTGATAGCATTTCTCATTTGAATATCGCAAGTTATCGAGGCGTGTACAAGGAGTGCGATGGGGCAGTGCTATATATGTATGTACGTATATACGCTCGGGTAATATCTCGACGATGGCTATTCAAGCGGAATTCGGAAAATCTGCGATATTTGACGCTGGTGAAATCTCGACCGAAAATAATATTCCATTGGAGGCCGAATATTAAAACGTTATAACGCAAAGCTTTCGTCAATTACAGCCAATTGTGTTTTTTTCATTTGCCGTACGGTCAATGTACGTAAAGTACGGAAAAAAATGATTTACACACATTCTTGGAAGCAATTCAATTATATTTTATTGTGGTGCACAGTAGCTACATCGGCTAGGGACGCATTGAAAGTTACGTTAGCTTAGCGGAGAACGGCTAGAAAGTGATAGGCTAAACCTTCCTACCCTGGGAAGGTTCGTACACTGATAAAAAGAATTGGTAATACCAACCGAATCTGCGGTTACGGGTGGCGGAACAAATATTTGGTTGATTCGAAGAAATATTCGTTTCAATCAACCAAAGATTTATTTCGCTATGCTTTCAAACGAAATATTCGGTTGGTTGGAACGAATATTTCTTCCAATCAACAAAATATTTGTTCCGCCACCCGTAACCGCAGATTCGGTTAGTATTACCAATTCTTTTTATCGGTGTAGTAGGAACCAGCGGGAGTATGTGCTGGAATACGGTAAAAACAGTAAAAAAAAATATATATTCATGGAATTTAATGTTCTTTAAACTTGTGTTTGGTTATATACGCTGGAACATGGAAAGGAAATAAAATTTCGAAGATTATATTTAATTAAAAAAATTCCCGTATTAATTTTCAAATCATCATCAATTTAATATTTTGGGTTTCCTCACGAGATAAAAATCTTCGGTTTCACGAACGTGAAGTAAGCTGTGTTTCTAAATCAGTTATTCTTAATTTGCATATGAAGCATTCCACGGTATTTAAGCCACCAAAAAAAAATCCCAAGAAATTTCTAAAAATCAGGTTTCAAGTTTATAATAGATACACCAAAATTCAATTTTTTTAAATCTTTCCCTAGCGAAATATGCCATTATTTTCATTTTTTACTTAACCTGTAATATTTCGAGAACGCTTAATCGTATCGAGATTTTTAAATAAAGAAAATGTGCGTTTTTCCGCAATTTTATGAACAATAAAATAGTTATAAAATCAAGTTTCAAATTACAACTTTTTGAGCCCGTGGAAATCTCGAATTAAAAAGTTTAAAAATATTTGGGTGCTAATTTAAGACATCTCATTGCAATAATTGAGTGTGTAATTTTTCTATCGGAAATAACAAGTGATTATTCGTGATGATGTTAGATAATATTGAAAAATCCTCAGACGTACAAAAAAAATAGTGATCATTGATTTCTTTATGAAAAACAATAAACTGAGAATATTATTTGAAAAGAAAAATATCTTCTACTGTTTCTTATATTTGGTTCCTAGAATGGATATAGTTTCTATTAAAGTCATATTCGTAATGATAATTTAATGGAAAATGTAACTGACAGTTTCGATTTTCCTATACTTAAGAAACCAAAAGAAATCTAGGTTAATACGTACTGTTTATGTGCCAACCTAAATAAATCCCGACTAAAATTCCCGACTAAAAATTGGTGAACGGTCAATAATTTATGGGTCATTGTGCTCCATAAATTACTGATCGTATAGCGTCGATTATAGGATGAGCAAAATTATGGGAGACCCGTATTCAAGAGCACCAAACCGAACGGCATGTAAGGTAACGTCGCTCAGTTATGCATGAATTATTTCGCCAATGAGAGATCAAGTCACTGTAATGAAGTAATTTAAGAAGCATTAAAACCTCAAATGTCAATTTAAGCTTTTATATGATATTCAATGTGATCTGTGATTATCTATCAAGTCATTACTACTTCATAAAATGTTTGATGATCGAGTGGAGAGCTTGGCCATGTATAGATATTGGCATTGCAAATCGACTGACAAATTAACAAATAGAGAAAATACTAATGTCGTCACCGGAAATCAAACCCGGATTATTGTGGTATCAAATAACAGAGCTTACCTCTACACTAATGTCATCTAGATACTTACCTCTTTCTCATCCTCTACTTATATGCAAAGTTGGGCCCCAAAAAATGTATATGATTTATTACAATATTATTGAATAACTGTTATTGAAATCACGTAGCGAATGCTAGATTATTCATAGACTTGTCTTTGATAAAAACATTTAATCAAATAGATTTCAAATTTTTATATTCCTCTCGAAATTTTGAATGATCAACGCGATCTTCTAAGCACAAGGTAAGAAAAAGGTACTTGGAACAATTGTTTAAAAGAGCAGGGCCCATATGGAAAATACTTTGTGGAGTCCTAACATACGATTGGATTCCAATCTGGGTTTCTTATCGATTCCCGAAATCGGGAATCCCTGTTAGAATCCGGATAGATGACAATGTGGAAGTTGTAGAGATTCCCAAGTCGGGATTCTACGAAGGAATCCTGATGGATGCAGATTAAGGGCCGAAACGATTCAGTTGTGCAGTTAGGGACGCTGTCGGCTTTTCCAAAACAGGGATTCCTTACAGGAATCCAGATGGCTGCAGATTTAGAAGTAGGTTGAACACACCTGACCATTCAGGGTGATTGCAGGCCTTTTTCAAAGTACAAATTATATCATATTCCAGCATTGATGGAATATTTCATATTCGAATATTATAATTACAAAATTGCACGGAATACTTAGTAATTCGACTCAATATAGATGTATTACAGATTTTGGAAAATACATGTTTTGCGTTCATTGGAAAAGCAATTTCAAACTTAGGACTGAGATGGTCGTAACCGCACCACGTCACAAACCGCTAAAAAACGAAGGTTTTCAGCTTATGATTTTTCAAAAATACATCAATAAATTGGGTTTATTTTCTGCATTTATTATTCAGCAGAGCCATCCGTGAAAGCAGCCTTCTGGATTCCTACGAACTTATTGCTCAGGATCGCTTTCGATCCAGTCTGGTTTCCCGATCGGAATCCGATGTGCAAGGATTACATTTCACTTTGGGAAACCGATCGGATACCGGACTAGATCCTGAGCTGAGTTGCAGGGAATCCAGGCGGTATCCAGCTGCATCCCAGTGACAATTTCTGCACAGGGGATTTCCAACGAATAATATAACACATGCTGATATAAATAACGGGAACATAATCCCAAAGGTACAATTCGGGAAAACAATATTTTGTAACGTTTTTCATGAATTCAGAGGCAACGTAAGGGATGTGTAGGGTATCGTACACATATAACACAAAGTCCACCACGGTACTTCTTATACATTGCGAGAGTTATTAAAGAGCGTTGCCAGCAATTTCACGGACCATTTCGGCTAGCAGGATAGCTCCCGAGATATTCCAAGTGCTCTGTGCGTGACTTTTCGGTGTCGTATAGTTTGTGTCACGGTAATATCATTGGTAGTAGCAGGGCTGGTAGTCGTTGCTGCCCACAATCCACATATATTTTAAGCTCAAATCGCCTGAATCAGATCTGCCGGAAGATAGCTTCACTGGCAACTTAGCTGTTACAACATGCTGATACCTCGACCATATCGGAACCGAAATCTGTGAAACGTCTTGCCAAGAAATAAAACAACGAAAATAATGTCTCGGAAAATTATAATAATTTAAATACTCCTTTGATTTAAGATACTAAGGTTAGACCGACACGGTCGCGACATTCGTCCGTACTGTGACATTTGACATCTGATATAATCAAAAAAATTTCAATTCATGGCCGCCGGCCAATTGAAGCACATAAATAAAACGATGACGATGACTGCATGTTCCTCAAGACTTTTGTGATATCTTAAGCCACCAACATTTTGGTAGAAAAAGATAAGCCCGTAGTATCTTGAATTTTACCTAAGCTTTTTAAAGCCCCTTTTCCCGTTTTTTTTTTTTTTTTTTTAATGCTGAACATTTTTTAATAGAAGTAGTACTTTAAAAATCCTACATTTTTTAAATTTTTATGTATGATTTTCAAAAATATAAATAAAAATCTAGGATTTTTGTCCTGCGGAACTCAATGTTTTGTCTATTTTTTGAGAATTATGTAGTTAAAGAAGAAACAATGCACTGAAAAATAGCTGTTCCGTAAATGTATCAAATACGCTACATTCTCTCCCTAAAAAGTTGGTGGGGCACGAGATATCTCGACAATATCGAAGATTTGATATTTACATTGTTGCCTCTTCATTCGTGCAGTCATTGGTCGTTGCAGTCCTTAGACCGTCTAGGACTGAAACCAAGTGACACATTGAATCTTTTTGTTTATATGAAATGTCGAAACTCTTTGAAAAAGTTGATAGGTCCCGGTAAGCATTGTTAGCAGTTTATTCGTGCTGTGATTGGTTGCTAGGAAAGTCCGCGATAAAAAAGTGCAGTTTAGTGTCAAATGTGACATAAAAAGAGACCTTTTTGAAGGGTTATAAAAGCGCAGTACCGCAAAGGAATTCGAATAGATGTTATGATGCTTCGACGATGCCAGCCTGTGATATTTATTTATTTTGATGGAAGTTTGACAAATCGTAACTCGGGGTCTGCGTCTAACGATGCCGAAAATCCCATTGTTATCGATCTTCCTGTATAGGAAAATCAAACATTCGGAATCTTCTTATTTTTTTCCCTTTAAATTGCTTTATCGATTCGTAAATCGATGAAGCAATCTGAGCGGACGATGTTTTAATAATTAATTTTTAATCGTGAAAAAAATATCGCCACATCCCGAGATCGAACCGGGAGCTCTAGGTATCCAGCCTAGTTACCGATATGCGTTAGCGATTACGCCACCGTAGCTCTGGTAATAATGATTCACAATTCATCTAGTTTAACGTCACATGCAAAAATAATACTTACAGGAATTTGAGGTACGCGCGGCAGCGCGTGTAATTATAGCCGATAAAAAGTTAAGGTCTCAAAAATATGCAAGGCGGAGTTTCCAACTGTAAGCGAGCTGTAGAATAAAAATTCATTGATTCCGGGATTAGATTATTCTCAAGACTAATCCATATACAAGCATAACAAGACTTTTCAGGGCATAGCTACAAGCATCGTAAAAAATACACTTCAGATTTAGCCATTCATGTAATACCTACTGGAACAAGACTACCTTGATCCACGAAAAAAAAAACATGACTTCAGTAGCTGTTAACCTCCGCTATTCGAGTTCCCATACTACAACGCGATTTTACCACATTCGCTGTACTTTAATCTATACAATTTATACTAGAGCTTTCTCGAGTAATATAAGAGGTAACGTGGTTTCAACTGCGAATCCTAGACTCCCCTCGCGAGCCTCATCCCCGGTACGTGGACTTTAACTTCGTTACTTTTACGGCACTGCCAATCTCGTATAGTAGAAGTAGGTAGAGGTTCTCCACGTGGAAGATGATGCCTTGATAGTGAGGTTGCCACGCAGTGGTGGACTCTCCCTGCTGCGCGTAGCCTTCACGAAAAATCGTAAAATTCTCTCAGTTTCCTTTTATTTTCTTTCATCCATTTTTTTTATTTTATTTTTTTCCTGCGGATTGATAGCATCTCGAGTGTGCACACTAGACGTGCACCAGCTGGAGCAGATGAAAGATCAGGATGGACAGAAGAACCTGACTGAAACTACAGTATTGGCAGCCTGCGCGAGTAACAACCACCCGAGGCTTTCGAGCAGAATTAACCTCGGACCGTGTGATACTCCCCTCCAGCTGTCTTTTTCTCATTTCTTTTTCCTTGTTTCCTCGGTTCCTCTCTTACACTTGGTGGCTGATTTCGAGACCACGCGTTCCAGTCATTCCAGATAAGTGCCTTTCTGCTTGATGGACGCTATCCACCACTTATACAATTTACTCCGATGGGTTTGGGACAAGTCCGAAGATCGCCTTGGAAAAGTGTGCGAACCTCGTATCACAAGATAACACGTTTTTATGTACGATAATATTGTGTGTGATTCTGTTGATGACCTTTTTTATTGTCTAGACCTTTTACGTTTGATCAAAGAATTGGAATTACCACACCTAAAAGAGACTCGAAAAATCGGCGCATTTACATCCCTGACAGATATAACCCTGCCAAATTAAATCTTTAGCGAAATGAAGAAAACGAGCCTCTGCTCGAACGCCACTATATTACAATATTTCGAAATAATATTTTTGTTTCCCTTACACAAAATATTATAAATTCTGCCATTTGAAATGGCTCCGGTAAAATAATCTCTGTGTAATCCAGATCTTAATTACTACCGTTTATGATGTTTATATCCCATATCCCGAATATTTGAAGCCCTCGATATCCGCAATACTCAGTTTCATATGTTTGGTCGGATTTCAATCAGCCTTCAATTGCTCATGATCCCTATTTTCCGGCAAAGCTAACTGGATTGATTATTAGGCTTCAAACGCATGCGACGGACTTTGAGTGGGAAGCTATTTCACCGTGCAAGCTGAAGAATTCAAATTGTCACACCTAAAAGTAAACGGAAAAGTATTAAAAGTAATGGAAAATCAGCAAATCTACATATCTAGCGAATATAACAGCAGAAAATGTTTCTGCCCAAACTCCACGATATTACGATGCCACAAGAGTACAACTCTCCGGGATCAATAAATTACCAAAAATCCGTCTTATTTCGTTTCTCTAAAACGCGATATTTTCAACTCTGCCTTCCGGAAAGCGCTGATAACATTATCTCCGTAATTGATCTCCGATAATTGACTATTCTCTTCAATGCAATTTCTATTTTCCTCCGTTTATGACAACTATATCCAGTCCCGCAAATATCAAGAACCCTTAATATCCGCAATACACATTTTTTTCTACGTTCGGACAAATCTGTATCAGCCCTCGCTCGCTCATGATCCTCGTTTTCCCGAAACGCTAACTGGATTGATTAATGGGCTTTGACCTAATGTATTGACTTTGAGTGGAGAGATAATTCACTGTGGGGACTGGAGAATTTGAACTATCACATCTGAAAGTAAACTGAAAAGTCATTAACATGTCTAGCCGATATAACAACAGAAAACATTTGCGTCCAAATTTCCCATATTATACTGCTACCGAATTACAACTCTCTGGGATCAATAAAACTAGTGATGTGGATATGCGTTACGAGACGAGACAAGAGAAATCTCGAAACTCACTTCACGAATTCGATCGTCAACTCAACGAGAAAAGGTCGATATCGAAAAAATAGCAATATTCATTCTCGTTCTTGAATTTGACAACGAGATTAAGTCTTGTCTCGATCTTGTTGCATGGAAATTACGGGAGACAAGATTCTCGCTCGTTTTCCGTACTATTTATATTTCCAAAATGCGACATGAACGATACTACCCTGAGCACTATGTCGCGATTTAACACAAATTCTCAAGTTCGGGTCAATCATCCCCTGTTATCCTACATTAACGAGATTTTGATTAATTTTAGAAGGCGACGATATTAACTTTGTGTAGAACTTCGTGAATAAAATAGTCTACTCAATAATGGATGGAAGTGTATTTTTCTTAGAAAATACATATATTATAGCAGAAATAAAATTATAGCAGAAACAAATCAATCTCGAGCGCTTCTTAATCGCCATGGCCGTATTTTATTTGACATAAAATATAGTCGCCCCGTTTGATCTGTACCTACTTCTTGCGGTACAGATTAACCACTAAGTTTCGAGATTCTCGCTCGTTCTCGCTTGTCAGTTCAAGACTATGTCACTCAAGGCAACGAGTTGACTTAACATGAAACGATCGAGATGAGATTTGAAAAAAAAAAGACATGCTTAAGCGAAAACGAGCGAGACTGTCAGAATTCTCGTCTGAAGTTGTAACACTAAATCAAACACAAATCCGTCTTATTTCGTTTTTCTGAGACAAGATGTTACGAATTCTGTCAGTCGGAGGGCTCTGATGAGATTTTCTCCGCAATTAATCTTCTATAATTAACTATTGCTGTGAATCCAAATCCCATTTACTACCGTCTATGGTGAATATATCTCGTACTGCAAATATTCAAAGCCTTCAATATTCGGAATACACATTTTCCATATGTTGGGACGAATCCGAATCAGCCCTCGATCGCTCATGGTTCTCGTTTCCCCGAAACGCTAACTGGATTGATTAATAGGCTTCGAACTAGTGTGACAGTCTTTGACTGGAAAATGTTCTACCGTGTGGACGAACGAGCGAGATAGTATAACGTACGCTTCGGTTAGTGGCCAGTTCTGCGGATTTCTCGCTCTGTATAACTCGATTCTATAATACGATCTGCGTAGTTACAGCGTGGAGTTTCAACGACTTCAACGATTCACGCATACGCAGCGTAGTATAGGCACAGTGAGGTCAGTTCATCTAGTACCACAGTGTTCAGACTGTCATGCTGACCGAAAATGTCGATGTATTTGCGGACGTTTCGGGTGGGACGGAAGGAAGAAGCAACACAGCACTAGAGGGCGCGCTATTCGACACGTCATGGCAGTGTCATTTCTCGCATTTACTAAAATTTGAAACCTGTTTCTCCCAAACGACATAATCACTCTTGATTATGTCGATTAAATAAACTGTTTCTCGAAATTTAAGCTCTCTAGCTTAAATTTCGAGAAACAGTTTATTTAGGCGAGACGGAAAAATAAAACTAAAGTTATGCGCTAGAATAAGACCTATAGACGTTGAACACTAGACAAAGTTTTTACTGCCCCTTAAGCGACGAAAGAAGACCGTTGATTATTTAAGATGAACAACTTAATTGATGACACTATAAGAAATAACTACTAACTCTGCCGTGTGAATTACCGGGTTAACGAGAATGTATTTCTTCTTTGTGACCACGCTGAGGTAGAAATCCCATTGACTGATACGAATATCGTGGAAGAAAAGAATCATGTTCAGAGTATATGGGGCAATCCACACCGTGTCGACCAGGCTTTGATCTCGACCCCTCCGATTTCGCTCATAATTTTATCTAGTTAGATAAAAACATTTTTATCTAACTTTACTTTCCATATTTAGTTAGACCCTCAAGTACGGAAATTTTTTTTTTATCACAATTTTTTTTTAAATATATTTTTAAAATGACATATCGAATGCCATAATTTAAAAATCTAAAAAAATTCTGAAAAATAGTTTGATTAATAACAAGATTATCTAGCTTATAGCGAAAGTGGGGAAGATTTTTCTTCTAACAGTTGTTAAGCTTTTTTTATTTAAAAAATCATTGAAAACTATAAAAAATAATGAATCTACTACAGGACATTGTTTAAATGTTTATTTATGTAAGACTGCATTGATTGAGATTTTTTGAAATTTTTTGAGATTCTTCAAGATTTATCGGAATTATGCAAATTTTTTCAATATATTTTTTTAAAGTGGAATATCGAGTGCTATAATTTTAAATTTGCATTCTGTGGATTTCACTAAGAATTATGTATTCTCACAGGTAACAGTTCGTTTCGTTACGCGAATATTTTATTTGTTTACAATGGTTTACCTTTTGATAAGATTGTGCACCTTAAATTCAGACGATAAAGAAAACAACTTTTTTTTCATATCTACCGGCTCAGGTATAAAACAATGTTGCTTCTAAGTATCGGGAATTGTTTATGCCGTTGCAAACCTCTCATGCGGATCCTTTTTGGCAGCCTCGTAATCCTCAACTCCTGAGAATCTTTCAGCTTGTACGGAGGGAACATTATCGTCCATGGCTATGAAAAATTCTCAGGAGTTGAGGATTACGAGGCTGTCAAAAAGGAACTGAAGTAGATAATTTTGTTATTGAACAAAGTATTTTTCAGATTTATTTCAGATTTTTCAATTGTGGCATTCGGCTTTAAGAATATATTGAAAAAAAAATATTGTGATTAAAAAAAAATGCCGTACTTGAGGGTCTAACTGAGCCTAGATAAAATTATGAGCTAAATCGGAGGGGTCGAGGTCAAAATCTGTCCGTAACGGGGTGGACTGCCCCATATATATCCTTAATAGACACTAATCGATGCCCAGCCGCTCTAATAGGGCCATTCACCTTAACAAATAATTTTTGTTAACTGTTCAAGCGCCTATGTTTATATTTCAACTTCTTCTCATTATAGTATAGTTGATGGAAACAAGTATGTTTTAAAGATTTTTTGAAATGTAACTCTTTTAGCCCATGGTATTGCTGAATTTTAGGTTTCCCAAGTACAGTTTTCCTGTTTCTGAACGGAAACTATTTCGTTTGGACAAGCTTTGACGGGAGTCCTGATACTGAAGTTTATAGGTTGCCACTGAAGTAACTAACCTCCTGATTTTTTGGATTATACAATGTCTATTTCCGAGGGTTTTCTAACGACATATATATATTATTTTTCATTCTGCATTATTTAAGGTCCCTACTTTTTAAATCTTATCAGAACAACCAATGAATCAATTTACTAACCAAAAAACATAATAGTCTAAAAATTTGTTGAGCCTTTATTTTTCACTAATTTTCTCATTTGTAATAAAAATCGTCGACAGTATAGTTATTATATACAGTATAGAATATTTCTATTTTATAAAAAGATCTCGCCGCCCCCGCCGCTGCCGTGTTAAGAATCGTGGGACTTGAACAAATTCGGGGGGGAGGGGTTCCCGTCACATTTCGGCGAAAGGAGGGGAGAGGTAAATCCATACGACTCAAAGTCGTGAATATTCTGAGTCCCTCAATAAGCCCTCAAGCATGAATTATTCTGAATCTCTCAATTCACCCCAAAGCTCAAAAGCTCACGAGGATTTATGAGACCTCAAAGACCGAATTTTTCTGTTTTCCTCAAGCGAGCGCGCGAAAGCTCAGGAGGGTTTATGAGACCTGAAAGACCAAATTTTTCTGTGTTCCTCAAGTGAGGGCGTGAGCTACAATAACACCTTAGTATATATACATATGGGGCATTCCACGTCAACTCAGCAGACCATGACCCTCACCCTCATCGATTATGTTCATTTTTTAATATGATGCTATAACCGACCCATAAAGACCTCGGCATTTTTTTCAGATTTTTTACCACCAGTAGCACTTTTAAATCCTCGAAAAAAACTAATTTTATGATTTAACATATGATTTTTTAATGCCGTGCGATAATGTGATCTCAATATTTACTATTTTTTCCACATATATTCTTTTTTTTTTATGTCACAATTTGATTTTTAATTCTTTGAATCAGGATAACTTTCTTAAATATCAATTCCCGAAAACAATTGATATTTAAAAAAAAAATGTCGCAAATGCACTTCGCAATCCAAACGTATTGCGAAATTCATTTGCGAATTTTTTTTTTCCAGGCTGAAAAAATTACAGAGTATTCTTGCATAATTGCTGATATCTCCAAAAAATCATCAGAGTGGTACCGAGAGACTTTCTTGCATTAAAAAAAAATATTTTGTGTGAAAAGTCCAAAAAATCGATGGTTTCATTTTTGTTATTCAAAAACGGTCAGGTTTTTTTGCTAAAGAAATTACAGGGTACCTTTGCGTGATTGTCGACATCGCAAGGAAATCATTTGAGTATTACGGGTCGAGGTTCCTGTATAGAGAAAAAATGAATGAAATGGAAATATTGAAATATTGTGTGGACTATTTAGACAAATTATTTTTTTTATGCAGGAAAATCTGGCGGTGCCACTCTGGTGATTTTCTTGAGATATCAGCAATTATGCAAGAATACCCTAAACATTTTTCAGCCGGGAAAAAATATCCGTTTTCGAATAAAAAAATAATTCCTCCGTTTTTCGGTAAAAAATCATACTCGTTCGATCATGAAAATCATTTCATATATTCCGCTCGAAAACTAACAAATAATGACAACTTTTATGTAAAGACATTTTTTTAAATAACTTAAAGTTTTCGAAATATTAGTTCTCAAATGCAAAAAGGGTATTTTCTGATATAATGTTTTAAAAATGAATCCGTTTATATTCATAAGTACAAAGCCAAATACAAATTTCCAGGCTGAAGGACTTCGGTCAATGGCCATTTGGCCCCTAAAAACAAATGCGCACGATTGTAACAAATAATACTTTTTCTATATTCACAATGTAATGCGGTTAATAAAATTTCGTTTACTACTACTGTATTAAAAAATCCGAAAAAAATCACATGGTATGCTTTTATTATTGCTTTGAAATATCCAATTATGGAACAGATCAGAGGGGTCGAAAAAAAGTGGCTAAATGGACAGAGATGCTTCATACATGGAACTTGACCGCAGCGTAAAGGAACTCCGGCTAAGTATTTATGTTGAACCGAGTAATATAATGTATTATCGCTATTAGTATCCAGATATTGAAAATCTCGATCGGGTTTTGGAGTTAATCGAGGGGCATAGTGTTCGTCTTGTGCTTGGCAGTCGCTACCCATATAGCCCATAATATTGCAGGAATATTTGGAATAATTCATTAGACAAGACTGTTTTTATAAGCTTTCAGGCAATTATTTACACATATGGAATTGCAATACTATCAACTTGACGTTCAGAAATATTATTGCAGGTAAACGAATTACTAATAATTTAAAACATATTTCTGAACATCACCTGTGAAACACACCATCCCATTTCAATAAGTTTTGAATAAAAAATTTCACATCAGGGGTTGTTTGAAAATGGTAACCAAATTAACCCAGTAATTACAAACCTTATTAGGATTTTTTGGAAAACATAGCATAGTATCAACCAATTTTAAAAAAATTAAGTTGTTATGGCCCAGACATTTTCTGAAAAGTTGCCTGACCTTTATTTTTGAATTCATCATTCTTGGTTGACGGAACACGTGGGTAATAAAAGTATTACGTCGGTACCACCAGTCGATAGTCCGGTGATTAGCGGGGTAGTTGTTGTTAGGTCGTTAAGTTGGCTTATCGGCCTATAACCTACCCCTACAGTCTTTCTATCGGTAGACTTAAGTCCGTAAAGTAAGTATTTACGTTTCGTCCGACTGCACTTACCTTTAAAAATAATAGTCAGTGCAACTCTCATATCTTTGTATATTTTTCGAGTAAGTACCACTTTTTTAAAAATTAGTAATTGTTAATTCAAGGTTAATATGCTACGTAGGTAAGGTTTTGAGTTCGCATTCTGGAACGAATTTTTTTTTCTTAAAAGACAGAATTATTATCAAGTACGCGGAACAGCCCTGTTTGAATGCTCACAAGGTTTATTCGTGTCTTTTTAGTGCGTAACGTGAAGGAGAAAAATAACAACAATCTTTAGTACAGCACTAGTAAGTAAGTAAAGTAAGCATTGCGAGATTGTCAGGATATTAATAGTTTTGGGCAATCTATCATCGATATTATAAATAGATACTAACCTTTACAATAGTTAGTCCTAATTCCTATATGAAATATAGAATATGCTACTGGGCAGTAATCGTATGGTATCCGGTAATATATATTTCTCCTAGTGTATGAAATGAATTCGCGTAGTATCAATGAAATATGCGAATGTAGGATTTCGTGTTTTCTGGTTATATAAGGGTCCGAAATATCAAAATAAAAGGGAAAGAAAGATATCTTTCGTGCGCAATAAATTCGGAACAACGAGTATCGCATGCAAGCGGATATTCTACGGCCTACAATTCCGGATGAGAACACGCAGTACAAGGCAGAGAAATCACACGCCTATCCATGTTGACCACGTTGTGGGTTACATATGTATGGGTTGATCTCGTTGTACTGTATACGAGCAGAGAGTAGGCAGATGAGCAACGCACCGTAAACTCTCGCCCATGTACGTATTAAACCATACAACACTCTACCAACCGTATTTTCCAGCTGGTACCGAGACGGAATTTCCTTGTAATTTTCGAAGCGATTTAACCGGAATTCTCCCCCCGCCCAATGAGAAAAGGTAGGGACATAGCTTGGATGAATGGCAGAAGTGCGAGGTTTCAGCCACCAGCCATTTGATCTCGCACATCCTCTCACTGAATTCATCTGAGGTACGTCGCTGACGTGTAGCACAGCCTTGCGTGAGCTTCCAGATACTTCAAATGCCTAAGCAATCAAATAAATAGATTTCAAAAATACCGTTGCTATTCTATCCTTCGTTTTCGCTTGCCCGCACAATACGCTTTGTGTTCGCCCTGGAGAGTTGTTCTGTTGAGAGGGAACGCAACTGAAATCTCTAAGGCCAGTATTTCTCTCTAGAACTGCATGGGCTCACCTCCTTGTTGTGCCTCAAAAGTTAAAAACAGCCATTCCCAAATCGCCACTAAAAATTTTTGGCACGTATTTTCTACTTCTAGAGATGAATCTTATTATGGTTGCAGCAATAAATCTCCGAAAACTCACACTGTAAAGGCTGAAATATTATTATTATAATTATTAATAGAAAATGGCAGTTAATAAAGCTCTTTAAAAAATGTCTTACCCATTTCTATTACTTCACAAAACCGTTCCAAAAAAAAGTTTTTTAGGAAGCAGTCTTATCTAAAAACATTCATTTTGGAATATTTGGAAGAATTTTCTTTCGATAAATGTAATTTTTCCCGAATTTTTTTATCATATTTAAAAATATTTCTTAAAATCATTGGTTAATTGGAATTGCTTGATAGTTTGCACTTTTCCGTTGTTGACATGACAGACTTTTTGGGGGTTAATCGAAAGCAATTCTTGTCGTACAAATGTATAGGTGCTCTGTCTATTTCGCTCCACGGCCTCGTGTCTGCCAGAAACACTACAATCTGTATGTCAGCAAATTAATTTTACTCACGGAAATGCTTTTAAATGAATATCAGTTAAGGTAAGGGATGGGAAATGGTGCCTTATATCTGGTCTTAAATGATTCTAATACATTTCCCTACCAAGCGGCGTTCACTGCAAGATGTATTTTTTTGTTGTTGTTGTAAGAATCGTATGTTCTTAAATCAAACTTCATATTATTCGTTATTCTTCTTTGACTTTGGCGGAGTATATATATATTGAATATATTGAATATATATTATGATGCTTCGACGATGCCAGCCTGTAATATTTTTATTTTGACGGAAGTTTGGCAAATCGTAACTCGGTTCGATCCCAGGCTGTGGCAATATTTTTTCACGATTAAAAATTAATTGTTAAAATATCCTCCGTTTTTCCAATTCACGAATTGATGAGGCAATTTGAAGGGACAAAAATAAATAGATTCCAAATGTTTGATTTTCCTATACATGAAGATCGATAACAACGGAATCTTCGGCATCGTTAGACTCAGACCCGGGTTACGATTTGCCAAACTTCCATTGAAATAAAAATATTACAGGCTGGCATCGTCGAAGCATCATAACATCTATTCAATATATTCATTTTATTCGTACCGATCGAATTTCTCTTATGGCAAGCTTCATGAGAATACTTGGATAATTGCATATTTCCGGTAAGGGGTGCATCCTATCGAGTAAAATGAACTTCAAACACTAGCTCCCGCAATTTTCGGGATATAGAAGACAAATTTCGTTAAAAAGTGAATTATTCTGAAACTAGATATGAAACAAGAATGTTCAATTTTACTTGTTTCAAGCCTGGTCATACATATCGGGCTCACACTTCCTACGTAAATGGATCAACAGAACGAATGCGTATCTTTGACAAAAATGGGTCCAGAGGTCGATTTTATAGGTATTTGAATTTTTTACATTGGCTCGGTTGATCCTGTGAACTAAGTTGTTTCAGCGATTGATGGAGCCTATTCTGTGATCGGGTGGAAGGCTATATAATGGAGATAAAGCATGGAAGCATTAAGAGAGATATTCACGACCTGCGGAAGCACCAAAGCACCATTGCGGCAATAGGCGTTACGAGGAATAGCTTTAAGCCCATTAGATATAGACCCTAACTAGAGTAGAAGATGCTTCGACCACATCATTTCGCTTTACGATAAAAGCTCTTTTTGTTCCGCCATGGAAAAAAGTATATGCGCAAATATAATTTTACGTATCTTAGAACCGTTTTCGCAAAAGCTTCTGTATATTTAATATACTAATCCAGATACATATGCTAGCATGAACCTGAAAGATATGTACAACATATATTTTGACGTTTATTCCTTACATACGAAATGCATGGCATTTATCATGGAAGTTGAATAAAACTTGAGGATAGTGATAAGCGGTCACGGGTTCGAAATTGGTGGTCGGAACCGGTGACTGATCGAAGGGGAGAGTTGAGAAAACTCTCAAGGGATAACAGACCGATCGAGAAGTACTCGTCCCAGAGGTCCTTTGATCAGTGTCCTAAACTATTGTCGACGACGTGTCTCTCGTTCTTTCTCCCTTTTTTACTCGCTCACATTCTTTATAGGCGTCCTTCTTTCATCTCCTGTTTCTGGGTTTTTTCATTCTCTTCGTCTTCGACGTTTTTTCATTCTCTTCGTCTCCGGCGTTTTTTCATTCTCCTAACGTCTTCGACGTTTGCTGCTGCCCTCGTTCCACAGCACTCAATTGATCGATCCGCGCGGAAACAACTATCTCTCGATGCAACCTCGAGAAACGTGTTCGTCTTGACAAATCAAACGAGATTTTTCCTTAAGGAGAAGCGAGGGGAGCAAAAGCTCTCAAGAAAATGGTGGTAGAAGAGCAAATACGATTTTTCTTGATTTATATACGACGTTGAAGATATAGTTGAAATTTTCTTTAACTGTTTAACAAGGCTGTAAATTTTATCGTACGCTGGAAAGGTGCCATTGTACATTTGAATTGAAATTCACTTTTACGTACTTCTTGTATGAGACGCAGCAAAAACATACCTCTTTGTAAATTAATGTTAATAAGTGAAAGTTCTTTGCAAATCCAACACTATAAATATTTTTTTTATGTAGTAAGGGATACTGTAACTGTAACACATATTACCTTATATACCTGTTTTATATCACAATATTTCAAAATCGTTGAGTGTTAATTTTTAAATTACGATTTTTCGATACTTGCAGTCTGAGAAATCGTGAAATTGCTGGCGAGTAGTAAGTTCCAAAAAAAATCCCATGCACTTTGGATGAGATACTACAGCATTTTATAAATATGGATACCAGTTTTTTCTCTGACTATGTAAAAATTGTATAAATAAAAATTTTCGGCGCGCTTTAATGGTAATTCAATACGTCTTCACCTCAAATTCACCCTGTGTAAATGATGTAGACTTTATCGGGATCGAATTTCGACGCTACAATGTCTGATTTTCAAATCACTTTTTGCGAGAGTTTACGTGGAAATTGATATTCAAGTCTAGTAGACCAAGGACGTGAGATATTCTCATACATAAACGTGATTCCCTCATTCCTCCATTGTTCGAGAGAACAAGAGATCAACGAATATACATATACGTGAAGATATACATTATTACGGAGATAAGACTGAACGAATTGATAATTCAACAGCAGACGTGGTGTCTCCTAAGCTCCTGCCGCCTCGAGACGAGAATATACTTTCCATTATTCTGGCAAGCGCGGAGGGCTTCCAGAGAGACTCGGATAGAAGAGTCGAAGTCAGAACTTTAGCAGCTTCGGAAAATATGCTGCGGGTGCAATAAGTGTGGCTAGGAGGACTCTGCGAGAATCCGAGAAAACGGTCTTGAATTTCGCCGTGTCGTTCTGCCCAAGTCAGTGGAAGAAAGAAGGAAAGATGTGTAAGGTTCCAATGCCGCACGATATCTACCCACATCCTCGACTGGGGCGAGGTGGAAAATAGAAGAAGCTAAAAGAGAATAAAAAAACGAGTGAGAAAGATATGAGGAAAGAGAAAATGTTCGTGGCACCCTGTGAAATTCATATGCCACGGACGAGACGCGCGCGTGTGTTCCTTATTCTATAAGGGGCTTTCTTTACGCTCTGAGTCGGGTGGCGCTGCAGCTCAACTGCGGACCCCGAGTCTACCGCTCGAACCCCGCAGTTTCTGCTAACCGAAAGCTGCGGAGAGACAGGTTTGAAGAGGTTGGAAATACGCACGTACCGCTGCACTACTTGTGCTGCTTGTGCTGCTGCTCCCGCTCACCGAAAGTAAAACATAGTTATAGTAAACAGTGGAGTGCATCAGTAACTTCTCCAGCGCTCCGCGGTACACAACCGCATGGTCCACTTCTTCGTAAGCATCCGAATCTGAATTTATTCTTATTTAAAATGAAAAAGTTTTCTCCTCCTCATCGTTGTAGACGTTGCGCAGTGAGCGAATGTATACATGTGGCGGCAGGGCAAGAGAGAGAAGAGGAGGTACTACGAGCTTTCAGGCGAAGCAAGAAGCTTTCTTTCTCCGTGGCATCCTTATTCTGTGCTGGAGCGTCGCTTACTTCCAAACACGTAATTTAGTTTTGCCGGTAGCGTAACACGCGGGTGAAAGAGGTCTCGGAAAATGCGAAGAAAAATGTAAGGTGATTCATGCGTAAGGGTGAAAGGAAGTCTTATTTTACTTTGTGCTGTGAGAAAACAGGGCGGGAAGTGTAGTTCTTGGCACTTTACTAAACACGGACGGAATATCTACTTCAACTTCATAAAACTCTGGTTCATTGGTTATTCGGGCGGCGCAGCGTAAATAACGGGCGTATAAGTTAGAGCCCGACGAGTTTTTAAGGAGCTTAAATGCATGAGGGGGTCAACAGTTGAAGGATAGATCTGTGAGAAACATATATATATATATATATATAGCAGCGGTTCGAGCACTATAGGATAACCAAAATAGTTTTACATTCAACATAAGACCATTTTCAGCCGTTTAGGGATCGAAATTCGTAAAATTCCACCCAATCGATGCTGCCTTGAAGGGATGAGTGTATGCACCCTGAATTTTATGTTCACGTTCAGGTAAAACGTTTGTCGATAACTCGGCCTATCAAACATTTTTTCGTCGTTGATGAAATAAGATATTTGAGTTAAAATCATCGTTTTTTTAAGTGATATGAAATTGGATTGAATGTAGTGGAATTAAAGATATAAAAATACGCTAGTGGTTACTTTAAAAGCGTGTTGTTTTCTGATTTGGAACTACATACAAAACATATTAGATAAAGAACGATTATAGAAATCATTTCGTATAATTGACTCAAACAAAAATCGATACCCATTAACGTTATCATTTATTGAACAAATGAAATATTATCCCTCAAGTTAAAATTCGATAATTCATGGGAAGCATCTGAATATTTCATCGAAATGATGAGGAACAAATCAATTTACCCATTTGTTTAGAAACGATAAAATATTTTTTCTCGTTTACATAATACAAATATATCTTCGGTAGTATAATAGTAAGTATCCTCATCGGTCATAATAAAATTGCGGACTTTATTCTGGAAAAGAAACAAAATAGATTAATAACCATTTGTTTTCAATCGGGTCTCGTCTACATAGATGATGAAATAAAGCACAAGGAAGAGTAACTGCCACTCGGGAAATAAAACCCTCCGCATCCGCTCGTCGTTGGATCTATCCGTACAAAAGCGGTTGGTCCACCCACGATCTTCAGTAGAAGCACACCGGACTCCTTCTTTAGTCTCCTGCTTGGCTCGACTCTCTACCTACCGCTACTGCTGCTGCTGTTCCATGTCGCTAGCCCGGACTTCAGTTCGGTCGCTCACCACTCGCGGGAACCAAGTGGGTAACTCGAGGGCTTATGTTTCTCGCCCGCGGGACAGTTACCTAACGCGGATGAGGCATGTGACCCGTGGGAAATCTTACGACGGCACGATTGGATGAATAGCACAGGTGTACTTGAGACTTAAAGTTTAAAAATTGATGTACTAGACACTGTACAATGTAAGTTCTCACGACCTATCTCCACTAGAGGAACTGTACTTTATTATCCTCACTTTGCCTGAAAAAAAATGACCTTTCGGTATATGGGGTAAAACCTCCGTCAGACCATCTCCTTGGGGCGTGAGGTAATTTTTAAGACATCAATTTTCTCGACATTATATCTGTGTCTACTCATGGTGAAAAAATTTAAAAGGAAATTTACATTTTCATGTTCAAAGGGTCTAAAAAAAAAGAAGAATTATCTTTTGTATAACATTGTAAGACCTTGCCACACCCTAAATTTCCTGTCAAAAGGTTCACCGAGTGTGGTCGAAAACTAAAAAAGTTGCATTAATGATAGAAAATATTTTTTAAATGTAACTTGACATTTTTACTGTTTTTTATCTTTCAATTGACGCAAATGTGAACTTTATTGGTTTGTACCGAAACGACAGGTGGAATTTTATCTCGTGTCAAACGTTACCTAAAGTTTCGAGTTTCAATAAAATTGAACTACTAATTTTACCGGCAAGAAAATCCTATTAAAAGTACGGGTAGTTCAATTTACACAAAATGGCGTATATGATGCGTACACAATAAATCAATTATATGTCATTAAACTTTCATCACGAAAAAGTCAATCAACACTGCAGCGTTTAAACTAATTACAACATGTCAGCTATATATAATAATAGGAACATAAAGGCTCGCAAACGCAATAATCGAGTAGAACGTTTATCGCGTATATCAGTTGGCCAACAAAACCGGATTTGCGGTGACAACCATGGGCAAGAACAGTAACAATATTTTTCTCGTGCCCCTGCTCATATTATTGCATACATTGTTGGGGTATAACACGTTTAAGGTGGTATAATTTTGATTCGCAACCAGATTACACGAATGGCGCTGTGATACACGGCCACGGGCACACGACAACAGGACGCGGCCGGTGCGGTATGTCCTCGATCGAAACAGTTTATCGTTACAGTGTCGCGCGAGAGCCCTACCAAAATATGTTGCACCTGCGGGATACGAGGGGAGTTCAGCCACAAATTTAATCCCAACCTCACTCACACACACATACATCCACAAAAGTACTCATATTTCTCGCTGTACGCACCAACCCGCGATTGTTCAATTTATAGTAACGTCGTAAATAATGTGATATAATGATTTGCGGCATTTTTTTATTATTTAAATTTATCCCTTGCGCGATTTGAAACTTCGATTAACGTAGTTTCTTTACCATCATCAGACATTTCTATTTTCATTATCGTTAACGGAGGATCCGCAAATATTTGTGGCTATCGAGAATCGATTGCTAGCTTGTTTTAAAACTCATATCTACAACAGTGTGCGACAAGTTCGACTTTACACCTCGATATTCGGGGTATAAGCTAATTTTTTCAACACTGTTTAAAAATCGATTTTACAACTTGCGGGCGTAAAATCCAAAATTCGGTTTCTCGCGTTTACACGTTCGACTAATACAAAGGAAGCAAAGCTAACGGGAGTCAACATGCGGGCGTAAGATGAAAAGCTCAGATTTTTGCGTTTATAGATCGGATTCGTACAGAGAGGAAGAAAACGAGATGGTCCTTAACATACTTGCCTAATGACGCATGCGCAGTTGGTAGAGCCCCATAAGACAACGACGAAAAAGGACCCACTCATTTACTTTTTGTTTTTATTGATTGGGTGCCTCAAATTCTACTTTGCCGATTCTACCAGTAATATCGCTATAAGAGTATCTCTTATAGCTCTTTTTCATGTATAGCGATGAATTCGTCGCTTTGTTTATCGTCGAGCCAAATATCTGCCTGCAGCGGAAAGCTAATATTTGTTTTTTTTTTAATGAAGAATCTTTTTTTCCAATGGGGAAAAGGAGGAGCCCCCCCCCCTAACCCCCTGGCGGAGGCTTTGCCCCCTGCAGCCCTGTACCCGTTCCTGCATCTACCCTACACCCCACTTCCTTCATTTCTTGATTTAACGCGGTATGATAAGTTAGTTGCATGCGCGAATTTTCTGCACACTGTTATAAAAAATACAGTATGCAACGCGGACATACGTTTTACGACCTTGTACTGATCACGTGGTGATCAACACGCGGGCGTAAAACCGTCGTTTATACCCATGTTACACAATATACTATAACTTTGTTCATTCAAATATTGGTACAGGTCCGTGGGGATTGTGATCTGGTTTTACATTATCCGTGCATTGGGTTTTTGTGTGTGAGCAATTTTTACGGTTTGACATGGAGGCGTTGACCGGTTTTGTAGAAACATTGATCAGTAACAGAAATTGAAAATATACGAGGGAGTCATTTTACATTTACACCAATAAAAAAGTTTGCGGTGTGCGACAATTCTCTCGTTTCGTACATGCATGTTCCCCTTTAATAAAATTCAAATGTTAATTGCATTACTGACAGAAATCCATCAATTGTCAAATATTTTTAAAAGCTCTTTATTGAAATTTGTTCGTCTATAAAGATATCTATTCCGACGATGCAGCTAATATGCCGTACTGATAGGTAAAGGGTTAAGTCCATTCAAGCTATTAAAAAAGTAGCGGAGAGGAGGGCAAAATGAGCAGCACAGGAAATAGGCACCTTCACTAAAAATAAAGACGGGATACAAAATGGGCACTTTGAATGAAAATACGTATTGGGACAAAATGAGTGCGTGGACTAGAAATGAAAATTCTAAGCTAAACGGGCAGCGTCTTAACTCTTTGAAAAACGACTTGTTCAGTTTCCTGATATTGCTTTCTTAAGAAAAGCTTAGAAAATAGAAGTGACAATTTAACAAAAAAGGAAAATGATTTAATAAAACTATTCTGGAGACACTCATTTCTCGAAGAAAAGTGAAAAAAAATTTTGCAAGAACGAAAGTGGAGAGCTGCCGCTTTAGGCGACTTTAATTTCTCCACCTTATTACGTCGGAGCGCAACTTTATTTAATTTAAAAATAAACTATTTTAAGTAAGACATTTTTTTTTACTAAATTCGCAAGGAAAAGATTAGGTAAAAATCTTGGTTTCGAAAGAATAGACCCGAAAACGGGCTTGTGTCAGGGAACTGTCGTCAGGAGTAGTCAAGGGGATATTATTATCTCCTAACTAGCGCACGGCAAGATTTCCTCCTCTGATCGTGCAAAACGGTAATGATTGTCGGATTGTGAAAACTCCAGCAAACTTGAAGTAACAACCCTTATACTATACCATTGGCACATCCGACATCAGTTCTGAACAGATGTTACAGAAAATCTGATTCGATCCGGTCAATTTTTCTGTGCACTTTGCGCACTATCTTCAAGTAAGGAAGGTAAAAACTGAGAAAAATCCTTTTTCTCAAACTTGATCTGGTTTGCATTTAGATCCAACACCTATTATTCAAGCGTAGTGCACATTTTACCCCCATTTCTCCTATTGACGGGATAATACTACTATCCGTCAGTGATTTTTATGTCTCGACAGTTTTTTTTCTGAGATTCATTTCAAGTTCGAGTTTGTATTTGCGGTACCAAAAAACACGAGAGTTTTATTGCAACTTGAGGAACACTGTTAAAAGGCGATAAAGTTCATTATGTGCAGTCCGGCTTCGTCAATATAGTTTCCATGATCTTCTCCTTGACTCACGATGAGACCTCAACAATCCATTGTCTTCGTCTCTGCTCGGCGACACCTCTTTTATCCATACACTATTGAACTCAATCTTTCTCCTTACGGGAATACGGCTAGACTTTTCATTCGTCTTTCGCAGTGTTAAGTGATATCGACTTATTTGTCAGGAGTGTGAGGAAGCGGCAAGGCAACAGAATAGAAGTGGTGTGGCTGGAAGAGCTGGTAAGAAGCAGCGGCGTCTTCTCGAGTGCAGAGTAAAGCAAGTAGATAAAAGCAAGTGAATGCTGTGAGGCTCGCGGCTCAGGCCAGACAATGGTAAGTAGATGAGGCCTTCACAGAACGAGTACCCTCGATACAGTTACTCAACTTCAAGAGACTAGAAGTCAGAAAGCCGCCAGCCACTCCAGTCTTTCACGTAGGAAAGACAGGTCGGCAGATATTTTTGATCTTTTCATTTAATAAATTTATTCATACCTTAGTATTAATTTTTCAATCTAATTTGTAAATATTATCCTGATCATTGATGAAAACAGTAAAGATTTTATTATTTAACTTAATGTTCTTACATATTTTGCATCTATGATACAATCATAATTGAGATCCTCATAGTTGAGCGGCATTGTTTGCGGCCGTAACTCGGATGGGTGACCGCCCAACCGCTCACTGATTTGCGCATCAACTGCTGAGCGGGCGGCAGTTTTTCTGAGTTGCTAATGTATTTCCCTACAGTAAAAGCTTGGTTAGAATAAAGCCGCCTGCATCGGCCAGAGTTTCTTCTGCAGTCTCCCTGAGCCCTCCTGCAAATGCGACACACACCGAGCGAAAAAGTTTCCTTGATAAAAAGAAATATATGGATTGAATTTTTTTTCTTTGAATGCAAAGAAATATTTACTTGTTTTCAATGAAATATTGCCTTTGAATTTCAAAGAGAACATTTCATTGCCCTCAAAGAAACATTTGCTTGAGGAGCGTATTCGGAGAGACGTTTTCATTGATTCAAGAAAACGGTGTCTTTGATTTAAAGAAACGATTTCCTTGACGGCATCAGGTCCGCAACTGGTTAACGCGAGCTCATCTGTCGCGCCGCCTCAGTCGTCGGTACTAGGGCTCTCACGTGGCGCCGGATAAGACGGGTATCCGTGCTTGTTCGGATATACGGATAGTGGATTTTGAGACTTTAAATTCGGATAAACGAACTACTCGAACTATTCGAGTAGCCGAACGGTTCGAACGATCCGGGTACCCCAACTATTCGAGTACCTGGACTGTTCGAATTATCTGAGTAGACGAACGCCTCGAACTATCCGAATATTCGAATTACACGATCTACCCGGATACTTGAGAATTCTAGTTCATTGTCTAATTTTCAAGTCAGTGATAGGCTTATTGTTGTTAACGCGTAATTACAAATAGAACCAACTGCGTTTCGAAAATCATATATTTATTTTATGTTCATATCGATTAGCATAAACTATCAATATGAACACTCGGGTGGGCAAAAAAAAAACTTTTAATTTTTTTTTCCTTTAGATATCATGAAAATACCGTCCGAAGTGACAGAAAAAAATTATGTTAAAGTTTGAGCTCTGAATATCAATATTAAGATTTAACGCTTTGTGATTTTTTTGATTTCCCATTTAAATAACACAGAATTTTAAAAAAATTTGTTTGGATTTCCAATGCGCTTGAACGAATAATTGTCTAGTGAAAAACAAAACTTATTCTTGTAGGAAATTTAACGTCTCTTTCAAAAGTTATTCGAGGTTAAAGTCCAACCTTAAATCGTAAAAGGTAATTTTTACAATTTTTTATATTACAATGTAAACAATTTTCACTTCTTAAAATTAATATTAAGAGCTCAAACTTTGCCAGAATTGTTTTCTTCGTCCTTTCGGACGATATTTTCATGGTATCAGAGTGAAAAAAATTAAAAGTTTTTTTTTACCCACCCTAATGAACACATACATCAGCACATCAAGATCATGTTGTCTTTCTCTCTCTGTATCTCTGTCTCTCTGTCTCCCTCTCTCTTTCTCTATCATACATATATCATCCACATTCGTCTTTTTTCTCTCGACAACAAATATAAAGAAATTATTTCGCTCGCATCTACAAAATATAATTATAAAAATTACGGTTTTTTGTTTTAAATATGACAGAATACCGAGAAAACATTTGTTTTATTGAATACAATTTCAGCTTCGAGTATCCGAGTAGTTCGAATAGTTCGAGTATCCGAAATATCCGGATAGTCCGCACAATTCGAGTACTCGGATAATCCGGATAGTCCGGGTATTCGGGTAGCTCGGGTATCCAGAATTCCGGATAGGCTCGCAATGGTCTGCTATTCGGATATAAAGTGTCGGATCCGTCAAGTCCGGATAGTTCGAGTTATCTGACCGTTCGATAAAATTGAAGCACTAATTGGTCCTGGTTGGATCGGTGAGTTGCCCAATGTTTCTCGTGGAAGCTGGTCTTAGCGAGTACGCGGAAATATTCGAAATGAAAAATTAATAAATAAAAACTCACAGCAACGTTGTCTAACATGGAGAGTGATTTTTTAACCTAACGTCTGCCCTTTCGCGGCACGTGTTTTTATGGGTTAGGTTCTTTGAAAACAAAGAAATAGTTCTTTGTTTTAAGGGGAAAATTCCTTAATTCAATGTCACTACATTTTATTGAATTTCTCATCATTCAAAGAAAAGATAATATTAGATCAAGTATATTATTTCTTAGATTTTATAGAAATGTTTCTTAAGTTCGGATTTCAACAAAATTTCTTTCAATCAAGGAAACTTTTTGTCTCGGTGCAGTAGTGTATCAGGATGAGTGGCTGCAGACAACACTCTATAAAGGTCACTATGTAGAAACGGGGAAACGAAAGAGGGGCTAAGTAAAAGCCTGAATAAGGCATACGGAAGAAAATATCCTAATTTAAAAAATATTCTACAATCATAATTCAAAGTTATTCAAAGGTATATGTGCCATCCTTAAAAAAGCATATTTAATAAAAACAACTAAGTAAAGTTTGATAAAGAATTAAAAATTTTTCTTGGAAAGAACTCGTCACAAAGTACCTCCTGGGAAATTAACTTCTCTAGGAAATATATTCCTGGTGACGCAAGCATATATACTAGGGCGAAAGCAAAAACTATGCTGTGGTGGAAACGTAATTCTGCATTTTCCCAAGAAATTGTGCAGATGTTAAGAATATATTTCTCAGTGTGACGTTTATTTGTCAATGTCTCTTATGTGAAATTACGGTTATTTACTACCCGAAGTTATTTTTAACAAATTGGTGTTCCAAAGAATATTCAGAAATGTTTAATTGATGATTTCATAAGGGTGTTATTTTATTTTCCCCTAAGTAAGAATTTCTTGGGAATTCCTGGTAGCTACACGGAACAGTGAATAAAATATGTAAATTATTTTACAGCAGAATTGCGTTTTATCGAAAATTCCAGTTCGTCGGCTCGAAGGGTAGTGAAGGTTCAACGAGCGAGGGCGTGAACGTGTGAGCGCGAGTACCTCGTTATAAATAATTGTGGACGTCGACAAATTCTTGTACATACTATGTGCGTACTCTATGTGCGAACCGTTACCACCTGAAAACGTCGCACCAGCTTTCAACGGAGAAAATACATATAACAGTTGATGGTAACGCGAGAGAATGTCAATCACTCACGAAAATTTATATGCTTTTTTGGGTTACAAAATTCCCTTCGTTCATATCTCTACTGCATTTTTCGTGCGGATACCTGATGGTGTCCCATATATTAAATTGCTTTTTTATAAAAATATCTCCGCAAAAAGAATACGGGATAATTATGATAAAGAGGAAATGCTCATAACGGCCTTTGGAAATACTATTCCATTCATTTTCCTTGTTGAAATATTGGTGTTTAAAAAAATGGTCGATTTTTTTTCCTACTACATTGTTGGGTAAAAGTTGAACCTCGTTATTTTAAAAAGGTAATAATCACTTCTTCTTAAAAAAATTGATAAAAATCCAGTAATAGAGCAAGTAATAATTTTTCCCCATAACACACTATTCATTAATTTTCTGTTTATGCCTTTTTGACCAAGCCTATGTACCCACAAAGTTATTCATAAACTAAATAAATAATTTTACTTGTTTATAGATGAAGCACTGTTTCTATGGAGTTAGTTTTGAGATTTTCGTCTCAGAATCCTCAGAACTGTTTAAAACTTGAAGAAAAGTAGTTTAGAAAAATAGTCGTAAGTATACGGGGCGGTCCACCCCGTTTCGACCAGGATTTGACCTCGACCTTTCCGATTTAACTCCGTATTTTTTGTAGGCTTAGCTGAACCCCTTGAATGCACCATTTTTTTCTGTGGCAATTTTATTTCAGATCTACACGTTTGAAGTGACATATCAAACGTCATAATTAAAAAGTCTGGAAAAATTCTGAAAAATACTTGGTTCAATATCAAATTTTTCTAGCTTATAGCCAAAGTGGGTAAGATTTTATTTGTTATAGTTTGTAAGTTTTTTCCTTTAAAAAAAAATTAAGGAATCGAAAAAAAATTGATCTATTTCAGGCGATTGATAAAATTTTTGTTCATGTAAAACCGGATTTTTCATAATTTTTTCAAATTTTTCCAAACTATGCAAATTTTTGTTAAATATTTTTTTAAAGTGACATATCGAATGCCATTATTTAAAAAACTGCAAGAATTGAACAAAAGACTCAGATTTTATAAGAGTTCATTTTTCTTTTTCTTCATCATTTATTGGCGACAAAAATTTCCCTAAAGTTCCGTTTAAAAAATGTATTTAAAACAAGTATGCAAAGAAGAATATATAGCCAACACATTGCAACCTAATTATTTTTCACTTCACATATAAGAATCCCGAAATTGTTGAAAATATTTGTTCATAGAGGTCTCTTTATAAAAAGTAGATAATAACGTAGAAGCAGCGTACAAAACTCTACATTGTATTTTTATTACAATAATATGACGCCTCCAACAGTTTATAATAAAAATTGATATATTCCATTCAAATAAATATTAAGCTCAACGAATTTTTGTATGTGCTACTCCTAAGTCATTATTAGTTCATTCTGTGTTTGGTAGGTACGAAAAAATTCCTAAAAAAATATCTACGCCCATTCGGCAGTGAAAAATGAAGAGCGATAAGAATGAGACATGATTATTGCTGACAAAGTAATAGTGAGGCGATAGCCGTGGGCAAGACCAATAACTCGAACGAGAAGCAGAACATGAGCGAGAAAACCTAGGAAAAAAAGCAAGATTCAGGAAAAAAAGAAGGAGAGAGGAAAGTAGAAGAGCGAGCGATGCGGTATGTGTTATTCGCCCCGACGCCCCTGCAGAGCGAACACACTCCACTTGAGTAGAAACGTTTGAAAGGATGGACGGAGGATAATACGTTAGACTGTGCTCAACGTTCGGACTGCACCTGCTGCCAGCGAACTGGCAGTATAGCTCCTACAGTAGTGGTAAGGTTCTCCCTTCATCCAGCTTGCAACTCTATTCCAAGGAAATCCAGCACCACCTCGATTCAACCACTAACCCGCCTTCCACCGATGCTTCGGCCAGTTTCAGTCTCCACAACGTTATCCGTTACGGAATAATTCATGTCGCTATTCGGGACCGAACGCTCCCATCTTCTGACGTTCGAGGGATTGATCCGCTTGGATATAAGGAAAATTGAAAAGTCCACGAATCTTGTCAAAAGCCAAATGATATAAAACATTGGGGCCAAAAACAAATGTTCAAATGTGGGACAATGGGAACGTTGAGTGTAATGGGGTGACCTACTTTATACATGACACTAAATGTTATGAAACTTTTTGAAAAATGCATTATTTCATCGCAGTGTATATATGTGAACTTAGGGTGTGCCAAAAAAAGGCGATATTTTTTTTTCTTTGCTCCCCTCCCAAAAAATTGTAGAATACGTCTTAGTAAAGATCCTGTTAAAAGCGGAGCTCATAATTTTTATTCTTAGAAGTCCATCATCGCGATTGAAGTTTTCCCATTGAAATAAGACAGGAAAGTGATTTTTTTTCATTCTTTCTCCCTGCAACCTAAGAAGAAATTTTTTTTCATAGAATCATTCACTACACATTATGAATCATTACACTTCGAAAAAAATATCGTGTTGAATCGTATCTCTATCTTCAATATTTTATTTATTACAGAGCCTTGACATTCTTTATCGGATATGCGTAAAAAATCATCAAAATAAGATTCAATGAGTCTGTAACTTAAAACCGTTAGCAATACATAACATTTCACCAAATTTTTTTAAAAATTCAATGTTCTAATAAATTTCTATTGACTTTTTTGTACTAACATCGATTGTTCTCTTAATGACAGTTAAGAATACAAAAAACGTAACTTTGTTGGTCTGTAACTTTGTAAATATCAACGATACGAAAAACTCGTCAAAAACTTTTTTGTAGTGTATCAGACGGACGACTGAACTTTCATTCAACTTTCTGTCCTAACTTCAATAGATTAGCTAAAAAATGTAGAAAAAAAAACACGGAAAATGTACAACATTCAAAATTTCAAGGCTCTGTAATAAATCAAATATTGAACACCGAAATTCGACTCAATGAGATTTTTTGTTCGAAATTAAATGGTTCATAAGATGTAGTCATTGATTTTGTGAAAAAAAATTTCTTCTTAGTTTGCAGAGAGAAATAATGGAAAAAAACACTTTCTTGTGTTATTTAAATGGGAAAACTTCAAACGCGATGACGGACCTCTAAGAATCAAAATTATAAGCTCCGCTTTTCACAGGATCATAACTAAGACGTATTCTACGATTTTTCAGGTGGTGAGCCAGAGGAAAAAAAATATCGCTCTTTTTAATTTTTAAGATTTTTCTTTTGTGCAGCTCGTAGTTTGCACAAATTAGCGCACAACTGGATTTTCTTCACAAGGAAAATTGAATCTTTCAACGAATTTAAGCGAAACTCTATACCGAGCGATAGTACATGATATATGCCGTCTTGTGAACTAAAATCGAAGAGGTCACATGAAAAATGACCTCATTGTCGTCCTAAAACGGCATGTGCCTTAAGCCGACAATAGTTTTTTTATTCATAATTTTTTTTTCAACTGATGAATGTTACGTTATTCAGCGAAATGCGTTTGATCTTATGAAGTTGTATCGATTTTATGATTTAACAACGTGGCATTCGAAAATATGACTAGTAAGTAGTAATACATCTGCTTTATTGTCCATCATTTGGATTTTTATCTATTAAATTCGTGTGAACTTATGGGTAATGAACAATCACCTGGTGTTGTTCTACTTTCGGATAATTTTTATAAAGGTTTACGCATCATGATTTTTGCCACAAAGCGACTTCCATTCTGTGCAACGCACATTCTCACTATGACATAAAATGAGCAGTAAATTTTTGAATGGGCAGTATTAACACGTGATGGTCATTAGTTCTGCCTATTCTCATTTGGCGGTCGGATACCCACCCTGAAAGATTGTTTTCATTTTGTTTTAAATCCATAACATTGATGTTTTTGTAATCTCTTCGTAATCCCTGTTCGAATGTGCAAAAATGTAATAATCCGAATGTAACGAATTACAGAAAGCGTTCTATCCTTTCACGAAACGATTTTTCAAATATCTGTCCCTCTATTGAAAAAAAAAAAAAATTGTTTATTTCTGTTGAACCTTATTTTAATCATCCGACGAACTCCTTTATTTTTTAGTTTTCAGTTCCGTCTATTATGTAGCATCTTCTCCACTGCCTGCCTGTTATTTGTAACAGCAATTCAAGCTCGCAAAAAATGCGTTGATATCAGTGGTTATCAGTGGTTATTAAAGAACCATCCGCATAACTGCCAGCAATTTCTCCTCCATTCCTCAATGTTTCATCAAAATGACAACGCCTTAATACCCAATGTTCAAAGGTATTACGATGGCAAAAATTGAAAAAAAAAATGAATGGCATCAGATAAAATTTCAATGGTGACCTCTGGTAATATCGTTCGAAAGAGAATCTCCGTAATAAGTCTGGACCGATATTGTCATCAAACTGCAAGAGTAAATCCGCTCTGGCGCAATGAAAATGGATACGAGGAAAAAAAGAGACAGGTGGGAAATTTTCGGGCGCAACGACGGACGTATCGAACTGTTATAATCCCTCATGAGAGAGAGGGAGGGTCGGAGAGGTAGTCCTGGCTATGTTCCAAAAAACTCGACACACGTTAACACCATATAACTTATATCCCTCGTATAACGCACCGGGGCCGCGCATATCCGGTTCCACACGAGCGTAGAGTGTTCACCGCACCGCCGCCGCCGCGACCACCACAACCACAGTAGATTCCACATCCCGAGAGCCACCGGGCATTGTTCGAAAGCTCGCGAAGGGTGAACGAGAGACGGGAAAAGCAGCGCGTCCCGTGTGGCTCAATGGCTCGACCGCGTACAGAGACCACCGAAAAATATGGATCGGAATTCTAACGGGATGTTCTAACGGCCGCAGCCCCAACACCGTGCGAAAGCTCACGGGTCTTTACGTCTTGTGTTGGGCCTTTCGATGGGATTTTGCCGCGTTGATCCAAATTCCACAATCACCATTCCCGTCGGCCACTACCACCAACCAACGTAGCCCACCAAGTTGCCTTACGGCTATGGCCTTGTGGACATTCATCACTTTCCCGTCGATAGAACTTTCCTCCATCGTAGCTACCGATGGAAAAACTTTGCCGTTCGAAACTGCCGGAAGTCCCCGTAGTTACAGTTTTCCATTTCTTGTTTCTTTTGCCTCAATCTATTAGCTCATCCATCGCACATCAGAAATCCGAGATCAGTCTCCGAAAAGAGTTTTCGAGCGACTAATGAAACATTTGTGGTGAAGTCTTGTTGCAACGGCGTACACGGGAAAACCGACTTATTTGAAGTAGCAAAAAATAGTATATTACACTACAAGGGCAGAAAGTTTGACATTCCTGCACTTGGTTTCGCCTCGGGCATCATATCGCACAGTCCAAGGCTTTCAAACTTCTGCCTGTGTGGTGTATACTATTTTTCTTCATAGCCGGTCGAAAGTCCGAGAAAATGAATTGCATGTAGCCGTGTAATGATGCGTGCCTCCACATTCACGGCACGAGCGAAGCGAGTACTGCTGGTCAGCGGGGGCAGGCATTACATAAAGAAAAATATATATATATAATCATAGTTAAACAAATATATTTATTTGAACACATTAACATTTTTAACATGTTTGGTTATAAATGTAGGAGATGGTCCAACTGCCATTTTTTATATGATTCGTAGACAAATTTATACCGATCGGCCGACTTCTTGGACAACGTTTTCGATTCAATAATTGTGCCTCTGCATCAAAATCTCGTAATGTTTCGTCCTCGACCATAGATTCATCCGTCGAAATCATTTCGTGTCTCCAAAATAAATAAAAAATATCACTTAAGCTGCTTCGTGGTTAGTTACATGCCCGCGTAAACATAGTCAAGTGACTGACGGCAGCGGGAGCAAAAATCTTTTTCACCATACCTGCGCGAGAAGTTCGACTTCGTGCCCTAGGGGCTTCACGTAATTCGAACTTCTCGCTGCAGATATGGTGAAAAATAGTATACTACCCTCGGGAGTGAAAGTAGACCATCCCCAACCACGTGTTTACCACCCTCGCCTTCGGCTCGGGTGATAATCTTGCACGTGGTTGGACATAGTCTACTTACCCTCCCTAGAGGTGTAATATACTATTGCTCCCGCTAATACAGAGGTTTTGTGGTTAGGTTAGATGCGCGCGTCAACATAGTCAAGTGACTGCCGGCAGCGGGAGCAAAAAATTTTTTTGCTCCCGCTGATTGAAAAGGGCGTGCGTGTAGTTTTACCGATGCACGAATCTTGGACTTTCTGCATCGGAATTGATACCGAACTACGTACTTTCGACCGAGGCATAAAGAAAAATAGTTGACTCGACCGACTACATCTTGGTCCGCCCCGCGACAGATGGTAAAGTAGTTGACCTAACCAATTTCCCATCGTCGCCGAGAACAATAAGACAGTTGGTTGGGTCAATTATGTAATTTGTTTCTTTTTCGATTATGCCGGTCGGTAACAGGTTGAAAAGCAACGTCGTTAATTAACAAAAATTATTAGCTCGCATATTTTAACATACAGAAGAGGTTGCGCATACTTTCCACAGAATTCCCAGTCTGTATTGGACGATTGACAACGTTATGCTATATGATTTGAATAAAATTTACCGTCCAATCTGGGGAGTAAACTATCACCCAAAACCATAAGCCATAACAATAGTTGTTGTTGCTTTAGCCGTGTATGAACAATTGATTTGGGATTAGCTTCGGTCATTTACCGAAGCTAATCCCAAATCATAAACCATAACCCCAATCACTCAGTAGCTTGCCGACTTCTGACAGGTTTTGAGGCGTATCCAACTCCTGCAGCATCGACATAATAGTAAACGTTACCTTAACGTAACATTATTTAGCCTAAGTTTGGAACGAATACAAATAAACTATATAGGCTTCAACATTAATAACTTATCTGAGACCCACTTTGTATGCGTTCCACGTCAACTGTGCGCCGGGTTTGCATTAACGCAGTTTTAAAATAACAACATGATGGCTGATGGGGCATAAGATCGCAAGGATTGGTTCCTTCGAAACTATTATTAGTGCAGCAACGACATCAGTTCCCTGTGCAACATGTGGACCAGCGTTGGTTACACTGGCAACTATATAGTTAATTACGGCACCAATCAAATTTGTCGCCCATCCCTGTACCATCCTCGATACTATTTTAGTATTTGGGCCAAGCAATCGGGTTTTTTCTATTTGCTATTCCCGTCAACTAACTTTTCATGGTGGACGGAACTAATGCTAAGTTGTTGCATTGACGGAACCTATAATATATTGACTGATTTATACTGAAGTAACGACGAATTGGTTGTACCAACTAAATCTTTTCTTTTTAACCTACTAGTGGCACATGATATCATCAGATGGCGATAGCTAAAAAAAGGAAGAAGAAGATGAAGAAATCTTTTTTTTCCGTGCACGTAATGATTTTTTACGGTTTTTCATATCTTTTGGGTGGCCTTACACCTCATTAATAGCGCATCAGATATCCAAGATTAGAATGGGGAAAAAGTTTCGGTATGACAACTAGGACATATTTTAGATGAAGGCTCTTTTCAACGGCGTACGAAATAATTTTTGATAAATTGAATTTCTTTGTTGATGTTGCCTCGACCTAGTAATGCATTCATAACGCATAAATTATAGGAGATTTGTCTGGAAAAAGAGTTTTGTAACAACAAGTAGAACATTTTTTACGAACTCTTATTTCAACGGCATACGGAATAATTTTTTTATAGTTTTCCATCTCTTGTTGCTTTTTCCTCAAGCTATTACCTCATCCACGACGCACAAAATGTCTAAAATTAGTCTCAGAACAGTTTCGGAACAACAAATGAGACATTTTAAATCAAGACTTATCTCAACGGCGTTCGAAATAATTTTCTCTGTTTTTGTGGTAGTTACGATTACGCTATTAAAATGGAGGTTCATTTTCATTCACATAAAACTAAAGTCCAATTCTCTTTATGAGGAAAATCTATCTGGTTTGCGAATAGAAATTTCAATTTGCAAATCCTTCGCGGAAAATATACTCACTCTTGCAGTATATTCTTCATTGTGTATTAACTATTTTAACGTAAATTTCGTTTTAAGTTTTGCGAAATACCTTGAGATGAGAATCTCTTTACTTGAATCGGACACAAAGAGAATTCGACCTTGCAAATCCAATTTCGTTCAGCGGTGCAATTTTCGTATTCTGCAACAAAGGAAAAATCAAAGTATTTACGCCGATGGGCATGATAACAAAAAATGCACTAATGAAAATATTTCACTTATATGCCTGCCCAACAGTTTTTTTCATCGAGTTAAAAAAATGTATATGTAAGCACCTTTGACTCCGAAGTTTCTTTGCGACTCAGCCCCTTCAAGTTGCAATTGCTCTTTCAAATATCCGAACACTCTTTTATGGTAGAAGCTGAATCCTGAATAGTAAACGAACCAGCAGCAAGCGCCTTATCGCTTGAAAGGTTACTTTGCATATGTTAATTCATCGCCTAGAAACAAAATTTGCTTAATTTCTCTTAGGAGTCCTCGTGTAATGCACCGTTTTGAATGTCAAATTTCGTAACGGTTTCAGCGTTGACAGACCTACGAATTTTATAATTATGCTAGAGTCCGTTTAATTATAGCGTACAACATTTTCAAGCGTGTGAATTCAAATATATATTTCCAACAGAACCACCTTAACCCCGCATATGTAAATTCATATTCCTAGCATTTCAGCAGGGCTTCCATCTCTAAATCCGATTTGCGGAGAGTTCTGCGCCTTTGAAATATTCAAAAATCACAGGATCTTTCAACACATCATTGGTGTCTACTAAAATGTGTTTCCGCAAGACCAATTGTTGAAATATTAAAAATCATCCTGTTTGAAAATATAGGCGATACAATTAAGAACATATCCGTCGAAACTATCATTACGATTATTGATAAACGTCTCGTCAAGGGCTTCGAGGAGTTTTATTAACAATTTTTGCTGGAATGTAACTAAAAATATCAGGGAGAATTTTTCGAGATCTAACAGTGTTTGATAAAATCCCACATCCGAAACTTTTGCTAGAACTGTTTAAAGTTCTTCACAAGACTTAACTGCATGACTTCTTTTCATTACATTAACTAATAGCCCTTGAAGTAAAATGTCCAAACCGTTATCAAATATTATATAGAGTAACAGAGAGAAATGTTGGATTGAAATTTCGAGCTTGCCATTGAAAACCCAGTGAGCTGGCGGAGGGTTGGATAAATTCGTGACTCAAAGAGAAGTTGGTGTTTGCCGAGTTCACTGCAGACTGGCCAAGTTCTGAGAGTCGTCCAACGACTGTGCGCGACTACATCTCAGGGTAAAATATATGTTTGTAGGTACATACGAAGACATATGTACTTTTAGGTCCAACATAAAACGAATGAACGAGAAGACAAAAAAGTCGAGCATAGTTACAGCGGACTCTCTCGATGCTATCCAGGAGTTTTCACAACCGGATAGTCCCTTCGCACAGGTTCCGCAAACACTCATCCTTGTCGTGCCAGTCCTTGAATAGCCACACAGCCGCGTCGTCACCGAACGCGCACGCCACCAATCTTTTTCATCTGCTTTTATTCCATATAGAACGACCACAGGAACGACAGATATGTGACACAGTCCCGGTGAAGTTTCCCACGTGCTCCATTACAGAACATACGTCTCCTTTCCGTGGTTAATAATAGAAGACAAGGCATGTCGTATCCAATAAGCCTCCAGGATGTTAGCGAGATTAAAAGGTATAGCAAACTGGGCACGAACGAAGAACAATCAAAGGTTTGGATGAAAAAGTTTTCAAGAAATATTGCAGGATCCAACCGAGTTATTTATCGGTTCACATGGCTGAATCATTTGTTAACATAACCAGATATAGACAAATATCACCGACTCATTGGTTTACATAATCGGGTAAAGCGAGCATTAACAAGTCATTAATCACCAAAACCAAGTCGCTGGTTAGAATGGCCAAGTCATTGATTATCGGAACTAAGTCATTGAACATAACCAAGTCATTGAACACACGCACGGACATTGACAAAGGACTTAAGTACGTTTTCATAAATATCTATAACTTTTTGTTTGACGATCCGTGTGAGTATATGTAAATACAGTTATAAATAACGAGTCCATTTATGATAACCCAGTGTTTCATTGATGAATTATTGATTATCCCCTTTTTAAGAGATCATTCTGGTTCAGAAGCTCGAAAAAAGACTGCTTTTTTAAATTTTGTAAGAAAATATTATTGTAGATTATGATATAAATTTAATTAAGCTTAACAAATAGACTGTCGTAAAACAGTTCAAGAAAATTATTTATTTTTAACATAAAAATCACAGGGAAACGTGCCTCCTCAAAAAGTCGGTATGTCGCTGGCGGCTTTGATATATTGATAGTGGCTCGTCGAAAATGAAAAAAAAAAACAAAAATATTTAGATTCAGTATGACCGTAGCTCTAACGCATTCTATAGATATTAATATTCATTGATAAATAACAAAATGGCAGACTTAAAAAAAAAACAATTTTAATTGAGTTATTTTCACTGTGTTTGGCCCAAGTAAAAGTAAAAATTAAAATTTTGTCACGGTTGTAGAGTGCACTGAAGCTATTCATGTGTAGAATATGTGGTTGAAATTTCATGAGGATCGGGTCAGCGGTTCAGGAAAAACCACCACCGCCAACCAAAAAAAAACGTTGTTTTGAGAAAATCGCGTTTTCACACACGCACAATTATTGCATACATATACGTGTTATTCATTCAAAGTCGAAGTGAAAACTGACGTCACTGTAGTCAATTAAGTATTTGAAGGTCATTCTTCAATTTCGAAGTTTACTTACAATTTAGTACAATTACAAAATACTTAAAAAAAGGGGTGATCGTGGCCGAGTAAGATCGGAGCGCGACTCACACGCAGTCGATCCGGGTTCGATCCCCGGTCAGGGCCAAAGATTTTTTCGGAGGCTTTGTTAACTGCAAGTGGTTCAGATTCCACTATAAGCAGGAAGTCTAAGGGAAAGGGCCAGCGCCCTGGCCTGGTGAGCCAAAAAGACTGGGACACTGTCATGGGTTTGATTCCCGAGACTGAAGTCCAGCGGGTGAAGGCAAAACGGACGATGACGTAGCTCCGGCTATAGGACGTACGAACTACGACTATAGCCGTATGTCCGAGGCCAACACCTGTTGGGGCGCGGTGACGCTCCGGATCCGAGAACCGAATCGATGACAACGAATAAGGAAGAAGGACAGAGAGAGAAGGAGTACCAAAGGAGCCCGTAACCGTTAGGGGAATCGGTGTACCAAAAACATGACATAACATACAAAACACTTCAATTCTAAGAAAAAAGGCAAGTAGATGTTTCAATAAATAGAGGTAGGAACGGTCCATTAGACGAAAGGCCTGCCGAGCGAGTATATGCTCAGGTAGTAAAAATAAAATAATATTATTGTTAAACTGCTTCGATCGTTCTAAAGTCTTAAGACAATACTTTTGGAATGTAAAAAAAAATCAATGTTTAGAAAATGTTAAAGCAGAATAATTCATTAAGGGGACCAAGTCACCTAAAAAATAAATCTTTTTTAGTGCATTTTACATAGTCACCAAATTTGTTACCGGAATTCCAAAAAAAAAAATTAAAGGCATTTGTATGATATTGTCAATGTGAAATAGCGTGATCTAGCGATATTTTACGTTTTAGACACGTGTATGAAAACACAACAATCGTGTGACTTCCGGCACCGTGTTGCAAATAAAAATATGTTGTGTGCGGTCGATTATTACCGACCAAACATGAACGAAGCACATCTGATTTTTGCCGCTGGCGCATGCATCGACGTTATCGTGTGTATGCCGAAAACGCAGCGGTGTTTATTTTGTGTTGTGAATACCGGTCTACTAAGCGTCGCAAAATAATTTGCCAATTTTCGTATATATACTGCATTAAAAGTATGAAAACACACGGGACTAGCAGCGTTTACTTTTTTTAAACCCTTTTTTTGTTATAGTGCGGAAAAGTTTTTGGAAGTGATATAAAGTGCTGAGGTATGACCGGTATTATAAATAAACTCTCAACAAAACGTCTGGAAAACTCCCAGGTATATTCCGTTAAATAAGTATCAATTTGCCTTAATATTTTCTAATCAAAATATTAATTAACTATAATCCAAATGGTATATATATTCAAAAAAAGTTAAAATAATTCGCTCAAATAGTTTAAATATCTTTTCTTGATATACATTCGAAGTACAATGTTCCATGGAAGCTATGTCAATAAGAAATTTCATGCAACTTCGTGCGAGAATGGCTAACTTCGTGCGAGAATGGCTTACTTCTCATACGCTCCGCTTCGCGTGCGAGAAATCGCACTTCTCGCACTAGTGAAATAAAATTGTATACGAAACTCGTGCGAGAAACTTATTCTCAACTCGTTTGATTGCAACGCTCGCCTTCAGCTCTCGTAATTCAGTATCGTAATATACTATTATTCTGTAGAAATCTTTAAGGTCTATTCCCCGACACCTACATTTCTCTCGGTGGGGGTGAAAATAGCGAATGACCAAAATAGTGAATGGTTAAAATAGCGAATTTTGAAATTAAGAACGCCTAAATCTAGAATGGTCATCATTATGAAATTCGCTATTTTAGCAATTCGCCATTTTGACCATTCGCTGTTTTCACCTCCATCTTATTAAAATACATTCAAAATAGCGAATGATAAAAATGGCCAATTGCTGAAAAAGCAAATTCCATAATTATGAACTTTCTACATTTAGACTTTCCTTATTTTTAAATTCGCTATTTAGACCCCCACCCTTTTTCTCCGGTTGTCATAAACTTCAGATCAAACCAAATGTCAGGAAATGGGTTTAATAATCATTTTATTTTTAAGAGACGGCATACTGAATTGAATATAGGATTTCGAATTTCTATAATCAAACTGCGCTGCAGTGAAAATTCAATCAATCACAATTCAATATGTGGTAAGTTTTTGGAAAATAAATATTTTCTTACGTATTAAAATTCATAACTTTATTTTACAGCACAAGAAGAAAATCCTATATTCAATCCGGAATGCCTTCCCTTAGAAAAAAAATTATCTATCAAAACCCATTTCCTGCCATTCAGTTTTATCTGAAGTTTACCACAAATAAGAAAAGTTAAACTTTTTCCTGTAATCTTATGGTGCACTGTAAGTGGTTGAAATCAATTTTGTTTATGAACAGTATGCTTATTCTTAAATTAATGTTTTATATTGGCATTTTTTAACTGACTTTATCCCCTTAATAATTGAAATCCTGCTTTCTATATATCCTTGGATGTTCAGAGTTAAGGAGTTCCGATGAAGAAACTTTTTTTTAGATTAAACATCGATCTAAGGACCCTCTGGTTTCTGGACCGTTTGTACGTATCGATACGAGTAAAATTACGGTAGTATAATGACATATATATCCTTAATCAAGTATATCGTGATCTATCGTTGCATTTAGATAGTGATGTCGCGAAACGAGACGACACGAGAATCTGTCATTTCTCGTCTCGTCTCGAGTTGGCGCGAAAAGAATCTCGTCTCGTCTCGAAATATTTTCGCGAGACGAGGTCTCGTCTCGTCTCACCAATTTTACAAATTTTCTCGAGACGAGATCCAGATCCCGTCTCGTCTCGGCAATTTATCGGATTTTCTCAAGACGAGGTTTCGTCTCGTCTCGAATATGGCGAAAATGACCAGCGATTTTTTATCGATTTCGGCAACAAGCGCAAACACCGAACTCGGTTGTCAAGAGAATCCGCGAGGAGCTCGCTGTGTCTCAACGGATGGTTGACTTGCAGTATCATTTCGCGAACTCAAGATAATATGAATCTGAGTGGATAATTTAATAATTTAATGACCATTCTCTCAGTGCAATAACCTGTTCGACTTCAGGAAATCGAAAAAGTGTCCATCTACGTTCTTAACCCTTTTTCCAAAACAATCGAGACTTCCCGATTTCTCGCCCGAGAGTCTCGGCAGTCGAGACGTAATTCTCGTCTCGTCTTGAGATGTCGAGACGAGAATATGTTTATTCAAAACGGAAAATTCCTCGTCTCGGCGGCATCACTACATTTAGGATTACGAAAGTGATCCAACGGCAATAAAAACGTACAGATACTATGGAAATCAAATGAACAAGCAGTCAATTACTACATGCTACCACCATCAAGACTACAAGTGACAGGTCACATCGAGTCGAAACTTTGCAATCAGGCCTAGCTATATACTAAAACTACGTCAATAGCTATAGTGAGCGCAGTAGTGGCTGCGATAGTTTCAATCGAGTAGTATAATAGTTGAAGGAAGTCCCAGGAAATCCTATCAAGCTGAAACCGCTCGCCCGCGCGCGTTGTGAGCACGCGTTCGGGCGTACGATCTCCACTCACTCCTCTTGGAACTCTCACTCGGTACATCGACGTATCTATCCTCTCTCGTTGGCCGTTTGACAAACACCGCGAGAGCGGTGAAAGGGGTGCAAAGCGAGTGAGTTGCGGGAACGATCAGAGTTCCCCGTCCCTTATCGGCTAAAGCACCGCACGCCGAGTCCTCCACGACAAAAGCATCGTATAGAGAGCACAGAGACCACATTTTCGAACGCCCCAAGAGCGAAACTCGAGATACACACACAGACTTTCAGTTAGTCGTGTACGCCGTGGAGTATCACGCTCGAGTATTTAGTACAACTATTTACTGGTATATCCATCGATTTGTCTGAAGTAGCGACCCTCCAAACCGGCACTCCAGCCACGCGTCCGCCACTAACTCGCCCATGTTTTGGATATTCGAATGTATCGGGTATTGTCGAACTGGTTTATTATACAGTTTATCCAAGAAATGTAGGTAACGGTGGAGATTATTAATTGTAATCCATGTGACTATGTTTATGGCCCTGATTATTACCCTGAAGGTGTCTACAATATAAAGTTTGATGTCGCATTCTGTTGATGTTGATTTTTTCTGGGGTCGATTGAAAAAATGAATCGTTCTTATTTTGAACCAGAGCTGGGCAGTATACATCATGTATTTCAAGTATTCAAATCAAGTATTTGAGATACTATAATACTTCTCAGGTATTTTGATTGTAATGAATCGTTATATATATATATTTTATGTGAGTAATTTGTGTATGATCATTTATCTTATCTTCCATTGATTTTTAAACTATTGTAGAATTGAAATTTACATGGATGTTGGCAATTATCATAACGCAATGTCGGATGTATATAATGGATATCATATAAAGGATGGTCAGTCCAAATATGGGGATATGAACAACAATCATCTTTAGTTATCACCCAATAAATTCACACTCTCTTTTTTTGTTTTGTTTGTTGTTATTTTGTTATAATAACCTATTTTTAAAAATGTAAAAAATAAATAACTCGTTTCTTTCGTATCTATTTTGAATAATAAATAAAAGATTGCATAGGATATATAATATTTAAATTATCATTCATACATACAAGTATAACATACACACATACAAACATTCCGTTCTCCCCATTCAATATATTGAATAAATTAAACTTAACTTTCACCCCTTCATCGGCCTTTTTCCATCACAGTACAAAAATTATAAAATAAATATCGTTATCTTTTCTGCATTATGTCTAGACTAATATAAATAATGCTCATCTCAATTTGTTTTTGTAATACGTTGTTCCATCGAACGGTATTCTCCAGGCCTGGACAATGAAATGAGATGTCTTATGTGTCAATATATTCGATGCTTGATAAATGATACTGGTCAGGTAGTTAAACTGTGACGGCCCGATGAAAAGTGAGTGATAATTCCGATTTTCGGGGGTCGTTATATCGATTTCACGATGTTCAATATTGACGAGTCTTCAGACTCTTCGCGTCAATTTGTTCTACTGTTGCGCATATTCGCGGGCTATATGAATATGACATTTCTCTACATGATCACTTTTTAAAATACAAAATACTTATCTATTTCTTGATCCTATATATTCGGAACATTCTTTAAATATATACCACGTTCACGTTAAATTTGAATTTTGACATGTACATTTAACAAGCCAAATGTATTACTTAACGCTTTTAATAAAACGTCTCATTCTCTCCCTTTGTTCGACAATAAGTCACACCAATTACTAAATTAACAGGGTTGAGTGGCCTGAAAAAATTCAACATATTTTTTTTTTTTTTCAGTGAGATTATTAATCTGAATCCTAACAGTTTTTCACGGTCATAAAATTCATATACTGGACTACCTCTTTGAATTTTTTCGGACTGATGTAAGGAATTTAAACATTGGACACTGAATTAAAGAATATTTAATTGTTGCTTTCAAACCAGACTACACAATGTATCGTGACTCTCGATGTCTTAACGATTTGCAAATGAACGATGTTAACTTTCCTCTACTTAATATAACGTTACCTTTGCTTGCTAATAGTTTTTTTAAATTCGCTTCCTCATAGAATTAATTTGGGTGTGTGATATTTCATTTAGTAATCGAAGTGATTCATGGATGAAAGCTTCTTGTATGAAGGAGAAAAAAAACAGTTCGATGTTCTAAAGTCTAAAGCTTATTAACGGTGTAATACAACTGTGAGGAAGCTCCGTTGCAATCTTGATTTCCAGAGTTTTCCTTGCTCAAGAAGCTTTGTTTCTATCAATGTTTATTACGTGATTTTTATGTAAACGTCTTTATGTACTGGATTCAAAGTCTTTATGTACTAGAGTCAATTGTGCAAACGAGAAAATGTCTCGAAAACGATTATTTCCTTAATTTCGTTCAACTAACAAACGAATAAGCATGTATGAAGTATGTCATACAACATTGAACAATGATTATCACTCTCAATATATTTGTAATGCCTTAGAATTGAAGCTAAGAGGTTTCTTAAAAAGTATTTCGAGGAGTATTTTGATAAGTACTTAAAATTGTATTTTAAGCACAAAAGTATTTTAATTGCATTTTAAGTACAAAAGTATTTTGTATTTTAAAATACTTAAAGTATTTTATATCTTGTATTTTGAGTATTTTCATGTATTTTGCCCAGCTCTGTTTTCAACACTAACTAAAAGAATTCAAAAGGTTTAGTACCGTTTAGTAACCGTAGTCCCCTTATTTTTCATCATAGTAGAATCCATGGGGATGCATTTTACTTGTGTTAAAATTCTCTAGATTCAATTAAAGAATTTCTTTCGCAACAGCTATTGTCCAAATACAGTTAATATGCAACGCTAACAGATAAGGAGGCAGAGAAACTAAGACACGTAAGAATCACGAAAATAAATAATTGCTAATTTGAAACCGTTTATTTATTTTATTGGTCAACAAAATTATACATTTTTGTTTATTTTCAATAACATTTTCCATGCCTTCCCATTTGAATGATACTCACCCCTCGTTATTGAAGTTTACCATGATTTCATTTATTATATAATTGAGAAATTAACTGTATAATCGAGTGCAGATATCTAGCTTCATTAACAATGAGATCGCTACAAAATGCGTAGATTTTCTATGAATATGCATATCCGAATGTTATTAAATTCTCAGAAAATATCAACAGCTGCGCATGTTTCGGACAAAAGGTATTGACAACGAATGGAAATTTCATAATTGATAGTACTGAATTTACGAGGAACCAGACGTTTATTAAATTTCCGCATTTAAATCTCAGATCAGTGGTGTCAGATTAAAGCCGAAATTGATTTGAAATTAATTATTATACCAAAAATGAGGAATTGAATACTAGTTGATAAGGTTCAAAACTCATTATCCAGTGAGAAAAATAAATAAAATGTCAATATTCACGCCACCTTTGAACTGCTGTCTGATCGACCAATCATTAATTTGCATGGAAATTCCACAACATTAAAGTTTATTAAAGCTTTGATGATCATAGGTCATTCTGATTGATTTATAAACATTAGTCATACCCATATCACCCATATCACAAGTGTTATGACGTCATGACATCAATAGATTGAACCGCAAAAAAATTCACTTATTAGTCTTCCAATTAAGAATTGAATTTTTCCCCTATTCGGACTGCGATATTCCGATCGAAATATCGCAGTCCGAAAATATGGAATTTTTTTTTTTTTTTTAAACAAAGCTACTTCTAACAGGCAACAAAATTATTTAAGATAACCACGAGCCTGGTACGGTGAATACAATCGATAGAAGAAAAGCATTATTTACTGAATATTTGTCCAAGTCTGTCATTGTTTATAAATAAATTCGCGTTGCTCTTAAATGTTCAAAATTAAAATGCCTCTGGCTCCCTCCAAAATGCAGATATGTTTCGGTTCGAAATGCTCACTTTATTATCTACAGTATATTTATGGCCTTATATTGTAACGCGCAAAAGCTCGTTCGCATGCCGTTTTCAGCTCGAACACGCAGACAAATCGTAACACAGAAAGAGAATGAGAGCAGGGTAGCTGGCCGGGATTTCGACAGGCCGTAAATGGTTGACCGGAAACAAGACTCGCCCGGACGCGACTGCAATGTATAATCGATAGGTCTGGCATGGTCGGGCACAACTAAATTAGCCATAAAACGTAATCCAGTTTCAGTAGGACCAACCGTTTTATCCGCTTTCTTTCTAAAACCAGAATTGAAATACAAAAAAGCTCTATTGGTTAACAGAATTTAAAGTGGCCATTTTCAAGCACGAACGTTTACATAATTAAAATCCGAGTGAACTATGAAAATACTCTACAGACTGAAAGAAAACGTACGTAAAGGTCGATTTTGAGCGTTCATAATTTTATCTTGTTATTTGATATTTTATTAACTTCAGGATCAGTGATTCAATAGTTTTCTCAAAACAGCCTTTAAAAATCTGGAAACTAGGGAAAAAAAAATTTAGAAAATTCTATTAAAAGAATTGTACAAGATAGGAAAAATCCGAGCAATTGTAGCATTACAAATTTTCGGTTAAATTTGTGTGAAAAATAAATTCAAGACTTTTTCTTTATTTTTACACAAAATCAGTGTTCTTAGTATCTTCAACGACGTGGATTTTCTTCTGAAATTCTTGTCGTCGCAATGTACTCAAATTTTGATTGAATCGAATTTCGTTTGCAAATGTATGCATGTACAGTGGAACTTCTTACAGCATACATAATGCGAAATGTTCGTGCCTCTCACTTTCTCGCCCGAAATCGTCCAATCACAACGCTGATACGTGACCCTCTACTTACCAATGTACGCTATGAGGGTGTACGCTATGTAAATATTTTAGGGTAGCTTCAAATTACCATATAATCTTGAATTCGATTCGATTTTAAGTCACATATTTTGGGCTTTAACTATCCAGTTCCCAATCATGGAAAAAAGTGTCTAGAATGAGTAACTCGAGAAAGAGAGTTTCATTCTGTATCAGTTATGCCAGATAGAGGGAAAAATCCAGCTCGCAATTTTTTCGCATGATTTAAGGTGCGGGTTGATTCTCTTCGTTAGTCTATAGCGCTATGACATGAATACTCTGTATAATAAATATATTTGTCATAAGTGATAACGATGATCATTCAACAAAATTTTATTATTTCATAAATAGATTTTTATTTCATATATGCATCGCCATAAAAATCAGATTATTATTATTTGTCTCAATCAACGCATACTTTTTGGCCCGAATGAAAATGATAAAACAATGACATAATATCCTTCGAATATCAGCGCTGGATCGAATAGAGATTCCCCAATGGAAATAAAATTCATGCAGGAAGCACATTCAACAAAACATGTGCAATAGAATGGTCGTTAATTTCGAAGTTGAGCGATTTTGTCCGAAACTCCCCTTTATTTTGTTCGAAATAAATTCAAAAAAATCTGGTTGAAATTTGAGAGCTCTATCTCAGCGGGATAACGTGCCTGTAAGCACAAACCTTTTTCCATTTAAATAACATGTGAGTTTTGGCACAATTACTTTGAATTTTTTTTCCGAGCCTCACAAAAGCGGGAAAAATCCAAATACTGCACAAATTGTATCTCACGTAGTTGTGCTTCGAATACAAATTTTAATGACCATCTCATTATTACATTCAACACACTTAAGCCACTAAAGTCATTAAAGCCGGCAAGAGCCTTCTTTTACAACTGACTTCGAGCTCTTTTCATTCGGTTATTTAACGTGCAAAATAATTCGAAACAGCTTAACATTATGTCTTGAGAGTTGCTCTTTGCGATAGTGCCAATAAGAAATTTCGGAAAAAAATTTTTGATCACGAAAAAATGGTTTTTTTTTAAGTAATATGATTTTGTAAACATTTTTTTTTTTCAACGCTAAGTGACTTTCCAGGAACCTTTAGCTTTGCTGTAGTAGTTAAAATCATTTAGATCGTGTTCTTAATGTCTGAACTTAAAAAACAGACAAGGAATTTTTTTTTTCCTTGCTTATAATTCAAGATGCGTATAATTCAACTACGATCGAATGGTTTACAGAAAACACGTGATGGGATGTTTGTATTTTACTTCAGCTATAGACTCAATCTATATCGACAATCTTACGATCCATCATTGAAATAATCATTTATTGTTATTGCAAAGTTGTAATTCAACTATAGCAATTTTACAAAATGAAGTCGTTATTGATTCATGAAACAATATCCAATGATACATTCTGAATAAAAGTGTTGAATTGAGCGGAATTTGCCTATTAGATGACAAGGTTAATAACGATTAACTACATTTTCTCGAGACAGGAAATATAACTACGATCGAATGGTTTACAAAAAACACGTGATGGGATGTTTATATTTTACTTCAGCTAGAGACTCAATCTATATCGACAATCTCATGTTCCTCCATTGAAATAATCATTTATTGTTATTGCAAACTTGTAATTCAACTATAGCAATTCTACAAGACAAAGTTGATATTAACTCATGAAACAATATCCAATGATACCTTTTGAATAAAAGTGTTGAATTGAGCGGAATTTGCGTATTAGATGACAAGGTTAATAACGATAACCTGCATTATCTCAAGACAGGAAATATAACTACGATCACATGGTTTACTGAAAACACCTGATGGGATGTTCGTATGTTACTTCAGCTAGAGACTCAATCTATATCGACAATCTCATGTTCCATCATTGAAATAATCATTTATTGTTATTGCAAACTTGTAATTTAATTTAATCCAATGATATATTTTGAATAAAAGTGTTGAATTGAGCGGAAGTTGCGGATTAGATGACAAGGTTAATAACGATAACCTGCATTATCTCAAGACAGGAAATATAACTACGATCACATGGTTTACTGAAAGCACGTGATAGGATGGTCGTATTTTACTTTAGCTGAAGATTTAATCTATGCAGACGCCTCGCGAGAGACTGTACAGAAGCCCGCGAACTCCGGGCTTGTGCACCAGCCCTCTGTGTCTTGACGACTACCTCAACCCCCTGATGCCACCCCTAGCGCCCTATACTCCTTCTGGTGCTTCGCTTCCATTGGTGTACCCCTAGCTGCTGGTATTCCCACCCGAGACAATGCGAAATTTATTTTCCAGATTGCGAAAGCGGGTAGCGTGCACCTCCCATTAGCATATCTGAGTTCGACGGACGACAGGAAGATGGACGTAGGAACTACGGTAAAAACGGCAATTTCCTAGATAGAGGATAATTTATGTGATCGCCCCGTGGAGCGACCCACCGTCGACTCTATGTCTCCCTGTCCTTTTGCATGCCTAGCAACATAGCCTGATGAGGCCACTCTGTCTCTTATATAGAATCGAACCACCGCGATCACCGCCGCACTATTGGCAATAAAAGCCAGGCACACTATGTAAAATATACATTCGACGGTTTGTCAAAGGATATCCAACAATTTGCTCGACTACTCTTCGCCAAATTTTCCTTCGCCTTCTCATAAATAAAGCTTTGTATTCATGAAATAATTGGTTTTCGAGTGAAGTGTGTTCTAGACTGCGACTGAATATCGCTAACATTAATTTAGCATCGAGGTTTGGCGGTCCATTTTTTTTTTTTTAGATGATGACATTTTGCGAAGCACATTTCAGGTCTGAGTGATCGCTGGATTCGAAGCGTTTTCAGAATTTTCATCTCGGGATACGTAAAACTTTGAGGAAAATGGTCTAGAAAAAATATTAGTATGTATTTGTGTAGATACACAGCTTCGAAATATCAATCGCCTGTAACTCAAAAATCACTAAACTGACTGAATTGGAATTTGACACACAAGTAAAGCAACAGCGTGTCTGTGATTATTTTTTGTTTAAGGATGTTTGATACGTACAGTTCCGCCAAAAGTGAGATTCAGAGACAATTTCGATCACTTCCCGATGGGATAAGAATCGGAAAAAAATAATGCATATAAAACGTACTGAAAAGATTGATTTCGCATAATAATAATAATCCCAAAATGTTATTAATGAATTGGTGAAAAAAACAATTGTTCAACAAACAATCAGTCAACCTAACTTTTTTTACTAATTAAAACGATGTGTTAATTTATTTGAATGCATACGAATTTTTTCAGATTTTTTTCATTATTTTGATTTTGATTTTTTTTTTTTTTTAATGCGCAGAATATAACAAATTTTGGATATGCGTTTTGCAAAAAAATCTTGAGCGTATTAGATGGTTTCATGCCAAACACCTATCCAAAATTCCTTATTTCGCGCACATTTTTGAAAAAAAAATAAAAAAAATAAAGAAAAAATTCGTATGCATTCAAACAAATTAACATATAATTTTCATTAGAAAAAAAGGTAGGTTGACTGATTGTTGAACAATTGTTTTTTTCACCAATTCGTTAATAATTATTATTATGCAAAATCAATCTTTTCAGCACGTTTCATATGCATAATTGTTTTAGATTTTCATCCCATCGGAAAGTGATCGAAATTATCTTTGAAACTCACTTTTGGCGGGACTGTACGTATCATACATCCTTAACATATGTAGGAATTCAGGTTTTGTAGTGTTTGAACTTTTTGAAAAACAAACATGATAGTCCTAACTAAGAGCAGAGACATTGAATGTTGTTTGATATTAAATTTAATTTCGCCGAAAGCGAAGGAGCGTTTCCAATTTCTTGGAGTCACGAAATTTGATTATTTTTTTTTTCATCAAAATAAGTGCGAAGTGAGGTTTCACATTATACTAACTTGATTGATGTGTGCTTTTGAACTTTACGAAAATAAAAATTTCCGAGGAGGTTCCTTATGTGAATCAAAATCTTAAAGGAAAAGGAATAATTTATTTTCTTTACAAATAAACATTGTAACTGTTAATTCATTTCAAATTCTAATAAAATTGGTCACAGCAATATGTCCATGTACAAAGTTGTAACCACATCTTAAAACTCAAGCTATTTGTTCCTTTATTGATTAATCTATTTTTTTTTTTTTTTGTAATTGGAACAATACAGAATCTCACTACATTCTTGAGACGATGTACGAACATTGTATTAAGCCTATGAAACAAAAAACATTTCTTTTATGATGTACTTTTTATACAAAGTCATTGAAAACGTACCTGTAATGACAGTAATTGTTTATAAATGAATAGAGTAAATTCCAAGCTAATTAGACCATTACAACGCTGTTCACGTGTAAAAATGAATACAGAAAAAGTCAATTGATTGAGATATCAACCTTTTGAAAGCACTGGAATGAATGAAATTCATTGAACCAACTACCTTAAATGAGTTTTCTGAACGATTTATTATTAGTTTGCTTTATCAATCGCTTGAATGGCACTTTCATTGAATCAATTAACTCACCAATCAGGTTATGTCAGGACACCACTCGACGCTTTTATTGGTGGTACTAACAAACCTGGTTGACAATTAGTTGCAAATGGTTGACAAGATTTTGAAACCAATCAACGAGCAATGAGTCTCATATCCAGCACAATTGTAACTTTCCTATTGCTGTAGTTATGTATTTACATTATGTATTTACGTATTACGATAAAAAGCTTGATTTTCATACTTTGAAATAAGATTTTTTTCATATTGATACGAAAATGTATAGATATTATAAAAAAAAAAATTTTTAAATCGTTTTGAATAAAATGTTTATATATTTGCGTGTCATATGATAAAAGAAATATCCTTTGATTAATCACGTTCTCCGTGAATATTATCTATCTTTTTTTTCTCACTATCGAATATAAACGCCCCTAATTTTTCTTACATGAATCCTATAAATGATTAAATGACATTATACATATTACAGATTTCCCCGAATTTTCTCCAACTTGAATATTATAATTTCTTTCCAAGTTCATTTCTAGGATCATTAGTCGAAATCCGTTAATAACCTCAAGGGCGGAACGGAGAAAGTGTTTCGAAGGTTCACCGTTTGAAGGTTAATACAAAATCATGTTCTCTCATCCTTGTAGCAGTAACGGAACAAAAATCAATGCTCGGTGAACCCGTGTACTTTTATCTAAAATTTTCCGAGGTTTATTTCGCGGATTGCCGGAGGCTGAAATACGCTGGACTGTGGGCACTACGATAGAGCGACTATAGAATGGGGGATCGAGACTAGCCAGCACCACAATTTCATCCTGTCCGGAAGGTATTTCTAATTTTCCGTCGTATTTTTGAGGCACAATTTCACCCTCTCATACTCACACACTCTGACTTCTCCACCGACCATGTTCCCGTTCACCTATCCCCCCTGTTCATAAACACTATTTTCCTCCCCTTTGACCTCGTGCTTTCAACCTCCTTTAAAGCTTTTGCCAACCCTCCCCCTCCTCCATCCACTCATCGTCAGCATCTCTTATTCTCCTTTTTTCGACTCGCAATATACAAACCCGCCAGTAGCAACGCGACCGCACTGAACTAATGGATCCAGCAGCTTTAAGGGAACTACCCCCTCAGCCCGGTGGGAAAAATAAGCGGCCAACCTTGATCCCTCATACGACCTCTATTTTCAATTTTTCACCGAAATAATGATTACATTTTAAAAGACCATTCACCCTCGGTAACTATTGCAAGCCATTTGACTTTATCCTATTATCTTTAACGATGTTGCATGACTCAGGGATTAATGTAAAAGAACCATGCGTTTGGAAATTGTAATCGTGACGCGTTTTAAGCCCATTTTTTGTAGACTAGTGAGCTTTTCATGGATTAATGGGGATATTTTTTTGTGAAAATTAAGCGGTCACATAAGAATTGATGATAGTTTTTGTTGGATGTATAAAATAAATTGTTAATTCTGTAGTGAAGAATTTCTTGCTGACATTTTTTAGGCGACAACAGCATCTGGCTATTCAGATTAACGCTTTTTTCTCGAGAACGAAAAAAATAATCTCAAGTTTTTTTACAAGGTGACTAATTTTTAGAAAAAACACAGTTTGTGCACAAATGAAAATAATTCGGAATATAAAAAAGTACAGCGCGGAAAAACAAAAAAAAACTTTTGTAGATTGTTAAAGTAGTCAGATGATTTTGGCTGCCCGATAAAAATTCTATGTTTAAGAGGACTAATAGCACATATTTTCAAATACAATAACTGCAACCAGACAATTGAGATTCGAAAATTAATATCACTGATTTTGACCTGACACCTCACCCTTAAATTGCTAAAAATTATTTTTCCCCGTTCGGATATTCGATTTAGGAGTATCTGAAGACGTTCAGGCCAAATTTCGATATTATGTATTAGAAAATTCCAAGCGATCGGAATTTTTTAGCTGAGTCCCGAAATATGGAAAATAAAAATGACGAAAAGAATGACCTCCATAGATAATAGAATATGCTATGAATGACCACATCGTTAGGAAAAATTATCCTTAACCTGATGATTGCCGAAAAACATCATCAGATGAGAATTTTACCAAAAACTCTATAAAAAAATCCTTATTGGGAAATCTCAAGGAAAATCGACGTCAATTCTATACTACAACATAGTTTTCGTATCAGCATGCCCGCGCAAAAAAAAAGTATTAAAAGAGTATTAAAAAATTATTTAAAAAAAAGTAATAAGAGTCTCGCGTATTGGACTTTTTAATACTCAGTTTAATACTTTTTTTCGAGACTTGAGTATTAAAAAAAGTATTAGATGGTATAAACTATAAAAAAAAGTATTATCGTACTTTTGGAAAAGAATTTAATACTCACTTGATACTTTTTTTAATACTTAGATCTCTGACCGAAAATATTAAATGAGTATTAAACTCTTTTCCAAAAATACGATTTAATACTTTTTTTGATACTTAATACCATTTAATACTTTTTTAAATACTAGGGTCTCGAAAAAAAGTATTAAACTGCATATTCAAAAGCCCAGTACGCGAGACTTAATACTTTTTTTAAATACTTTTTTAAGACTTTTTTTATTACTCTTTCAATACTTTTTTTCTGCGCGGGTGGTAATATATACTAATTCTCCCCGTGTGTACATCAATTTATACAATTAAATTCCAGGTCAAATATCAGAAATATTGTCCCGCTTCATGACTCGATTTTAAGCACACAAAAAACGTCACCTTCAAGCGCCACCCTCCAAATGGAAAATAAAAGAATGTCATCCAAAAATCAGATGCTACAAAAACGGAATTACAGTGCTTTACCCTCGATTTTAGAGTATCCGAGTTGAAGCCCCCTTGGAAACTCGGCTAGCTCGGCTTACCAGGCAACAACGTACCCCAAGGGTGGCACACATAAAGAGCAAACAATAAACAGTATCCAAACTTGAGACTTTACGATCGTCACTTCTTCTCATAGTTTCTGATATTTTCACGGTAAATAATACTGTGGGTATATGAAACGCGGGGGGTGAGATGGGATATTTTATTTTCCGGTGAAGGGTGAGCGAGAGAGAAAAGTTTTCGTGACCGGCTTAGTCGTGTGCCCAAATGCTCTCAACCCCAGAGCCCCAACCCTTCGACCACCCGGCCTGAAAGAATAGGAAATGGACCACAGACCCTCTTCTACCTCCAAGCGCTATACCAACCATTTTTATTCTCATAATACCGTACTTTCTGCAGACACATATCGTCGAGAAAGTTTTTTTGCTGAAAAAAGGTCCCGCGGCGAGCGAACAAACGGAGTTCACCGAGCCGTTGGTCGTCTACCCGCAGCGATAGTGACACACAGCGTGGCATAGCATTACATGGTAGAAGAACGATATCCGGCAAGCGATTTATCAACCCTGGAGTATTCGCTTAGGGGCTGAAGAGAATTCTTCACAGGTCCCTCATGTCTATGTCTACGAAGAACGACGTGCCTTAGCCAACATGGTTACCAAGGTTTAGATGTCTCTGTCTTGAATGCTGGTAGGAGCAAGACGATGTCAGGCACGCCACGCGGGATCGTTAGCCGGTATTCGCTGAAGGGTAGCACCTCGACAACAAAAAAAACATTTTACTTTTTGTTGATCAACGAAAAAGTAGCACGCAAAGCCATCCTAATGGGAAGATCCTCGATACGCTTGAGGTTGACGTTGTTTCAGGATAACCTACACACATTGAAAATCAATCAAGTACAGTGATCGGTAACAATACTCACGGGGCTCCTACGGACGAAAAAATTGAATCAACTTTTTCTCCTAGAAGGACATTAAGGAATTCATGGAAACATTCAATATGCATAGGATTCGAATCGCTGGAGCTAAGGATTGTAGGAACATTATCTTACATCAAATGATAGCGGACCTTCCAATGAAATCGTGGTTAAGATGAAATACCACTGGCTGCTGTAATGAATTTTATTTTTTCGTTATATTATTGAATAAATTTTACAATGTTTTATGATAATTTATTGTTTCAGTCCATTGATATTTATTATTATAAAGATGTCAAAAACAACGAATTCTCGCAGATAAATAATCATTAAAATAATCGATAGAAGGCAAACACTAGTTGAGATTTCAACGTGAAACATTAAAATCGACCGTATATAAATATAATAAAAAGATGAAAAAAAAAAATCTCTTTTTTTGAGAGAGAGAATTTTTTTCAAAAAGATGAGAATATATATATATATATTCTCATCTTTTTGAAAATTCACAATGTTGAATAGTAGTTGCCGGCCGACACAAATGTCCATGAGATGATAGAGACGATGTGAATACTATTAGCACGTCTGCTCCGCACAACGGTTTAGAGAGAGAATAGTGCCTCGAAACGAAAGCTCCGATAACTATCCTTTTGCCGATTTTCCCCCACACCAGGTACATACGTTCGTATCATATTGAGCGCACTCTATATTATCTTTCCGGCAAAACCATTTTAAATTTGAATGAAAATCTCTTACACTGCCAAAGACGATATAAAAAAACCTTTACGTTCTTCTAATGGGAGTTTTAATTTCTGCATAGGTAAACCTGAGAGAGAGAGAGAGAGAGAGAGAGAATACCTTGGTTCAAACTAGACCATGGCTCGTATAGTAAATTTGGTTGCTATCTACGGGTTTATTAAAATTTTATAACACTTTGCAAGTTGTTCTTTCAATGTTGTGACAGCCCTATATACGCTGATCGCCGAGCATCGAACCCGGATTATTCAGGTACTGAGTAAGGGCGCTAACCACTGCGCTAATAACACCTATATGTTTCTTCCATTCGAATGTCTTCTTATTAATTATCTTCTGAATTAATTATTTTCTTGTGAGCCATAAACAACACACATTTTCGTTTTTTCGAGATGTCGATACGATTAATCGTTCCCGAGATATCATAGGTTCAATGAAAAATGAAAAATATGGCATATTTCGCCAAAAAAAATTTCAAAAAAATTTAAATTCGGTGTATCTATTATAGCCACTGAACCTGATTGTTCAACATTTTTTCGAATTTTTGTTGGGTGGTTGAAGTCATGTGGAGTGCCTCATATAAGAAGACATTCGAATGAAATAAACCTATAGGTGATATTAGCACAGTGGTTAGCGCCCTTACTCAGTACCTGAATAATCCGGGTTCGATGCTCTGTGATCACCACATATTTTCTCTCTCCGATACTTCGCCAATCCGTCCGTAATGCCAATATCTACACTTCCTCAAGCTCTCCGCTTGGTCATTACATGGCGCCAGAAATGACGGGACCAAAAACGTCCCCAATTCGCATTGCACCGATGAAGCAAGCACAAAGACTCCCGCAAAACACAGGCCTGGTACTGATGAGCTGGCACGGGCACACCGCGGAAGTCAACACGGCCGAGGGGAAGGGGTTCGACGTTGGATACAGGTTTCGCGTAGCATCTATGATAATACCACTGCAGTCGCGTAACAGGGAACCTAACTCTGCACTATCGATGAGGACGTCAAGTTCAGTGTGCGGGATGTGTGACAGCCCTACAATGTAAACACTGTTGATAATCTGCCGTGTTAAGCGCCGCTGGTGTACACTTTTCTTTGGTGTTAGTTATTTCCGTGTTAATAGATTCGTTCAGTTCCAGTTCCGAGGTACACCCGTGAGGGTTTTTACCTAGCCCCTCCCCCCAACTTCCCTTCGTATCACTCCCTACCCGCACTTCGCTAAGCTAACCTAACTTCCAATGCGTCCGCAGCTGACTTAGCTACACTGTACCGCATTTGCCGAGGGGACGGGAAAACTGCGGAAAACCCGTACCGGTACAAACGGCCGTGTACACTTCTGACTTCCCGGTGATACACGAAAGTAACTTACTTAAGTATATACACCGAAGCCGCAGAAAAACTGACCTCCCGTTGAGCGGTTGATGAGCCAGCCGGTGCACGGCTAAGCGGTCACCCATCCAAGTTATGGCCGCAAACAATGCTGCTTAACTCGGGGGAACGCCAGAGCCGTACACGGACCGCACAACCACCAGTGTCGGTTTTTATATTTCTGTATTAATAGTACCACCACTTGTCATGGTGGAAAAATTAACACCGGCAGTATCGTAAAGTTATCCGCGTGTTGATTTTAATTTTTGACACCGATTTTGGGTTTTTTGGTTTGACACTATGGTGGTTGCTGGTGATGAATTGATGCCCTGTGCCACCGGCGCGTATGTGGTAGGGAGTCAAGACAGTGCTCGGAATCAGTCGATAATGGAATCCCCAGCGTGAGAGTGTGATTCTTGTTTGGCACAAATTAACATAGAATTATTTCGAAATATGTGTTCGAAGTGAATGTGAAAAATGGAAGCGAGCTATTATTATTATCCAGTACTCGATGTAACAATGAAAGAAGAAAAATTTAATGTAATATGAAAAAAAAAAAACTTTTTTTTTTAGTTATCGATATAGGAGGTTTGAAACATAAATGACCATATGTTCTTAATCAAACATACGACAGTATTGATACGTATATTATACCAAAATATGCCATATTTTGAATTAAAAGAATGTTTGAAATACTTTTTATTGAAAAATTTACTTACGTCTGTTGCTAAAATAAAAAATGTAACACCATTATAGTGTTAAAATTTCAAGACCCCTACAGTAATAAGTGTTAACACTGTGCTGGTGTAGATGGTAACGTTGCAAGCAGTGCTAAATCGGTGACGATATTTTTTAACACTGCTCCCTTAACATCGCTCGTTATCACCGAAATGGGTGTGAACTTATATTAGGGTGGTCGTTAATTTCGGTGTTAAGCGATTTTGTTCGAGACGCCTCTTTTCATTTTGTTCGAAATAAATTGAAAAAAATCTGTTTGAAATTTGAGAGCTCTATCTCGACGCGAAAACGTGCCTGTAAGCACAAACATTTTCCCGTTCAAATAACATGGGGGTTTTGGCACAATTACTTTCAATTTTTTTCCCGAGGCTTACAAAAACGGAAGAAATTCAAATACTGCACGAATTGTACGTCAAGTAGTTGTACTTTCTACATAAATTTTAATGACGATCTCATCATTACATTCAACACACTCAAGCTACTAAAGTCATTAAAGCCGGCAAGAGCCTTTTTTTATAACTGACTTCGAGCTCTTCTCATTCGGATACTTAACGTGCAAAATAATTCGAAAAAGCTCAACATTATGTCTTAAGGGTTGCTTTTTTTGATAGTGCCAATAAGAAATTTTGGAAAAAATCGTTTGATCACAAAAATATGGTTTTTTTGAAAAGTAATATAATTTCTTGAACATTTTTTTTCACGCTAAGTGACTTTTCAGGACCTTTTAGCTTTGCTATAGAGGTTAAAACCATTTGGATCATATTGTTATCGTCTGAACTTGTCGACTTATTTCTGTGCCCTGGCCCTGCATGTGCAGGGCCAACTTTACACTTTCGGTGCTGATATTTCTGTATAAGAGTGCAATTTCGCATGCGAAATCAGAACGCTAGCATTTCAGTATAATGAGTTGATTTCTATGAACCATTTTAACATATATCCTGATCCTCTATGTTCCAAAAAGACAACGAAAGAAAGCATAGTAAAAATCCATCGGTCCAGGCTCGGCAACCCATCATGTATAAAAACGAAAGCGTATTTTGATGGAACAAAAGTGAAAAATATACATGCGCCCCTTTGGCATCCGGCAGAGAATGAGCGGTCCAGTGGACCATCTGCTTCCTTTTATTGCAGGACGGTTCGTACATAGTTTCAGGAAACCGGAGAACACACAGCGAGCAAAGGTAACGGTGACATTTTCGGACCAAGCTCTCGTACCGCAGCGCCAAAAGCGCGTGGGTCTTCCGTAGTACACACAAAAAAAAAGCTTTCCCACGAATATGGATAGAGGCGCGCAAAATTCGTGGAAGGTGGCCACACAAACGCTCGTTTCTATGTTAGTTTGGTGCTGCACGCGAAAGTAAAGGCAAAATTCCTGCGCCTCTGTCCCATTGCTGAACCGAGATACAAGACTGCAATGGGGATCTCGTAGCAATGCTACAACACTGGTCGTTCGCGTGTACAACTTTCGCGCTTTGGCTCTCGGCGGTGTCGCGAAAAAGGGAAAGAAAGTTTGAGAAATAAAACGAAGATGGAGAGAGAGAGAAGGCAGCTTTTAGTGCGCCTCGGGGAATATACACAGACAGCGAGCAGCTGAAGCAGAAGAAGAAGTAGAAGTAGAGTAACTCGAGGCAAACAAGGTGGCGTAGAAACGTAGAAAAAGATGAAAAGAGAAAGAAGATGGTACGAAAAAAAAACGATAGATATAGATAGGGGAAAAAAAACTCGCGAGAACGGGATGTTACGTGCGAGAGGAGTGAGACGAACAAAGTTTTAAATCGTCGCTAGACTAGCCCGAGGCTTTGCAGAGGTTAAACGTTACAGTGATTGGCCCTTGAAAATGTCGGAGTTCTGTACTTCCGGAAATCTTCCTGCTGTTTGTACGAAAATTGGCATTTTTGTTGCTTCGATTCAACTTTTGCAGGGATGCACTTCCGGTTAGCTCAAGAAATTTTCCACCAGAGTTAGGGAACCACGAAGGTTTTTTTTTTCAAGAGAAAAATGTCTTGATAAAAATTTTTACTCCTGTGAAAATTGATTCAAAAGGGCGAAACTTTAACCTTAGTTTCTGATCAATTTCCTCTGTTTACAGAGTCATCTCTATAAGTAGGAGTGCTAAAAAACGTTGATTCGTGGGTAGAGAAAGCTTTGTGAAAGATGGAGATTAATAAAATAGCAATTTGCACGGTTTGAAGGCACGGTTGTATTTTGAATGATAATTTCCATAACTTTTTTAGCCAGTTTTACTGTTTTATTACATGCAAAAAATGAGAAAAGAGAAATATTGCGAACAAAAATAGATAGCACTGAATTACTACACGAATGGTAACAGATTTTTAAAAACGCGTTTTGTATCGCAGTAAGTTTATTTCAAATAGTTGATTTTTTCGTTCCGACATAAATGGATTAAGTCTCGACTCATATAAAGAAAACGTCGCATTATATATAAAATGATTCGTAAAAGTTGCTGAATAACAAACAAACGACTTGTGTATACCTTGTTTACAAAGGCGGAACTCGCTTCAGCACCTCTTTTATCTTCAGTATCTTTTACTTCTACTCAAGAGATATAGTCGTTTATCTCTTATTTCAATTCTTTGTTCGTGAGTACTTGCATCCCAGTTCAATGCTTAATGCGCTTCCTGTTACTTTTTTTATTTCCGTCAGAATTTACATCAGTCAGAGTGCTAAGTATTTTTATCCTGCCATTAGGAAACAAAAAAAATGCTTTAAAGAGAAGCCACTCGGAAGCTTACAATAAAAATAGAGAGAGACAGGAAGATAGACTAATTAATGCAGTCAATATTTATGATTTTCTCCTGTAATTTGTATAAATGACGAGACCGAGATGCAAATGCAGGAATATTGATTTTACAATTGATGCATAAAAAATCCGCGGGATGACAACGAAATTTTAACGACAATATTGACAAATTTACTTAGTGCTAATACATGGGTCAACTCTGCTCTCTGGTGAATATTTATTGTCTAGAGTGGCGCAAACTAATATTTGCATACGTGATTTATTTTTCTCATCATATAAATACAAATTTTTACCGTAATGAATATCAGTTATTTATAACTGGTTTCGCAACAGTTTTCATACTAATGACATTGATATTGGTTTTGGAAGTAAAAAAGCGGACCACACAGAGAAAAATACGATGAAAAAATGGCGATGGAGACAATTATTATTCAAACACTAGTCCTTTTCTGGCGACACACTTAATTATTATAATTTATTTATCACTGTAGACCTACAGCGTGGATGCTCGTACCTATGTATCTTTTTATATTAATGCGATGTAACGATGCTACATTAATTATCTATGAACTGAGAGCATTTAATTCATGTTTATTTTAACCCGATTTTTATCACATTTTTTCCCTGAATGCAAAAGAAGTTATATTTTTTTCCGTTGTACGGATATTCATATCTCCGACAACATTTTTTTTTTTGACATGAGATACTTTTCAACTCCAACCAAATACTCACTAATTGCAATGGTTGGTCATACAAAATTCTTCTTGGTGGAATTTTTTATCAAGTTCTTAGTAGCATTTTCAAATATGTTGATCGTATCAGTAATTTAACTATTCAACTAATATCTTGATATATTTTTCTCGTATCATTTTAATTTAATTTATAACGTACTATAACATTTTAACCCAACTTCTTCGTTACATTAACATTTTTCCTTGTAAATATTTGCAATATTACAGTTATAAATAACTCACGACTTTTCAGCATCAGCAAGAACAATAAAAGACTTGGAAAAAAAATGAACCCTGCGAGTCCTCAAGGATACGGAAGTTGACTCTCCGCGTTTTCTACCTACATTCAAAAGTGTACTTAGCTCTCAAAAACGCTTCGTTTTGGAGTATCACGCGCACTCTGCAAAAAGTAGGTTCCAAGTGATAAATCCCATGGGCGACCTGCGACAACCGGGATTCCCCGCAGCGTTTTGGTCTAGTTACCACTCTGGAATAGTGGAAGGGTCGAATGTGAGAGTAGAGCGAATGGGAGAACGTGCGGTGTTGCAGAGAGAGAGAGAGAGAGAGAGAGAGACAGGGAGAGATCAGCAGGGCTACCTCTCGAGCGACGAAATATTACCTTGTTCCCCGCGAAGAAGGATATCCTCGAATAATTTCGTGACGTACGAGCAGGCGGGTCTCTCGTCCCAACGTTCAGCGTTGTTACGAGCGAGCGAGTACGAAGTACAGAGCGGGACACGGCAAGTGTCCTCGGATAACGTTGCGATCACGTACAGAAATTACGAGTGGAGGGAACGGAGCATGTGGAAGAGGAGGAATAATAATACTGCGAAACTATACAGATATAAAGTTTCGAAAATTTACCCAACCTAATCACCGGAGCGTTCATACACAAGTCTAAAAGGGGAAGGCTGCTTACTAACTTTTGTAAGCATTAATAGAAATGAGGGAAGTTGTGACTCATTTATATTAATTCTCTCGATGCTTTAGTAACCCTTCAAGTCCAATGGTTTTTTTACGCTGAAAACAGCATTTTCCCTCTCAATCCAGAAAAGTGCAGTTTTCGCATTACAGTTTTCCGACATCGTGCTGAAAAGTTTCGTTCAACACTCGGGAAGAACTTTTTTTTAGCGCGAATGATTCTTGTACAAACTAGAGATGAGTAGTATATGTCTATACAGATGCAAAAAAGATTCGGAAATTTACCTAACTTAATCATCGCAGCGTTCATACACAAGTCTGAAAGGGAAGGCTGCTTACTAACTTTTATAAGCATTAATAGAAATGAAGAAGTTGTTGACTCATTTCTATTAATTCTCTTGATGCTTTGGTAATCCTTCAAGTCCAATGATTTTTTTTACACTGAAAACAGCATTTTCCCCCTCAATCCAGAAAAGTGCAGTTTTCGCAAGCAAAAATTACAGTTTTCCGACATCGTACTGAAAAGTTTCAGCCAACACTCGGGAAGAACTTTTTTTTAGCGCGTATGATTCTTGTACAAGCTAGAGATGAGTAGTATATGTCTATACAGATGCAAAAAAGATTCGGAAATTTACTTAACTCAATGACCGGAGCGTTCATACACAAGTCTGAAAGGGGAAGGGTGCTTACTAACTTTTGTAAGCATTAATAGAAATGAGGGAAGTTGTGACTCATTTCTATTAATTCTCTCGATGCTTCAGTAACCCTTCAAGTCCAATGATTTTGTTTACACTGGAAACAGCATTTTCCCCCTCAATCCAGAAAAATGCAGTTTTCGCAAGCAAAAATTACAGTTTTCCGACATCGTCCTGAAAAGTTTCGTTCGCCACTCGGGAAGAACTTTTTTTTAGCGCGCATGATTCTTGTACAAACTAGAGATGAGTAGTATACGTCTATACACATGCAAAAAAGATTCGGAAATTTGCCTAACTTAATCACCGCAGCGTTCATACACAAGTCAGAAAGAGGAACGCTTCTTACCAACCTTTGTTAGTATTAATAGAAATGAGGGGAGTTGTAACTCCCCTAATTTCTGTTTATTGTTTTGATGCTCCAGTAACCCATTAAGCCCAACGGTTTTTTATACTGAAAAAATCATTTTTTACCTTTAATCCGGAAAAGTGTAGTTTTCGCACGCGAACATTACAGGTTTCAAACGTCATACCGAAAAGTTTTGTTCATCACTCAAAAGAAAAACTTTTTCCAGCAAGTATAATTCTAACAAACTGAAGATGAGTACTATAAATCTACACAGGCAACAAAGTTTCGAAAATATACCTTACTTAATCACAGAAGCGTTTATACACAAGTCAAAAACGAGGACGCTGCTTACTTACTTTCGTTAGTATTAATAGAAATAAGGGGAGTTATTACTTGAATTATTTGACTAACTAATGATGTAAATATGTGCCAAGAATAAACGAAAAGACATTATAACAGTGCTTTTCTCACGAACATAAATTATATGGAATTAATTACTCAAATTTAATTGAATTTAAACATTGAGACATTTTTTGGAGAGCAGTAAAATTTTTAGTATTTCACCTGATTTAGCTGTGTGAGCTTACTTCATGTACAATAACATGTATTACTAATTTGCACGGGCCAAGTGTCACTCCATCCTACGAGCCGAGCAATGGTGCCTGGATTGATTCTATGTTTAACATAAAGTTTGTTCCAATTAAATCCACGGTAAATTTAATCAGTGGACGTTGGAATATAATATCGATTTAATAATGGCGATATGCTACATTGGTGATGGCCACGCTACCACGTGTTTACTCAGTATTTTTTTAATTGAACCATTGGGTAATCCGCCAAACGCGCTTTTCATTCATCCATTTATTCATCAAATTTAGACAATTTGATTGAATTTAATTTGACTCTGTTGTGCCATACATTAGTATACGTAGTTACAGATAAGTTTTCCTGAGGGGGAACGGGAGGCGTGTTCTCCAATGCATAACACCCTCATCCTTCTCAAACACCGATAAATGAATTAATGTTCCATGCTTGGAATAGCTTCTAGTCAACGTCGACTAACAGTTTCCAGCTCTAAGTTCACTTGCAAAATCCAAGTTTGGACTATACTCAGCGCGTATACGCGAGACTCCATACTAACGATGACTATGGAATCTCCCGAGGGAACTGCGAGTAGCTACATACTGATTTCGAATCAAATGTGATTGTCGTGAGAATTCTGCGATGAACGCTACTCTACCTAAAGTTGGGACTGTAATATAGCAAAGTAATCCCACGCTACGTTAATTAAGTTTCTGGACATTTCATCATTGACAAGGGCACAACATAAAATTACTTCCAAAGGTGGATAAGGTAAGGTAAGGTAAATTAAAGGTAGGTTTAATGACGTATGTCAAAAGAATGATGAAAGAACTTTAGAGTTCATTCAGATTTGCTATATAAAATTAGTAAATCTTTAGAAAAACAAAATTCTCATTAATTTTACCTAATTATTTTGTAATGCAGTAGAAATAGTACTTTAGTTGGTGACATAAAAGTGAATAAAGTTACATAAAGCTGCAATTCAATCATTGGGACCATCAAAACGTTAACACTAATGCAATGGGAACGATATCACTTTATTTTTATTTCCGGTTTTACAGGAAATAAAAATGAAACATTCGTACCCACAGAAATACCCCGGAAGGTCCGTTTTTTTTTAAAGCTGATCGTTGTAGGCGAAAGGTGTCAATAATTTCGTCGCACGAATATAATAAAATTCCAGGCAATCGAATTTTATGAAATCTCGTCGTACATAAAATGATAAATGATGCACTTTTTCAAAAGCGTGAAAATCTATTCACTGGAATGCGTAGAACTTGTTTCTATAATGGATCTCACACCGAGAGAATAGATTTCATTGATTTACAGTTTCAATACTATCGTTCTATTAAATGATCTCAAATTTGATGAAAATCAGTTGATATTTAATCAAAGAAATCGTGTCTGTTTATGCTTTGATTTCACTAGGATGCTGCTGCACTTCCGGCACCAAAGCTCCGAATTTTGAGATCTATTTTTTCCTTAACTACTCGGCCGATCAAGCTCAAATTTGGAGAGAAATGCGCTAAAGTCAGGACTCCTTAAAACTCGAAGCCATTTGCTCGGGAGAACCAGAAAACAAAAAAGTGAGTGCGAGAGACAACCCTGTAAGTGTTGAACCTGGGACGATGAAATTCCCATCACTTGCTACCATTAAGTATATCTTTTTAATGAATCAAGGAGGACGTTTTTTTTTAAACATTTGAAAACTTCCCTCTAAATACATGAAACTCGTTCTTTATTATATGCGCACTAAGTAAATGTTTCTTTACAGACAATGAAATATTCTTTTCGAAATTTAAGTACACTATTTCATTGAAATCAAAGGAATATTTCGTCGAAATCAATAAAGACAGAATCAAACCACCTATTTTTTTTTTGTGTCGATAGAACCTTTTTTCTCGGTACACGGACCTAATTCGACACAAGCAGCTGAACGAAGACCCAACGCGCGACAAGAACTTAAATTCAATTAACACAATACCAATTTGACTCAGCAAAACTGTACCACTGCGTAGGTGGACACTACAATACCGTATCATCAATCAACTGACCGCATAAATAGTCCGCCGTGCACGGAGAGAAATAAGTGCAAAATTATATATAATAAAAAATAACAAAATTGGTTGTGAGAACCAACTATTCGGTGTCACAACCAATCACTTGGACGTCACAACCAACCGATTGAACATTACAAGCAACGTATTGGGTGTGATACCTAATAATTGGTTCTCACAAGCAATTTTGTCGCTTAGAGCTTACTTATCCATAGCGGGTTAGAGCAACCATTTATTTCTTTTCGTGTGGCGCAACTGGACAGAGAAAAATTCAACCATGGTTCAACTAAATACGCCCAGATTGTACTGTGGCTCAACTTGACGTGACAAAGCTATGCTAACGATCAACTAAGCGTAGACCCAACTCAACACAGGTTGGGCAGTTGGTATGTAGGTTTGAGAACAACAGAACACGCATGATTTATCCTATGTATCCACACGGAAAAAAATGCTTGGTTAGAGCAACCAAGCGCTTGGTTATATCTACGCCAGCCGATTAATTGGTCAGGCCAACCAAGTTATTGGTCAGCGCCACCAAGCTCATCGTAACACAAGCAGAAACTTGGTTGGCATAACCAACACTTTGATTGGTCTAACCAATAAATCGGCTGGCGCGTATTTAACCAAGCGGTTAGCTGTTTCAATCAAGTTTTTTTCTTCCTCGCACTATGACGCGTGTCCAATGTTGATCAGTTTATCACTTTTATCAATACATCAGCTGCGCCATATCCTGATTACTTAACGCCCAGCCTATGTCGAGACGGATTGTGTTCAGTTAAACCATAGGACAGTTTTGCTCTGTCCAGTCGAGTCATAGGACAGTTTGACTGCGTCCCGTTGAGCCATGGGACAGTTTTGCTCTGTCCAGTCGAGTCATAGGACAGTTTGACTGTGTCCAGTTGAGCCATGGGACAGTTTTGCTCTGTCCAGTTGAGCCATGGTACAGTTTTACTATGTCCAGTTAAGTCATGGGACAGTCGTGTTGTGTGACGTTGAGCCATGGGACAGTTTTGCTCTGTTCAGTTGAGTCATGGGACAGTTTTACTGTGTTCAGTTGAGTCATGGGACAGTCGTGTTGTGTGCAGTCCAGTCACGGGTCAGTTTTACTGTGTTTACTAAACATAAACATGGGACAGTTTTGCTGTCGATTTGGTGGTGCAGAATTGTGCTGTGTGCCGTTGAACCATGGCACAATTCTAATGTTTTTCGATATCGAGTCGAGCCACGGTAAAGTTTTGCTGTATCAACATAGTGATGTATCTAGTTTTTATCGAGTTTTGTCGAGTCGGGTCGGTGTTGACTTGGAATCTGTAGAAACGTTAGAAACTACCAACGAAAGCTGAATAATGTGCTTGCATTCATGACTTTTGATGAAAAAAATTCACTTACGAACTGTACGGAGTACCGTTCTGTTATGGGATATTTATTTCAGGTGGCCACCAAAAGCGAGAAGAGTACGTGAAAAAACAAAAGTTAAAGTTGAGATATAATTAGTGCAAAACCTGCGCAGTTAATAGCTTTCGAATGGTTCGTATGTTGTTCACGAAAGCCGTTCTTTATCATCCGTACATTATTATTATGGCTTCAAGTAGGTACATTTACCGCAAACTCCATTTATGTATGCGGTGAGATCTCTTTTTCCATAAGCCCGTTGTTAAAATCTCCATCTTTGACCCCAATTATCTTTTAAACGGCGCGGTCAAGTCCCGTTTTGTTAGGCTCAGCCCATGCGGAAAAACGCACTCTTGAGATAAAGAAAATTACGTGTTCACTGCTCAACGAACCTAAAATAATATGAAGAAAAAAAATTCTCAACTGAGATAACCAAAAATACAATGGTTAACTTTTTCGCTCGTTTTTCCAAGCTGGACTTCCGTCATGAAAAGAATAACTTAATAATCGTTTCGCATATTCCAATTTTGTGAACCATGTTTTTTTCAGATTTGATTGGATTAGATAGATTTTTTAGGTCTTAAAATAAATCCAGACATCGAAAAATACATGATCAAGCCTAATAAGAAACTTAAATAAATTCAGAAAGTTCTGTACAATGATACGACCAACTTTCTTCAACTCTATTATACACATATATCTCTAAGAGAACAATGTTTTTATGGTCACTGCCGCAATAAATAATGTACTATGTCATGTACAATTCAATTATGACACGAGTAAACTAATATATGATAATTACACGAGGGTCTTATCACACCTGTCTAATCAACAAAAACCAAAAATATGCACACTGTAACCTCAAAATAAAAATAAAATGGTTTCTCATCACCATCAAACCCACTATATTCATCACAGTATCCCGTGAATTTTTGTCAGTGCAAAAATAAAAATAAATGCGTAAACAGGCAGAATACGCGAAAGAAGTTTACAGAAAAAAAATGTACGATCAAATGGAACAACAGAACAAAAATACATTAACTACAAGGACTTCGTTAAGAAGGCATAAATAACCCCGTCGAGGTTATCTATTAATCAGCCACTAGTTATTGTGAATTTTAATGAATTATTATATTAAATCAGAGTGATTAATTTTGAGCGGCTGACGGTTTGTTGAGAGAAAGATTTTTAATAAATAACAACCAGTAAATCTTGCAATTTTTTTTAATGATTCTTTTTTTTTTTTGTTAAGAAAACAGGGTCAGACCTTGTGAGAGTCGAGAGCTGGTAGAAAGAGATCGAGAAGACGAGAGGGTGTGAGAGTTATAACAGAAACTCGATAATTTAAGTGATTTATTACACGACCTGTTCATAAGGTTTTTTTCATGTTTCCATTTTTTATTTCCTTCATTTTTTCTACTTTTCTCATCACTGAAAAGTATCACCGAAGCTTCAAATAATGATGAATGATCATCTGATCTCTTTCCTCTTGCTTCTGTCTCGAGAGTTTAAAAGAAGCGACGAGTTCACGATGTTCACGCCCGGTCGATCTCACCTTCCGCAATATAATACGCACTTGGAGGAGCCTGAACAAACTTCTCGAATTTCGTGCTCTAGGGGATTAAGGGAGCAACGATGCACCGGAGCATTATCGCCTCTGCAACTCTAGGTAACGCTGCTCAAATTTGTTCCAACATTATTAATATTGTTATCACTTTCCGGCGAAACTTAGCATCCTAATTGAACTCACCGGTGTGTTTCAGAACTATGTCATTTCCCCAAACCACCGTGTCAGCACCAAAAACATATTCATACACAGTCCTTAGTCATTTAAAATCCATGAATTTTTCACCACCGTCAAAATCAAGCACAAGCAATTATAATTCATAACAAAGTCTCAATTGATAAACAAATAACAAAACAAAATCCTTTAAAAAAAGGCGAATAAACTTTCACCCACGCACTTGAAAGATAAACTCTCGAATGTATTATCGTGTCCTTATTATCAATAAACAAATATTATATTATCATCCAGCAATAATCCTCCAATCATGCACCACAAATTGCACGATTTACAAAACTTGAAAATTTCTACATTTTTTTAACTGTGGATAAAAACTAAATAAAAACTTTTGTTTAACGTTACACAACATAACTGATGTCATAATTTTTCGTGGAAATTAACGAAGATCCATTGCTTGATTCTTATTCAATTTTTGTTATTGTGTAAAAAAAAATTATCTTATTTCTCGTTCGCCTTTTCGGCGATATCGGGGAGAAGAACGAGATGAACGCTTCTCGGAGACCGTGCGCGCCGAGAACCGGGCGGTGACTGAATCCGTGCACCATCCGTCTCCCTCTCGCGGGTGTCTCCCTCTCGCAAGCTCGGAAGTTCGGCTGTTCGGTCGCCACCCACACCTCCACTACTACTAGAAGTAGTAGTAGTAGTAGTAGTAGGACTGCTGCTGGTGGTACTCGCCTCTAGCATTGCCTCTCTATCCCGGCATCTTCGTATTTCTCTGTTGCTCCCGAAGCCACTCTTATTCCCACAGCAGCACAACCACGACCTCCGCGTACCATCTTTCTCTCTCTCTCTTTGTCGCGTGTAAGCCCTCTCTCAGCTTTCCCACTCTGTGCCCCCCACTCAACCAACTTCTTCTCTGCCACTCGCTCATTCTCTCTGACCTTTTCCTTCTCCCTCGATTTTCTTCAGTTTCGCCGTATTGCCATCCTGCCTTCTCACGCAACCACCTTTCGAGTCCTTGCCATACTTCTAGAAACATTCCTGGGAAACCCGTGAAGAAGTCTTATCAGGGTTTTGCCAAGGGCCTGATTAATTTTCCCTAATTATATCAGAGGTCTTATGTGGAAGCCTTATAGGGTTTCCTAGAGAACGTTCACGCTTTTTTTCCGGGGCCTTTGAAGGCTTATTATTAGGGGCCTTTAAAGGCTGCCCCATTAAGTCCTTACTAAAATAATAAAAAAATTTAAATGAAAAATATATATTTGTTATTATTTATTTGAGTAATGTTGCACTTTTAATAAGATATTTCGTCTTTCTCTACACGATGGTACATATTAATCGCTGAAAAAACATATTACTTTTTTTTTCTACATGGACGGGAATCGAACCTAGAATCCTCCGGATGGTTTAGTTGCGCAGGGCCTTAGCTCTCTCGGCCATTCAAATCACATGAATATGCAATTTTTTTGTCTATTTGAATGACTGTAATATGAAATATAAAATAAAATTAATGTAATATAGTCAGAACTTGATAGATTCACATAACTGCGTCTGATGTGTAAAAATAAAAGCACATTCAGTAATTTTTTTACAGAAATTGGTTATATCGAATAGAGTTGTTTTATTGTTTGCGCGAATTAGTTCGTTTGTATTTAGGTGCGTGACTGTCTGACTGACCTGAGGGCCAGTATTAGAATGGGTGACCACCTGGCTGACTTTGGCAGTCATTAGTTGGATGGGTGACCACTAACTTTGCCATTCAAACCTCGGATTGCCATATAAGACCCTTATCTGGCAAATTTATTATTGATTTGTTTACATTATGCCATGATTAAGTCTGACTGGGCCTCCAATTAATTAACTTATCAAGGCCTTATTAAGCTTCAACATGGCCTTATGAGATCCTTATTTGGAAAAATTATGATTAATTCGTTTACGCGGTATCGTAATGAAGCGTGACCGGGCCCTTAAGGGATTACCCTATCAAATCCTTCGCCATGGAAACCTAGAAATACCTTATCAGGGCCTTACTTGAGAGTGATATGGAAAACCCTTTTAGGGTGTCCACATTAAAGCCTGAAAGGGCCCTAGTTTATCTTAGGGCATCCCTGATAGCTTTCTTCACGGGAAAAGTGAAACCAGACGAATTGTCTGACGGTGGGCGCTTCAAAATTTGGGCTTACAACGCAACCAAAACGCTATACCGAAGGACAAATGTCCAACCTACACCATTTACGAAATATTACAGATACTATCTTACGAGAACCAACAATAATAAACAATTCTCCATTTAACCTACTCCGACTAAATATAAACACTAAAGACAATTGCTCCATACACCACGATTGATACCGATGGAACTGTTAAAAACCAAAATCCCGAGCTGAAGGACTTCGGTCGATGGCTCGTTAGCAATTTATATATCTACATACTGTATCCAAACATTTTGTACTGTCAAACCATAACTATGTTAATAACCGTGTAAATTGTTAATAAACTACGTATGACTACTACTACTACTCAAAATTTACCTTCGCAATGATAATTCAAAGACCCAAAAAAAATTTATTTGGACTTTATACTAAGGTGGACAAAAAATATAATGACGAAGACAAAATGTGTCTACGTTACAATATTCTTTAATAGGAAGGACAACGCAATCGAAAAATTCTGACGTGTGCCCTATTCAGAAGGGTGAATGTTGAGTACAATCAATTAAAACATAGTACAGTCACTATTTTTCAAATGATTTTTAGGTGGTACGTAACATCTTTGTAAATAACAAATTTCGTGAATTTTTATTGTTATTTTAATATGTGATTTAACTTTTTTCAATTCATTTTTTCTAAGTGCACTGTGTACAAAGATCATTGAATAATGGAATGCGAACGACTAAATGATTTCAAGTTACAAAATATCTTGTGGGAGGACGACACAGTGAAAAAAATCTATAAAGTATCTTATTTGAGCCACGTGAAATGTATGTGGTAACTTTACCGGGTTTTTACTATTCCGTGATCTGTTTGAAAATGAACGATTTCGTGAGGAGATTTATGAACTTCATAAAAAAATATTTAAAATGTATAATTTTTTCATGAGCACGTAGACTGAGATGATTAAGAATGTAACGTCAACGTCTAAATGGAGAATATTCGCGTTAAAAAACACTTTGTTGAACAGCGACAGATTTTTAAAAATTGGAAAAGTATCTGATTCAGAAATTTGACCGGTAAGGATTTTACCGTGTTCTTACTGTCACGTGACCAGTCTGAAAATAAAGAATTCTGTCACGTAGATTCACCCGCCATTAACAAAAATTTAATCAGCATCGGAAGATCACGAAGTACCGGTAGAAGAAGTAAAAGACCAACTGGTCCAGCCACATCGGAGTTTGTGATTTCATTAAAAATTACTTTTTCATTTTATCTGCAATGGCGAAAGGAACTACAGGGAATATATTTGGAGAGGCTTTTGGGAAGATGGAGAAGGTGGTTTAGCGAGGAAAATAAACGAATCGACTAACGTTTATTTTCAAACTATTTTTGAGAATATGTTTAATAAATCAATAAACGCGTGAGATTAAAGAGATTTACGGATTTGCTTCCACAGTATCGCAATTCAGAGTAAAGTTCTTAGTACAAACTTCACCGACCTAGAAACTAAACTACACGGGTATTTTCGAGATACTAAAATTCGCGTCGTCGCAATATATAATTTTCCACTAGAACTTCATGCTGGTAATTGTTTCTGGCATAATACAGTGCCATTGTCTGCATATTTATACCCTGAAATACTCAAGCTACTGATATTACACAGTAATTATCAATGAAAATAATTTATTTATATATTTCGATATTAAATATGCATGACGTCAACATATCGACCCGCCGTCGTTGTTTCAAATGCTGACCTCGATATGTCTACATTATTCTAAACCCTCCTTCGCCCTCTGCTTCACTATATACATGGTAATTAATGTTATTACTGTTAATTACGAATAAATAATAATAATGACAAACTTTCACGACTTTTCAATTTATTCAATACCAGACCTCGATATTAAAATATTCAATTAAAACTGTATGTTAATCTTAATAATGTATATTAATATTCTGTAGGACACTCAACAATTAATGTATTAAAATAAATAAAATTAAAAACAAATTAAGATTTCGAAGATTTCGTCGCATGAAAATTTTTAAGTTATTCCGTTCGAATCTAACTTTGTCAATTCGGAAAGCTATGTCTTTATTATGCAACTAACACTCTTCATATTGCAATTTCGAAATTTAGATACGTTACTCAAACTTCTTACGTACAATATGTTGCGTCATAAGAAAACCCATCTAAGTTTCAAAGCTTTCCAAGCATTTCAATGGCGTAAAGTTTTCAAAGATTTCTCTCTCATGAAAAATTCTTTAAATTTTAATTTGAAAAAAAAAATTCAAATAATAAATATTGCTCGATAAGTTTTGTCAAATTTAAGAGTAAAAAAAAAGTATAAAAATTTGCGATTTAACATAAAGATAAAATTGAAAAAATTCAATAGACTCAAGTTAGATTAAAAATAAAAATCAATTGAAAAAAAAATTAACTAAACACATTGTACCACCTATAATTTAGAGAAGAAGGAAAAGCTACATTCGGATGTCGGAAGAATTATTGTTATGTTCAATTGACCAATTCGTTTATCATTTTTATTCCAACGATTATCTCCGGAAAGAGTGAAAAATTCGGAAGCCCATAAATTCACCATAGCTCTTTGCTATGGTGAATAGACAGATGCTTTTAGCACAGGGCAAGAAAATCTTTGTTTAAGGGTTCAAAAATATATATATTTTTTAATAACATCAGCCCATAAACAAGTGAGATATCTGTCAATAAATATCAGCAATTTGAATCAGTCTCCCGTCCCTTAAGCGATTCGCCCTGTGTGTAAATACCTTTTTTACATTAGTCAAACTCACCCTTGGTCTACATCGAATTGCTTTACCTACCCCTATTCATTTCTCGCGCCGACTATCATTTGCCATATTTTGTTAAATCACTTACAAGAAGTCATAAGAACAAAAATTCTGTAAATGAGACACCTCATTTGGAAAATCTTCAATTAAAACTTCATTGAATACATAAAAAACATTACAATTTTGCAATTTCGGAAAGACATACAATGCCCCAGATTGTTGTGAGGTGTAAAGGAAACATTTTCACTTGTCGTAACTTTCAGATCTGGCGAGTAAACGAATTTCAGTGTTCGACGTCGTATTTTATTTGTCGAAAAGTACATTCCGGATTAAATTTAGAACTTTTTGATTTAAGCCGTCATGAAAAAGCTATGAATTTGACTGAGTAAATAAATTGTTCTTTATTAAAAAATCACTACACAATTGGTTACAGTAAATCTAATTCTCACTGCATCCAGAATCGCTATATTCAATCCAGAATGCACCCTTCGCCAATTAAAATAACACATCGAACACTACAAGTGGTTCAGTTTGAAAGCTACGACAAGTAAAACATGTTACTTTTGACCTCACACATTTTTTCTACAATGTACGTCGTTACAAAATTGCAGAATTACGATGTTTGTTATGTTCACAATAATGTATAAGTGAACAATTTTTCAAAAGCAACATATCATTTCAAAAAATTAGTTAATCATGACCTTTCTTAGGTGATTTGGTCCCCTTGATGGCATGACCCGATAAACGGGTCAGACATTGGTCAATGAATATCAATATCATCAATTTAGATCTGTCGCTCGTACCTCAAGCGTTTCACATAGACTGAAAATAACCGTTTTTTTTTTTTTCAATCAGCCAAAGTAACATAGAAAGCCGCTTGGTGGATGGTGACAGGTTTACAAAGGCTGTCGATCAGCTGAGGGCCGGCAGGAAGCCCGCAATAAACATTTCCGGTCTGATCCTACTATACCGTATTTCCCCACTCACTCCTATCCTTCTGGCTCTCTTTCTCTTTTCTCCCGCTCTCCTTCTTTCTCTCTGTCTCCCTCCCTCTCATCCCCCAGCACCCTCTGCGGGTACTCGAGCATTTGCGCCTCTCACGCTTACCGAGCTTCGCGTACGTCTTCGTCGTGAGCAGTGAACTTCCATGCCTCACCGACACACAGACAAAATCGCGCAAGTGAAGGTACAGCGCCACATTCTATCGCGCCCTCTTTGTCGTTCTTGGCACACCAGACCACAAAGACGCCCGTTTAGAGGTTCTCTCTTCTCTGTTTTCTCTTTCCGTCACACATCGTCCTCGGCGGGCATCCCTCTTCACCTTTTACATCGCATTTTCCTTTCCCGCTCTCACCAGCGCTTCGCAGCGATTTCCTCATGACCACCTCCCTCGTGCAAGCTATACCGCTGGCTCTCTGTTCAAGCGCAAGCATCCGACGGCCCAACCGGAGTGCCACGCCTCTGTACTTCCGTGTGTATAAGTGCACCGGAGGGTGTAAGGTGCAGCCACAACACATCAGCACGTCGTATTCACTCGCGAAATGGCAAGTCCCTCTCGTATATGCGACGCGCTTTTTCGCGTTCATGATTTTTAAACGTGCAGAAACTTTTGTTTTCTTTTCTTCTCTGTCTGCTTGTCTAAACGAAAACTGGAATGTTCGGGTGATATGCATTTGTGTTGTATGTCGCTTGGGGCTATCGGCGATATAATCTAGCATTTTACAGGGCATGCTTGCTTGATGAAAATGTATTACGTGCAGTGTTTATAAATAATTTGGAATTATTTCGAATATATTTTGAATTAAATATAATTTTGATAGAAAGCTTTTTTTTATTTTTTGTGACTCGAGATAGTCAGGTCGGGACACTTGAAATTTTTTTTAAATGAACCGTGTGGTGAAAGGTGCAGTCACAACACATCAGCACGTCGTATTCACTCGAGAAATGGCAAATTCCTCTCGTATATGCGACGCGCTTTTTCGCGTTCATGATTTTCAAAAGTGTTGAAACTTTTGTTTTCTTTTCTTCTCTGTCTGCTTGTCTAAACCAAAACTGGATTGTTCGGGTGATATGCATTTGTGGTGTATGTCGCTAGGGGCTATCGTCGATATAATCTAGCATTTTACAGGGCATGCTTGCTTGATGAAAATGTATTACGTGCAGTGTTTATAAATATTGCGGAATTATTTTGAATATATTCTGTATTAAATATAATTTTGAACGAAAGCTTTTCTTTTATTTTTTGTGACTCGAGATAGTCAGGTCGGGACACTTGAAATTTTTTTAAAATGAACCGTGTGGTGAAAGGTGCAGTCACAACACATCAGCACGTCGTATTCACTCGAGAAATGGCAAATTCCTCTCGTATATGCGACGCGCTTTTTCGCGTTCATGATTTTCGAACGTGCAGAAACTTTTGTTTTCTTTTCTTCTCTGTCTGCTTGTCTAAACGAAAACTGGAATGTTCGGGTGATATGCATTTGTGTTGTATGTCGCTTGGGGCTATCGTCGATATAATCTAGCATTTTACAGGGCATGCTTGCTTGATGAAAATGTATTACGTGCAGTGTTTATAAATATTACGGAATTATTTTGAATATATTTTGAATTAAATATAATTTTGAGAGGAAGCTTTTTTTATTTTTTGTGACTCGAGATAGTCAGGTCGGGACACTTGAAATTTTTTTAAAATGAACCGTGTGGTGAAAGGTGCAGTCACAACACACCAGCACGTCGTACTCTCGAGAAATGACAAATTCCTCTCGTATATGCGACGCGCTCTTTCGCGTTCATGATTTTCAAACGTGCAGAAACTTTTGTTTTCTTTTCTTCTCTGTCTGCTTGTCTAAACGAAAACTGGAATGTTCGGGTGATATGCATTCGTGTTTTATGTCGCTTGGAGCAATCTTCGATATAATCTAGCATTTTACAGGGCATGCTTGCTTGATGAAAATGTATTACGTGCAGTGTTTATAAATATTGCGGAATTGTTTTGAATATATTTTGTATTAAATATAATTTTGAAAGAAAGCTTTATTTTTATTTTTGTGACTCGAGATAGTGAGGTCGGGACACTTGAAAAATTTTTGAATGAACCGTGTGGTGTAAGGTACAGTCACAACACATCAGCACGTCCTATTCTCTCGAGAAATGACAAATTCCTCTCGTATATGCGACACGCTCTTTCGCGTTCATGATTTTCAAACGTGCAGAAACTTTTGTTTCCTTTTCTTCTCTGACTGCTTGTCTAAACCAAAACTGGAATGTTCGGGTGATATGCATTTGTGTTGTATGTCGCTTGGGGCTGTCATCGATATAATCTAGCATTTTATAGAGCATGTTTGCTTGATGAAAATGTATTACGTGCAGTGATTATAAAGATTTCGGAATAATTTTGAATAAGTTTCAATATTGTAAAGAATCTCTCATTTAAAAAGTTCATGGGTAACGGAAGGCATTGTTAGCAGATTATTCGAGTTGTGATTGGTTGCTGGTCAAGTCCGCGAGAGACAAGTTCAGTTTGGTGTCAAATTTGACATAAGAATAGGACGTGCGCTGCAACGTCCGTGACTTTTTGAAGGGTTATAAAACCGCAGCAGCGCAAAAGAATTTTTAGACATGCGCGCCAGCGCATGTGATTAGCCTAGCGAAAGAGAAATTAAATTCTCGCGCGTCGACGAGTCGAGCAAATTCAATATCAAGAATCCTCTGAATCGATTATGAATCGATTCCGATAATCATACGTTGTACGCATGCTCTATATTATTAAAATGAGGCTCGGTGATAACAGCGAGCGAGACTACTTTACTCCGAAGTTCGACGGCATAGTGTTACAAGATATCCGACCCGGGGAGAAATGAGCCATCGCCACTGTCCTCTTGGTTGCGTATACTCCAAAAATTAAGATGAGCAATAAAAATATTATATTTGACACGGTTTATCAATATACCATGTATATTATGTATGTGTGAAGGGGCGAGAGTGCTTTGTTTGTGTAATACTCAGAGTATTAGATGAATACTGTATATCTCAGTCTCTATTTTGTATGAAGTTCATGTAAAGAATTTGAAAGGATTGATGAATATTGCGATAAAGATTCTGATTGAAATCCGAAAACATTCAAACCTGACGAAAATCCATCTCGTAATTAAAAAAATATGTTATGAATGCTATGAAGTAAAACTTGTCTATTTGTCACGAAATAATGTTTAAATTTCTAAAAATATGATCAGAAATTTACAATATCGTTTAAATTGAATAAAATTTTGAAAGAAACCCTTTTTCTGCATTTTTTGTGATTCCAGATAGTCAGGTCAGGACACTTAAACGAACTCAAAAATGGACCGTGGGGTGTAGTCCGGAGTCACAATACGAAGCACGACCTATTCGCTCGCGAAATGGCAGAGTCCTCCTGTATATACAACGCGCTTCCCCAGAGGGCCTATGATTTTCAAGCGTACAAACATTTTTCTTTTCCATTCTTTTCTGTCTGCTTACTCAAACGAGAGTCGACCGCTCTCATCACAACATGCATTGCATCGAATAAGGCTCAGGGCTATGGATAGTACCGTCCACTACTCTACAAACCATGCTTGACTAATGGAAATTTATTATGTCGCGAATTCGCAAAGGCTTGCAAATCCTTTTTAACGCCAAAGACTTTTCGAGTATAATTTATATTACATTTTGTGTATCGTCATTTTCACAGTAGCATAATAATTATTGTTCAAAATATCTAGATACTGGGTTCAATAAGTCTTTGCAGGAAAATTAATTGTGCCGTTTACGTTTAACATCTCATTTTTCGTTACGCTAATATTAAGTTTATTAATTGTTCCTCCTCAGGAGTAGTGGTAGTAAACGAAATTTCATTGACCGCATTACATTGTGAATATAGAAATAGTATTATTTGCTACAATCGTGTGCATTTGTCTTTAGGGGCCGAATGGCCATTGACCGAAGTCCTTCAGCCTGGAAATTTCTATTTGGCTTTGCTCTTATCAATATAAACGGATTGCAAGATCCTATGCAATCCGATAAGTAAAAGAATAAAAGAATATATATGAAATGAAATAAGCGTTTCTCTTCATTTTTATCAAAAACACGAATTTTCATAGTGTTCAAAGAAATTTACGATTCCAAGTTTATTTTTTAAAAACGGAAAGAATTATGATAGATAATTAAAAATGCCTTGTCGAATGTGCCATTAAGCTCGAAACGAGGCAACTGAGAGCTGGAGCTACAACAACCTGCTAACATAATGTGCCAGGACGGAGTTAAAACCTTTCCGTAAGTTTACATAAAATCATCGTTACGTTAGAGTTTATGAAACCATTGCAGTATGCAGAGGTACTAAAATACTGTTACACGAAGATACAGGCCTGAGTGCATCCGACGATGCAACGAATATATTTTATTTGTTTTTCCTAGCCAAGCGAAAAGTATTAAAGATGCACACCCGTGTTATATATTGAAATTTTGCGTATGAAGCACGCCTGCTGCGTACTCAAGCACGCGAGCTTGGATTAGCCGAGCATGAATTTCGTGGTACGCCAGAACCCTGCATAGGGAGACCAGAGATGCTGCATTCACCTCAGCCTCTCTTCCACCAAACCACAATCGCGGCCTCGGCGTGCGCTGTTACGGCCGCGCAATTTTGCATGTGTCGCCCTTAATGCACTTAATGCACTTGGAACGAGCTCGACGCTGAGACACCCGAATTTCCGGCGTATCACGTACGCTACATCTTTAGTCGAAACATTCTCGTAAAGCTTACTTTCATTTTAACATTTAATTCTCTATACCACATTTCCATATTCCCATTTTCATTATGCCAAGCATTTGTTCGCTTTTCCTTCTTGGTAGAGGAAACTCCGTTTTTTTATGACCTGCAGTATTATGGGAAGAAAAAAAATACACAAACTTCATTTATGAGAGTAAAAAGCAGCAAAGGTCAGTTATGATATATAATGAGAGATTTGCTATATTCGCGTAGGTATTTATTTTTAAGCTTCTTTAATCTTTTTCAAACATTTCAAAACAATTTCGCACACGGAAAAAATGCTTGGTTGGAACAACCAGCGCTAGCCGATTAATTGGATGGATAGGCCAACCAAATTATTGGTCAGCGCCACCAAGCTCATTGTAGTACAACCAATAACTCGGTCCACATAACCAACAATTCGATTGATCTAACCAGTAAATTGGCCGGCACGTATTTAACCGAGCACTAGGTTGTTCCAAACAAGCCTTTTTTGCGTGCATACAAATGTATTCCATTGAAAATGCAGTGTACCTTGAGAAATATTAAAATATAGAGGAATTCATACGTGGAACTTTAATAATCAATTTTTCCAAAATAAATATTTTTCTGACATTATTATTTGAAAAACTATACAACATTTTAAAAATTAGTCTTTGCTGAAAAGTAAAGGGTTAATAATTAATTGGTTCATACGAATTATTTATTATATTACACAATCAAAAACTCTTAGTTTTTGTTTGTGAACACAATTTTTAATGACAAAAGTTTCACTGCCGATTTACACACTATTGACGAATTGATCCCTCGACTATAAATTTTGAAATCAGTCACAATTCCACATTTGTTTTTCTACTTAATTTGATTATTAATTAAACTCTTCTTTTCAGTCAGGAGTTTTTTAAGTTTTGTAAAATGATTATTGTTTAATCATTGTTAATAGTTAACATCAGGGAGAAAAAATTTCCCTTCGAGTGTTAAATGAAAATTTTCAATACGAAGCCTCCAAGCTGAATTGTCCGCGATCTGTTGGTTTCAAACTCCCATGGAAAAATTGTATAACTGAAAATATATTTTTTGGTGTACTGAAAAATATATGTAAAATATACTTGGAAGTACACAGAATATATTAACGATATATTACCAAGTATTTACCAATTATATACCTAATACATTTTCAAGCATACAAAAAATATCTACCTTTCCTTTAAAAAGTATTCTTTCGGACTATAAGTAAGTTATATGGAATCTATATTTATATATATATATATATCTTGAAATACACTTTTTGATATACCCATTACATATGGAAATTATGGATAAAAAATCAATAATTACAAAATTATCAAATTTTCATTCGAACATTCGGAGCTATGTAGTTCAGTGGTACATATTAATCGCGAAAAATAGAATGTACATTCTTTTGGTGTGGATAGAAGCCTCAGCTCACACTCCCATTGACATCTTGGAAGAATAAAATTCTTATTGCCTACATGAAATATATTAAACATGAAAAGTCGTCAAGTTAACATTCATGTATATGATTGAGACTGAAATATTAAAAATGCAAACACCGTATGCCCGCCATGTATAAAGATTAAAATGCATTGGGCCCTGAGGGATATTAAAAAATTTGATCGAAACACGTAGGTGCTTCAAAACTGATCGAAGTTTCATTTTAAGTTTATTAGTAGTTGAACTAAGGTATTTGCAGCTTTCTATCGTCAAATTTTGCTTAAGGGGCCCAATTTGCCCCATACTTCCTTAGGGTGTAAAAAATATAGTTTAATTATACTTTAAAATATATTCCAAGTATATTTCAAAATATATTTTGAAGTTTACAAAATAATACATATGGAATATACAATTTTTCGATAAAAGTATATATACTCTATAAAAATATATATTTTTCTGTATACTTCATTTCCATGGGGAACAACAGCAGTTTCGTTTGCGAAAAGTCCACTTTACTAGAGGGAGAACTAAGAAGTAATATTATCGATTTACCATAAGTCCTATAATGTGAGTTACAGACACTAAACAATAATGGTGGCGATGAATATAAACCGGTTTTTTCTACAAAGACTCTTATCTACCGAATTAAAAGTCTATCTTACGGAAGAATAGCCTAAAACCAGCGCACATCCGTCCAAAATCTGTGTTTCAAATTTAGTGAATTAAATGTGATTTGTTTCCCAGAACATTCGTGACATAGAAAACTACATCGATCCCATTGATCACCAGTAAACGCATAATTCCCGTCTTTCTGCCCGGGCTGGCAGTCGTAAGTAAAAATCGGCGCTTCTGTGCTGTACAACGTTATTATGACTTAGAATTCCATTCCATTCATCCCAAGACGACAATGTCGAGGATGAGAGAATCGAGCTTTCCTCTCGAGTTTCCTCTCCCATTCATTCTCCCGTTCAGGATTCTCAATTTTCTCCTTGTACATCTCCTGGTCCCTGGCGGTCCTGCATCGCCCTATACGTACCTTCAACCTCTACATATGTATAGTCTCGGCATCAGCCAGAACGACAGGCTAGGGGCTCGGTGTGGGAGCCCCAGTCATTTCCAATTTCAGCGTACGTACAATTCTGCGAGGTCCTCCACATCCCACAGTGTACTACAGTGCGCTGAACTGCATGGAAATAGAGAAAGGGTAGTGGATAGCTACGGCGGATCCCTCTCTATGCAGTCAGACTGATTCCGCAAGCCTGCAATCGCTCTTTATTAGATTCGAAGGTGGGAAACGTAGTCAGAACCTTCAGCTCAAAAGAATAGACGATTGAAGTGCCGCAACGTGCATCGCGGGCCATAACATCGTGCGATCCTTTCAAATGAGAATAGGATAAAGCAACGGAATAATCCGTACATTTCTGTTGCGAGTAAATTCTGTCAACGTACCAGATTATACACCCAGAGCCTTTCCGTACTTTTTCCTATTTATTAATATTTTGGTCGATTATTAACTTGACTAAAAAAAATATTCCAAGAAATTGTATTTGGATTATTTAAAAAAATGTTACTGTTAATTTTGTTGACGGATCGGTCTTAATGAACGAGTTCTGAAAAAATGCTGTTTACAATTATCGGAAAGATTATTGGAAATTGTACGAATTTTGATAATAGGTCGAGTTTATACTGTGTTGCTGAATTCTGCAGTAATTTTCAATCATTTCAACAGTACATTGTGCAACAAGGGACGGAAGTTGGCGAGCGCCAATTTTGCGGGCCAACAGTGAAAAGTGAGGTTACAGACTTTCAGCCCTAAGGGTTGAAAGTGAAACGCAGCAGAGGTGAGAGTAAGAGGATCGAGAACTGCGTTTGTACCAACCTAACGTTTCAGCACTGCTATGGAACAGCCATGAAAACCGCCGATGATCATGCAAGTATGACAAAAAAAAATTTGTCCTAAAATCAGTGAAGTTTTCAACGATGTAAGAAAATTCTGTGAAAATCGTAATATACTCAAGTAAATTAGCGCATTTCATAAAGTCATCAAGCCCTCCAAAGAAATTAACATCCTCATAAAAAAATAAAAGTTCTTTTAAATTAACATTTTCAGTTTTTTCAATACTATTGATTTTCCTATACTTTTGATGGATTACGCAGAGTTCTAGATTTGAATCAATCCTAATTTCCTACTGAAAACATGAACGGGGTAAATTCGACAAACAATATCCAGCTGAGTCGGAGATGAGATACCGTTGGAATACGTCGTTTTGGAGTATGTGAGCAGCTGGAACTAATTCCATGAAACAACTATATAATTTGGAATATGAAGGGTGACCTGCATTGTCGAGTTATTCGTACTGTCGCTAACTTTGCACTTTCACACGTTAAACACAAACGGCATCGACGTAACCAAAGGATTCCTGGATCCCTGGAAAACAATGGACAATTAATGCACGCTATTTGTGAGCGGACAGCGGCAGATTCCACAAATGTAAGAGCAAGCTCCCTCTATTCTCCCAGCCTCGACTATTATATACTATACCCGGCAATATATAGTTTACTGAGAGTATAAGCAGTCGGGTATGCCACCCGATCTAGCTCTTCACAAAGCCTCGAATACTATACCCCAACGCCAAAATTCTTCCCGAAGATACCTCCCCGCTGCTCCGGAGCCGCTGATAGATTCTCGATAACGCTGTTACGTTGCGCTTCATATACGCGATATGAAACGTACGACGGAGAAGCTTTGATCGAAATATATAGATATACTCAATAGTTGCATGGGTGAGGGATGCTTTATTCCCGAGGTAGATTGTATTCCAAGCATCTGAAAAAAGAAAGGTACGAGCTATTTCAAATTGTAAGTAATATTGTAAGTAACCTCTGAAATTGGAAGACCAATTTCACACCAATATTGTTCTGTAGCTTCTCTTACTATTTTTTAATTTCAATAAAGTTTGCTCAAATAAGACGGATATTTGCAATTAATCGCTCTTCGTTTTCTGAGAAAAGTTTCGCAGCTTCTCAGCAACTAGTCGTCGAATATTTGGGTATCGACTAATCGAGTAATGGCATGTGGGTATCGACTATGAAAGTAATTTCATACAAAAATTTGTTCCTTTTTTTTTTTTAGTGTTGATTGATATTCAAAGAAATTTTTCGGTGAATGGCAATCAGCACGATCACGGCGACTAAGAAGTTAACTAGAATATTTATGGGGACGAACTGTAGAACCCTTGAATGTCCACAGATATTGCAATCTGTGCAATCTAAGAGGTAAGGCAATATCTATCATAACTGATATGTGATTTATCTAACCGGAACAATAATCTTTTAGCACACGGTCTGAATTCTATGATATCTTTTTAAGTATCAGATTATAATTGTTATTAGACTGAAGCCATTATTAATACTCGGTAAACGTTTCAAGCAGATCATATTTTCATTAAGTCTGTAGTGTAATTTCCTAAAAAAAACCCCAATACACCACAAAGCTAAAGTCCCCAAGAGTTCTTCCCTTTATTTTATATGGGCGCCAGGCGCTTTCGCGCCGGGAAAAACTCTGCGATCTATTCGGGACCAAGCTGCTTTTGCCGGACTAGCCGCAGCCGTCAAGAATTGTAGAGTGGCGGGATTCTTAAAAGTTATTCTCGTTTAATATGGAATATAATAATCAAAATTCAGTTTCACGGGAATCACAAAAAAATATATTTTATTTTAGTCCAACACAAAACAAAACAAAAAAAGAAGAAATCGGGTCTCGATCGGCCGAAGCGAGCAACCACACGCCTTGGCTCTCACCTCACGCAAAACACACGCCACACACACGAGAGAAGACGGTAATTTATTTTAAAAAACAAAAGATTATAATCATCCCAGGATGGCTCCTTGGATCCACCTGGCTTTCAATTAATGACTAAATCATACACTCCCGATATCCACACTACACAGAGGGAATAACGAGAGAAATTTACGTTAAATTAAGGGAAAAGAGATCGCGCGCTTCTCCTTCACTCTCGCAAAGCGACGCGTTCTCAACCGCCTCTCTCTCACACACACACTCTACGCACAGCGGGAACGATTTTCATCCACGAATCGAACATATATCCCGACAATTTCCACGGCACTCACTCTCTCACCGAAAAAAAACTCGGCTACTCAATTCACCGAAAAGAAAGGAACTACCGCGGCACACACTCACTCAAGACAACACGATCATTCCCGCTCACGGTCAATATTCCCGAAAATCCAAGGGAATAAACGAAACAAAATAATAATGGCTTGTTCCGGGCCCTACTCCCGACAGTATCGGTTTTTACTAATAAATCCAAGAACGATTACTTCACTGTAAAGCCACGCGGGACTTTTCCAATAACTATTACCAAACTATCATCTCGCGGACTCTACTACACGCAAAGTATCATCGTCACCGATATCCCTATTCGAACAATAAAATCTGTCTGAGAGACGGGACTTACCTCGATCGACACTCGACCTCCTCGACAGACACCACGGAACAGCCCCGACTCGTCTCTCTCATGGGAGCAAGAGCCTTCTTATCCCTACTCTAATTATTTTGACTACGAAGAGTCAGTCGACCAACCCTAATTTTCGCAAACTATTAAAGGCGCTAAATAGTTGGTATTATTGGCGCGCGAAGTCCAAAACGGGAATTCGAAGCGCAACGTAATCGACGGTGACGTTTACGGATGATACATCGATGGCATTGAATATTCAGTACTCGGCGACTCCTCAGAAATCTTCGGGAGTGGGTGGTATTTCGTGAACGTAAATTCAATGCCTCGCTGCTGTAAGGGAATCCGGCGGAGAAGATTCGTAGCGCGTTAGTCGATACCGTCTCGTCTCTCGTACATAAAATAAAAAAAAATATAAAAAAATTGGAATTAGTAAAAATAGTCGTAATTCTGGTCAGGCCCTTCGGATCTGTCGGGAGTCGTCGTATCGCGAGGAGCTCGAGTAAAGCTTCAAAATTTTACCACGTTACAAGTCATATCTTTGGGATATGATGAAAACACTGACATTTGACATATACGCGTTGCAGAGTATCGTACTCGAGTACAGCTTTGATTAAAATATCGACATGAGGGTAAATGAGATTCCTTCGGAGGTGAATTCCACTTCAAGTATATGAAGTTTAAAGCACAAAATCTATGAAGAAGGTTGAGACGTCGCACATTACGCCGAAAAATATACTTGGTTAGAACAAATAAGCGCCTGGTTACATATGAGCCAGCAGATTAATTGATTAGGTTAACGAAGTTAGACCCAAAAGTTTTAACGCGTTTGTATTCACCGTTACGGGTAAATGATTTTTTAATTTATGTTGCACCATTCAACATTACATCTTATGGCGGGTCGTGAATGAATAATTTACTCAAACGTTTTCTAGAATAGTCCACGTACAAACGTTACAAACAAATTATTGAGAACGGTAAAGAATATTTCAAGGATGCTTTCTGCGATGGTTACAGAGATTCAATGTTCACCATTATTTAGCAATTAACAAATATGTAGATGAAGGAGACGATTTTTCGTTGTGAACAGCGGTCATGATGTATGGCAGCGACAACAACATTGTATGCATTGTATATGGTAGTAATGGCGCGCGATTCAAATGTTGCCGCGTTCATTCAAGAGATGCGGTAGTTTTTCGCCAAGTATTAAAGGAATATTCATATACTCCTCTGCATATGGATATATACTATACAAACCATTCAAAATATATAGATAATGACATTAGTGTGTATATTTCATCGTTGTTGGGCTACAAAGCCGCAGAGAAGTCAGTGATAAATGGCGAATATTTACAAAAAAAATGCGGTGGCACAAGTCGCACGATGTTCCACGCACGGCGGCCAACTGCTGAAAACGAAAATGTTAACACAACGCTGTTGCCACGTTTGGCATCGAATTTCAGATAATTAAAAATGGTCAAGAGTACTTTGATAACATATGACAAACATATAAACATTCTAAAATGTAAAAATAAATAAAAATAACTTATTTAATCATGATATAGAATTATATAAGCCGTAAAATGCTAGCTATCATGGGTGAAAGTTTTTACTTTACTGACTTGGCCACACTTATAAACACTCATGTGTAAGCATAGCCTTTTCTCACCCGCTTCTCGCCTCCTGAATTGTACTCAACGCTCCTTAACAAATATTGTCTCTCCTCAACAAATATACAGGTTATATATGTAATCAAAGCGCAGTTATGTAACTTTCAAAAAGCAAACTTATGCTCTTAAGCTACTTTCAGTTCATGTAAAACTTAGGAGCCCGCACAACTTGTTAGACACGAAAACTTGAATTCACTAAGAACTATGATGTCCCACAACTGGTGAGTTTACGTAAGATAATCCAGTGTCACATAAATCTTCGTAGATACACAATGTTTCAATCCGAGTAAAACATTGTAGCAACGCAATGTCAGCATCAGTCACTCAAATTGTGTGCGCATTCCAAAGCGCGTTTACGATATTGTGCTATTCTTGCAGTTTTGGTCTATCCACAATTAAGTCGCCCTCTAATATATGTTTAAGAGTTCATTGGAAATATTCTACCTACTAAATCTACTTTCCTCAATTGGGACTTAAATAAAAACTCCAATTTAAAATAAATGAATCAAGGATATCTTAGTAATGTGCCTGCCGACCTTTGATCAATCATTTGTGGTGTATTTTAAACACCAGTTAAGATTTAAAAAATCTCCTTTATGAACAAGCGATTGCCATAGTCTGTTACGTCAGAACGTAACTTTATTAAATTAAAAAATAAACTATGTTATACAAAAATACAATTTCTCGGATAAAATGCGGTTGAAAAAGATATTAAGTTGAAATCTTGGCTTCGATAGCACGCAATGAAACAAGTTCTATTACACCGTTACTGAGGCGAAAAGGAATATGAGTCAAGATTAAGAGATGCCATAGCAATGGGACGTTCCGAGACTCTGTGTCTAACGAAGACCGAGCAATCCTCAACAACGAGCAACGCCTTGTCAAATATGACAATGGATCAAATTATTGACCCCGAATATTGCATGCGAAACGTATGTCGAGGTTTGGCAAGCAGCGTCTCACACCTGCGGAGTTAGCAACCCTGTATGTGAAATCACCTCTAGACGACCTCGGATCTGCATTTCTCATGAACACCTTTTCTGTCTTGTTTTCGCTTTATTAAGTTATCGAAGCTAATATCCTTCAACTTATACATTACAAGTAAAATGCCAATAACCATTACCGAACAAATGTTAGAAATAATTCTGTTACCTTCTCTTGACCTCAATTTTATTAACAAAATTGACACATGAAACACTTCAAATGACGTAAAGCTTGAGGTTTATAACATTCACCACGATTGAATCGGAAATTTATTTAATGATTCAATCAACTTAACGACTCGATCTATTGAACATTCAAATGCAGAAACCGGCAATATTGTTTAAAATCACGAAGAAGTATGAACGTAATACTTAAGTAGGGAAACCGGCAATATTGATTAAATATTAACACAGAGGAAAAACACCGACAATAAGAACAACCGAACATGCGTAGGAATAATCCTATTTCAATATAAGTCAAATGAATCCCACATGTTATTATCAATCACATCCGAGTTCCTAGAAGCGAGGGAGGTCGGGGGCCGCTCGGGTGACGCGCCGGATGCTGTTCCACGAACACCATTGGCAACTAGCTTTTAAAGGCGCTAACACTATGTATGGCTTAGCGAACAATTAGTCACACAAAAGAAAAGAATAACAACTTTGCATTAATTAGATGTAGAGCATTTTAGGGGAAAGGGGAAGTAGGAGACAATAGGATAAAAAGAATCCGGAATTTGGGATAGCCCCCAGTTATGCAGTCGATCAGCAGTGGCAGACTGAGATTCGCACTCAGACACCGCCATTCGGTTTGTGCGTCGAGAGTCCGAGAGCGGCGACCGTTGAACCACTGTCCCTTTGGTCCGTGAGTGTGTCCATCTTCAATTCGGGCTGTAAAACACCTGGCCAGTTGGTCGCTCTTTATCACTTTACATTTGGATCATTTGACTTTTAGTCTTTGACCCATCCGATCGTCTCTCTGGACTCGCTCTCGTACGTCGCTCCGAATTTCCGAAAAAAATTTCCGGACTTTGTAAATCTTCTTTGGTTTTCACATTATCATCGTTTATTGTAACTTCGAAGTGCCGTTGCGAAAAAGTTGATATCGGGTTATTTGATTGTTTTATTTGAATATTTGGAAATTGAGTTACGAATAAATAACCATTGTCGGACAAGAAGAGTGCCGAGTTGTCTTTTGTCATCCCGAGACTCCCAGATTCCACCGAGTCTTTCGAAAAATAAAGACGCATTCAAACCAAGAAAAAATATATTTCATCGTCGGAACAACATCAAATTGTATCGGAAAATCACGTAAGTACCTTTTTGTTAAATAAAATTATTAATTCAACAACAACTATCTATTGGAACATTTATACACGATCTCTCCTAGTTCTCTCATATTCGAAAGCATTTCTTTCGCCTAATCCTGGGTTATTATTCGAAAGAATAGACCCGAAAACGGGCTTACGTCAGGGAACTTCCGTCAGGAGTAGTCAAGCGGATATCATTATCTCTTAACTAGCGCACGGCAAATTTTCTCCTCTGAACGTGCAAAACGTGTAAGATTGTCGGATCGTGAAAAATTCAGCAAACTTGACGTAACAAGTCCAACGCCACCAAATATCTGAAACGTTAATTTGCGAAGCGTGTTCCAAAAAATAAAAATTAGTCGTCCCACATCAAAATTAATAAGAAATTATTGGCAGATAAACGTACCTCTTCAGAATTCGACATTAATTAGTAGATGTTTTTACAAATCCATAATTCCTAACATTTTCCAATTCGTCTCTGTAAGACAGACAAAAACGTACCTACAATTTGTCTAGTACGAAGTACCTCAACTTCCACTCCAACGAGAAATCCACCTTTCAGCGAGAGCGCTTTTTCATTTCTTCAATTTTCTCCCAACTGCCAAACTCGCATATAACTTCCGAACAATACGTCCCAAAAAAATCGGTAGCTCTGTTGAAACGGTGTTTGAATTTGTATTTGTCGTACAATTTTTTGAGTGTCTCATCTGGCACGAAATACTCTGTATGCAATTTCGAATGTCGGTGTATCAGAAGGATTCCATGAAATATCGGAGCTTCCCTCGGTTTCCCTCGTAAATACACACTATACTTTGCCCGTATATAGATACAGTTGGGGCACTGAAGTACAGCTGAATGCTAGGAAGCCTGATGGCAGGGTCGGTGTATAAACCTGCAATTTCCCGTTTCTTCGAGAGAGCGTGCAATTTCCAAAATCGCAGCCTTTCACATGGATCGTCGACGAGTGAGGAGGGCGCTCCTATACATAGACGTCGTATAGCTTGCAGGACTAGCACTGGATCTCACTCGGCGCTCTCCATCCTCAAGGAAAGACTTTCACACAGGATACGTTTCTCTACTTTCGTTCTCCTATACGTATACGTCATGTACCCAGCTTTTCCTATAGCAGGTACGTGTCCAGCCTGCGGACGACCCGGCAGTGCGACGTGCGACTGGATTTCCTCTTTTCCTCGAGCCTGCAACTGCACCGCATCAAGATTTTCCGCTTTCATCATTCCACTCATTCTCCTCTCGCTCCATCTTTAAAGAAGCTCAACGTAGTACTACTAACCCTGGGTACCTTCTACACGCTCAGTTTGAGCCGACGAGGACGAGTACGCGTTCACTCTAATTACACCTCTCAACATTTTCTTGCATGGATGCGCATATGCACTAGGCTTCGGAGTGAGAAAGTCGTTACCCGGACATCTTCATTTTTTTTCATGCGGCTTTATGCAAGCTCTTTTCGTCTCCGCACCGTAGTTTAACTTTTACCCCTTGGAGTTAATGTGAACGAGAAATATATGTAGAATTGTAATGAAATAACGAGTTCGTCGAGAATTTCAAGGCGAATTTCTAATGTACTTACGAGGGGCAAACATATTTTAATTAAATATTAATTTGGACCTTAATGCAACTAAAGATTTTACAAGTTTAGAGTTTGTTGCTAGCTCAAGGCGATGCCCATGGATTTGTTGGGAAAAGGATACATTTGTTTAACGTTATTGAAATTCTGAATATTGTTTGTTGAGGCTTTTCCCTACTAAAGTTCTATGTTTTATCATCAAAAAGTACCGACTTCTCATTAGTTCATATCGCAGACAATCATCTATTGAATAGATACTAAATCCTATCAAAGCCGCTCAATTGGTCCTTAAGCAATATTGAACACGAATTAAAAAATGTAGTTTCGAGAAAAATGCGTTTAAAGTTTGGATAAGTAATATGATAACTGCTGCGCCATCCGGCCTCAATTTTAGTCTGTAACATTGTATTTATATTCTTAGAAGTTATACTACTGTTTGAAGGAACTTTTTGTTCTTTTCTTTTAAGTCGACAAAGCTATGTGCTTTCTCAAATTACAATTCTTTTCGCATGTCACCTAATAATTTTACTTGCAATGCTTCAGATAAAAATTTATTCTATCAATAGTTCAGTCAACAATGTTCTGACTATAAACTTTGACCTCACTTACTAAATAGATCCAAATTCATGGATCAATGACAGATCTCTGATAAAAATTTTATGCTGAAATTTTTGTGCAAATGCTCCTGCGAGCTACGCTTAAAAAAATTGAAACATGTACAATTTTAAGATAATAAAAAGGTAAAATTCAATGTTTTCTTCTGAGTTGGGAAAAGTGTATAATAACCAATTAATGTAATCCTTTAGGCAACTAAAGATTTGTCGTGTTTGCAAATACGGCGAAGCAATTAGTGTGCCCGTCTGTGACTCATCCCGTAGTAATTGCACTCTGATTGTAGTTGCAGCGATGCATTTAACTAGTTGCTTCAATATACTCGTCCAACATCATCGATTATAGAACCAAATTACAAAATAGATCCAATTAAATAATTAAACAATTCTACTATTTTCACAAATCTGATGGTAGACTACTATTTTCGTTTGCATTTTCCCGCACGTTGCCCTAAAAGACAGACACGAAGATGATATGATATTTGATATAATTATATTGTAACAAAATTTAAAATTTTTTGAATTAAACAACAACAAAAATACTCGTTGAAAAATTTATTGACCGTAGAAAAAATGCTTCTAACACACGAATAGAGTAATGTTTTAACACTAGCGTAGTGTTCAATTTGTAACACGGTGCTGGTGTTAAAGTTAGCGACGAGTGGTGTTAAAACGGTGTCATCATATTACAACGCCATTTGTTGAACACAGCTCATTATCACCACGATTGGTGCGAACCTATATAGAAACTGACTTGGTGTTGTTTTTAACACCGGATTTTTGACAGTGCGTGCATAAAAAAGCAAAAAAAAAACCTTGGCTCTTTATTTTAACTATTCAGATGAACTACGTGAGCTAGTCTAATTATTACAATCGTATCAGTTTGTTAGTTGATTTATTCAAATCGAATTTAGGATGAAAAATAAATTTTCATTGGTACCGAACAAACACAAAGTAATCAATTGAAATTCTCGCTGTACGAGCACTAATCTTGGTTGAATCAACTTTCTCATCTTTATTACTACGAATTACGGGGTTTTTTTCTGTAGCGTTAAATTTACAAGCTCCTGCTGACTGCTTACTGATCGGTAGCGTATACTAATGAAGAGTAATGATGTAAAATGACAGTCGGATCTGGCATCTATATAGTTGTGAAACGTGATCGTCATATAATCTTTATAGATGTGAAATGACGGTCACAGGTAGCGTCTTTATAGATGTAAATCACGGTAACTCGTATCACTAATCGAAAAATATAGTAGTGATTGTTATTTTAAAGTGCTTAAACACAACTCAAACAATCACCTCAACTTCAACATAAGTTACCAAAAACAACAAAAATATCACTATATTTTTTTTTAAATGTCAAGTAAAGTATATAAATGGTTACTAGAGTGTCGTTAAAAAACACCGAATTTATTATACGGAGCTGTCAAATGCAATTTACAATATTATCATCTGCAATGGACCCGGAATACATTTTGTCAATGAAATTTGATATTTAAGATTCAAACGGCATCAAATGATATCCGACAACATATTCTTTCTTTCACGTAAGTAGGTCTTTTTTTAACTTTGAATTAAAAGAATATGCACCTATTCAGACTATTTTAAATATTCGTCTCAATTAACACCCGCATAAAACAAGTTGTTATAAACTTGGAATTCCGGATATATAGACGTGCAATTCAAGCATGTCACCTTTAATTTCATTACCGAAAATTATCATTCCATTCTATCACACATTGAGTAGAGAAATTCCTCTCGAAATGTATCGTATAACTGGTTGCTTCAATATAATCTTCCGAATAATAGTTAGCTGGTTATAGCCAGACCAATCTCTATTTCAAAGCGGATCCAATTAATTAATCATGGTACTATCAGTATTATCTGAGATTTCTATTACAGATCTACAATGAAACCACTATTTGTGTTCCGTACGGAGGAATCCCCACATGCATGATCATATATTTCATGTTTAATATTATTCGTTATTATTAACGCACAAGAAATCTTTGTGGGTTATTAGTTCTGTACCATATTGCCGGTCGGACCGGCCGAATGTCGGTCGGTTGGCAACCCTAATTATTAGAGCTATCGAGTGTATGCGCGACGTCTGGTGATGCCACCGTGGCTACTCAGAGCAGAGTTGTTTCAATTTATTCCTAACATATAGTTTACAGTAAAATGTGTTTTGTAATTATGATTCTATAATAATAATATGTAGTGATTATAAAATGGAGTCTAAACATTTCAATAGCTGAAAAAAATACTAATTATTGTTTCAATCTTGGAAGAAATAGTGGAAAAAATGAGAGAAATAATGAATGTATTCCTTGCATAATGGACTTATTATGTTTTTACATTTTTCATAGGGATTACCGTAAACTTTAATTGAAAAATAATCATTTTTGCCGCCATTAAAAAATTTCGTCATCGTATTGTTATTGCTACAAGTTATAATTATAAAATCATAATTATAGATCTGATCGCATTATAATAATTATTGCTATGAGTATTATTTACAACTCCGACTGAAATCATACGTTGCGATGCATCAAAGAATGTGTTTACACTGAGAGAAAATTATAGTATCACTTACTAGGGCTAGCACTATCTCGGTTATTCGAAAAGTCCGAATATTTTGGGCTGAGCGAATCTGACAAGTCAAGATGGAATATTCAGTTTACCCCAAACTAGCCGGAGTCGATCAAAGTTCGAGTAGCCCTCAAAAGTGAGGAATTTGGAGAGAATTTCGAAGACTTCGTGATGGAATAAAAAACTGAAAAATATCAAGCATATAAAAGGTGCTGAAAAGATTCATTTGGAATAATAATAGTTCCAAAACGGTATCAACGAAAAGAAGAAAAACAGTAGCTCTACAAATTAGCCGTCAATCTACCTTATTTTTCAAATGAAAATGATATTTTACTTTTTCTGAATACATATAAATTTTTTCTACCCAACAAAATTAGGTTTCTTTGAAAATTATTTTTCTTCAAAAATGTGTCTCAAGTCAGAAATTTTTTATGTCTTTTCCCTAAAACCAAGAATGACGCCCGAGAGTTTTTAAACCATCGATCGAATAGATTCTCGACTACAGCTCACACATTAACAAAAAAAAATATGATTTTCAGAAAATGCACAAAATTCTAAAAAAAAGTTATACGTCTTCAGAAAAATTGACACATGATTTTCCTTCGAAAAAAAAAGTTATGATGACGGCGAATCTGTTGAACAGTTATTTGTTCCACCTACTTGTTAATTACATTTTAGGATTATCATTATGCAAAATTTATCTTTCTAGCACTTCTTATGCGCTCGATTCTTTTCAGATTTTTATTTCATCGAGAAGTGTTCGAAATTGTTTAGTTTGACCGTTTTGACTAATTGCGAACCATTTTTGCAATATTTTTAAGATATCAGGGAAAATAGGGAAATCCCTATTTTCCCTGATATCTTGAAAAATAAAGGAGCGTTGCGGACCTTTAGGTACCGTTGCGATTATCGCGCGTTAAAAAATCTCAGCAATAAATATAGTCGCCATGGTGAACTTAGTAGGGAGAACGATTTCCGTTGTCTTAATTTATTTTCTTTTAAATTCATTTACTGTTCGGTACCACTTCACCATAATAAACCGAACTGAGTTGTTGGAATTAACTTTTGAGTTTCGATTAAGTTATTTATTTTGTTTTGTTCTTTTCGTTACAGTATTATTCAATTGACTGCGCACATTACGTGCCGCCCACTCTGCCGTAAGATCACAGACTCGTGGTCTAGCGTGGCCACTATCTCCTTTCATCTCAGGTAGAATTTTATTAAGCTGAACCTCTTTTCCCTTTTATTGTCGCTTAGGCGGCTGACGCCCTAAATAAATTTGGAAGGGGGATCTAATAGAAGGAATTTGTGAATGCGAGATGGGTATCTGTTTCTTTTTCTCCTTTTTGGGAAAATTACGTCACGAAGTTCGAATAAATATTACGTACCATGAGGGAAATATTTTGTTGTTTCTGCAAAATGAAATACAGTACTTACAATATGATATTTAGTTGTTTAAATCAAATTCCGTATAAATTCATCAAATATTTTGTCAATTCAACATATATATTTATTTGAATAGAGAAACATGTTGTTGGTTTAATTTCCTTGTTTTTTAGAGGAATGGAAATCGTGTTTTTGAAATAAATTTTTCTCCGTAAATTGTAAACATTTGTTTGAAATCAAAAATCAATTTGTTGACTTAAGGTTGTTGTGATATCCGGGCTTGCGGGGTAAAATGGCGGGGAGACGAGGAGGCGCGCGGTGTGCGGTGCGGTTAGTGTGCGAGCGAGACGGCTGCGTATTCGAAATTTCCAACCAACGACGACCAAGAGATTTCATAAACTAATAATTAAATAACAGTGCTGTCGATCGTTTGTCAAAAGTGCCAAACGCTTCGATTATCATTGAAACTATAGGTATTTCATTTACGTATGTGGTAGCATTTTCTTAGGTTGGTTCAAAAATATATTGAGTTGTAATAATAAAATACAGTTTCGAATGTCGATGGCAATTTTTAGTAAACTCAACCAAATGTTTCTTTCGCTACCCGCAATCGCCGATTCAGTTGACTCAAACCTAATTCCTTCAATGTTACTAAATCTTTTTTCGCCGGTGCATATCCACAAGAAATGCAGTGAATTTCTTGTTTAGTAGGAGCTCTTATTTGCATCTGTGTGGGTCCTTATGTATTATTATCAGAGCTATAAGAGCTTCATCTGCAAAATTCAACTCTCGAGAATCAGTGCACAGTGCATCGAAGTTGTCGGGTTTAGATTTTGCACACACGAGGAGAGCGCCGCGCTCTCGGTGAGACAGGAGCTCTAAATGCTCTTATCGTGAAACCAAGTCGTCGCACACATAGCATGCGATTATCGAGTAAGCGAGAGATGCGAGTGGCACCCTTGCAAGAGACGTCGTCGACGTGAGTACGGGCACGCGGCGATGGCACGACCAAGATCTTCAATATTCATGCACAGGTACGTTGTATCGCGAGGTGTATCAACTTGCTGAATCATGAATATTCAGCGAGAAGGCGGCGGGCAGGCGTATGTAATCTTGGGCGCGGGACATACCAATTTCAAATCTGGGTATCAAGCTTCTGTGACGCGGGGCGGACCGCGACACGACGCGTTACACGCAGTTGGTAACGCGATACAGATACGAGGCTGCCACTGCTGCTGTTGCAACTAGGTACACCCGCACAGAGCTTGGATAGACGACGGGCGGGCGGGAATAGTACTCTCTCACCGCGTGTAACTATCAAAAGCTCTACTAGACGGATGCGTATATACGTCGAGTAGTTACCGCTCCACATCTGTGGTATTATATACAATCGTGTAAGGGCATGCTCGTAATCTCATGCATGAGATCGTGGCTTCAAAAACAAGCAAAAAAAATCAGTTGCGTCTCTAAATGAAAATGGAACACTCGGCTATTTATTCTGAATGATATCGCTGAAGAGAAGAAAAAATGAGGATAAAAAAAGAAAGAATAACGCAGAGTCATGCAGAAGCTTGCCAAAAGATAGATTCCATACACTGAGAGAAATTGAGGTAGTCCTGGTAATAATTATTATATCCAGTAATCATTATCAAATCCAGTAATAATAATTATATCCAGTACTCATTATCAGATCCAGTAATAATAATTATATCCAGTACTCATTATCAGATCCAGTAATAATAATTAGATCCAGTAATCATTGTGAGACATGGTAATAATTATTATTTATTAGTCCGGGGGACTATTTTCTTAGTTACATTAAGAGCAACGTAGTTACGCTAATAGTTGAGAAAGTTAATGTCACTGCCAAAAACGACCTGGACTCATGAAATATGATTATCACCGAATAGTTACCAGGACCATTTCAATTTTTTTCAGTGCATTATGATACAACTGATATGACAATCTTTATTATTTTCTACTTTAGCAAAAGTATGAGAAGTGCTCCAGGTCAACTCGGCAAACATTTGACCCTCGCCTCTTTTAAACTGTTACATTATTTTCATATTATTGTACCTACTAAAAAAAAGGATTCGAATTCTTTTGATCAGCCAATTTATCTTTATTGATTCTCTGATAAATCATTACTTTGGCCACTGTTATGTCGGAACGTAACTTTATTAAATAAAAAGATAAAATAAAATAAAATAAACAATGTTAGGAAAAAATACTTGTTTTATGATAAAACTCGGATAAAGAATATTAAGTTGGAATCTTGGCTTCGATAGCACGAAATTAAGCAAGCTAATATACCATCACGGGCTGAAGAGGACTATGAGTCAAGCCGGAGAGGTGCCGTAGCAATGGGACGATCCGAGACTCTGTGTCTAACGAAGACCGAGTAATCATAAACGAGGAACAACTCGTTGTCGAATTCGACGAAAATCTACTTACGAACAGTATGTCGAGATCTTCCAAGAAGTCTCTTAACGCTTGAAGACTCTGAGCTGGCAACCCTATAACGGGCCTAATTATTGACCGTCCCAATTACTGAATATGGAATTACCTCCAGCTCACGGTTTTGATATCGGATCTGTATTCCTTATTAATACTCATTTTGTGCTTTATTCAGTTATCGAAGTTAATATCTTAAAAACCATACACTGAAAGTAAATTATCGATAACGATTACCGCACAAATGTTAGAAATAATTCTGTTTTCCCTCTCTTTATCCAGATTCCGTTAATGACATTGATACATGAAACAATTTAAATGGTGGGAAGCTTGAGGTTTATAATATTCACCACGATTAAACCGGAAATTTATCTAATGATTATTGAAAAATCTATTGAACATTTAAGTAAGGAAACTAGCAATATTGTTCAAATAAGGATTAATAGTTAGGAAAAATATTAACACAAAAAAAAAATCAGAACCAGAATAGCCGAATTTTCTTAAATATGGGTCGAATAAATTCCATACGCCTCTAGCGATCGTGGTGCCTCGCTGCCTTGCGAACGGCTAGAAGCGAGGAACCCCAAGCCTCACATTGACACTTACCAATGTGTCGAACGTAAAAGATAGTGCTGGGTTGCTGTTTTACTAAGTAGCAGACAGTAATCCCAACATAGAGGCTCCTTGCATACCAGGTGTCTGACTTTCGAGTAGGAACACATGATGTTTCACAGTCTTGTAAAGTACTTGAAGGCGCATCGCTACTATGTATGAAGATCGCTATCGTTTAACCAGGGGATTAAAAACTCATTATTAATTAGAAGAAACGCCCAAGTACATTCTGTATTAGTTTGTGGGGCGAGGGAGGTAAGAGACAATAGTATAAAAAGAGTCCGCAATTTGGGATCATCCATCAAGCGATCAGTAGAGATTTAGCGCAGAGGCAGACTGAGATTCGCACTCAGACACAGCGTTCGGTTTTCGCGTCGAGAGATTGGGCACGTGATTAAGGATTTGGTACGTGAGTTTTCCATTTTCAATTTGGGCTGTAAGACACCTGGCCAGTTGGTCGTTCGTTATCACTACATCTGGATCATTTGACTCAGCTTTGACCCATTCGGTCGTCTTTCTGAACGCCCTCTCGTTATGTCGTTCCGAATTTCCGAATAATTTTTCCGGACTTAGTAAAATCTTCTTTGGTTTTCGTATTCTTACCGTTTATTCTAAGTTTCGAAGTACGGTTGCGGAAAAGTGGATATCGGGTTATTTTATTGTTTTATTTAAAAATTTGGAAATTGAGTTACGAATAAATAAGCATTATCGGACAAGAAGAGTACCGAATTGTCTTTTGTCATCCCGAGAGCCCCAGATTCCACCACGTCTGTTGAGAAATACGAAGGAAGCATTCAAGCCAAGAAGAAATATATTTCATCGTCGGAGCAACATCAAATTGCATCGGAAAATCACGTAAGTATTTTTTTTTGTGGAATAAAAGTATAAATTCAACAACAACTATCTATTGAGACATTTATACACCATCTCTCCTAGTTCTCACATGATCGAAAGCATTTTTTCAGCCTAATCGTGGGTTATTATTCGAAAGAATAGACCGGAAAACCGGCTTGCATCAGGGAACTGTCGTAAAGAGAAGTCAAGAGGAGATTAGTATGTCTTAACTAGCGTATGGCAAAATTTTCTCCTCTGATCATGCAAAACGTGTAAGAGTGTCGGATTGTGAAAAATCTAGCAAACTTGACGTAACACCACGGAAAGAATTTTTTTTAAATATCAAGCACCGGATAACTAACATTTCGAGCCTAATTCTGGAGTGGACATTAACTATATTCAGTTTGTCATTTCATAATTTTTTATTTCTTTACAAATAACTTAAGTTCATCGATGTTCGAGAGACAAAGCTTAAGCTTGTAATACTGATGCAGTAACATTGAAAGTTGTAATCAGAAATGGGTGGCGCAAGTCGATGTTAAGATTTTTAATTGCGACCAATATTTTCATTTTTCAAGGAATCATAAAAAATTCTCAATATATCATGAAAATTTAAATAAAAATAGAGGTACTTTTTTAGTAGGTACAACAACGAAAAAATGATGCAACTGATTTGGGAGGTTTCGGGGTCGAATATTGACCCAGTTGGCCGGGAGTACCTCATAAAAAACTATGTTATGGAATAAATATAAAGATTTATAGAGACTTTCAGCTCAATAACCTAACATTTGATTGTCCGATCGAAATTTCGGTCATTTTTCATAGAATTCGTAAAATTTAAATCCTCATAAAATGTAAACGAATCGAGCGTTTCCCAACAAATTGAATTCCAATTACCGTTCGATGGAATTTCATTCGTGAAGAGTGATTTAGCTCGTTAGCTCGTGAATTGTAAGAGTTATTATGCGAATATTGTCAGTCTCGTTTAACAGAATTTATAATTGCCTACATTTTTGATAGCGATGCAGATTTTGGTAAAAATAACTCGTAATCGCAGGTATCAATTCGAGGTTTTAAAAACAAAATGAAAATCCTTCGGCTGTCTATATAACACGTAAACTCACAAAGGGTCCATTTATTGTAACGAATATGTGCCGAAGTAGAGAAAACCAAGTAATTAAAAAATATATAAGCGGATACTGGGGCGTTTCTGTCTCGTTCTTTTGGCTCCTAGCCCGAAGGAGTTGAGAAATAACTATCCTTTTTGGCTTTCCGATAGAGGAACTTTCGTAGATGATTATTTACAAGAAGGGAAAAGTCTGAAGTTCTTCGCGACCTTCTTTGGCAATTTTTCAAAAGTGACTCTATGGCCCCTGAATAAATATATATTGTGGTACAAATATCTTTGTCTATACTCCCTGTAAACTTCAATCTGGAATTTCAAGGGTTAACACAATTTTCTGCCATTATCATAATTATTTAAAATTGATGGTTTTTTTATTTTCACTAATTTTGATTTTCTAATATATTCACCTTGTCTCAAAGTATTGAACTTTTTTGGTCAAATAATAATATTTTAATGTAAATAGACAAAACAGGTATTTTACTATTTCCGGGTTGAATTGATACTTCAATATATTTTTCTCATTATTTTTCGATTTTTACAAAACTACCTCTATAAGGAAGCCCATATTGATTAACATACTTCCTCATAGAGCTTTGTAAAAAGTGAAAAATGCTAAGGAAGCAATGTACAAGGTTCTACTTTGCATCCTTGTTTTAATTAGATGAATCAACATGTTGTAAATTCGCTTTTTCTATTTCGTTATTCCGTTACCTTAGGGCAGTTCCAAAATTAAATTAGATAACGTATATTTTTTTGAATATTTCAAAATTCCGGGAATCCAAAATTTCATACCGTTCATCACTAAATTATACATATATAATGGCTGAATATTGTTCCATTTGCACACAAAATTTGAGCTCGCTATCACAAGTCTTGCAGAAATTACAATAGAGCGATATTATCAATTTTTCGAAAAATTCAAAATTCTATCAAATTCAAACTGCTTTACCGATTTCATCGAAATTCAGTACCAAACAACATTGAACGTGTCTTCCGTTATGAAGAACTATTTAGCTAAATCGTCGAACGTCTACGAAAGTTACAGCGACCACGCCCTTTTTTTTGGAAAAATTAATGACATAAAAATCGCTAAATCCTGCAAACCATTACTGAGTAAGAGGCGATTGTCTTTTCAAAGGCCTGCAAACTCACACACACACACATACACACGTTTTGGATCATTCTGAGTACAGTGACATGAAAATATAACAAAAAAACGTTTTTTTAAAAAAAGCTTCCTCTATGAGAAAGGAAAAATGAGAAAGCAAATTTGGGATAACGCGTAGATAATTGCGAAGGTACAGAAGGGACAGATAGCAAACAGTGAATTCCAGCTGCCGTCGACTGACTTTGTTAGGTGGTGCCCTTCGCCCCGCAAGCATTAAGGATGTCACGAGCAAACGCGCATTTATCACGTGGATTCCCGTACAACGGGAATATACTATGCTATAGTACTAGCTTCAACGAACTTGCGTAAATTTATTTCACCCCTGCCTCTCGCTACCGGCCTACAAGCGACTCCCTCATCCCTGCTGCACGCTTCCAACCTACCAGTGAAGGAGCGTAAGTCCGTGCCGCGTGCCGGCGGTTCACAGCTTTATTCCCTTTTGCGAACACGGTCACGCGCAGCCTGATGTCAACGAAACTGTATCTGTCTTGTACAATGTATCAAGCGAGAGAATTGTTCCTGCCGTAGGAGAAAGAGACTCCGTCGAGAAATAGCAAACGATCTTCAGACTCACCGAAACATTCTCTTAAAAAAAAATTTTCATCACGAAAATAAACTGGAACATTTTGCCTTCTCTTTCATTTTTCCTTTATACAAGTCTACCTATATGAAGAAGTATGATCATAAATTTTGATCCCTACATAGCGAAAGATTTGTAAAAAATCAACAATAGTGAGGATACAATCCACAATATTTTTGTTTTGAATAAATTTAAAATACTGCAGCTTAGCGAAATTTTAATCATTGAGGAATAAAAACGAAACATTCAAATTCCTATATAATACGAATCCGTTCATCGTTTTCCACTAAATAAGGTATCTATAACACAACTGAGTATCAGACTGTTTACGTACCAAATTTGAAGTTCATGTTTTGTAAAACTAATGAAAAATTAATAAAGTTCGAATCGCTTTTCCGGTTTTGGCTAAATTCAGTATACCAAACAACAGCGCAAAATCTCTGTAGGGAATTTCATGGTCTGGAGCATAGATGATTGGAATTCCCATGTCAACAAAAGCCATTTTTGCCATACTCCGTTCGTCAAGCCTGAATTCGTTCGATTTGGCAACTCGATTTTCGCGAGTCAGATCAGATTCGCAAAAGAAATCAACCAGTTACAAATCCGATTAGTTACTCACTTGTCCATGTATGTATACTTTGAGGGAGACGAGCCAAACAAGTATTTTTTCATTATCAGGACACATTTCCCCGTCAGCGAAGAAAAAATTCCAAATAATTTCCTACCTTCAGCATACTACCGATGGATTTTTTCGTAAATGGACCGACAAATTGGGTCAACCGGTTGCTTTGTAACTAGATTCATGTATTTTACACTCTGCACGTGATCCAGCGAACACTGTTTCAACGATTGGCTTTCGCTGGGTCTCATTCTTCCCGCAGTTACATAAAACACCAATTAAGCAGGGCAATTATTTATTTATTGCTCTTCTTACAAAAGATGTTTTTAAAAAAGCTCGAGAGTTTTTTTCCTCTTAAGTCAAACTTATCTTTGAGAATTGATTACCGAAACGCTAACAAAAAGAATAACTAATGAATAAAAGAATTGTAGAATTTCATTCAGAACTACGATAAAACTCAATCGTTTTTTCCAAGTGTGTTCAATATTGCGAAATAAAAGCAGAATTGCGTAAATTAATTGCTGCTCGTCGCTGAATCTACCATGAAAAAAAAAGATCATGAACTCTTTTCATTACCACATAAATGTTGGATCATTCAATATGCAATGCCTCATACACGAACAGCACGCACTCGGCCTTTTAACTCTGCAGCTATAATGGGATCAAAAGAACCCGATTTCAACCAGTTCGAAAATACAATTGCACCGCTCTTGTCCCTGAATACCCTGAACCGTGTAATTCGCACTACACATTCCAGTATTGTGATATCTATGTACCTGTACGGTTTTTCACTCTGTATACCAACAAGGGTCACCGAAAAAGGGCGAGAGAGAGAGAAAGGGCATGTAATAAATAAATGTGGTGGCTGACATAGGCTCAGTCACGCCTGTGGAGGCGCCTCTTGGTCCGAGGGTCAAAGTGCATTGTGTATTCCGAGGATGTAGTGGTTCCGCTCAGTTTATACAACGCTCGGGGCTTACAGTGGCAACATACCAATTAGCCATTTTGCATGGGGTGAGCTCCGCGAGAGGTAGCAGTAGTCGCGCGGGGAGAAATGGTTCTGTCAGCTCCGGCGACAATTTTCTTTATCCCTGATGGAAAGGATTTAAAAAGATTTACAAATATGCAAAATATAACCTTGCATTCTGCTCCCTCAATATAAAAAACTTTGTACCTCTATGAAAAAGTATGTAAGTCAATATTAGCTTTTTATTAGAGGAAGCTTTGAAAAAAGTTTTTAAAAAATGAGGAAATAAGATACGGGTTTCTACTTTGCTACATAGATAAGTGGGAAAAGCTTAAATTTGGGGAAACTTTAGTCGTCAAGAAATAATATTGGAAAATTCAAATTTCTATATAATCTGGTCTCTTCTACCGATATCTACTAAATGATGTACCTAGCATCACTGAATATTATTCCGGTTAAAACTTGGGCTCGCCAGTTATCCTTGCAAAAGTTGATGGAATAGAGCAATTTATCAAAAAATTTCAAAACTTTATCAAATCTGAACTGTTTTCTCTATTTCAGCCAAATTCAATGTCAAAAAGACATTAAATTCACCTGGACTTATGAAGAACTACTCAGCGAAATATCGTAAATTTTACATAACAGAGTAATCACACCATTGAAAAAAAAAATTAAGAAGCTACACGATCTGAATGTCCCCATAAATTTCGTAAAGAAAAAAAATGACAATTGAAGTCAAGCTGTTAATTTACTTGGGTGCCAAATTCCAGGTTGATCGCTTAAGCTGTTCTGCAGTTATATGTGACTAAAATTTAGAAGACCTACACACACGCACATACGGACATTTATTTCTTTTCTAAACCGCGTTTCTCGATTATTCGAACCATTTTGAGTGTTCTGACATGGTAATCTTGAAAAAACGTTGCATCGAAATAAAGCTTCTTCGAGGAAGCAGAAGAAAAATCGAGTCGATGTAACATCAACGACTATGAAGCTGTGACCGGTTTGTCCCACCTCTGGCGTCTCTGAAATAAACAAGAGAATAAAAACAAAGAAACCAGTAAAGAAGAGAACGATGTAACGACATGTCACGGACAAGGTTCCGCATCGAGCGTGAAAAACAAGGAGCAAGAGCGGAAAATGAAGTTAGAAGTAAAAGCGGGGGATGTAACGATAACAACGAAGAAAACTGAGGCACGAAGAGAGTAAAAAACGATTTCTACGCGGATCTCACAATGGATCTTATACACAACCTCACGCTGCGTGATAGATGTGATGGTTCATAATGTTGCAATTTTGCCGGGTCACTGCGTGCGCTATAATTTTAAGATCCTAATTAGGAATCACCGGGGCAGCTTGGCACAGTGCATATTGTACTCTCTCCATTGAAAGCATCGCGTTTAATTTTAGCAGAAATCCATACGCCAATTTGAGTAATTAATTCAGACATACGGGTCAATTATTTAATTACGTAATCATCCCGATTAATGACGTAAATAATGATATCCAAAATGAATCATTACGTATTTTATAAACTCTACATATAAATACGATTTTTTTTCAAAGGAAAGATGTAACATAATTATTTTATCATTAGAATTCAAGTCTGGGTTGCCGCGTCAATGTTCAGCATTATGCCGTCGTTTCCCAAGCGTTACAGTTTGCATTATCAAGGCTAGAGCTCCGATACTGAAGTTCCCTATCTCCGCCGCAACCACCTGGAAGTCTGAAGTTTTAAAAACAATTCTGACCGCAAAGTCATGAGCATAAAATTATTTTCTCACCGTGAATTCAATTTATATTACGCTGTGCTCTGACGGACTCACAACTCTCATTTATTTCTCAACCATATTACAGTCGTAGCTGTAACTATCAATCACTTTTGAGTTCAATGTAATGATTCGTCAATTGCATTAAAAAATTCATATACCCGATTTGATATAATATGTATCGTCGATACTGATTTTTCTATACACAAATGTTCCAATGAAACAATGAATCAAAATTCCCTACAAAAAATCACAGCAAGATATTATGACGTCACTTCACACTTTCTATAAAATTTTTAAAACTTCTCTGATCAATATGGTTAAATATTCGAAAAAATGTATGAATATCAATTTATTCACGGAATAAATATAAGGATAGAATGATATAGAAATGCGTTGCAACATTGATAACAATACCCTTTGATATCTCTACCACAATAGAACTGATCATTCAAATCTACTATGTAACATCTCTACTGTAATTAAAACTCTCCAAATTGCAAGTCCTCCAGTTTACATCTCTGCCACGAAATGACTCTCACTGGGTAATCTGGGAACACTTACTGTCGGTCGTGGAACGCTAGAGAGTCGTTCCATAGTGGAGATGTAAACTACTGGCGTTGTAATTTGGAGGGGTTTAATTATCGCTGTGATGTGTCGTCGGGTTGGTCCGAATTATGTTGGAGTTATTTCGTGGTGGAGATGTTTTTCGAGATTAAATGGGGGTGGACTTGTTTTTTGGTTGAGAAATGAATGAGAGAGTTACACATGTACATAGCTCTTATTTTAAATGAGTACGGTACACAGAATTTTTTTATGACATCGTGAATGAACTCCGCGAATGGACACAAATTATGTCTATCTCTTTATGTCTCTGTGTCTCCCTGTGCAGATGCGTATGTTTAATTTACTGTACTAAGTGACATCTCGGTACCACAGCTGTAATACTGTAATTGATTTACTCACATTATTCATCGATCTCAGTAAATGTACCGAGATACCAATGACTTTTTCCTCTCTCTCTCTTTCTTTAGTATATTAAGGTGTTTCACCAATTTGATAAAAATTAAACAAAAAATATTTTACAAAATAAGTTTATCTCGCATCCTCAAGCATTACTACAAATACTTTATCTCCAGTTCTGTAAAAGAACAGTTCCCACAATTAACTTCTACTGCCTCATTTTCACAGAAACCATCATGCATTTATTGGGGCATTACTTAAAATTAAACGGTGAAGTATCGTTTCCATCAGACCCAGCTGAAAAGTATTCGTAATAGTACTCGGCGTACGACAAAATTATAATTAATTATATTTAATACTACCATACGTTATGTTTAATTTTTATCAAATTTCTTAATCACCCGAAAGTGGTTGTTTATCGCACTGTCCTCTATTAAAAAAGACACGGTAAATCCAAAATCGAAATATACAGAATACTTAAATCAGTTCATAAGCTTTTTTATTGGACAATAATTTTGAGCATGTCGCGATGAGCGAAGTAAAAGGAGGAATGCGAAAAAATGTTACTCGATAACAAGAGTGTAAAACAAAAAGCAGACCGAGGTAATGGAAATATCATGAAAAGCTACAGAGCTAAAATATCTAAATGCGTAACGGGTATATGCAAGTAAACTGAGAAGTCTACGTATTCATGTGTAATGGACTTCCCCCTGCTATTATTGATATAAGTAGATTTATTTCCTTTTTCAACCAATAATTAGATGAATGAATAAAAAATTCCCTTTTACCCCGGGCTTCCCGATATTATTGAAGATAAAGAGGGAAAGAGACACACACACATAATTTTAGACGTATATATATTCCGAATATCAATATTGACTTGCTACTGGTATCATTTATACCGAAAGATTTCTTCGGTCTGAATGAATAGTTAAATAAATAAATATGAATTCGCATCTTGCCCCGGTCTCCCGAATATTATTGAAGATAGAGAGGCAGAAGAGGAGGCGCAGGGAGAAAGCGGATGCGAAGCTCCTGTACACAGCAAGTAAGCGAGCTGTAGCTTCAGGCACGTGGTTTATACCGTAACCGTGTAATCATAGTGCGGCTTGACGATGCATGCCTAGGGCCATCCGATTTTCCTCTTCATATTCGCACACGGCCATATCGATCCCTGGCGGACCGCACTATATTGGAATAAATGTTGTGCATTTGTAAGGGTGATGCGGTCGTATATATGGATGTCGTTGTACATGGAAAAAGCTTCAATCGAGCTTCAGGCTTTTAAACAAGCTGAGAGGAAAATACGACCACGAGTGTCGATAGGGAGAGAAAAAGAAAAAAAAAGAAGAGAGAGAGCTGGATCGACTTAATCCTGAGGTTTGTTCGAGCAATCTACCAGTATCGATCTTTCGTACGGGGATTTAACAGCGCACGTTGCGTTGAACTTTGAAATCGTTGTTTTTCAGTCTCGTCTGGAACAAATATTTGAAGGTTATCAACATGAAAGATCGAATTACACAATCGTAACTTTTAATTTTGTTCAATTTTGCATATTAATCTTTAAAAAAGGTTATTGAAAAGTTTATGCTAAAAAAAATGTTGAAAAAGTCATTTTCCAATTTAACTTTTTATAAAATAAAAATCATTTGTTCATTTTTCTGAAAACGTATAGATTTTGTTAGCGTTTTAACTAATATTTGAATATTAAGATTTCTTTTTTTTTCTAATGTGTAGAAAGGCGCGAATTTTGGACATGAGCATAAAATCACACATTACACCTACAAAGCAACAATTGATTCAGTAGGTTCGCAAATACAGCTCAAACATTTTTCAAAAACGTAATTTTCAAAAACTGGATTCATTTTTGTAATGATCAATTTTTTTAATTTAAAGAAATTTATACGTATTTATAAGAAAAAAACAAATCATTTGTAGTTGAAAAAAATAAGGTGACCGGTAATTTGTTGAACGATTTTTTAAAATTCAGTTTGTTAAAAATATTTTGGAATTATTATTGTGGGAGATCAATCTTTTCAGCACATTCAACGTTCTTGATGTATTTAAGACTTTTATACCATCGAGAAGTGTTCGAAATTCTCTCTGAATCTCACGTTCAACCGAACTATACCGACTGAACTACCTTAAGGAGTGATGGCTGTTTACATTATGAAACAAAGTAGAGTTAGGGAAATTACTTCCTTCCTATATACACTGTTCACAAAGCCCTTTTATGAGAAAGCAGTATGATCGATTTTGCGTTTCCCATAAAGAAAGTTTCGTGAACGGTGTAATATAAAGGAAGCAATTTGCAAGAGTCTACTTCACCGCATTTTTTTTCTATTAAATAATTGTAAAAAATTTCATAAAAGTTGGAAGATTAAAAATTTAAAGAAAATCTGATGCCTTAATCTATTACCGCCAAATTTTGTATCATTCACTGTTCAATATCAATTCATTTGTGTGCATGATTATGATGCTAAACGACCGGAAATTTCAGGTCGATATCTCCAAACCTACACATGTCACCGATTTTTTACTTTTGAATTTACAGTATGATAGATTTGTGATTTCATGAGAGTTTCTACCGTGTTGTGAGAATTAACGATATTATGGCTTAATGCGTACGAAAATTAATAGAAAATTATAAATCACTAGCTTACATGCAGACGCAATCATTCGAGTCAAGCAGATAAAGTCGGCCGTCGAGTTGAGATCCTGAGGATCAGACGAGGCTACAGGTAATCATGGATATTTTAATTACGTTGAATAACGGCAAGGAAAAAACTCATCTGCGACTACCTCGCTGGTACTCTTATGAAGGGGAGTCACCAAGCCTGTATAGTCGACCTGCAACCGCGCACTTTCAAACCGATATGCATATATATGCAAATGCATCTTCAAGGCTCCTGCTATATCCGCTCACCCCCTTTCCTGGTTATCCCTTTTCAAAGCGCGGAGTTACGAACCATCCAACGAGAATACCGCGCTGCGTAATCCCGTGCTTTATTTTTCATCTCATTTTTTCCACCAAATCTCCCTAACTGACGTTCGCTGAATACCTGACCTTAACTGCATAGTCCCTAGAGTGACGTAAATTCTTGATTTTTAAAGCCGATTCTCAATATATTTTTCTTAGTTCAATCTATCTTTTCAGAAGAAAAAATTTGTCGTATGAAAAAATGTGACTGTGTAATGATAAATATGTAAAAAATGAAGCATCGGAAAAGAATTTTATTTTGAATTGTATTTGGATTTGTTTTTTACGGGCCAAGAGCGTCAGACCCAAATTGCTAATATTTATCGACAAATATATTATATGCTTATTTGCTGATGACATTGGACCCTGAAACAAAATTTTGTCTTTCATCTACATACAAAAAACTTTTAAATATTGTAAATGAGATATAGGAAATTTGTGGATTTTTGTATTTCTTCCCCTTTTTCTAAGATAAGACAGTGAGATATTTCTGAAGAATTATTTACACAAAAAAAGAATAAAATTGATTTGTAGCCTAAAAAAATTTCTATATTCAGTAGGCGGGAAAAATATCCGCATGAAACAAACCACAGAAAAAATGTCATCGGAAAAATATTCTGACGGAAAAATGTCCACAGAAATAAAAACCGAAAAATTATCCTTGGAATGATAGTCCGACGGAAAAAAACCTCATTGCGGGAATTAATTAACCTTCAGAATGCAGATTAACGAATGATTTAACTTCACATCGTTGTGATCGGAAAAAAATGGAAAAAAAATTATGAAACATTTTTGAAGGTTATACTTTGCAGCTTTTTTTCTCTTTCGAATGAGCCCTGTCGCGATAAACTCCGTTTGCGCATTGCTAATATATCGGCAATTGGAGAATCCGGAGGTGGAGGGAAGGGGGAGTCTAGGGGGCGAGTCCCTGGTGGGGGTGTAGAAGGCAAAGCTCCTGCCGGGGGATGGGGGCCGCACCCCCTGCCCCCCAAGCTATTAAAGCATTTTTTGAATTGCTTTACAAACAAGAAAGAAAAGTAAAAAAGTACATACATAAAAGACATGTACTTTTTCCCTTTTTTGATGAAAATTATTCGTTCATTTTTCTGGATACACATGAATTTTGTCAATGTAGGTAATTACACGAGTCGCGGATGAAGTTATATAAGTTATAAATACGCGTAGAGGGCAAAAATAATTAAAATCAATTTCATTCACAAATCTGAATTACTATGAGATCAAAAATCTTATTGAAATTAGTAATATCACTATGTCACTGAACTTACATGTAATGAGCTGTACTTGCAGCAACGCCATCGTATTCCCGTACTCGTTTTTCGGGACACAGTAAACATGTAGCCTTTGTGCCACAATTTGTCACCACCTTTGTTCGACTTTATAATTTTCATAGCTATGAAGCCAACCGTAATAGCAGCTCAATCCTCGCGCGACGAGTAGTAGCTGAATACTGACGCTTTAAGCGGAAATGATCCTCCGCGTAAAAGCAAAAGTGTAACAATAATACTAGCGCGACTTGTTTACCACGCGCTCGTGTGAATTTGACGTGAAGCAGAACAGAGTACATTGCAAAACATCGAATGTCTCACTCGTATAAAAATCAATAACACCGTTAAAATGTAATGGCGTAGATAAAGTAAAAAAAAAAAATTGAGACTAAATATTACCGGGGCATTCCACCGGATATCGACAGGGTCGCAACACTCATTTTTTTTCATTCTGGCAGATCATTTTCCCGCAGACATTTTTTGCGTTAGAACATTTTTCCGAGGATATTTTATCCTAGGTTTCCTCACTGGGAGAAAAGCATATCGTTTATCTAACGATTACAAATGGTAAAACGAATATAGTAAGGCTTGTAATGTTTTAAGGTTAAAGCGATGATAATATGGTTCAATAAACGATACTTGCAAGGTTATTGGGAACAAACGTTGAAATTGTATACGCAACAAAACGGCATATTTGAAACTATTCGAATAGTTTTTGAAACTGTTATCATTTTGATGATTGCTACCATAGTTGTATTTGCTATAATTATAAAATAAAGACGTTCCTCCTGGGAATTATATTAGCGGTTGATCCAACTATTTTCTTATATTAGCTATAACCATAAAATATAGACGTTCCTCCTGGGAATTATACTTTATATTTAGTTTATCATCAGTCTAACTATATTATTTTCAAAATTACCAGATTTTTCTTCCAGTACTATACTCGGACTGGCAAGCAGTATATCATCAGCACAATGAGCCATTCAAGAGCGAATATCCATCGATTACTTTAATCTAAAAACTAAAAGTAAAAAATGACAGTGAATCGCGAAAAATGGTGAAAATGTTTTGGTGAAATAACACTCCCTTAAATAGTGCGCAAGGCGCTCTATCCTCTCTAAGTTTACATTTAAACACATACCGGGAATCTGAGAAATATGGGGTCTGCACCAAGCAAGGGTTTTCCGCAGTTTCTCGATCCCTATGGTAAATGCGGCATGTATCCGTGTGAGTGTGTGTGTATGGGGGGTAAGTCAGCTGCGGTCTCACCGGGGGATAGGTTAGCTTTGCAAAGAACGATTAAGCCATGTAGTGTTAGGAATAATAGTAGTGAAGCATCGTAAAAACCCGTAAGGTCATAGGCGGGAACAATTCTCATTATTATTATCATCAAATTTCACATACAAAGCAATATAATTAAAGTACGCGTATATTGAACACGCCTTTCCGACGTGGTTAGTATAGCGTGAACGAAATGACTTCATAATTAAATGTTATATTCGATTTATGCGGTTTTTCCACAAAAACGATAATACAAGTATATTCATTTTAGTAAAAAATGATTGTACTATGTAATTCAACAAAAAGATAGAAATAATGGCAGTGATAATAGCGGCAGCAAAATTGAAGATGCGCTTCGACCTAATATAAAATTCAATAATTCGTCATTTTTCTGGTAAAATAAAAGTAACGCACGAATCTTACGAAACTGTAGAAGAATCTGGTATCGGTAAATACAAAATGATAGCAATTATTTCTGAGTGTTAAGCACGTCTTTTGACAAAAATACAATTATTAACACTACGGAGAATTATTCTTACAAGAATCGAAAAATTGACAATACAGTATGTCATAGTGGCGGTAGACAATCCAAAGAAAAATTATATGGGCAAACCGACGTATATTAAGTGCCCTCATAATGTACAGCATTATTCGTAATTGAAAAAATGAGTGAATCAGCTGTTTGGAAGTTAACAATTTATTGACCGTTTTTATCCCTCTCAAGTCGTATATTCCACCGCTGAAAACATCAGCTTCAATCCTCCTCAGAGTTATACGTCTATAAATAGTGAATTCAACGGAAAAAAAACTTTTTCACTTGAATTTAACACTAAATTTTGATTTCAGGAACTGTGGGTTTGTATTACGAAAACCCTCCCCTAATTTTCTTAGGGAGGGGCGGGGGTCCGTGGCGGAAGTTAGCTGTTGGAAATAATCGTATGAAAAAATTCACTCTTTACAACATATTTTAAACCGAAAAAGAACATCTATTTATGAGCACTGCCGATTCATTAGGATGACCAAAAAAAATTGAAAGAACAATCTACCACGCTTAATAGGAAGAATGGTATGCAAAGCAGGTAACAAATTGGCAATTTATTATACTAAAAATTATTCAATTAATATTCAAAATTGTAGGAGGAAACATTTTTCGATACATTTTTTATTTTTAAGCGCCTCTATTTTTTCTTCTTCATGTGCAGTTAAAGTGATCCAAATTAGGCCCTATAATTCTAATAGTTTTAATGAAAATTTTCAGAGATATGATTTTTTTTAATTTATTTAGTATTATTTAGGAGTTTCAATGTGCGAGGCGTCTAATCAAATTAGCGAAAATGTGGCGACAACACGATTGACAACGAAATGAAAGATCGTACAGAGCGGGTGAATTCTGATTATTTTGTAAGATTCATTTCCATTTTCAGATTTTTTAGATTAAAAAAAACAAATCTGTAGAAATATCATCCAAAACTATTAATATTCTAAGACCTAATTGGTATTAATTTAACTGCACCTTAAGAAAAAAGTCATAATTAAAAAATTTTAAACGTATCTTCTCCTACAATTTTTTAATATTCTGACCTGTTAATTTTTCGTGTTTTGCATACTATTCTTTACAATCAAGCGTTGACGATTTTTAATATAATTTTTTTGGCTATTCGGAAAAATCGATGTCATTTTTTCGGTCCATAATACGTTACAAATAGTAAGAAAAGGCATCTAGGTAAATTTTTTCAAATTTTTAATACAATTATTTCTAATAGCTAACACGCTCCCAACCGCCAATCATTTTTCAAAAGCCACTATGGACCCTCTGAGCCTAGATTTTTTTCAAGTTCCCCAAGGACCTACAGAAACGACTTTTTCTGAGTCTCCTAAGACGCTCTAAAGCCTAGATTTTTATTAAACGTTTAAGAGCACCCCACAAGCTCGGCAGGAGGAAGGTATCTCACGTATTGACGATACTGCAGGGCAACAGCACGTAGTGCTCGAGCCATACACACTGAGAGAAAAGCATATCGTTTATTTAACGATTTCACATGGTAAAACAAATATAGGACGGCTTGCAATGTTTTATGGTTGAAGCGATGATAATATGGTTCAATAAACGATACTTGTAAGGTTATTGAAAACAAGCGTTGAAATCGTGTATGCTACAAAACGGCATATTTGAAACTATGAGAATAGTTTTCGAAACTATTATCATTTTGATGATTGCTACCATAATTATATTTGCTATAACCATAAAATATAGACGACTCTCATGGGTATTATATATAATGGTTCATCCAACTATTTTCTTATATTTGGTATAACCATAAAACATAGACGTGTCTCCTGGGAACTATAGTTTATAGTTAGATTATCGCCGGTATAACTATATTTTTTTACATTACCATATTTTTCTCTCGGTGTACGAAACGCTAGTAAATGTAATCTTTTTAACTTGGCGTTGAATCGCCACCGTGATAAATACAACAATTTTATTGATGCCGGCTATAAAAAAAAAATGCCATGAACTATTAATGAATAGCCGACACTTTACAGCTGTTACGTCTTCCCCGAGTGTGTTGCATGACTCACAATGATCAACAATGAATTGATTAAATCTGTAGAACCGCGTGGAAGCTGCAAATTTGTAACGCCACAATGAAATGCTGTTATCTTAGAGAGAAGATCATGCGAGGCATGTAATCAGATCAAGCTACTTGGCTGTTCACTCTTACGGCGCGGAATAGAGCTAGCATACGTGATAATGATATGCATATAACGGGGGAGCTTGCGTTTACTGTGCTGCTACACATAATGCGTACACGGGAGCGCTTCCGCACTTCACCGTAACTTTCTCCTACCCCTACTCAACTCAAGAGCTTACTCACGCAACTCTTAACCGATAAATATCCATTTTTAACTTCCTTTGATGTTGAATAACGCGAGCAGTAATATGTATCACGCCGGTTACCTACAGTAAGAGGACGAAGGAGAATTCTCGGAATTTCCCTAGAGATCTCACTGCTTAGAGTTATCGGAAACAAGCATTGAAAAACCGCGAAACGTAAGCATCTCAGGAATACTTATTGGAAAATTATATTAAAAGGACCCTTTACCTTTCGGAGCTCGAAATTCTCCGCTGCGGGGAAGAACCTTTGTCTCTGGAATTTTGATGAAATGCCGAGGTGAATACAAACCTACCTGAAGTAAAAAAAAATATATATTTTCATTACAAGAAAATTATGACCCGTACTTTCACAAAGGAGGTACAAATAATTTCGTTTAAAATGTAATCACTTAAAATGTCGCACATTATTTGGTAGTATGATTTTAATATAATAAAATATGTAAGCCAAACGAGTTATTTAAGACGACCACGGAATCGCTATTGGTACTGGCTCTTGAGCAGAGCAATTTTTTTCACATTTTCTATGTGTATTACTCTGTGCCGAATATTTTGATAAAATATCATAATACCTACGATCGTGAGGAAAAAAACATTCCAGTTGATTTTCACTGAAGATTTATATTTTCCGATTCATGATATTTTTCTGTTTTCGTACCTTCGAAAATGTACACTGTTTTTCGTGGATTTTACAAACACAAAAAAAACATTCGAATAATCCAAGGTGTTCTTTGTATTATAAAAAAAAAAAAAAAAAAAAAAACCGTTGGCAAAACAGGAACGGTTTTTTCACCAAAAAAATTCCCGTTATGAAGTTAAAAAAATGGTTCAATGTTTATTTGATATCAACACAACATCTGTCCACTTAACTTTACTAAAATGGACTATAGATCGACACACCAAACTTTTCCTCATGAGAATGAAGAAATGCCGGAAGAAATTCATGTATGGGTTATTCCACCAAATATTGGAAAAAAATTTGGCCTTCAAATTTGTAGTTTTTTTTCCATGATTCGACTTACCATACTGAAATATAGAAAAGGCCAGAATTTAAATTTTTTCGCTTATTATTCCCAAAAGGAAGCGCCTACTTTAGTTTTGGACTAAGAATTTCTAGTTTAAGATTTTTAATCTCTTAACAGAATCTGATTAAGAAAATCCAAAGTACTATTATTTGTCGGAAATTTATCGAACTTTCCGAAACAAATATGTTTGTTCACATGGAACGACATTTTGAAGATCCAAAAGTCAAACAATATTTAAAAAGCCCTTTGCAATGCATAACACACTTTTTTTTCGAAATATTTTTTTTGAAGTTCAAAAAATTTGCCTAAGAATACGCAATTTTCAACTTCTGCTCTCCAAAACTCAATTTCTGACAAAAACAAGAAATTAGAAACGTAAAATTCATCATTTTTCGAACTCCGAATGATTAAAATACTCAAAGAATTTTATTTGCAAGAAAAAAACTCGAAACCTCTACTAACAAATCATCTACATTTTCCAAATTTCGAAAAAAAACATGGGTAAGCATCGAGAGGGGCTTTTTTCAATCTTTCTTTAACTTTTTGACCTTAAAAATGTCGTCCAATGTGAACATACATATTTATTTCGGAATATTCGGAACATTTCCAACAAAAAATATTACTTTCTATTTTCCTGTTAAAATTCGGTAGGAAATTACAATTTTGTAACATTCAGTTAAATCAAAATTTTCAATTTAAAACTAAAGTAGGCTCTTTGGGAATGATGAGCAACAAATTTTAAAGTTGGGGTTTTTCTCCATTTTAGTATAGTGAATCAAATCATGACAAAAAGGGCACAAAAAATCGAAGGTCAGCTTTTCGTCCTATATTTGGTGGAGTAACGCATATAAGTCTTTTTATTAACCTATCGAAAAATTGACCTTCCCACAACATTTGGAGAGTACCCAGACCCCAACGTACACATTAAGGAGAAAGTTATGAATATATCATTGTAGAGTAAGGTTTATAACAAAATTATCGAGCTCAATAAAATACAAAAAAATTGAATAGTGTCTTTAGCGATAATCAGTACGAAAAACAACAAATCAAAAAACAAAATGGGGGAATACAGCGAAAGCAGCTGCGTCGCGCCTTGTTCACACCGAGAAAAATCACAAGTACATTTTTAAAACTTCTATCGACAACAAAACGTCTCAACTTGTCACAAAGTGCACGTAAATATTAAACTACGTGGCAACATAATCTCAGCAAATTAGCCTACATTTGCCTTTATTTTTCGTCATCATTTTTTGTCATCTACTACTCAACAAAAGAATGCGACAACAACCGTTTGCAAATGGATAAACATCCAAAAGAACAATATTCCAAAAACCCCATAAAACCGAATGCTAACCTTTCGATCAGAAAGCATCCTGACAGACGCCAAATCCTCTCTTCCTCCTCCGTGTCAATACGCATAATAAACTAACTACATTCATATAAAAATTCATTTCCCTGTGTCGTCTATAAACAGCGTCGTTGTCCCGTCGATCAACCGCCACTACGTTGGCTCGTCAAAATCAAAATGGTTTCTTCTCTCATCGCTAGTGGCAGCACTAACCGCATAATCGTACGCGCGCGCCACACTACACAATGCTACTTCCGGTTGGCAGTTATTTTAAAACGCAGTGGCAGTTGCCTGCCCGGGCAGGCTGCATATCCTAAAAATTGAATTTTTCTTCTAAATCTAATTCTAAAATCCTTTTCGGTATCTGAGATACTTCAGAACAATCCTCTCAGCCTCAAATCCATTAATATATAGTCGCATTTGTCATATACCAAATGATAACAAGTAAATGAAAATATAAATAAAAGAACCCAAGAAGAATTCGCAGCTCAAACTGAAAACATCGAAGAGCCATCGTAACCAGCCCTTGTGAACCTTTTCAGCGTCTCAGATTCGGAATTCTCAGCAAAAAGGTTTGTGGAAACATCTGTACCGACGTAGGTTAGTAAATCCCCATCTTTTAGTAGTTCCGTCACACAGAAAACCGATTAGAGCCGCGGTTTCCCCTTCTTCGACTTTTTACACTCTATCCTTCGTGCGATAAGCATGCTGCCTTGGTTTTCGAATGACCGCAGAGCTCCGTTGACAGGAGCTCGACCGGCTAAAGTGGTACGAGGTCGCGGAGACTGAATTTCAGTCCTTATATGGCAATTCCCGTGTCAGTGGTAATCAAAATATCGAAATTATGGTTCGCGTGATCAAACAAGAAACTTACGATGAAGTCGTCAGAGAAAATATCGAGGATTTCTCGATGTCGCCCCAGGAAGCGATTGAAGATGCGGTCAAGCAATTCGAGGCTCAAGTATATATATATTTTTTTAAACACTCATGGACTCATGTACTCAATCATTAATCATTGCTCCTTAGTCACGATTCAATATTCTTGACTGAAATTGTTGTATGTTTCGCTCATCGTCAGGGTGTAGACCTTACGAATATCATCAAAGATCTTGCACTGGATGACAAAAGCAACGTAACGTTATCCTGCCTTGAAAAAATAAGATCTTCAATTGAGTCTAAAAATTTTGAGGGCATTCCTCATGTACTCGATGAGCTGAGAAATGAATTGGACAAGGACATTGCTCGCAGGGTTCATGCCGGGAAAAATGGAGCTTACAAGACACTCATTGATTTAATGCAATGTTGTAAAGATGATTTGACTATAATGAAATGTGCTCTGAAAACAATAACATCTTTGATGTCCGGATATCCTGATTTGCTAGATGAGAATGGAGTTGACCTTCAGATGGAGTAAGAATTTTCTTTTATTTTTGGAAGTTTCTGGGAAATGATTATTCTTAGAGAAGTTAAAGTATCACGAAATAATAGCGAAAAGGACATTGATTTGCAACATCACATATAATATTTAAAAAATAGATAATTAGAACTACTCAGAATGGTTTGAAAAATTGGATATTTTCATGAGGAAAACATTTTTTGTAGACTGCTTTATCAGTGGAAATATATTTTACATTTCAGTTTATTGAGAAGTTCAGGCTATACTAATGAAGAAAATTCACTTTGCGATAGTTTATTTCGTGAAAACTAAATATAAACTTTTAATTTAAATCTGTTAAAACGATAGTCTTAATTTTTTTTTAATCAAGCAATTTATATGAAAATTGATAAAATATTTACACTGTTAATCGGCGATGCAACAAAATGCTTTCAGCATGAAATTGTTAAATGTCTTTGAACATAGTAGTATTTTTCAATCAATTCATATCTTCATATACGCAGTTGCAAGATATTTTCTCTTTTATGAGTTTAAGTAGTCTTAAAACCAAAAAATAAAATTCTGTTTAGAAAATATTGTAATTAAAACATCTTGAAGAATTTTAGACAAAGAGCACGATGTCCCAACTCTCCAACTGCTTTTGAGATGGATCAGGGAATGCTGCTTAAAGCATGAATTTAATAGACAGAATATATTCAATGCTGGAATTCTTGAAAAATTGAAAAAAACTCTAACAAGAGATGATGTCACTGGAGCCGAGCTTAGAGATACCTGCGGTGTTATTAGATGTCTTGTCTTGGATGATGACGTCAGACATGAGTTCGGAAAAGCTCATGAACATGCAACACACATTGCAAGAGATTCCCTGGATGTCCTAACTGGGCTTTTGTCCAGTGAGTAAAATTTTGCAACTAATTTTCATTACGATCGCTTAAAGATGTATCTCGTACTTATAAAAAATTTTATTTGCTTTATGTGGATACAGTTGATATTTTTAAGGGATTTTGATTGGACTGCACTGTTCTCTTCGCAGCGGCTTCAAATTTCTCGTTTTTTTCGAAAAGTATCGTTTTTGAATTTATTCTTCCTCATGGATTAGATGGTGGTTTCTATTATTATAACTGTCTAATATTTAAGAAAACAGCAAATTGAGTTTTCTCTGTAAAATATAAATCATGTCTGTCAAAATTGGCACAGTTTTTAACTGTTCACTGGCCAAACTACAGTTTCTTAACTCGGTTGGTATGAAAGAACTGCTATGCCATTTGCTGTGTATAATTTATTTTCAATTATTTCAACTATTTTATGTGAAAGCAAATTCAGAAAGTTCGTGTCTTAAGGATGTATGATACGTACAGTCGCGCAAAAAGTGAGTTTCAGAGACAATTTTGATCACTTGCCGATGGGATAAAAATCGGAAAAAAATAATACATATAAAACGTGCTGAAAAGATTGATTTCGCATAATAATAATCCCAAAATGTTATTAACAAATAGGTGAAAAAAATAATTGTTCAACAAACAATCAGTCAACCTAAATTTTTTTCTAATGAAAATGATATGTTCATTTATTTGAATGCATACGAATTTTTTCAGATTTTTTTCTTTATTTGGATTTTGATTTTTTTTATTTTCAAAAATGTGCGCGAAGTAACGAATTGTGGTTATGTGGTCGGCATAAAACTATCTATTACACTCAAGATTGTTTTGCAAAACGCATATCCAAAATTTGTTATATTCCGCGCATTTTTCAAAATAGAGAAAAAAATCTGAAAAAATTCGTATGCATTCAAATAAATGAACATATCATTTTCATTATAAAAAAAGTTAGGTTGACTGATTGTTTGTTAAACAATTATTGTTTTCCGATTTTGATCCCATCGGGAAGTCATCGAAATTGTCTCTGGAACTCACTTTTGGCGGGACTGTACGTATCATACATCCTTAATTCCACCGGCGCTAAGAATTTGCTTTACCCTAAAATGTAAAAAGACTCTGAATGACATGCATCACAGTTTTTAGAACCGGCTGAGCACCGGACCAAAGGGTTCGATGCAACGTCGTGTCACATCGTCTTAAACGGAAATGCTGCTTTTCATCGCCTCAATAGCATGTGAAAACTCAGTCATTATCCACAAAAAATTTCTGACAAACCCAACGCAAAACCGGGCAAGATTTTAGAAGAAAATAAAGCAGCAATGTCTGTAATTCCCTACTTTCTGTATCCCAATTTCCACATGATTCCCGAAATCTCAACTGTTTGCGCGTTAAATTCGTTCGAAACTACCTGCTTCATCTTTCTCACATCGCCATAAACGACAAAAAACAGTTTATGCATATATACAAATTTCACAATTTCCAGAATTCAAGGAAGACAAGGCCGTCGTCGGAGATTTAATGCTCACCTTAGCCTCCCTAATAGTTAGAAACGAATTCTGTCAGAACTTCCAAGACGCTGGTGGTCTACAATGTATACTAGACGTAATGATCGACCACCCGGACTCGGAGAAGTTGAACTGGCAGTCCCTGAAGTTGCTCAAAGCGCTCGCCGGCAATGACAACGTGAAATCACATATCGTGACTTCCGGCAGCGCGCCTTTGATAGTATCGGCGATAAGCAGGTTTAAAGTTCGTATATTGAATTCTCCAATTAAATAATCCATACAATTTTCCTCAACGGTTTGAAAAACCTCCATTCGATTTATTACAGGGTTCCGAATCGATAGTTTCTGCAGGTTTTGCTTGCATATCTGCCCTGACCCTGAAAAGTCCGTCGAATGCTGGCGTTTTTTACGACTGTGGTGCTCCTTATGTGATTGTTGACGCTATGAAGCAGTATCCGAATAGCACAAATGTATTGAAACAAGCCTCATGGGCCGTGAGAAATATGTCGGTGAGAAACAAAATGGAATCGCGAGAGTTTATCAAACACGGAATCGAGAGTCTGCTGACTGAGGGTCTTACTGCTCATGGACCTGAATTGGAAGCTGATTTGAAAGCAGCATTGAGAGATTTGGGGCTGAAAGTTAATTTGAAAGAGCAATGGGCGGGAAAAGGCGTCACCATGAGGAACGATTGAGCCCAACGGGCTTTTCACTAACCTGAGAAAAATAAAAATTACTCACCGACACAAATACTATAGCCGAAAGTATTGCCTCAAAAGACTTGCAACCGTAACTGGTATAAAATAAAAGACAACTAACATGTGCTTAAAAAAAATATTCTATTACATTTCTATGTCTAACGCCATATTGTTTTATTATCATTATCACTAAATTTTCTATATGCATAAGTGACATTTATGATTGATTGTATACGAGCAGGCTTTTTTATACAATAAAAATTGGTCTATATACTAATGCGTTCGAGACTATTATTATACGATATTTACTTTCTTAACCAACCACTAGGACGTCTAATACGTTTGAGGAGGGAGGCCCGATAAAATTTGCGGATGTTTGTTTGAGAATCATTCTAAATAGCGGCTGGTTTTTCGAAAAAATTTCATTGTTGACTAATAAAACAGCATATTTTACTTGACAACATAATTTTTTGTAGGTTACTTCAAATAAAATCATGTTTCTATAAACTTTAGCACAATTTTACGAGAATATTTACGCAACAAATTCTGAAAAAATGCTTACACGTTATTTCAGCTTGAATCGGATTTTCAATACAGGTAAATATGGTGGAATATAGATGGGAAGACAGATTTCGCAAATTATTTTCACAAATCAAATACCATTTTACCAATTTTAAATGGAAAAAAGGCTGCCTACTTTCAAGTTGGGATTAAAATTTCCATCCACAACGAAGCACTTTTTTAGAATTAGAGGCCCACCAGTTTTTCATTAGAATTCAGGCTTGAATTTATAAAATATCATTTCAGTTGATGACACCGACAATATGTGCATATTTTGCTACAAAGAATAATTTATTTTACGAGCCAACAGTGTATATTTTTAAAAAATATAATACCAACCGCGAGAAACGTCGGATATTTTTAAACGGATCTTAGTCATTTTTACCTGACTAACCTACGTTTAAGGGCATTTCATAGCTTCGTTCTACGGTGGAATTACTCAAAAAAGATCCACACGGAAGAGCGAAAAACCCACTAAAGGGTCTGAGTCTCGATATGTATTAGCATATTAAGACTCAGATCAGTTTTGATCTGTTCTTATACTGAATATTTTGTGAGCGAAATCAGTCCAAAATCGGACAGGACTATGAAGTTTAAGCTATGAAATATTTCTTTAGCAAAGTGCATTTTTATTGAAAAACGTTTAGAATACCATTTTTTATTCCCGGAAGTTCAACATCACTCACAGTGGCCGATATATTGCGTCAATTTTCATGTATCATATTTAGAACCATCCATTATTTCCCTCATTCTATTTATTTATTGACTCCATAAATACCAAGGTATTCAGAATTTTCAAGCGATATTTGCCAACACTGATGACAAAAAGTGTAAACATTTCATGAAAACGGAAAGATACGAATATTTCACGTACATTCGCTTCAAAACAGTATAAACAGAAAAGACCAATAGTTTAATGAATGGTGCAGCACTTTCATTTTCGTGACATTTTATCGTGAATCCTTATGGAAATACTTTCATTTTTGTTTCGATAACATTTTCAGGCAGTTTGTTACCGATAAGCTTGAATATTTCAAACATGATGAATATAACATTACTCACGGGATGAATGAACGAATATATAGAGTGATAAAAACAATGGGTGGTCCACTATGTATATCGTTGCCGCTCATTAAGGAGAAGCTTATTGCGCCATTAAACTAACATGCACACGAAAGGGATACGCGTGCTTGTAGTAGACACTTAAAAACACATTGGTACGCACATTAAACTTGTAAAAAACGTCGATGCGCGGTCTAATACTAATTCTTCAAGTCCCGAGGACTACAATTACGTCTTTCTGTACAACAATGACTATGACGCCAGAGTTGAGCATTTATTCCAGTTACAAATATCCAATTTTTTTCTAAATAAGGCTAGAATATCACATTACCAAATATAACATAGTCAAAATTGTTTTCTATTCAGCACGAGTAGATTCACGTATTTGCCAATTCGCAATTTGTCAATAAATAACTTTCGTCACTTGAATTTATTGGAGTTCTTTTTTTATGATTTTTTTCCGGATCAACATTTGCTCAACCCTTTATGACGTCCGTAATTCTTCTCGTTTCCTCGGATGAGCTCACAGTTTGCTTATCCGGGGATTCTTCTCGTGGCTAACGAATTTTTCCTCGCACCGGATTCGTGTTTCGTTGCTCAAGCGAATTCCCGGCGTGCCGGAATCTCGTAATGAATTTTTATAATCTTTTTCATCATTACATTTTATCGCACTAATTTTATACGTCGGGCGCGACGAACTCGTCAGTCGCGGCAACCGCAGCAAGAATGCTTGTAGAATTTTATACGACACAGTCCTGTCTTCACGACCAGGCCGCAGTTTGGATATTTATCGACACACTCGCCGGTCACGTGCACTTCTGCAAAAAAAAACAAAGTCAATCCCATCAAACAATCACTTTTTTTTTGCAAATCAAAATGAGCACCATTCGAAAGCAAAAGTCTTGTAAATGCTTTTTTGAATCCATGTTTATGTAGTATTATGTCCACGAAATACTATCATCAACTCTGGAAGAATTATTAGGGTAGCATTTTTCGCCATTCATAGTATTTCATAGCATTATTACTATCTCCAAAGCCGTCTGCACTGGTTTTGTAAGGAGTTTTAGTGGTTAACACTTGATAAACCATAAAAAAATATTTTTTCAATTAACAGCTCTTGTAAAAAAAAATACTTAGCAAATATAAGTCACCAAAAAGTGTTACGACAAATATTTGCGACACAGAACGAAAATATATGTATTGCTGGTGTTTTTTGTCTACTGACAACTCAAGAATGGTGATGTTTGAACGAACTAAACGCAACATTCACAACGGGTGTCATATTAAATTGTGGAATTATTTATTCTCTTTTATTCGCAGAGAAATTCTATTATTATCATTTTTTTAACACGCATACTCCCGTCTTTTTTTCCCTAGCGGGACAGTCGGGAGTCAAAAATAATAGCTACCATTGCGAGTTACAACATATAAAGCTGAGGCGGTTTTAATAGCTATTCCTTAAACCGCATACCTTTAAGGGGGTTGAAGTCGGCACTGGTAAAATCCGCGCTAAATTTTGGGAATTACTTCTGTAAAGTTTTATGTATTAAATAATAGCAGCGAAGAGTGGTTTTTATTCCAACATATGTTCCCAATCCGGAAAATTATCAATAGTGATATATTGGAAAGATCATTAACTGATTAACATTTATTTCTGAGAAAAAAATTTACGCTGAATTTACGTTTTCCAAAAATCATTCATTTGCAAACGATAATCTATGATTTACCCAGAATCGAAAGTCTCTAATGAAAAACCATCTATAATTATTAAAAGTTAGCATTAAAAAATGTATCTAATCGGTGAGTTCCGAAACCACATCTTGAAGAACATATCAACTTTTTTTTTTTTCCACTTTGCAGGATGTACTCATTTGGGAATTTTAAACAGCTTTTGAACAGTTCACATTTTCGTACATTTATATCAACGAATATTTGCCGGGCTAGGATCAATGTTGCAATGCAAATTATCCATCCCTGCGGTCAATAAATTAAAATTGCTGTTTGAAAACGATAAAAAATAATAGTACTGATAACTGGAGCGAAACGATCCGACCTGCTGAAAAAATTTCTTCGGGCTACCCATAACCTTTCCATCTACTCTCTCCTAAATTATCGATAATTTATAATTATTGCAAACCTGTAAAAAAAATATATCCACTGTAATTAATTATTTTATGAAACATTAAAAATGCTTTTTCCTTTCGAACGATAGCCATTCTCTTTGTTGATGAGACTTATGTCTTACTTTTCGGTGCTTTGCTCGGCGAAGGACTGTGCTTTACTTTGCAAGTATCCAAATTACATCTTTTTGTCTCTGCAGGTTTTGTCCTTCGCGAGCAAGTCGTTACTATGGAGTTTCCGGACATGCAGCGGACTGTACGATTCTGCTGTCCACCTCCGCATTTTGCGGAACACTAAAAGAAGAGGAAAATTTTGCAATTAATTGTCTTGTGTTTGAAAAATTAATGATATTAATTTTTTGTAAAATTACCTCACTCCAGTCGGATGTAAACCATTCTCCAGAGCAATCGGGCATTTTACATAATTGCTCGTTCTTCGGTTTTGGAGAGGCGCAATTTCTGTCGGGAATAATTCGCGACTCGCCCTCAATTCTCTTGACGCAGATAACGTCACGACGTTGCTCGCCTGTGCCGCAAAGTACCGTGCACTGTATTAAAAAATATTTATCACAGTTAACGATGTCGATTTCGTTATTTACTCATTGCGTCAACTTTGATTATCGTATTTGTGCATAGTGAGTACTAACGGAAGACCAAGGTCCAATAAACCATTCGGCGGCGTTACAACCAGTGCCATTTGCAACGCATGGCCTCTTTGTTTCCGGTTTGAGCTTCGATTCGCAGGATAATTCGTTCGAATTACTGCAGGCCAATTGTCGAGTCTCGAAACCATCGCCGCAGCTCGCTGAACACTATAAAATTTCAATTGATGCGTTAAAGTTATGACTGTGAATTTATGCAGTTGGTACAGAACAGATTAAATTACAAAGTGGTCGAGCAACTTAAATGTATGCAAGTAGTTATTGTCTCAAATTCCGTTAGCACCTCTTGAATGCGTCATGTTAAGTAAATCGTCAAGACGCGACGAAGTTACGAATGGAAATTCAGTCACTCACAGTATATTTATATATATAATAGCCTCATCACTAAAGAATATTGATTATTGAATTTTTTAATATTGGATTTTTCTGTCAGGGAATAATTAATCTGGTTTTCTTCTCATTACTCCAGGAATCGAAACGTCTTATTTTTCGCATAATCATTAATCATAAATATCTGTTTTTAAATTACAAACTTGAATGATTGATGAAGATGACATTCTATAAAAAATTTGAGATTTCGAAACTCAAACGAATCTATTTGATAGAACAAAAAATTTCTTGTTACTTTTTTTAGGCTTAATTTGATCCAAGATTGATATTCCCAGTATCTTTGACATAGATGATGTTCTAAAGATTTTTCTGTTGTAAAGTAATTGAGTTTCAACAAATGAAAAATTTTGCTTGCTATCTATCCGCAACAATCATGACCGTCAACATTTTTTTAACCTGGCAAATATAGGAGACGATATCGTAAACGACACCATAACAGTGTGAACGAAAATTTTGAAGAATTTGAATTGTCGATTAATTTACCTGCGGTGACCATTCGGAAAACATCCAAACGGCGTCCGAGCTTTCGTTCGATTCATCACAAGGCTGAGCCTCGCAGGGTTTTTCGGTTTCGGGTTTATTGGCGAGGTGACAAGGCTCGCCACTCGTTATACAGACGACAGTTCGATTTCTTATTCCTCGACCGCACGATTTCGAACACTGAAATTTTCATATTTTTTTATACGTCCGTTAGAGTTGTAAGCTTCCATCACTTTTTTTCTAACCGTTTACAGTATAACTTATGCAATATTTATTGTAGCAGAATCATAATAATAAAACAAAGCATAACTTTGGAACAACTGATCGAGCCATCTTTAAAAAAATACGTCTTATTGTACACATTTCAGAGTATTTTCTGAAATTTTTTTGAGATAAATCGAAAGTGACATACCGACCGAACGAAATTATTTTCGGATATTTTTCAAAAATGAAAATGGTCATTTTTTAAACTGAAAAAAATCAAACATCATTTTTTTCACATAATTTATGCAAAACTGCAACTTTTTGTCTAAAACATTTTTCTGTTTAATCGTATTCTTTCAAGATATAACGGTATTTACAGAATTTTGAAATTTTGAAAAACTCGAAATAATTTTCGGATATTTTTCAAAAATGAAAATGGTCATTTTTCAAACTGAAAAAAATCAAACATCATTTTTTTCACATAATTTATGCAAAACTGCAACTTTTTGTCTAAAACATTTTTCTGTTTAATCGTATTCTTTCAAGATATAACGGTATTTACAGAATTTTGAAATTTTGAAAAACTCGAAATAATGCGATCCAAAAATTTTTAAAAAATGTACATTTCTCTTTTTCAAACAATGGAATAATTTGACAAAATTTCAATTTTTTCGAGAGTGGACACAACTGTTTTTCCGTTTGAAACCGTATGGAATGCCTCATATATTTCTTAAAAGTATTAATGCGAAACATTTATGCAAATAAAACTCCATGTATTTAAAAAAATTATAATTCAAAAATAAGGGCAAGATCATACTCCCCATCGCCTTACAATCATCGTAAAATTTATATGGACATTTTTCGAGCCATTTAAAACATTAAAAATATTTTCATTACATTGCAGGTTATTACAATGAGATAATAATGAGAAACAAATTTTAATCCATTTCAATTTAAAAAAGGGGTCGTCATGTTCGCCTCCTGTTTCCTGTTTTCCTCATTCTAATTACTTTTCTCACTTTTGTACCTTTTGTAAAAGTTGTGAAGTGACATATTTTTCTCTTTTACGTAATAATATCGTTTTCTTCTCATCTTAACCAGGAATTGAATCCATTAAAACGTACCGAGCCCCAAGGGCCTACGTTCCAGCGTGGCACTTCATGCTGGGTTTGCATTCTCCTGACTTCCGGACTGGAGACATTCGAGCATGCCGGTTTTGTGCAAGCTTCAACGGTTCTCAGATCCGGTGGTTGAACGCAAGCACCTGCAGCGACTCGCATCGTCAGTTTAGCGTTCAACTCCTGAACGCATTCCAGCTTTCTCGTTTGAATACCCACTCCGCACGTGACCGAGCATTCGCTCCAGGCATCAGCCCTCCATCTACATTTTTAAAAAAGAAATCTTAAATTTAAAGCCAAAACTTATGATATTCCCAAAATTAATCATACGTCTATTGTGCTATAATTTTATTCGATTAATTATTCAAATCAGGGTCATTTTCGAATTTCTTTAGTTACCCGCCTTTTTTAAACTTACAAAAATACAAAATAATAATTCTCGTTATTCGAAGAATTCGTCTATTCTCGAATGTAGTCTCAAGTTTGAAACGACATTCGTACTTGATATCGAATTTCCCATGTCAAGTTATCCACAATTTCGAACGTGAGATCCTTCAGGTTTTTATTCAAAAAATTTAGATTATTACTCAGAAAAAATTGCACGAGACAGTAAACTTCATTATTTAAATGATTGATTATTTTAAATACACATATTTAAACGATTGATTTTCATTGCCCAGAAGGAACTAATTTTTTCTGCCCCATCTTGATACCATACGATTTTGCGAAGACCTAAATTCTTCTCTGTTTAAATATCATCGAAGTACCTAGCAGCACAGGGACGGTCATTGCAACGCAACGGTAGTGGAATTTCAGGTCTGTCGATGTGGCGACATCTCCTGTCGTTGACGACAGTGCTACTCGCATGACGTACGCATTTCAATAGAGCGTTCTGCAAGCCTGAAATTCACAAAGATGCGTCGTATGTATACATGCGTATAAAAATTCCAACTTCATTTTTACGATCTATATTACGCTATACAAAAAAAGACGTTAAAGAACACACGAGTTAATTCCCCGAGACGTCAATCTAAATTTGGTGGAATCAGCGGATAAATCATGTAATTAGAGCACTCGACATTCCACACCAAGCAGGGTTGCGGAGGTCACGACTGGAGAAGGACAACAGCGAGAAAAAGTACGTGAATGGGCGTTTTTATGGATCCATCGTCGTGTCAGTGTCTACATTGCAATCGTATGTTTCTTTCGTTCACTTTCGTGTCATTTTTGTTTTTCCTTCCTTCGCAGATGAGGCCACGCGACTTTCGAAGCACGCCTCCCTCACTAATCTGTAATTACCGATGACAATGTCTTTCTCTTCAATTTGCGATGAGTGAGCAATTGAAGCCAAACTTTCGAAAATTGACTGTTACTTCTTGCTTCAAGAGCCTTTGGTTCAATGGATTGGTCTTGGCACTGACCTTCGTTAAATCTACTTTGTCACGATGCACTTTCAACAGTGCGCAATCTTTACAAATGTTTCCGAAAAAATATTTAAATAACTGTGTGTATCTTCTGTACATATTGAAATATTTATGAATCTGTTTAGAAAAGTTCTGAATTTCTTATCAATATTTTGTAAAACCTTTGAAATTTTTATTAATATCTTTGACAAGCTCTGGAGTTTTCATTTATATTTCTGACAAGGACTGAAATTTTTATGAGCTTTTTCAAAATCTCCGAAACTTTTCTCAAAAACTCGAAAATATTTCTAAAACAAATATTATTTTCTGGGACGCATACTTTCAAATTGTATGGAAATCTCAAATATTTGTCCTTCTATTTTGAACCATTTCGGTAAAAGCTTTGATTAATTTTGCTTTGCTCAATTGTGTTTTTCATGGTTTTCCAGAAACTTTTTAAATAAAAACATTTTATTTTGTCAGAAAATAATGATTTTCTGTAAAACAGCCTGGGATGAGTTAAACAAATTGGCAAATTTATTTGTAGGAAGCGAGTCATTAGCACACGACGTGAAAAAAAAGTTTTCTCGGGTATAAAATTGAAGTTTTCAGTATGACGTCGAGGAACAGTTTACAGAACTTCACAAAAAGTGCACTTTTCTGGACAGAAAACTAAAAAACTTTTTACCTCCACCGCAAGGCTTTGAGCAGGGTGATAACCCAACGAGCTTCCAAGCAAATTTTTTCTTTCCTTTCCTGTGCTTCTTCTTCGCTGACTCGTTTGCTTTCGGTGCATCTCCAGCCATGACAGTAGTAGGTGAATATTGCGCGTCGTCTTTCTTGTTGAGCTTTCGCGACTCAGTTTCGTCTCCGCTGCGTTTTTCAGGCAGAGGTCCAGCATTTTTCTCCGGCCTTATATATTTTTTATACATTAATTCGTTTTGAAAATTCATTTTATGTACCATCCGGGACCATCTCTATTTCGCGGGTCGTAAAAAAATTTTCATAATTTTTCTCAATGTTCCTTGGAATGTTCTTAAAGTCATAAAATTTTCTCAGATTTTTAAATCCCATTATTGGTCCAACAATAAATATCGATTCTTTTTATTCGTATTTCCTACGATTTGCTGTGCTTTGAAAAATATCTATTACTGAAAAAATTTGTCTCCACATAAGTTTTAGGTTTTTGTACGTACTTTTATATATCATTTTTTCCAAGGCCGCCCAAGATTAGTATCATGTATTTTCAGGCAAAATAATGAAGTAATATTTTTTCATCATACCTGCGCGGAAAGTTCGAATTCCCGTCCTAGGGGTTGTACGTAATTCGAACTTTCCGCTGCAGATATGGTGAAAAATAGTATACGCCACTCGGGAGTGAAAGTAGACTATCCCCAACCGCGTGTTCACCACCTTCGCCTTCGGCTCGGGTCGTAATCTTACACGTGGTTGGACATAGTCTACTTTCGCTGCATAGTGGCGTAATATACTATTTTTCGTTGATTCGGACCATTTTTTTTGCTGAAAAATCCACAGTATTTTCGTTTCTTTATTCGGAAACTACAAAAAAAATTGGTGTACTGGGATTCCTATTTTTCCACCAGTGGAGGCTGGAGAAAAAGTTGCATCATTTTAACCGATTGATACTCAATTAATAATACGATGAAATAAAATTTAATTATCCAATTATCATAGCAAATTGTAGGAAATATGAATAGAAATAATCGATATTTATTATTGGATGAATAATGCGATTTAAAAATCTGAAAAAATTTGACGACCTTCAGAACATCCTAAGGAACATCAAGAAAAATTATGAACATTTTTTGTCAACCCACGAAATAGAGGTAGTCCATGTTAGTATATGTAATGCCTCATATATATTCTGATTAAATTAAAAACATATTTACCTCGTTGGTTCCAAAGCCGGTGTCAGTCTCGTATCGGTATCGGGAATCTCATTGCCACGATCGCCTAAGCCTGAAATATTTCCGTCAACTTACGTTAATTGCCAGTATTATAAGTTATTTGCTATTTTAGTCGTTTTATTAACTAGCGAGTGATGGTTGTACCGATAGTGCGAATGGGTGGAGCGATCATTGCACCGCTGCCCGGTTGTTCCATCAACGGCAACATGTACTTGTAGAGAACACCCGGATTGAGTTCGTGGTAGGAGATCTGTCGGGGTCAATAGAGACAATTAGCATCGGCCGTCGCAGTCAATCGCGTTACGTTACAAGAGGCACGCGAGCTTAATCGAATAGCGCAAACGGATGGTCACTGCACTGAGCGATAGCACACGCATAGAGTAAACGATATATGTGATCCTATCATTTGCGGTATTTGAGTCGCGAAACCTTTATAAATGATAATTTTTTATCTTTTCTTTCTTAAATATTCTCCCACACGAAAAAAATGATTCATGTTGTGTATAAACTCTAACACAAAAGCATTACATTTTGCCTAAAAAAAACAGACAATCTTTCAAATGCTTTTTATAAAAATGTTGGGTATTATCAGAAGATTACAATATAAGAAAATTATTAAAATTAGAACGGGTTGAATTCTTGAACTATTTGCTCTCGCTTTTTCTTCGAGATGCAAATAATTTGAATGATGATTTCACACACTGAGAGAAATAGATACTATCCGATAGTAAAAATATACTATCGAATAGTATATTGGATGCTTCGTATAGGGATCACTCTCTGGAGTGCAACAGTTGGTATTATTATAGTAATGGTTAATATCTGATTGTATCAAGTACATTCCGTATAATAAACCCTTACAATACACACAATACACGGTACTATCCAAATACTACCCGATAGTGTATAATATTTAGTAAATCGGATATTAATAATCTTAGTATCTATTTCTCTCAGTGCAACATAAAAAAGCTTCTATTTATCTAACAACGTAACCAGTATTTCAGTGAAATCGTAATGAACAAACTAACTTGACTTAAAAATTACAGGAGGAGAATCTGAACTCTCAGATTTAAACCAATAAAAATTTATGAGAAATCAATAACAATTGTTTCAAAAAATGCCGAAACTTTAAAATATACGAACCGCAAAGAAAATAAAAAAATGAATAGACATTATACCTGGAGCCGCAATTAAAACGTGTTTAGTACAGAAAATTCGGCCAAAATAACCTACCTCTAGATGTAGAGATTCAGTGAGTGGCCCAGTGGCAATGATACTCTCCATTCGTATTTTGTCTCCTCTTTGATAAGTCAGGCTCGTTCCAGCAACTTTGTAAGTACCGCTGGGACTGACGAACGACGGACCGTTCAGAATGTAACTTCCGTTTTCTGCTCTTAAAGCTTGAACGATGGACATTTTTTAAGTTACGAATAATTGACTCGGGCAAAAAAAAAGTATTAAAAGAGCATTAAAAAAGTATTAAGAGTCACGCATATTGGACTTTTTAATACTCAGTTTAATACTTATTTTCGAGACTTGAGTATTAAAAAAAGTATTAAATGGTATTAAATATCAAATAAATTAAAACGTATTTTTGGAAAAGAATTTAATACTCAGTTGATACTTTCGGTCAGAGATTCAAGTACTATAAAAAGTAACAAATGAGTATTAAATTCTTTTCCAAAAATACGATTTAATACTTCTTTTGATACTTAATACTATTTATATCGAGACTTGAGTCTTAAAAAAAGTATTAACCTGAGTATTGAAAAGGCCAATACTCTTAATACTTTTTTTCAAATTTTTTTTTAATACTCTTTCAATACTTTTTTTTGCGCGGGAATGTAGGAAATTGTTGTAACATAATCGTTCGCATCAATCTTACCTAAATAATTGCCACTGGCACGTAGTTCAGATATATTTAGAGACATTGCGCCTCTGGGTAACGTTGTGACTGGCTGATGACCCTTTGGCATTATTGGTTCCATGAAAATGCCCTCGTAGAGTTTGCAACCTTTCCCCACACCTCCACAGACTCCGCAAGTGTCTCGAACCGCTCCTGAACCCACGACACCATCGCAGCCAACCGGCTGCACAAAAATACCACAAATTCATTTTTTTTTAAATTCAGTAATAGAAATTAAGATTTTTCGTGAAAAAAAAGTACCTTGCATTGACCACTAACGCATAACCATTGTTCAGTTTTATCTAGCGAAATTCCGGCGCTGTGGCCCCGAAGATTTGGGCCGTCACATGGAGTTCCGTCAATCACAGCCGGCTCAAGGGTCGCGTAGAAACGCTCACCAACGGCACGACAATTAAGGGCGCAAGGATTCGGAGCTGTGAGTTATCATTTTACACTGTTATTAAAAATTTTGTTGATTGCCGATTCATTTTTCAATGATGAACTTGTATAATGGTACTTTTCAAAAATAGGAAGAAAAAAATTGTTCATCTCCGGCGAAAAGTGCACATTTTTTAAAGGAGGAATTATCAGAATTATTTCCGCAATAAAAATACTTGTAAATCCTAATTATACAAAGCAATGAACATTTACGGAATAATTACGGTTCAATAATAACCACGAGTTCTTGCATAAAAAAAAGTTTCATATTTGAAGAATTCCATAAAAAGAATCTTCAATAAATATTTGCGTTTGAATCAATGATGTTAATTTTTTAATTTGCGTAAAATTGCTTTCTGTTGGTATAATGAGAAAATTATAACTGTTTTTATAACTGTTGTTAAAAAATAATAAGTATTTGAAAAATTATTCAGCTAATATTTATGCGTAAAAGTAGAAGCATTTTCCAACTTGAAATCCTGGAATAACTAAAGTCAGAAGATCATTATTTTCTCCATTTATCTTGACGTTTTACTTACCATTCAGAAAGGGCACCCATAAGTAACTCTGTCCCTTGTAATTTCTGTTGTTGTAAGCAGCGCACTGTTCGGCTCTCAAGTCTTCCGGAAATTCAGGGCAATCCTTAAGAATAATAAAACGTTTAAGAGAGCAATTTATTGTTATTCGTTCTGAGCTTAAGTAATTGACCTCAATTAACGTGACGAATACCTGTGTATTACAGATGTGATAACGCTTGTGAGTACCGATGCAGATGGGTTTTGTCAAGCTTGTCGCATTTTGTTGGCCACCGATGGGAGAAACGCTTCGTTTTCTCAAGGAACCTCTAACGAGCAGGACAAACTCGTTTAATTAGGTGTATCGCGAGAACAATTAGCCTGCTAGAGCGCGAGGGATAAATGAGCTCGATGGATTTTAAACTTCGTTATTCGCGATTAGCGAAAGCGAGAATGATGAAGAACGGTCGGAGTTGTACGGCTCACTCGTAATTTATTGGCTTAACGGCCAACGCGCGGCAATGGTACTCGTGAAGACTCAAGCGTTCTATGCAGCTTCGCGCAATGCTAGGAACCGAGAGGGTATAGGTATAGCGCTAATAACTCGTTCCCGAGTAATCTGCACTCTCGTCTTTGCCCTCGAACCACTTTGCACTCGGTACCTATTCCTACGGGAAACCGGGGCTAGTTGGAACTGAATTTTTTCATTCAAATTTTCGTCACCTTCGCAAAACTAGTTCAAATTAGAAAAAACCGCAGCAGCATCAACTAATGTTAAATAGCGGTATTGCTGATTTTTTTTTTCCCTTAAATTGCTCAGCCAAGCTGAGTTTTGATTTATTTTTTGTACGCAAAAACAAAGCTATTGAGTCATTAAACGTTTCATTTCATGAAATAAAAATTAGTCGTAGACTTTATTAATGATTTTTCTATAACAGTAGTGGATTCAAAAAGATTCACAAACTTTTGAATAATTCCAAAGATAATTCGAATTTTCTATAATATTTTGTGAACATATTTTGGGAAAATATTTTTGCATATTTGTAGAGGATTATATTCGTTTAATTTTTCTCTAGTCTTGGACGATCCTTTTTTACTTCATCTTGAAAAGAATACATTGCCGAGCGTTTTATTGTTATTTCTTGCGTGACGTTCTACACAATACTACAAGACGATCTACCAATTTTTGTATCAATGTAAGATTTCTTGATTAAAATTTCCGCTTATATCTATGATACTGTACTAAGTTCTTTCCTCAAGCGGCCGGTTGCCCAAACTCTCCTAACAAAGATCAGCTCCCAAGAATCAGATAAATTTAAACAAATAGCTAAAATTCTGATATTCAAATAATTCAATGATTATTATCGTCTTTTAAAATAAGCGATTCTATCTTACTTGTGTTAAACAATAATTTCAATGAATTTTTCCGAAGTTCAAAGAGGCCACAATGTCAGAATTAATATGTTAGACGAAAAAGAGTTGTTTTTAAACTTACACTAACGTAGCTATAGTTTTAGAAGTTTGACATAAGATTTCACATTCAAATTGACGTGATTCAACAAGCCCCGGTTTGCAGTATGCATGAGAAAACGTGTAAGCCAGCTCATACGCTGCCATATCGAAGAATGTACATGAGTGTTAAAGAAATATTGGGGGCGCGAAGTATTGCTGGCGCCTAACTCATTACAGCATAGTTGAGACGTCGTAATAATTTTTTTTCTTTTGCGTCTGCTACAAGATCGAGTTTAGTTTCGCACGGATGTTCGATCAATCACGCTTGAGAGCTTAAATATGCTCGTCAGGAGTGACGAGTTACTTACGAGTCAATGCACTTGCAATTAGAGACTTAGAGAAGGGAGAATTTGTGATGCGGGAAATTTCTTACCGAGCCGCGACACATTCTCGTGCTTGGGACTGAACTCCCGTGCCACATGATCTCGAACACTCGCTCCATGAACTCCAAGGGCCCCAACTACCCCTCACTCGGTTTTCGCTCCCGATTCCATACTGTGTTCTCTCCTGCAGCATATGGTACACCTGCGAATTCGCTTGTCATGAGCAAAAATAATTTATGTATCGACTCAAAGATTTTATTCAATTTAAAAAAAATGTACGTACACGGAAAGAAGATATAGCTGTAGGAACCACACGGAGAAAAGTCGTTAGTTGAAAAAACAATTTTTCAAATGCGTGGAGCGTTACAAGTAGTTTGGTTGGGTAGCCGGAAAAAATAACCCCGGAGAAAATAACCCTTGGTAAAAATACTCCCTCGAAAAAATACCCACGGTAAAATACCTCTCGAGAAAATACCCTCGGTAAAAATATCCTTGGAAGGTATAGGAAGGGAAACTCCCACTCAAACTAATTTTATCTTTACTATTTTTGACAGCGCAATATGCAAGGTAGATTTTGCAAACTATTTTGCATTTCCGTTAAGGAAGCTTTCTTATGAAAAAAAATGCATAATTCGCCTGAAAATAAACAATGATCTCCGCTTTAGTTGAGAAATTTGATAAATGTTTCCGTCTAATGTAGACTGAATCGACTAATTATTTCCGCTTTAGTTGTGAAATTGGATGAACTGTTATTAGAAGAACTGCATTTTAATAGGATTTTTTTAGACGAATTGTCTTAGACAAATTTTCTACTAATCATTTTATCGAGTGATATTTTTTCCAGGCGTATATTCTTAGGAGGAATTTTTACCAAGCGGTATTTTGTCGGGGGTATTTTTTCTAGGGGGTATTTTTTCCGGGATTCGTTTGGTTGGCATTCCCTGGTGAGAATGCCCTATTAAAAATGATAGGAAACAGAATAATGGTCTGTCGTTTTCAATCAGGCATTTTAACCAGGTTTACCAATCGGTTGGTTGATATATACCAATCAGTTGATTGGCCTTACCAATCGGTCGGTTGACATTTCCAATCGGTTGGTTGACATTTCCAATCGGTTGGTTGACATTAACAATTGAGCAGGTGGTGACCAATCGGTTGTTTGGCGTTACCAATCCGCTGGTTCTAACACACAATAACTTACTAATGCCATATTCTACCACGCCCAACTGACGGGCATGATAAAATATGGCATTAGTAAGTTATTGTCAACCGATTGGTGATGCCAACCAAACTACGTCTGGCTCTCCAAGGATTTAAAGATTGGTTTTCTCAACTAACCTGTCTTCTCCGTGTATCGACAAGTCTTTTTAAGAACATGAAAGCACGAATTATAGAGTACTCAAATAAAATCTTACTGCCAATACAGTTTTTGGAAAATAATTTTTGGGGCTATGATACATTGATTCTTTTATGACAGACTAATCGGCTTAGAAAACAAATTTTTCTTTGATATGAATAAAGACACTGAAACCATTTATGTTTAATGAAAGTTATGCGAAGAAGACAACGAATTAGTGAATGAATAAACAGTCCCGGAATCTGTTAGAAAACTTTTTATCTTCTAAATACATTTTCTGATTACTACGAATGCGCGAATGAATTTAATGACAATTTTACATGTATTTTTAACAGTCGCAAAAAATCGTCGAAATATTATATTGAAAAACATCAAATTTTTCCAACAAATCAAACAAGATCATGAGCATAACTTTTTGAAATAATATTTCAAAACCTTAGTGGTCTTATTATTATTTCAATTCAAACTCAATGTCCTCAGTATTTCAAATTTTCTTTCGCAGTGAGTTACTCAAATACCAACAGAATCGTACCTTCAATTACGACAATCTATAATAAACATCCTAGAATAAAAAGAACAACGATTCGACAACCGTTCGTTCAAAACAAATTATGACAATCTTCAATTTTGTTTTTATCTCCTTACTGTAAATATTTAAATCGATACATTTGCAAACCATTTTATGTGTTAAGGCGATGCGAAGTATTACCTCAATAGGATATTTGTCTGGCAGGTACGAGTGAACGACGTTGACGCTCGAGAGCACAGTCAGCATCACCAAGAGGCACCTTAAACAGATTTATATGATTGAATTAATTATAGTTACGGAAGTGCCTGAGTTCAAAGGGGTCTTCTCACAGAATAACCTAACTGTGCTAGAATCGAGTATAACAAAGTTTCAACCGCTTATTAGTTAAGTAGGATGAAGAGTAGGAGGAGGAGGAGGAAATAGAGAAGGACGATGACAGCGTCAACTATAATATAATAACAAAAAGACAGAACGGGACGCGATGGCGCCTCGACAGTTCCGATGGATTTACCAGTTAAAGCGTGTGTGATGCACCGCTGGTGACGCGCGTTAAGTAAACTGTGCCACTAAGCACCAATAACGTGTTCACTTGTTGCGCTTTTCTCGGAAAGCTTAATTAATCATTGAGTGGCAGCAACGTTCCTCTCTCCGCGCGACCGCCACCACTGAATAGAAGGAAATAAAGTTGAACGGCGTATTACTATAGCGTTACGTTGCGAACCTACGGAGAGCACAAACGATCATGCCGCCGCGACGCCAAGATATAAGAAGGATGGAAAGCGTAAGAGGCAGCGATTATACGCATAGAAAAGTCGTATCTTGTATCAAGTAACTTTTATTCGAAGTCACTCGTTCCAATTTCCAGACGTTTATTGATTCGTTCCAGTATATTCAACTCATTGATCCAGTAATACCAATAAAGCATTGTAAACGTCTCGAGTTATGTAGGCTGATCGGAAATAAATTAAAGTCAATTAATTGATCTAAATCCCAGTATGAAATGCACCTGTGCTTACTTGGAGAATTCATTGAAAAATAAAATGTGTAAAATCAAGTATTCTATGGGCAAATGTGGAAAAGCTTAAATAAAGAGTTCTCTTGGGGTTTTTACTTGCAGTTTTGGAAATGACATAAAATTGACAACTTTGTAATAAGCACGAAAGTGACAATCAGATTTTCAAAAGTTATATTTTCTTTCACTGAACGTAGAATTTTTATTTATTACAAAATCAATTTTTTTATACTTGTTCAATCAAAATAACTAAAAGATAAAAATGTATCTATCTGGACCAAATTCAATATGGAATATTGCTAAATTTCCTGTAGAAAATTGGACCTAAATTTGTCGCTGCTAAATTGAGTTAAAAGGATGTTAAATTTTCGAAAATTCAGAATAACATTCAATCCGAATCTATGCTCTCTGATCTTCAACAAATTCAATATCAATTACAGCTAGATATTTGATCTTAAAATCGTGCTATGCAAATCGAAGTTGATTTGAATTAAATCGACAATATCGATTTCGCAAAAACGAATAATTGCATAAAATCTCTTCTCGATGTTTAAGACCATTTTGAGTAAACTGATATGAAAATTCGGAAGTTTGCTTTCCACGAAAACAAATCATAAATAATAACCATTAATCAATTACACGATAACTTGTGATTGATCAAAAAAATTAAAGTTGACAACCCCAAATGACACTGATTTTTCTCTGACTTACTGAGCTTATTACTTCATTGCAGTCACAGCTATACGACATCATTTTTTTCAGCGAAGGAGGTCAAAATATCAGGAAGAAATTCCATCTCGTGTTCATTCATCAATAGAGGCGATCGCATTCCTCGGGCTCGAATTAAGCAGCACAATACAGCGTACATAACAAATATAGACTGGAGTGCATTGTTAACTCGTGTATAATCGACGCACACACGGAGTTAGTTGGACGCGTCCGGACGATAGAGGAGTCGTTACGGTTCGTAGACATTTCATAACCGTTATTAGAGGATATCTATCGGCGGTTGGGCGTCTCAGACCGGTAAAAAAGTTAAATTGCCTGCGAGATCTTTTGCCGGTATAATAGTGGAGGGCCTCGCGATAATGGGGAGCGGCGGGACTTGCAAGCGTTGCACCCATCCATAGATCCATACAGACTCTCAGTGCAAATACACGTACACGAGTTTTCTCGTTAACTCTCGTTGCGACTTCGTTCAAGCGATAGAAGAGTGTGTTTGTATTTCACACATATATATAAAGGAGATATGAGCAAAACCGACTCTTCGATAAATAATAGAAATCGGGGGCAAAATGGACACCGTCTCAAATTTTCAACAACGACACTTTTCAAATTCTCATGTTTCTGTTCATAGCGCAAAATAAGTCGAGTTGTGAATGAAAAAATAATCGATAATTCGAAACAAAACAGAATTTTTTGAAACATTCGGGTGGAATTTTTGTTGTCTCATTTTTTGAGCAAATAACTCAATTCAGACAGTTCTTTATCAAATTAATAATTTAAAAAATGTTTAATCGAATTTTAATATTTAGCTGAAGAATCCGTTTGTGGTGTTCACTTAAGTGAAAATATCAGGGAACTGAAAAAAGTTGTTTTTGAAAAAATTAAGATCGTGGCCGTTTTGATCCTGTTTCATATGTGAGGCATTCCACATGACTTCAGCCACAAAAAAAAAAATCGAAAAAATGTCCAAAAATCAGGTTAAGTGGTTATAATAGATACACCAAATTTTAATTTTTTTAACATTTTTCCTTGCGAAATATTTTTCATTTTTCATTTAACCTATGATATCGCAGGAACGATTAATCGTATCGACATCTCAAGAAAACGAAAATGTGCGTCTTTTTATGGCCCACAAGAAAATAGTTAATTCAGAATTAATTGTGCAATTTCCGACTATATTTTACTACAAAATTAATGAAAATATTTTATTTTGCAAAAAGTACCTCGGAAAGTGGCATCGAAAAAATTGTTGCCAATTGTGTATGAAAATCCTCAATTTTTTTTTTTTTTTTGGGACCGTGCAAAGTTCATGAGTTATCGCAGTTTGAAATATTTAAGAAAATACATATATCGGTTTTATCATGTCAGGACACTGATTATCGGCAGTGTAATTTATTCCGTCGTATTCTGCGTACAGATCAATAATTTGAATAAAGGCCGATTTATTGAAATCATAATCTTCAAAATTTGGTGTATCTATTACAACCACTCAACCTGATTTTTGGACATGTTTTCGATTTTTTTCGGGTGGCTGAAGTCATGTTGAATGCCTCATATTTAGTTGAGGTGCTCATTTTGCCCCATTTATGCTATAGATTCATATAAGTTATATACTATATATATGTATTTATCGACACGAGCCATTGATCGGCTTCACCAGATTTGCGGTTGTCTACTATACAGTGTAGTATATTATTCTCGGATGCACGCTCCTCTCGGGATTCACTTACTATCCCCGATCAACGATAATACGTTCACCCGTAGCCCAGCAGGCCCCCAGCTTCGCTAATTAATAATCGACATTTCCCGGCTACCGAAGGCTTCTAACGAGCACAAAACTCCTCCATCATGCTTACGAGTTAGCAACACTATCCAACTTAGAGTCTAGCCGCCACATTTCAAACGTCCACTTGGACGGCTAATCACGGTGAGCAGTTAGAAGTATTATTAATTTTTCAAATTATAATCGTAACGATTATGCTATTTGTTATAGAATCATCAGGGTTGTCGCTGAACAGTACTTTTATGTCTTGTTTAGCAAAGGGAAAAATTATTTTTTACCATCCCGATCCGTCAATTACTTGATATCGATTGAGGAGCTTATAGATTCGAATTTTTCAAAAAAACAAGGAAAACAATTTTCTAATTTTTATTCCCAAGATATTTGTTCTTCGGTTTCGGTCGAAAATTGCCAAGTCTGATTAGTTCGAAATTTCTTTTTTTCAAGTTATATGAGGACATATATTACAAAGGACGTTTCGGAACTTTTTGCAATGATTTAATAAAAAGTCATTTTTCAATCGATTTAATTTCCGTCCGATTTCAAAATTCATAGATCTGAGTTCTAGAGGAAAAATACGAAAACCGACTTCTTAGATTTCTTTAAAAATCATTTACGGAATCTGTCCGGATTAACTAAAATTGGATACGAATCGAAAATAATATGACCCGATTTGAATAGTACCTTTTTCAACATAACTACAATTTATTTAAATTATATAAATCGTATTTGATCGAAAATAAATTGATAAAAATTGAATACTATTTATTTGCATAACAATCCCGTCCGATTTAAAAAATCCTATTAGTACGACGGAATTTGGGTAAATCGATTCCTTTATTTAAACTCAATTTTTTTTCAATTACCAATCCCATAATATTTACAAAGCACAAAAACAAAGATTCATTCCAAGCAGATCCTTGAAATCCGAATTTTCCCGAAAAATCGGTAATTTTTAAGCATAAACTTTCAGCAGTTACTTTTACATAAAACATGCATATCAAATATAATATACCTTTAATGCGTAAAAAATTACTCCGAAAGTATATTGTCCATAAACATTTTCACATGAATGTCATTCAAATAAACTTTGCCGATTTCTCGATCCAATTGCTCTGACTTACTAGGAATTTAAATTTTTTCCCACTGTGAGTTATTGTTTCCACCTTCGCATCCTTAATTCCCCCTATTACATGGGAACCAACTCGATAGCATGTATCATATTGTTCCTCCCTCTGAGCATACATTCGGAGACATCGAACGAGATAGCCAGTAGCAAAGGAGCAAAATAAATAAGAAAACAACAACAACAAAAACGCGGAATACGGGGTCGGTAAGGGAGTTGACCGTGAAATATGATGCATACACGAAAAGCGGGTATTGTCTCGATGCACGATTTTTACCGTGCACGCCACGGCTCCCGTTCTACTTTTCCCCTTCCCTTATTTCTTGGCGATCGGTGCTGCTCACCGGTAATCGTGAATGCGACGAGCGAGCAGAGACCCCACGGCACGTCGCCCATGGACAATGGGGGCGTGAGTCTCCAATGGGCCTCTAATGATACCAGAGCATCTCTGCTCTAGTCGCATCCTCCCCCTCGTTGGTTGTTCGCAGGGCTTATGGGATACCGAGCGCGATTTCTCTTGCGTGAATGCGTACGAGAAGAGCACGAGTCTCGCGTTTGTTGCAAAGCGTCGAGACGCAGGAGCTCGTTGCACGCCTTCTTCAAGCGCTTTTAAAGACGAGAATCTCAAGTGCGTCTTGCAAGAAGGAATATATATGGGGCATTCCACGTGAAATCAGCAGGCCATGAGCCTCACCCTCATCGATTTTGTTCATTTTTTAATATGATGTTATTACGGACCCATAAAGGCCTCGGAATTTTTTTCAGATTTTTTTACCACCAGTAACATTTTTTAAATCCTCTAAAAAAAAAAAAAAAATTTCGTAAACGCCGTTATTAAAAAACTGAAAAAATTCACACTGATTCTATGATTTAAAATATGATTTTTGAGCGCCAGGCGATAATGTGATCTTAATATTTACTAGTAGTATTAGTAGTAGTGAAGAGGTTATTGACAATATTGTACATTTTTTGGTTCAACATACGGTTTGTATAATTTCATTTAAAATGGTTTTCGGTGATGCCATATTGCCAATGGGCTATCGACCTGGGTCCTTCAGCCCTAATATTTACTATTTTTCCGAATTTTCTTGTTTTTTGTTTCATGCCACAATTTGATTTAAAATTTTTTAAATCAATATAACTTTCTTAAATATCAATGGATCTCAATTTTTCTGAAGATGGTAGAATTACCAGTATGACAAAAAAAAACTGATATCGTTAAAAAAAAATTTCGCAAATGCATTTCGCAATACAATATCCTCGACAATGTCACTTGGACTGTGAAATGCATTCGCGAGATTTTTGTTAAAAATATCAATTGTTTTGGGGGTTTCAGGTAATTCTATCATCCTCATAGAAATTAATATCCATTGATATTTAAGGAAGTTATCCTGATTTAAAAAATCAAAAATCAAATGGTGACATGAAAAAAAAAGAATAAATTCGGAAAAAATAGTAAATATTAAGATCACATTATCGCGGGGCGCTCAAAAATCATATTCTAAATCATAGGATCAGTGTGAATTTTTTCAGCTTTTTCAAAAGGGCGTTTTAGAAATGGGATTTTTTCCAGGATTTGAAAATGTTACTGGTGGTAAAAAAAATCAGAAAAAAATTTCGAGGCCTTTATGAGTCGGTAATATCATCATATTAAAAAGTGAACAAAATCGATGAGGGTGAAGGTCATGGCCCGCTGATTTGACGTAGAATGACCCATATATATATTTGCGATAAAACCGTGGATGGTCAACGAGAGATCGCTTCGGATACAGCTCGTGGTGCGTGAGTGCACTCACCCAAGATTCGTACTCGTCGAGAACCCGACCGAGTGCTTTCTTGTGATAAATCGGCGAATAATTGATCATGAAAGTATCAAAATGGGGAAAAAGGCCGTGAAAGCTTTTTTTGTTATCTCATGCTAACTTCATGGCCATGTATATCTAAGAGCACGTTGCGGGGATTCTCCTATAGTAAAGCCACTTTTTTTAGAACTGTTGCTCATGATTTGAGGTATTTTATTGATGCAAAGGATAATTTAGAAATTTAAAGAAGTGTTTGTCTTGATTATGTAGGCATGGATTTTTTTTTTTGTTATTTCATTTTAAAGTGGTGAATTAAAAAAATTACAATATGGAAACAAAGTAGAACTTTGCACATTGCTTCCTCATATAAAATTTGAAGATAGCTGTAAAGAGGATATTTTAAAATTTCAATCATAAATGAATCTATCTCTATGAGTAAGACATTTATTATTCATTTTGGCTTCCGTTTATTCATTTATGATAAAAAATACCATTTTACAACACTTACAATATTGAGCCCCAACTTGAAAAAATAATAATCAATATATGAAACAATTTTTTAAAATCATAAATAAGAAATCGTGAACCTGTTATAATCGAAACCATTTGTATAATTCCAGTGGTAGAGAATCGGTTGAATCGAAGAGCGGATAGACGGGAACTACGATGTCTGCAGATTGCGAATTGCAGTCTTCGATATTAGCGAGAATCTCTCTCGTTAATTCAATATACGATAGAGCATAGATACAGTGTTCTGGTTTCGCATTGCGGGAACGCGTGTGGACTATTTCTCTTATTGTATACAGCAAAGAGAAAGAGCGTAGTTGTACTAGAGGAACGAGACTTCCAGAGCAAGTTCAACGTTCGTACTCGCACTGACGTTTGTGCTACGTGACTACGTGTGCGGCGGCGTCATTCGCTCATTCGTTTCAATAATACATATCTACTATCTTAGATGCCTCCTGTTTGATCAAATCGACGACGAATGACGATTTTATTCAGTGATTTGATACAAGTATCGATCGAGAATGACAATGACCGTTACAGTTACACACGGTGCAATAAAAATTATCCCTTGAAGTGCCTCGAGCTAGTCGTGACAATAAGGAAATTACATAACATTCGTCAATGTCTCTGTGAAAGTTGTACGTTACACGAAAAAAAACGGCTTTGTTGGGCCAACTAACCATTCATTAGTTGAGTGAAAATTTGTTGCCACAATCATCCGGTTGGTCAGTGTAACGATCTGGTATTAGTCACATTTACCATTCCGACTTAGTTGACTCAAATAGGTCACACAATGAATTTTTATTCGTAATCCAACTAAGTAAGATAGTTGGGGCTAAATTAGTAGTTGGCCTAACTAAATATTCAGTTCAAGCAACGATTAGAGCCAAACACCTGAAAATAGTTGAACTAACCAAGTAATAGTCTGTCTCTCACAGCACTAAGTTACTTAGTTGGGTCTCACTATCTTTTTCGTTACCGTAACGATGTCGTTTTTTCCGTGACAAGTATACTTGTCACTGTAAAAACACAAATGAATTTGAAAAAAAAATATTCCGGCAAAGAAATATTCTTCATATCATGATGGGTTTTATATACACTAGCAACAACGTGCTCGCTTGTGCTCGCACTCCTCTCTTTTTTCATTTGTCTTTTCTTGTGGTTAAACATGATAATCGCAAGTTTATACAATTCGTAACACTATGTTACTCTATTTCCATTTCGGTGTTTCGATATAATCGATTTTCAATGGGCTATGTCTTTTTTTACGAGAAGAAAAATGTACACCCAGAAAAAATATCTAGCTAACTGGTCTAGAACCTACGCATCGGAAATAAATTTTCTTATTTGAATGCTGACCTAACAGACTTGTATTGAACTCGAATAATTTTTTTCATTTGTAAGTAATACATCTGGCGACTAATAAATATATTCTAACCTAAGAAATATGTATTTGATTGCATATATCTTTATTACTTCGTAGAAAAAAATATGTTTTAATGAAATATGCATTTCTTCGTGTCAAAGAAAAATATATTTACGTCGAATAATTTATTCATTCTGTTTACAAAATACATAAATTTGTAAATTCATTCCAAATGGATTTGTTGTATTTGGATTGTATGTATTTTTAAAAATCTATTTTATCTAAGGTCAATATCGATTAAGTGGAATTTTTTCAAAAATAAAAAATAAAACCGATCATGAATCCATTACTGACGAACAGAAAGCGGGAATGCGTTTTTCGAAAATCTTCCACATTATACAGTCTTCCATTATGAAAATTCGACACCTACACCAAAGTTGAATTAAACAATATATATTTTTTATATAAATATATGATAAGTCGATTGAACCAAATGTTTTTTATGGATGAACATAAATACTTATTAGAGTTAAGTTTGGTGTTTCATTACTAGATCATCAACGAAACGTTGATTTAAATAACTAAGTCAATTACAGAGAGGTAATTTCTAATGATTAAAGAAAATAATTACGTATTGGATTAAAAGAAAGTTCTAATTGATTTTGAATAAAAAAGATCGAATACATGTATCCAGTCGTTTTAACTAGATATTATTTCCAGATGAAGAAAGTATTTAGTACTAAGGAATATAATATCTATTTAGTGCCCACTGCACAGTGAAAACTGCTCTAAATAAATAAATATGTTCGAAATAAATAAACTGCAAAATGAATAAAATACATATTTGTTCCAGGGAAAGCAAATTTTCGTTGATTAAAATGAACAAATGTTGAATGGACAATTTTAGTTAATATTACTCAATCTTTTTTTCTGGGTGCTTTCTATTCCACAAATGCGAAAAGTATGATGATCTGAAACGCCCGCGCTAAGTGATTATGCAGTGATTATAACAGTCTGAAGTTGGCTCTAAGTCAAAGCCATCGACATCCAATCCGAATAGTTGAAGACTCGTTTCAATTTTCGATGTGCCATATCTTTTCCAAGAGAGAATCATAAAATGTATGTACAGAAATATAAATCCGGTATATTCTTCAAGATGTACCAATTGGATACACTTTTCAATATTCAAATACTTCTTTTCAATCTATCATAAAAACTAATTCTTATATACGGAAAAATATATTTTTTCAAATACCTTTTCAAAGGGACATGACACTTTTTGTATAGTTCTCTCGAACTATGAATGTAACAATTATAGTTCTCTCGAACTATGAATATAACAATTATAGTTCTCACGAAGTCAAGTAAAATATTTTTTTTTAAATTTTGATATACAATCAGCCATGTAATTAATACAAATATTTATTCTACTAATCGTTCCCTTGCTTCGCTGCGTAAAACTTCTGTTATTTCTGCCGATTCTGCATCATGAATTACTGATGCATAACCAAATAAACATCATCCTCTCGACTCATGATTAAATGCTTCCCAAGTTGAACACATCTAGCCCCGCACTCAATTTCACATACCAGCGCTGATAAAAGTGTTTTAAAAAAACGCATTCTCTATAGAAACGTAAATTCTCTGACAGGATTCAATTTCCGATTGACGCCCTTCAAAGTTTCGTATTTCAAGTGCATCTTCGCTGTCTATAAATACATATTCACCGGGTCATTCGATCCCAACAGTACAGAAAAATAATGCATCCAAGTGACACATACACAAGCACCGAAAAGGCATTGTAAGTGCGTCGACGATGTCAAATGGGCGTGCGACAAATTTTCCTCTCGATTCAAGCTTCTCCGTGGGGGGGCATCACTCTCGGGTCTCAAATGAAATTTCTCGTTGCAACGCAGCAGAAGAGGCTCATGCACGGTCGCTTCGATCTTCACGCACTCTGAGCCGCAATCGACAAAGAAATTCCTGGGTTCCAATCCGAGTATAATGCGAGAGGAATCATTCAATTCCTCTCATTCGATTCTTACAGCCACACGTCTGTCTCTATATCCCTATGGTGTTTATATCCCTGTAAGTTGCACACTCATGTGCCTCTTCTTTTTTTTAAGCTCATTCCTTTTTCTCTCATTTCTCGATATTATAATTTATGATCCGAGCGCAAAGCTGATCTCGCCCATCGTTCCCCCTAACTTCACTTTCTCTCGTCGGGATTCTCCTCTCTCTTTATCGATAGAATTTCGTTGGACGTTCACAACCCCTCGCGACCACACTCGAGTACAGTGTGATCATACTTTTAAATCTATTTTTAGCCACTCATGTTTTATACAGCATGGTGGTGATTTTTAACCGAGAATGCACAGGTTGAACTCGCGGTAGGTCTCCGTCGTCTTTCTATTCCTCGGCCAACGGACTTTTGGGTATTGGGTTTCGCGAAGGAAGATATAGAGCGTCTTTATGGATATATACATGTATACGGGAATACACGAGGCCCTTTTACCCCTTCCTACACTTAGGGCGCAGTCGTGCGTGCGCTTAACAAGACACCAACGTTATTCCGCACTAAAGTAGACTCTACCTTGCTCCGACGATGCTATTTTACCATAAAACTGTGCACTCTTCTATCTTGAGCTGGTCTTTTCGCATCAGCTAGTAAAAACAGTGCTAATTTTTGAAATCGTGTTTCCACACACTTTGGTAGTTTTACCGGCCGTTTTGAAGAGTGGCTTGCTGATTAACATTAGTTCTTAATATATACACTTGATGGTGTTATTGTTGCGGCCGAGTTGTATCGATTGGGAAGATTAGGCTGTTGGCGGCCAAGAAGAATTTCATTAATTTTTTTCTCTATACGTTTCGACCCTGATCTGGGTCCTTTTCAGTGTATTCATTCAATTATGAAGAAAATTATAAACCTGTTATGTAATACTGCGCTATAAACTTAATTTTAAAAAACTCGATTACTCCTAGTTGATTAGTTACAATATTTTTTTGTACAAATAAAGGAAAACGTTTGTGAGCTTATTCTATAGTTATCTACATTAACTTTAGATTTTATACAGGACTTAAGTTATTAATAAAATAATGTTTGGGAGAACTTACATCATTAAGGTGTTTTCCTAACTTTGTTGTGAGAAATGTGAGTGTGATGTTTTTGATTATGCTTAATATATAAATCCATCTACAGTCACGGTTTGAAATGAAAATACTTTGATACATACAAATGTCGAATGAGGTTATTGTCATCCAGTTGTATATTAGAAAAACCGTAATATTAGTCTGATTACGACGAGCAATAGTTTATTTTGATTGTTAAGAGATGCTTCATTGATTGACCGGACAAATTCTTTATAAGTATTAGTCATGTAAATGTGTTAATCTAATGATAGGTTAGAGAAGATAAAAACGGTTGCGATGCTCTTACAAAGAATACTATAAGAAAATGTCGAGCATGTTTTAATAAACGAAATTAGCTATTTTTCCACAAAGTCCGACAAAGTGTATGGTTTTTTTCTAATATAAAACTGGAGGACAGCAACCTCATCTTAAATTTTTATGTATTAGGGTATTTTCATTGCAAACCGTATCTGTGGAGGGAGTTATATATTAAGAATTAATGTTGATCAGCAAGCAACTCTTCAGAACAGTCGGCAGAACTATCACAATGTGTAGAAACGTGATTAAAAATTTAACATTGATTTGACCAGCTAATGTGGTATGACGATCTTAAGTGGGTGTAGATTGTATTTTGACCTGTAGCTGAGCCGGAGAACAGATCTCATAAATGGGAAAAAAAACTTTTGTTCAGAAAACATAATTTTATAACATTGAATATACATTTAATTGCTTTATTTTGATACAATGAAAATTTAGAGTCATTAGTTTTTGAGGCCGAATTTTTTTAAGTGCGTTTTATCCTAAAATTTAATTCTGAATCAAACTCAGAGTTGGTTTCAACGGTCTCAGAAAAAACTTCCATGAAGCCTTTTTTCTACCAGTTAATATCAGCATGGAAAATAGGAAGACGTTTCGAAAAATAATTAGCTCTGTAGAGCAATTATTTTCTATTTCATTGCTCATTAAAAATATATTATTCATAATTAGCTAATATAGTCGTTACTTGATTTATGAACACCAAATATTGCTTACAACCAAGCATGCGAGTCATCGTATAAAATACCAAGATATGCTCTTAATTTTTAGCTGCGAATTCAATGTTAGGTTTAGGCTCAATTCGATGTTTAGTTCTGTTTCAAACTGCTTCCCGGAGTCGATCGAGATTTTCATTTACAGTTCCATTTTCGAAAAAATGCATAAAAATTATGTTAAAAATATTATAAAGAAGGTTGTGTATAAGAATTCATTGCTAAATATTCTTGTTGAATCAGATTTACTACAATTGAAGTTGCTGAAAAAAATGTTATAAAAATATATTTTACGAAAATTTTGATAATTCAAATTGTAAACTTCATTAGATACATTAGAAGTAGACGTATTACATTCTATATACACTAGAATGTCCCAAACAAAAATTTCTCGGCTGTTGATAGAAAAGTTGAAATATATGCAGAAATACGTTTTGTTTTTTTATAATGTACTAAATTTTTATTTTTGAAAAAAATATTAAAAATCACCGTCGATCATGGCTGGCTGTTAAACACCATCCAAACAAGTAGCAACCGTGGTTAACGTTGAGCATCATGCGGGAAATCACTGCTCTCGTACGGCAAAGTGAAAGAACAGGAGGGAAAATATAAAAGAGGTAGAACCGACATAAATGAAATATTTTTAAATTAATTCTCTGAAGGAAATGAATCATTGTACGTGTTGATAACAATTAATTACCAATGTTAGTGATAATATGAAAATAGAAAGTGGTAACAAATATTTAAAAAACGAGAATTACCAATTGAAGAAAAATATTTTGAATTCAAAATATTTTTCTTTATTTCGTCATTCTTATTTTTTCATCTATTTATCATCACTTTTCAGAAACGGCTTTCAGAGTTTTTTTTGTCTGAGTTCGGATATTCTTGCCGATGGCTTTTAACAACTTGCAAAAGATATTGCTTTTGTTATTCATTGTTCGTCAAGAAGGTGCTGAAATGATCAATTTTTCATAATAATAATTCCAAAATGTCAATAAAAAATTGATGAAAAAAACATTGTTCAACAATTTACCCGTCAACCTATCTTTTTTTTCAAATTAAAATGATCTCTTAATTTTGGGTAATGTTTGAAAATTACATTTATTTTTATGTTAAGAAAAACGTATTCCTCTATACGTTCGCGTTTCTATAGGGGCCCTTGAACGTAAAGGGGTTAAGCTGTGAAACAAATTTTAAAAACATTATTCTCAAACATTATACAAAATTTAAAAAAAAATTAATTTCAATTTGAAAAAAAGCTAGGTTGACGAATGAATTATTGAACAATATTATTTCCATTAATTTGTTAATAACATCTTAAAATTATCTTGATTTTTCTGAAATTTTTAACGCATGGAGACGTGTTCAAAATTCGCTCTAAATTTCACATTTAGGCGGACTGTACCGCTCATACATCTTTAAATTATTGTTAGCAACCTACTATGACCGATGGTAAGGTTTTTCAAATAAATTTTTCATAAATGAATATTATTCTGTAAATTTAATACATTCTTTACGTTTTAATAGAATTCAAAATACAAATCTTGCACGAGCGACCTCTAAAAAATTAGCTACAGAGCCTCTCTTCCAGAAAAATGTATTTCTGCATGCATGTCAATTTTTCAATCAACAGCCGAAGATTTAAAAAAAAAAAAATTCTGGGACACCCTAACATATACGGTATCTAAATCGATAAAACTTTCAACATTCTTATACTCATAAAGAAATTTTAGACTGTACACTTTATTTATTTTTTAAATGATGACCCGTATTGCCCCACATTTCGTACCGCACATATTTCACATCTATGCATCAACATCTACTATATATGCACGCCCGTTCTCCGTTCATCCGGTTTTCCGATAGTTTTTTGCTCCCGGATAACTAATTCCTCAATTTTTTACCCCGTTCTTTTGTTTTTCTTCTTCCTCGTTCCTTCGCTTTGCTTTTCTTTACGTTTTTTTACGAACCTGCCTCGTCCGCTGCTGCGCAGCGCGTACGCAGAAGCGACGAAGCTCTTCGATCTCTCGATCCCTCATCCGAGAGGGAATGACTCGCCCCTGCTCCCCATTCCACCGATCACGAAAGCCTGCTCGGCCTTCCTCTTCACGGTGATGCATCTTTTGCCTCACTCACTCGCTCGCTCGCGCGCCACGCAGAGACAGACGTAGAGAAGCAGAGCAAAGAGGCTTCGGACCACCTAGTCCGGCGACGATTGACGTCTTTATCCACGCGCGACTTATTTATCCCTCGGGATTTCCGCGATAAGCGAAGTACACTCCTGTACTTTTAACCGTGACCGCGTCTTCGGCTCGACGTTTAATGTAAATGCTTTGTAACACTTTTGCTGCTGTACAGATGTAACCCGACCTTATCGTGGCTTTTTATATACAGGACATTTCAGATCAAGATAAAAAAAAGAAAGAGAAAGACAATATGCGAAATATAAGCCTCATGACCAGGAGACCTTGACTCGGAACCACCCATACATATGCCTTATAGCTTTTTATATATATGACGTTTTCCATAGAATCCATCGTAATATTTTTCAAATGAAGGAAGAGAGAATGTTTGGAAAATAAGTATCCTGACAATAAGTATTTGAGTCGAAACGAAAGGTGAAAACAAAAAGAAAAAGCGAATACTCTAAATATGAGTATCGTGACCATCAGTATTTCAGTCAGAATGACCGATACGTCAGCCTTGTCATAGTTTTTTATGCAGGATGTTGAAAATGAAATGTGTAGCGAAAAAACCAAAAGTGGAAAGGAATCATTCAAACATGAGTACCATGATCGGAAATGGTACTACACGGAACGACCCATACATTGCTTTTTATGAACATGACGTTCCTGATCGAGTTTATACCAAGACAAAAAACAAACCGAGAAAGAGGATATCTTAAATATGAGTACCATGACCAGAAGTCGTTGACTCGGAACTGCCTATACATACGCCTGTCGACTTCTTCAATGACGAATCACGGGTCACAACCGTGCACTCTCGTCGTATTAGTATAATTCGTAATTTAACGCCCTGTCGCGATAAGGATCTCTCAACGGCAGCCAAGACAAGAAATATATAAGAGGAAAACGACGCTCTAATGAAAAAAAAAAAAGATTGTTTGGTTCTTCGTCACGGCGTGCTTTTATGAGGCAACGAAAAAAGAATGAGATAAGAAACAAATCGTGTAATAAACCAGAGCGAGAAATCGGTAGTGGACGTGTGGGTTTGCACCGTTTCGAAATAAGGTGATCGTTCGGTGTATAGTACCTATAAAAATGGACGCACGATAAATACGATATTGTCGGACGTGAAGCGTTCCGCCCGTCCATCGTTCGAGCCAAACCCTGTCTCGATTCCGTTCACCCAATACGCAACCGAGCAACTTCCCGTCAGAGAGAATCCCGTCGTTTCTCCGACGTGAAATTATAATTCCGTAAAATTAACGTTGCATATGTTAATTATTGTGAGAACCGGTCCGAAAGGCCCTCGAGGAATGGTGCATGCGCCGCCAGAGGGCTGAGTCCCCCTTCGAGGCTTCCGCACACGATTATTCGGAACTCGCTCGACGCAGATTTGACCACGCGATCTCTTGCTACGAGGAAACAGTCGGCACGAGAACGACCTCAGAGACCGGAACGGATACGACAGGATTACTCCAATTGTACCTTTCATTTTCTTTACAAATATAATTTAATCGCTGGTGCTGAAATTTATTTCCTGAAATTGGGACCGTGAGATTTTTAAATGGTGGTCTGAAAAGTTCAGCGTATATTTATTTTCATCCGTATTCCCTACACGCCGTTGTACACTTTTTACTACACACAAATGCGTACGGTAATAGTATATTACAATACGATGAAACTTTCTCTGACGAGGGTGAGTTTGCAGCAGAAGCCGAAAGCAAGTGTTTGCAATCAAACGTGTTAAGGAAAATTTTCTCGCACAAGTTTCGTATACAATTTTATTTCACAAGTGTGAGAAGTGCGATTTCTCGCACGCCAAGCGTGTGAGAAGCAGGCACGTCTCTCACGGAGTTGCATAAAATTAATTACGACGCAAACGGAACATGTCGAAATAGTACACGGTTACTTTTGACATACGATAATGCTATACACAATAATTGTTCACAGCGATAAACGTACCGACGACTTTCTGCACGGTGACACTTAAACGGTAAAAATGTCTACGCGACCCGTCTTTACACGCGGCAGAGTTGTGCACGGTATAGTTTTGCACAGTCCTACTTCTACATAGGTTTATCGTGCACGGTAATATCTCTGTACAAACCTACGTCCTATTCTACACAGTTCCATTCGTGTAGAGATAGGTCTGTACAGTGAAGTTCGACGTGGCATAGTATTACACATTCGCATCTCAACACGAATAGGGCTGTGTAGTGTTCGACACGGCAAAGTTTTGCACAATAGCATCTCGAAACAAATCGAGCCAAGTAGTGATGATCAACGTGGAATAGTTTAAGAAAGCCCCAATGCAAAATGGTCTTATGGAGCGGTGATGTTCGACACGGTATAGTTTTACACAATCCCATCATCACCCAAATTAGACTTATGATGGGGTGATTTTTGGCACGACGAAATTTTACACGGTCCCATCTCAAAATAAATAGGGCTATGTAGAATTCGACGCGGTATAGTCTTACACAGTAGCATCTCGACACAAATAGGGCTAAATTGTAATTTTCGACATGGAATAGCTTAACATAGCCCAAACTTTACACAAAATGGACTTATAATGTAACGATTCTCGACAAGGCATTATTTTACATAGTCGCATCACTACACAAATAGTGCTGTGTAGTGTAAAACACGGCGCCATTTACACAACGTCATCTCTACACAAAATGGACTTTAAAGAGATATTTTACGTAACATAGTCCCCACGACACATTCGTCCACCGCTCAATTTGACACAGCTCTCTACACAAATAAGACTGTGTAGAACTACGTCTATATTATGTCCAACAGTTCCGTGTTAAGCATCGGGCTTGTAAAACATTTCGCCACATTTTTTTTTATCTTGGGAAGTTGAAACAAGGAGACGATTCCGCGTTGGTTACTTTTGTGTCATGCACAATCGCGTCAAGGTCATTTCGATGTGTGTAACAAAAATCGGTAAAGTATCCGTCCAAAAAAGGGTCAGATAATCCTTGAAATTTAATACTCGCAGAATTTTCAAACTATTGACTAACGACCATTACTTAGTTTTTTTCTCTATATATACATTAAAATCAACAATTTCATTATTACTGTCATTCCATTTTAACTATAAATAAATCATTGTAGCGATAGACATAGTCGATTAAAATACCAATTAATAGTTGTAACTTATTAACCGCAGCAACTATCGGGATTTCTCTAACTATAGTCATTACGTATACTATTCGAACGTCTTTCTCTCGTTCCCAAGTATTCCGTATAGTAATTACAGGCTCGAGTATAAACTCTGTTTCAAGGGAAGGTCGGTGATACCGTTGGGTCAATTGAATCAATTGACGCGTCCGCTTATCCACTACAACTACTTCCCCCCTTTCTCCTCTATGTTTTCTTTCACTCATGTGAATACTGTCGCTCTTGGAGAGTTCGTTCACGGATTCCAAGCAGATTCGTATGTATACATATATATATACGTACATGCGTATAATATGTAAATGTTCGCACGAACTAGCTCGAGATCTCTTCTACGTGGAGAGCTTTGAGTTAGCGCGCCGATATTTGCACGGAACGAAAGGCCGTGCTCTTAGCTGCACTTGTTGTATTTTCATTGCTATATATCTATGCATTGTGGATTATTTACCATGCGGAGAAAGACCAAGGCCCAAGAATGTTTTCTATGCTTCATCGTGGGTCTGAAGTCACGCACTGAGAACCGACGACGACGTCGGCGACGAACAACACGTTCTTTATGCTACATACTATACTATTCGACGACAAGAACGAATACGCGAAGAGCAGCAGTGCAGACGCGGCACGAGCGAGAGAGAATCACACTCAAGCCGCGCGTGTGGCCCGGAACAAACTTGTGTACCTACACGTAACCTAAGTACAGAGAGCCCTGTGCATATATACAAGATAATTACGTAATTCTGTGCGACACCAGAGTGAACCAATAGACTTTTATAAAGCAGTTCAGCCATGACCAAAAATAACTGTTACCATTTTTTTTAAATCGGTTTTATTAAGTGTGCCGAGGCATGGAATTTTTATGGTGCTGCAACACACATATGCTATATCTTCCACCTTGATAATAAATGCTACTGGACAAGGATACAAATTTTAAGATTTTCATAAGTAACTTTTTTTTTTGGACCCAGGTTTATCAGTGGAATTTTTTTCTATGTTGCTCTTGTAATAGAATCTAGATCACAATTCTCTTTGTATAAAGAGTCTGTGTGGTCTGAGTATAGAAATTTATATTTGAAGAGTTTTTGCAGAAGTTAGAAGGGAATTTAGTACGAAAATTATTAAACATGAAAATTGTTTTTTAAATTGTGAAATATATTGAAAAATTGTAGTGCTGAAATAGGTGCACAACGAAGTGTAGTAATTGATTTCCCAAAATGGATATTGAATCCACCGGTTAGGGAAGTACTTGTGCACGAACTGGTATATTAAAATTAATATGCCAGAAGGATGCAAAATTGAAGTACTTCAATATTATGGACGAACTTTTTTTAGTGATTTGCCCTATACCGCATATTAATTTTACCTCACACTTGCATATAAAATTTAATACGACATTTCATGCATTAAAATTTTCAATACCGGTTTATTAAATTTTAAGTACATTATATACACAGAGTGTACAAAATCGTTCGAGTAACTAGCATCAGGTGTATATATCTCTACACACTTTGTAAAATATAAAATCTTATCTCGTCGGAAATGATCCACTGATTACGAAACATACTAAGTTTTCGTACGAAATTAAAAAATTACATAGAAAAACGTTAAGTTGAACACAATATAAAAATATAATTTAAATATAAACAATATATAGCAAAATTTGTTTTCAAAATACTTTCGGATTCAAATATCTGGAAAAGACTTTTAAAAAAATTATTTTTTTTACAGTTTTTTTCACTCAAAATTTATGAATTCATTCATATAAAAAAATATTGTAAATGCTTTCTTTTTTAATATTGTCTATCGCCGGTGAAATAAAAAACAAGCAACCCGGAGGTTGTTTGTTGAGGGGCCATTTTGAATGGCCCCTTTAATAAACTCGCTCTTTAAGGCACTCGCCTTCGGTCCATTTTTAAGGCACCCGCTCTGACCGTCGCGCTCCGTATAGTTCGGCCGTCGGGCTCCGCATTGTTTGGATGTCGCACTTCGCGTTCCGTAATCGGACATTGCGCTTCGCATTATATATGGATTGAACGTCGCGTTTTGCACTCCGTATGATTTACATGTCACGCTTTGGGTTTCATTGTTAACAGACATCGCTTTTTCTCAGTGGACCTTGAGGAACGCAATATTCATACAGCTTTTGTAAAATTGAAAAAAAATAAAAACGCGATAATTTACGTCTTCAATCTACGTTTGGCGTAAAAGTATTAGTCGATCTGACGATTAAAGGAGTAAAGAAGAAAGAGAAAACTATTTCTTTATGCCACTCCGTGCGAGAAATTCCTACTTCTTCTCGCACTAGGAGTCCCTACTTCTCGAACTAGTGTCATAAAGTTGTATACAAAACTCGTGCAAGGAAATTTTTTCGAGACTCGCCTTCGGCTCGTGCTGCAAACACACACTCGTCTCAAAAAAGGTTCATTGCACTCATATAATAATAAACTGTCACAGGCGTTATTTGTCCCGAACTACTGAATAACGAAAAAAATGAACAGACTACGCTGTCGAACGTCGTGGAGAGCAAGCCTGAAAATAAAACGAAGACAATGCTTGCGATCTTTTATTCCATCAACTTCCTAGAAGGAAGACATTGGAAAATGGATATTTTTTAAATTTTTTGTGCGCCACCTTGTGGGAATTATAAGATACGAAGTCCAATTTGGTTCACGTATATCATGGAGCAAGGTTTAAGTAGAAATATGATGTAAATCAGTGGAGCGGTATACTATTTATAAGAATAGAACTTTTATTTTTTATTTTCGCGCTCCGTCTTTGTCGGCAAGATCGGTCGACGTCCGTAAGGGACGTAATTGCAGTTGTATCGGTATGCTGCTGTGTTTCTTTTTTACAGGTGACAATTTATAAACGATAACAGACAAAAAAATAACAAATACGAGTGCAAGTGTAAATTAACAAACCAAATAATTTTTTGAAAATATACATGTCAAACATAACTCTGTAAATTAGATAAATGTCAGTAATTAATATGCTGTACGGGTGTTGTGTTTAGGTTATTAACTTGATATTGATGTTGACTCATTATTAAAATTTATATATTATTTATGAATTATTATTTCAATTCAAGTGTACAAATTCATTCAACAAATGAAACAATAAAGATAAAAGCTGAGGGATCAATTGTTTTCATTTCATATAATGTATAATATGTAGTGTGGTTTCATTTTTTAAAGACAAACAATATTTTTATTGTCATCAGTATCAAATCAATGAAAATTGAATATCTACTTTTTATCTTGGTAGGTAATCACTACTTAAGAATTCTTTAAACCCGAAATGGAAAAAAAAGTATTCGCATTAAGGTAAAATATGAGGACGCTGCGAATCTTGCTTAAATTTATCAATTTGGTAAAAAGTTCGTGAGCCGTACACATATGCGTACCTGAAAAGGGCAATCTTTTAAAGTAAATGCTATTATAAACAAATAGAAAAATTACTATAATATTTGTGCAGGCTCCTTAATGTGAAAATAAGAAATGTTTCAAATTTTAACTCGTTCGGTCCATTTGGACCGAAGTTACCAAGTAATACGGACGTCCGAGTAACAAAAAATTTGATTTTCATACCAAAAATTATTTTATAATGAAAAATCTATATTTTTTTACACCAAGAATATGTATTCCACTGAGTTTGAGAAAAGTGCTATAAAAAAAAATAGATTTAAAAAAAAATGAACATTAACCTATAAAAAGTAATTAGATCCGGTGGAACGCGGATTCAATAGACAGTTCTGTGTGTTTTTTTAAAACGCGAGTAAAAATTATATTCAATGTACAGAACTTTCAAAGAAATTGATACTGAATACTTTCCAATGACAATGCCAGTCTATTGAAAGCCCAGGATGTTTTTATATTGGTGCATATATCGAATATGGAAATGACGCGCGGTACATACTCTTCTCCGATCGTCCGTCGCGATCCAAGTACGTCCACAAGCTCGATTAGCCGGAACGATTGACCGGAACCTCGGAAAAAGCGTCCCTACCCAGTAAATCGAGCGAAACGGAAGCGTGGACCTTATGTGTATATATTAAATGTATATACGGAGTATACATCAGTTTGTGGCTGTATGCAAAATACATGAAATTAATACTTCACGTTCGCTTGCCCGAGGCTCGTATAGCGCATAACCGATGGGATACTCAGATGCTAAGAAGATTAATGCAGACGACTTAATTTTTTAGAAGATTTTCTGAGACTTATTTTCGACTTAGGACTTTGCGGACCTTAAAACTATTATTTGTCTGTGATGAGCAAAAAAAAGATCTTTACAAGAAAAAACGCTTTTGTTTACACGAAAATGACGCCGGGTTCCAAAAAGCGGAGTGCCAAAAAAATGTTCATTTGAGAAATTTATCCTCTTTTTCACGACATCAAGAAGTAATGGAAGATCATAAAGTGTCGTTTTTTAACGTTCCCATGTAGGAAATATGAAATAAATATATTTATTTTTTTTTGCATCTTTTTACGTCGACCGTAGTTATTTTTAGCCTCTATCTCCTCAGTTAACATCACAGTAAACTGAAAGATACATTTGTAACTGTTTTATCACGTTAATTTTCCTGAAATTTACCGAAGCGTAAGCAATTCAAAGAATTCCAAATTCGAATCGAACCATAATCGACGTAAAAGTGTCCAATAAAACGTATAGATATATTTTCGAAATTTTTAAGCGATGGGAACATAAAGAAAAACCACTCTGTAATATTTTTATTCCTTTTTTTGATATAGCATTATATTTTTCGAAAAAATGAGACATTTTTAAGCGTAAGTCCATGTATTTTTATTTTGCCTTTGTGAAGAGCCTTTTTTTGTCACAATCACTCGTCAATGATAATTTCAATTCTGATAAAGTCCTGAATTGAGAAATGAATAAAAAATCGGATTTAGAAAACTAGAAAAAAATTAAACAGCGCCAGAATACTTTGCACTGCCATATCTGGAATTAAGGTAGCTATGTCAGTATGCGTGACTCATAAACACTAGCAACTATCGTCACCGAAGAATGAAATTATTTATGCTTTCTGCATATTCCACAATTGAATGTGATAACTGATGTGCCACGTTGCCAATTTTCGGCGCCATCTCGAACAGCTGGTAGTGATTGTTGTTGCACGACACGAATTCTTGCAATTAACTCGCAATAAGTCGCTGAAATGTCCGGTGACTACCACTTTTTGTGGTCGTATCGGTTACTTTAAGATCTAACGAAAACGTAGAGCTATTTAGATATTTCGTATTTCATTTCTGAGATGCTTTTTTCTCTGTTTATAAGTCATTTTTTAAATATTTATCTATGTAACGCAATAGATAAAACTCTATTTTAAAAAATTATTTACTTAATTAGATGTCCGGTAACGTATCTCGTAATTCCTCACAACTAAAAGATGAATACTCCGACCATAAGGTATAAAAAATTCGGACACATCTAACGTGTTTGCCGTCGCGTTATAACAATCTTAAAATCCGATTGAAAAACACAAGGTTCACGACTATGTCAATTTTTTAAATAGTCTTTCTATCAAGTTTGTATCAGTCGGTAGCTATGTGCAAAACACATAAAATTAATAGTATAGTTTAATAGGTACCGAAGGCAAGCACTTGGAGACTCTCGTCCCTCACGTTCGCTTGCCCGAGGCTCGTGTAGCGCATACCCGATCGAATACCTCTCACATCCTCGCGCAGTGCGTATATATATTCGTGAACGCGTTTATCTCGGCGGCGTCGTGCAGCTTCTCCAGTTACCGCGGGAGAGCAAACGACGTTATCACGAATCGTTAACTAATTACCTATTGCGAGCGACGAGGGAGAAGAACCCGACGACAGATGTTCTCGACCGTGAACGATGTCATTGGCCATTAGAGCGATTAGCGTTAACGCGGAAGCACACCCTGTCCGAGTTTGCGCATAGTTTATAGTTTGATGTTACGCCTGCGGTAATTGCAGTATCGGCAATTTAATTAAATCATTTATCATCGAACAAGTTTTATCACCACCTTTAATATCACATTCGCAAAAATTGACATAGTGTCCAAAATAATTTTGTAGCGTTGTGATCCTATTTTCTGTCATCTACCAAATATTGATCTTGATTTCACAATTTTTTTGATACATTCTTTAAATGACCCAGAAGTTTTGTAAATTTGCCGAATTTCGTTCTACTTTTTTTTTTGTGGAATTATAAATAACGAAAAAAGTGTTAATGACATTTTCTATTGTATTAGACTTTACTTTTTTTTCGTTAAGAACTTAGAAATGTTTTATCAAATGATAAACTTAAATTGTGAAAAAGTTACTTCTGTACTCTTGTTTTTTTTTTTTTTTTTTGGAAAACTGGTAATGGCTGGAAGTAAACGTATAAAACGGGTTTTTAAAAATTTGCTCGACCTTACGATTTTTAATTCAGTTTTATTCTGTACTAATATGAAATGTTTAGAAATTCGATTATTTCCATATGGTTAAAAATCAAAATAACGTTAAAAGTAATTCATTTAAAATAGTTCCCTTACTAACCTCTGGCAAAATACTTTTCCTTACGCAACCTCGTTTGAAACTTTACATCTTTGATCAAAATATAATCCTTTCGAAAAAAATCCCTAAATTAACAATCTATATGTCTTCATTGATGTCCACACATTTTCATTGTCATTACAAACCTCGATGATTTATTAATTTTTCGTTAAAAAACCCCCCATAGAAATCTCGCCATAGAAAGACCTGCATATTCGTCATGGAAGTTTAGTGTTTCCTCTTTCTCATCCTTTTCAAAGACCCCTCAGAGCATCTTGCCCTTGAACAGCTAAATTGCACCATAAATTCAAAATTAATTTCGCTCCCCCTTGACAGGAAATAAATTTGAGCTTTCGTTATAAATAAAAATCAAATAAATTTTCTTCACTATTCACCGTAAAACTACGGCGTGTGACGTAACGTTTTTTTTTTTTTTTGTGTGTCGTCACCGTGATTAACGTATGTAGTGCAATATGTGCTGGAAGTATACATAGAGCTGTATAGCTGGCACAAAGAAGGAAGGAAGTGGCGCGCGGGCGGCCGTGAAGCTGCGCTTTCGGCGCGTTGCAGCTGAAGACTATAAACAATCCCTCTTCGCCTTTCGACTGGTCCCCGCGCGGCACTTGCGCGCAACTCCTCTCGCTCTCTATCGCACCGCTCTCTCGGATATCGTAAATTACACGATAAGAATGTCGGCGCCTTCGTGGCTCTTATCCAGCACACGGATAGTACTATGTTCGCCTCGTTTCACAGGGTATTGAGAGGAGTGAACGTTTCAGCTTCTAGTTACACTATAAACGTTCTATGTACGGATACATATATATAGTACATAACAACTGCATGCATGCAAGCGCTTCGAAATCCTTCAGTCTGCACCGCCTGCTCAATTGAGACCCTGCTCTGGTATCTCCCATAATTAAAGGCTTTCCATGCCACCCAAGTCCGCGTCTTCGCCTTACCCACACTGCATCCTCTCTGTCTCATCCTTTTTCCTATCTATTTCTACGTAACATCAACAACACCCTATGTACAATACGTAGACCCAACGAATAGTTGCGCTCGTACTTTTACTTTCTCATGGATGAGGCTTTGTTCTCATGGAATAATGTAAAAAAAATTGAAGACAGCTGTGAAGAGGAAATTTTATAATTTCAAATTTTAACAAATCTACCTCTATGAGGAAAACATTCATTATTTATTTTGAATTCCTCATAGAAGTAGATTTGTTAAAAATTGAAATTTTAAAATTTACTCTTTACAATTGTTTTCAGTTTTTATATGAGGAAGCAATGTGCAAAGTTCTACTTTGCATCTTTTTTTTTTTAACTTTTTTACCTATTTCCAATTAATTTTCCATGTTTCTTCTTCCTCTTCGATCTCTTGTTGTCCTTTTTTAAATTCTTGTCTCTTAATTATTGTTCTCTCCAATTATCCATACTGTGTGTAGCTATGAAACACCTATAAAACACCCTCACATCGCACTTTGATTAAGTACAAATTTTTATCTTACTCTTTTAACTTTTGCGGAAGTTATGTGCGAAAATGTACATTTATAAAAAAATTAAAAACGTCATATAATCCGAACCGCTTTACCGATCATCACCAAATTCCGAACTTGATAGGGCTGTATGGTATTTTTCGACTGTAAAACATTTCGGTTCATTTGTCGAGACTCGACGTGATTTAGAGAAAAAATAGTTTTTTTTTCGAAAAATTCAAAATTCTATTAAATCGGAACCGCTTTGCCGATTTCGCTGAAATTCAATACCAAACATTATTTAACGTGTCTTTATTTATAAAGAACTATTTAGCTGAATTGGCGAACTTTTACGAAAGTTAGAGCGATCACGACATTTTTTTTTAATTCTATAAAATCTGTATACATTGATACATTTAATTAAAAATCACGTCAATTACAGAAGAGTCAATACTCAAGTTGCGTGCCGAATTTTAGCTCGATCCATCGTGCTGTTCGAGAGTTATGGACAATTAAATTTATATAATGTATGTAAATACATATTTTTACTTATAAACAATAAACCTAAATTAAAATATTCGCACTTGTACCAAAAAGTTTAGTCTCAATACGACAGAAACGTTTTCGATATTTCTACAACAAAAATTCGGCAATTTTTAGCGTCAAGAAAAGCAGAAAAATAGTCTGTTAAACATTTTCTATTTGACTTTTACGAAAGCTTTTTTCGCCAGTTTCTCACAAGTATCATTTTCCTTCTTTTGCTTTTACACAGAGAATATTTTTAATTCCGTCGGACATAAAAAATATCGCTTACTTTTCAATATGAACAATACAAATCAGGAACTACAAACAAAATTTAGGGATAATAACAAAAAAGGTCCGATTATTAGTAAAACGGACTTTAAATTTACAAGCTATATTTTTACTGTGCATGATAAATGATTAAATGGCTTAACCCTATTTAGAACTATTCACTTTTTTATCATCCGGCTACTTTTATAATTCTTTGGAAATCCTTCGACAAGCACCGCCTTTTCTACGGAGATCCTGTTCTGGTATCTTCTATAATTAAAGGTTTCCGTACCACCCAAGTGTCCATCACTTTGCAATACCCTGTTTGCCATACTGAATTCTTCCTCTTTCATCTCATACCCCATTAATTTCTCTGTAACATCAACTTTATGTACAATACACGTGAAGTATATTTTCCCCGAAGTATATATATATTTTTCTACACAGTGCAGAATAGCACAGTGAGCATCTATATCTGAATTATCTCAACAGCAAATACACATAGTCTTCGAATAAATTACTGCGTTGGAGGCTTCTGAAGTACGGTAGAAAAAACTTGAGCATATCACTCTTTTGTCGAGACTTGCCCCTAACAGCACACGATGTTCTCAGAAATACGAGCAGAAATAATTAATTTAATGACTCTAGTAATTAATCTTAGTAATTCACTTACTGCTACGCAAAAATGGTAAAATTTCGACATTTCCTATCGACGGTAAAAAAATTCCCTATACAATCGAAACATTTTAGCAACGTATACAATATATGATTGTTAAATTAATGTTGTTATTTTTCAATTTTACGAATTACGAAGGAACCAAAACGAACGATAAAAAAATTTCATCGTAGTCTATTTAATAAAATTATTTGTCTCGAATTTGATTTAAAATTTTGGTACATAATTAGTGATCATGATTATTTTTTCAATTAGGTTTTAATAATTTTATAATTTCAATTTTACTTCGATTTTACAAATCACTTCATCAAAAGTGCTTGAAAAAAAAAGTTTTCACTTACAGTTCAGTATTACAAAAAAAAGTTTGACTACAAGACATGATAAAAGTAGCATATTAACGAACATTAAGCCTAGTGTTATAGTCAGTAATGATTCGGACTCTTGTCTGGCAGAGTCACGAGGTGTGTCGAGGCGCGGGGATTCCTTTCGGTCGATCGGACACGCGTGTAATTGCGAGCGGGCAGAAGCCGGGCAGTCGCATGAGTGAAGTATATAGCGATCACGAAAACTACTCGGGCGAGTCCTCTTCGAGTCTCCCTTACACTCCATCTGCATCATTTTGTTTCATTACAGCAACGGTGCTCGCGCTGACCCAATAACGTTTAATCACCTGAATTTATGCTGTACATATGCTATATGCAGGTTATTGACACGAAACACGAAATTTCATTTGCAGCTGCACTTCCGAATCGGAAGTAAAATCCCCTATAACGAACGTAAATCTTAACGCATTCATAAATAAACTAGTCTGATGTAAAGTAGCGCCTCATTTTATCAAGATGAATTAAACTGGCTTTGAATTTTATAGCAATATGAAACTTACAAATTTGAACCGCATCTTTTTTTTACATTTTCGACAAAACAACGATAAAGTGACAACTATTTTTTTTCTCCATGCGACAACTTTTATAATTACATTAACGACTCTATTGTGAGCGTTACTATTATGTCGATTACGTAGCTAAATTTAAGAACATGTAACTATTGATCAGCCAATATTACTGTAGTTATACGGTAATTACACAAAGTAATCACACCGGCAAAAAATGAATAGCTGTCACATCATAGTTGCCAAGACAACCACGATCACGTTAAGGGTACCGATTCATAACATGTATATTAATAGCTTCAATACGAGCTCTTGTAATTACGAACCTTTATTTGGACACGAATTTACGGCGAGCTATCAAAGCCCCGGCTGCTTTGTTATGCCAGAGTGTCCTCTACGGTTGAATAGGGCACGGGTTCTTTCACCGCCAGTCGGAAGTCGCCACGGTGTCGGAAAATTAATTATAACCGTTCATCGAGTAGAAACAAAACGGTACTCACAGGAAACAATTAGGCAGAGTATAGTGCACATCGGATATAGCAAGTACATATATGCATATGTATATACGACATGTAGTAAATGGCATGGAAGCTCGTACAGAACCGCAGGGCAGTGATATAGCCAAAGCAGTAGCAATGCACCAGCGGAAATTGTTATTCTATAGAAGAGGGTGAACCAGGCGTCAGTCTCGATGCTGGCCTGTTGCTGGTCTCTCATCGCTTTCAAATAGTAGTAGTCAGGCAACACGCCTAAGGCGGCTTGGGACACTCCTCCTCATCTTCGTCATAGTCTTTACCTTCTCGCTCTTCTTTCTTGTCTTCGTCGTTGTTTCTGGCTCTTAGTGCGAAGCGAGTTACAGCTCGAACCTCCCAGTTCAGGGTTCTCAATGGGAAGCGTCCACAATTCCATATGTTATTGCAACCGTTTGAATATGACTGCCTGTTATTGCTTCTGTGGCTGTTGTTATACTCTAAGCTGGTGTTGATATTGCTCATTCATCTTCGGGAGGGTTTGCTATGCGCATCAAATATTGTTGTATAGGACATTCGTTTGACGTACACGAAACACGTTCCGGTCGGCGAGCCATACTTACCAGTACTTTGCTGATTTACTTTTTTAAATCGCGTTAATTGTATTAATAAAAATGGGACTTTGCCACGAATCTGATTCAACATAAAAATGTGTTGTTTTTTAAGGCGCCCTATTATTCTTTTTGGTTTTGTGGAATAAAAAAGCTCTCGCATACAGAAAGTTGCAGCTCGAACCTCCTCGTTCAGAGTTCTGAATGGGAAGCATCCAAAAGTTCATATGTTACTGCAACCGCTTCAATATAACTGCCTGTTATTGCTTCTGTGGCTGCTGTTATACTCTAAGCTGATATTGATTTTGCTCATTGCTCTTCGGGAAGGTTTGCTATACGCATTAAGTATTGTTGTATATGACATTCGTTTAACGTACACGAAACATGTTCCGGTAAGCGAGCCATACTTAACAGTACTTAGCTGACTTACTTTTTTGAATGGCGTTAATCGTATAAATGAAAATGGGACTTTTCAATTGTCTCATTGCCACGAATCTGATTCAACATTTAAGTGTGTTGTTTTTCAAGGCGTCCTCTCATCCTTTTTGGTTTTGTCGAAGGAAAAAGCACTCGCATACAGAAAGTTGCAGCTCGAACCTCCCAATTCAGAGTTCTGAATGGGAAGCATCCATGAATCCATATGGTACTGCAACCGCTTCAATATAACTGCCTGTTATTGCTTCTGTGGCCGTTGTTATACTCTAAGCTGCTATTGCTATTGCTCATTCCTCTTCGGGAGGGTTTGCTATGCGCATAAAATATTGTTGTATACGACATTCGTTTGACGTACACGAAACACCTTCCGGTAAGCGAGCCATACTTAACAGTACTTAGCTGACTTACTTTTTTGAATCGCGTTAATCGTACAAATAAAAATGGAACTTTTCAATTGTCTCATTGCCACGAATCTGAATCAACATTTAAATGTGTTGTTTTTTGAGGCGTCCTCTCATCCTTTTTGGGTTTGTGGAAGAAAAAAGCACTTGCATACAGAAAGTTGCAGCTCGAACCTCCCAATTCAGAGTTCTCAATGGGAAGCATCCACAAGTCCATATGTTACTGCAACCGTTTGAATATGACTGCCTGTTATTGCTTCTGTGGCTGTTGTTATACTCTAAGCTGGTGTTGATATTGCTCATTCATCTTCGGGAGGGTTTGCTGTGGGCATCAAGTATTGTTGTATACGACATTCGTTTGACGTACACGAAACACGTTCCGGTAAGCGAGCCACACTTACCAGTACTTAGCTGATTTACTTTTTTGAATCGCGTTAGTCATATAAATGAAAATGGGATTTTTCAATTGTCTCATTGCCACGAAGGCAATTTTTAAGGCGTCCTCTTATCCTTTTTGGTTTTGTGGAAGAAAAAAGCACTCGCATACAGAAATTTGTAGCTCGAACCTCTCAATTCAGAGTTCTGAATGGGAAGCATCCATGAGTCCATATGTTACTGCAACCGCTTCAATATAACTGCCTGTTGTTGCTTCTGTGGCCGTTGTTATACTCCAAGCTGCTATTGCTATTGCTCATTCCTCTTCGGGAGGGTTTGCTATGCCCGTCACACATTGTTGTATACGACGTTCGTTTGCCGTGCACGAAACACGTTCCGGTAAGCGAGCCATTGTTTTCACGCTGCTCGTCGGTAACGCTACTGCTGCTGCACCGCGGACATAACACAACACCGGTGCATTTCGGTTCGGGCGAATTAATATGATCCTGGCTGCGCGCCTCCCATATACACGCGCTTCTTATAAACACGCGCGCCAGCAATGCACTTATTTTCGACGACAAGCGATCGCTCAAGTCCGTTAGATGGGGCAAAAAGGAACGGACCTTGAATTTTTGTTAAGTGCCGCTAAAATACTGGGTTTAAGAATCCAAAATTGAAGGTCAAATAAAGGGGAATAATTCATATTCTTATTACCTCCGAATTTTAATGTTGCAACCTTTTAACAGAAAAAAATTATAATATATAGCACATTTCTTTTCCATCATTTTTCGTTTTTTCAAACTAAATGAGCCTGCGAATGATTTTGACTTTCTCATAAAGAGAGTTTTGTGAAAAGCAAAAAATTATGAAAAAGCAATGTGCTTTTTATGCATCCTTCATTCAAAAATGAATAAATGAAGACACTGAAATTTAGCGACATTTTAGTCATGAGGAGATAATGGACGAAAATTCAAATTCCTACAAAGTCTAAACCCTTTCATCGATCTTCAGTAAATTAAATTATAGCATAAACATTACTACGTTTGCATAAAAAATTTGTAGTTGCTAGATCACGTTTGACAAGAGGTTGTGCAGTGACGAAATTTTTTTTGAAAATTTTTGTATCACATCTGAATCACATATAAAATGATTATTTCTAATTTCACACATATTTCGGAATATTGGGTAAGTATAAAAGGTTTCAGAAGTTGAATCAAAATTTACGTGCTCGGTTATAGCCCCTAATACTTTACATTGCAAGTTGCAGTCAATAAAATATCCTGTGCACGATGCTACATAGTTGAATCAAAGTATTAATGTTCAGTTGTGAAGGTGAAGTGAATGCAGGCGTGAAACTATCGTGATAGGCGGAAGTGGCTGACGATTTTATCGAGCGTTAGGAACTTAACTCGCGCGTTTGTCATAGGAAACATATCTCTACCAGTTGATCGCACATTTCGAATGCAAGACACGAAAAAGCTTTGACATACTGCGACCGCGAGGCGCTCGCTATAAGTTTTGAGGCATCGGGCATAATAGCCGAGCGGAGATATCATCGATGAAAACCGGGAAGTAAACGTGTAGCTGGAACAAAGAAAATAACACGCTCTCCCCAATGAGAAATACGCCTTTTGATTTAATAGTTCGTTGAAATAAGCTTGTGCTGGACATAATTGAAATTGACGAGTTGTACTACTCGTAATTTCATTCATAAGAAATGAACTTCTATTCGACGTATTTCAATCGCTGGAATGGAGCTAAATTGCTGGGAGAGCTCTACATACTCATCCTACAGTACAAACTTGCAATTCTTATCGACACACGGACCATCTTTTTCTGTCTGTGTGGCCGTAAGATTAGCAAGTTTGTACACAAAAAAATGGTACAAATTATCATAAATTGAAATTCTTGTTTACAAAAATTACCATAAATCACGTTGAAATTCATGTGTGGTTTTCTCTGTCATACCGGGCACTTTTTTCATGCTTGAATATTTTGTAAAATTTACCAGATTTTCTACACCATTATTATGCGATTTATAAATTTCATCCCCCCGTCGATGTTAAATTCTTCGAAACCTTTTCTTTATCTAAGAAGAAAAAAATAAGGTTAATGTTTATTCTTGATACAAAGTTCAATGGAAAGCCGAATAAATTTTTACTTATTTTATTTGAAAAATATATATATATATCATTTAAAAAGTGTACTAAAATAAATTTTACCTACGGCTGTTTAAAAATCTGGTATTTTAGATGTATTTTTATATCATTTACAAAAGTGTGTTCAAAATCTACAGAAGAAGTTACAACGTGGGCATGGAAAAATATTCTAAATTACATAAAACCCACATTACGTTAATTTTCATACTGACTAAATTATCAACGAAATTTTTTTATTTTTTTAATACTTGGCGTCGCGACGCTACTGCGTCTCTTGATATTCAGTGTCTTCGGTCCCTTTTTTTTAGAGATTTTATGTATATCCTTTAAAATTTGAAGAGATTACAAAAAAAAGATAATCAATCAAATATTATTCTGAAAAAATAAATTATCTCCATTTGAAAATACAAATTGTAATGAAAATACCATAACATTTTTTTTTCAAATAAACATTCTTTGTCATATTTTATTCCCTCGAGAAAAAGTGGCTTAATTGATATGAAATTTTCTATTTCATATAATAATCATTATTTCGAAAGACACAATTCCAGCATCTGTAAGCGTTACACCGGTCGCATCTGCGCAGGGAGTTGCGTGCGCAAGGTGCGCAAGGTGCATATAAGTGGGGGATAGAAGCTGCGCTCAAACACACGGCAATCTAAGCGAGCCACGACTGTACACACTTAACTATTATATATTTTACCGTTGTCGCTATCTCAGCAAGACAATTCTTGTTCTCGCACAGATTAATTATGGCAGCGATACGAACCAGTCTATGTCAACACTAGATTACAATAATGTGCCTATCTAAGTAGACCACAGCAAAATAACTGTTGGTGACAAACCGTACATTGCGTTGAAAATCAGAAGTTCCTGCGACTTTTCTGTGACAATATAAATAACACTTAGAAAAATGACAATCAACGGGTCGAGCTTCTTGTAATTTCATTCACCAGAAATCTCCCTTGCATAATTCGACGTATCTGAGTCATCGGAACGCCAAGTTAAACGTTTGGGAGGGTCTTGCATATTTATAGTCTCACATGTGTCGTGCCACAATGTAACGCAATCTCAGCGAGACAACCCTCGTTCCGACAATGAATTATGGGGCTAAGAACGAATGTTTGTCAACTCCTTATATACGAGCGTATTTTATATATATTATACTATACATATTTACAATACAAAGACCAGTAGGAGACGAGTAATCGTCTCGAGACAACTCGACTCTTGGACAACGACTGATGAGACCAGAGTTTACTTTACGATCCGAGGGCGTGGCCCCATTATTAATCACATTGTTCGGGAGTCCTTACTACTTCACTACCAAACACTTTCATATGGACATGCAATAAGAAAAATAATTACTGAGATCCATCGAAGATTCAATATTTTGAAGCCAACTTATTTTCATTATTTACCATTAAACATTTTTTTGATTCTGTCCAATACCTCGTTGATTTATTCTTTCGAATCGTATAAATAAAATGGGTTTATTTAAATCGGCTTATCGCCACGAATTTGCTTTAACATTTGAATATATTGTTTTTTAAGGCATCTTCTTATCCTTTTGAATTTTGTGGAAGAAAAAAGCAACCGCATGCAAAAATGTTTTTTAACCGCCCTTTATATTATATTAGTTCAAGAAAAAAATATGATAACCCATGCTGACCCTGTATAGGCCTAATGACGAATGAAGAAAATGCGAAGAAGAAAAAATGTGTTGGCCACAGTGTCAAAAAAAAAAAACTTCTCTTACAACGGTAAGACTCGTCGGCCGTTGAAGGCATATATAAATATGTGACCCGTCAAAGGTGATTTTCGTATGTGAATTTGAATTTCACGTTCAGGTTCTCAAAATAAAATTTTTCAAAACTCGAATGCTCAAATCCGAATTTTTCGGAATTAAAATTTAAAAAACAGGAATTCCCAAAACGCAATTTTTCGAAACTGGCATTCCTAAACCTAATTGTTTCAAAACTGCGATTACCAAAACCGCATTTCTCGAAACCGAATTTCCCAAAATTGAATTTCACTAGGAGCTCTTTTTTAATTCTTAAAAAAAAATGTATCCGCAAGCAAACATTTGAATGTGATCTTTCAAAACGGCCTTATACATTTTTTGATTTGGAGAAGATTCCCGCAGAGTAAAAAAATTTCTTTTATAAAGTAAAGGGTCATAGCCGTTAAAGGGATATATTGACACATGTGTATACATGTAAACAGAGTTCCAAGTTGAAGTGGTGTTTAAAGCCCCGTAGCTCAATGGAATCGGCTTCCAACGCTTCTGCTGCTGTTGCTGTTGCTGCTGGGCCTCGCGGTCATCGGCACAGCGGCGCGTGTGATACGAAACAGAACTGTACTGCTGCTGTAGCATGCGTGCAGCTTGCAGGGCCACAGACAGCCGGACGGCCGCACACCGAGAGACCGCAAAACTCTCCAACTCGTATGCAATCTCTAGCTACTGCTCGCTTTCGCGTACTGCACAGCTACGGCTTCCCTGCTCGGATTGTACACTAGCTACCAGCATTAGCTATGTTTTCACGGGACCACATGACCGGGAAATCGTTGGGGTATTTACGAGCTGCGAAAATTGCTTCTATATCCGGTTAGTGGATGCGATACAGATTCTTCGCCGCTCTCAGGTTCGCTTCACCCGAGTTCGTTTTCTGCGTTTGAAGGGATGCAAAATACACTTCAGAGGTCGTTTACGTCTGAGCTCACTTGTTTCTATTTCGATGATGACGTAATTGGCAATAAGTTGGTTGGAGAGTTCATTGATGTGGAAACTTCAAGAGGCGTTTGATTCTTTATCCAGTATATCAAGCATTAATACATTTAATTTTTTAATTTTTTTTTCACAAGATTTTTGATTCAGTGAGGAAAGACTTATTTTATAATTCCGTGCTAAGTATTTGGCATTAATTTTTTTTTAATTCGGATTCATTTAGGAATTCCCTTCCAGCATGTAGAGCGTTATCTCGTTATCATTGTGAATCAAATATGATTTTAAAAAAAGAGTTACGTGTCCGGCTTTGCATATTACTTTCTCATCTTCCAGCAGTCACCGATCTACGTCCACCGTGAAGTGTGCTGATCACATTTGGCTTTCTCACAGACGAAACTTTGAGAAAGCATGCAAAGTAAGAAAACAATCGGCAAAGTTCAACCTTGTAAGTTTTTTGTATCAATGAGTGAATAAAAATGCAAGGTTAAAAAAAACATTCTAACGGCCTAGTCTTCTTCGTTTTTATTCACTAAATTCGGTTCCATGAACGTTATTATAACCTCCAGAGATCCAAAATAGTGGTATTTTTTCATGGAGAAATACATTTTTTCAATACTCGTCATATAAAAATTCCTGTAAGATCCAAAGTTCATATCAATCATCACTAAATTCGATATTTACTACAGCTGAACATGAATTCATCCGTGTACAAAATGTAAGCGGAGTTAGACATTTTTTCCAATCCACTTTTCTCCATGTTCTAAGCAATCATGAGTATAAATTTACATGAAAATCTCGAACAAAATACGGCATAATGTTTACTTCTGTTAAAGTATTCACTTTTAATACAAGTTAGAGAAACGTATTGTGAAATATAAAAAATAATTTCGTTATGCTTACTTAAATTAAAATGTACTTTTTATGTTGTTGAGAAATGATTATTATTTTGATTATCCTGTGTATTTACGTTTTCCTCGTAGCCAGTTAAATACGTAAGTCGAACGAACATGGACAAATTGACAAACAACCACTCACTTGTCTCTTGCAAAACGAGACCGAGATAATTGTGCGCATAATGAACGAATTTGTAACAATATACAAATATAATAATAGGGTATCACAGAATACGGAAATATGACGTCCTTGCAGGTAGTGTTTAATATGAAATGCTCGAGGGAGTGCAGGTGGATGAATATTTCCAAGATTGACGTGTATCTTTTCGATTCCATCGTATTCTCTCGTTCTCACAGGGAAAGTAGAATAACTCGGATATATACATACAAGTAGCCATGTATATTGCATATATACATACAAGTAGCTATAGCGTTCGTCTGCTATGGCTTACATTTAATGCTGATCGGTGTAAGTACGTAGTACAAGCGCGTACACGTAATTATAGGTCCGCGAATCGAGAAATGAGATGAAAACTGCGTTCTTCGAGTTGTCTCAATCGTTTCGGGAGAAGGAGATGAAGAGGGCGTGGAGCAGCCTTTTCATTCCACGAGAAACCGACTGTTCTATACTGACTATATATATATATATATATAGCACTCTAACCCAAAGTCCATGCCCATTTTTCGTATATATTTCCCTCTGGTCGTTCAGCGTGTGTCACCATTTTATTTTCCTTCCACTCTCCGACCAATATTGCCAAAATATATGAGGCATTCATCGTCAAGTTGAAAGGAAAAAGAAATTACATCTTTTTTTTTCATAATTTCATGCCCTGCGGCGGAAATTTTCTGCAGGTTACCATTTTTCAACGAATTTTAATAGAAGAACCGTTTGCCTATTTTGACCTAAATTTTCATATATTTTTATATCACTATGGCGGAATATTCAAAAATGGTATTGAATTATCTGTGAGAAGTTGATATTTCAAGTCATAGTTTGTACAAATAACGAGAGAGCAGTCGACGAAGAATCAGGTTATAAACATATCTTGCCTCAAAATTGCACAATTGAATTCACACAAGGGACTTAAAAAAAAAAAGAATGACTTAATACTGACCCTGATGACTACGAGGTAGCCTTTGAGTGATATTATTTTAGGTCGAGTATGACATATGATAATGTTCAAAATGATCATATAGTTGCAAAAGAATCATCTGGAACTTAATATAATTACGAGGTCATTTTCTTGTAGCAGCCAATTTTTTAAACGTCATAACAAAAGGAGAAGTCAATGAAAAAAATGTTCTAAGATCTGCTTGCCTCAAACTAACGCATCATATTATGTATAGGTCTTCAAAGAAAATCCTTCCGGAGATTTTTGAGAAATTGAACAAAAATAATATCCTTTTTTTTTTGCAGAAAAAACATCATGCCCAAATTTTCTAGTATCATACATAAAAAAATAAAACAAAAAAATAAACGAAGCTTCATTATTGTTTATGCAACTCCGTGCGAGAAATGCCTACTTCTCGCACCATTTAACGTATCCATTTTAAGACCATTTTAAGTATCCTGACATGAAATACTCGAAAAAAACAAATAATTTTCACGAAAACAAAGCTTCCTCTATGAGGAAGCAAAAATTGATTCCACATCAATTTTCCTGAATTTATTCACGCTGATATCAGAATCTCGTCAAAAAAGTTCTAATACTTGAAAATTGGAAAAAATGATAAAAATGCCTAATTACGTCCGAAATTATTTGAATCTAGCATTGTCGCAGCCAGTAATAATTTGGCGTGGCTAATCTAACACGGAATATCCTATATACTATATCGCGCACACTTCTCCACAATATCTATCTGGGTAAATGACTGGCGGCAATATATATCGCGAGTCCGTAAAAGTTTCTCGCCAGTTTGTTGAGCGCAGCAGTGACTATTGGGTGTATTGGCATTGGAGACACAGAGTCAGTGTCGGCTGGGCCGCAAAGCGATATTTAACGTACCATTTAACTTCTCGCACCATTTAACGTATCCATTTTAAGACCATTTTAAGTATCCTGACATGAAATACTCGAAAAAAAAACAAATAATTTTCACGAAAACAAATCTTCCTCTATGAGGAAGCAAAAATCGATTCCACATAAATTTTCCAAGCCATGAATTTATTCACGCTGATATCAGAATCTCATCAAAAAAGTTCTAATATTTGAAAATTGGAAAAAATGATAAAAATGCCTAATTACGTCGGAAATTATTTGAATCTAGCATTTTCGCAGCCAGTAATATTTTGGCGTGGCTAATCTAACACGGAATACCCTATATACTACATCGCGCACACTTCTCCACAATATCTATCTGGGTAAATGACTGGCGGTAATATATATCGCGAGTCCGTAAAAGTTTCTCGCCAGTTTGTTGAGCGCAGCAGTGACTATTGGGTGTATTGGCATTGGAGACACAGAGGCAGTGGCGGCTGGGCCGCAAAGCGATATAACTGCGCGAGCACATCTGCCCGGCCGATCGACAACACTCCACCGAGCGTAATGTTATGTCCAATCTCGCTCACCCGCTCGCGTTCACTGTCTCTCACGTTATATATATTTCTGTCGTTCTTTTAAGCTGTCGGCAATTTCGCCGGTTAGTCGTAAAACCCGATTGAGATACAAAGCGAACGGTCGTCATTCTCCTCCTTTATTTACTGTACTACTATATTACTTGCTGAGAGCGAAATATTATCGATCAACGAATGCCTCTACTACCGTTCACTGTGCCGACGGACATCGATGGCTTTTGCCATTCCATAATCACGAATATAAGCTGCAGAAAGGTTCAAATATCTAAAGAGTTATGCTCAAACCGCAATTTCCTAGACGTTCCATATATTCGTCACCGTTCTTGCAGAGGTCATTTGTCCACTGTGCTTGCCTTTTTAATAACGGAATATAGATGACATGATGTTAATGTCAAATTTCATACACTAGGAAAAATCAGCAGGCCTTGGCAATTGTCGAAGGATTATATAGTTTCCCAATCAAAAGTTACGGTCGATTAGAATTTGGGAAATTGTAAAAATAATGAGTTATGAAAAAATAAGCGTCTTTGATACCAATAATATTGATTGGGAATTATAATGATGCTGAGAATGGACTAATAAACTAGTTTCTCGTTTAAATTAGCACTATACAAATCGTTTTTATTTTCCTTATGGAATGGTTTCGCAGATGTTTTTGATAACATTTTAACCGAATTTCTTCTGATTTCGAAAATCGCATATTTAAGGATTTGTAACTGTTTAGAAATTCTGTAGTTTCAACCATTGGTTGAAACTAAAAATAAATAAAAATCGTAAGTAGATATTTTTGAATAAAGTTACGTTTTTATTTTACAAAAACTTAAAAATATGGATTTTTTAAAGTGTGTGAATATTTTTTTAACTGACGTGTTTATTTTTGTTTACTGACTCATACCATTTTCATCTTAGTATTATTTAAAAAATTAATGTTCATTATTATACCACTTCAATTTCAATTGATGCTAACTTTTGGTTGAAAAGTATGTGTACTATCTTAATTTTTTAGTACATACCGCAGATTGTATTTGTACAGAATTTTGTTGTTGTTATTTGCTGTCAAGAATGTTACATAAAAATAGTCATTCGGTCGACAAACGTAAGTTTGCCACTCGAATAAGCAAACCACACATCGACATATCTATTGAATATTGACATATTCAAATAAAAATAAAGTAATAGTAATATTTATTAATTAACTTTGACTCGCTTATTACAGACAATTTAATAACTATGATACCTACAAATTCATTATCGTTACTCAAAAATTACTTTCCCATTTTTTGTTAGAATGCAAAAAAACTCATCGCACGATGTTATTTTTTCAATTTCCGTAAAATATTCAGGAAGTATACATAGGTCAATCGAAAATACTTAAAAAAAAAATTGCCCAACTGAAATATTCAAATTTATGGATTTGTGGTCCTATTGTCGCTCAGAGGGCTGTTTTCGTATGTATATCGTGTTATACATACGAAATACAATATGGTAAGCAGACGAACTCCCGCACGATACCGAAACAACGTCGGAAGCCCAACGTGCTGTTGCATGATCTTTTCTGGTCTGCGAATTATCGCCCGGACAGGCGGCTGACACGAACCAGCCATTAGCCTCCTTCACGTTCGACATGAAGACCCCCTACCTCGCGCTCACCGGTAGGTCCCGAATTTCGCACGAAATTCTTAACAGCTTTATCCTCATCTTTGACATATTATCTACATCTACTGATAGCACATTAATAAAATAGCTTGCAAAGTAGAACCTTGGAAATTGCTTCCTTATTATAAGTGGAAGTATGTTGATCAATTTTGGCTTCCTCATAGAGGAAGCTTTTTTAGAAAGCAAAATATAATAAGAAAGCAATTTGCACGGTTCTACTTTGACTTGTTTATACTCGGAAGACATTTTTATAAAAATTCAAAATGACGTAAAATTTTTACCGCTCGACCGATTTGTGTAAAAATGGTACTCAAAAATTGGTTAATGATAGTCCATATGTAAACTAAATTGAAACCCGATACCTAGTAATTTGTATGAGCAAGCGCTCGAACGAGATTTTTCAAATAATTCAAAACGCCATAAAATTTGAACCATTCGATCGATTGGTGTCAAATTTGTACCAAATATCCTTTTAAATGGTCGTATAAGTGTTAAAAATAATTTAAGATAAATCTGTGAAAGATTTCGATTTTTTTTTTTTCGTAAAAGCTTTTTTTTCTTTTTGTTGACCAAAATCGAAATTTTCTGACACGTCCAAAATCTTAATTGGAAATCAATAATCGTGAAATCATATCGGCAATTGCAGCCGGATATCTCAGAATTTGCATGAGTTATAGTATTTGCAGACATTTAAAAAAAAATTGAAATTGTAATAAAATCAGAACGACTTGACAGATTCTCGCAAAATTTGGTACACATGATTTTTCACAGGTAGTCCATTTGTGTACAAAATTTTAGCCCGGTGCCTCTTTAATTGCGAAAGTTATAGCGTGAAAACAATTTTTTATTTATTTTAAAAACGGTCTAGAAAAAAAAATTTTCAACCGATTCGCGTCAAATACAATCCCAATCGTTGTTCTATCATAACCTACTTGCGTGCCATATTAGAAGAAAATCCGTAGAAATCTACGACAGTTATCGTGTAAACAACGAAATGTGCACATACAGACATTTCGCACAAACTACTTATTCGACGTTTTGAACCATTCTCAGTGTACTGCCATGAAAATCTCGAAAAAAAAATTGTTCACGTAGACGAGGTTTCCTCTATGCGGAAGCAAAAATTAGGATGATTTTTTAAAAGTCAATAAACATTATTTTATTTCACTTCAATTTTGTCCATTTAACCACCAGATTTTCATTACTCTGAAAATGACAAACTGACATTTCTGTACTTCTGATAGCAAAATATTGGCCGATTTCAAGTTTAACAAATTATGTTTGTACTTTTGTTTCGTAAAACTGCAAACTGACCAAAAAATCTGTACGACGATGAACAAAAAAAATCTGTAGCCTATTGTGAATTTTTGTTATTGTTGCTTAAAGAACTAATATTGAAATTTTCTTTTTATCGTGTCCGAATTTTTTTTATTACGTAATAAATCGTATTGACTGATGCAGTGAATACGACGTATTAATCTTATTCGGTATTGGAACCACGGAAGTATTCGAAGAATCGGGATGGATTTTTTTACAACCCATACGCACTTCACATTATATCCACCCATGCATCATCGCACTCTTCTGAACCTGATAATTTGCCACTTCAGAGCCTCGCGAAAGGCGCTTTTATTACTTTCTCTCTGCGTCTATAATACACAGGTTGGTTCAGTATCAGAACATATCATACAGATGAAAAAAAAAGTAGTGAAATACTTTTCTTTTTCTGCAGATAATGCTGCTGTGATTTTATCAGATATCGAAAATAAAAAGTCTACTCATTGAGTTCGGTTCCGTAGTGATTCATCAAGGTGATAAAATTTCAAAATCGTATGAAAACATATTTTAGTGCCAGTGAATGATATATTCGTTCTACCAACAGATTTTGGAGTAGACGTTTTGTAATGAAAATTCGTTGACCTATTTACGGTGACTCCGAAATGCTTCTTTTTCTCAAGGTCGTATTTTCGAGATCTCAGGAACTTTTCCTATATACTAACATCAATACAATAGAGCAGAAACACGTGCTGCTTTTTTCACTGATTCATGAAGTAATAAGACTCTTAAAAACATGTTACAATTATTTTTTGTCGGCATTAAGAATCGGATATCAGACCCAAATTTCTTATATTCATTGACCGATATCTCACTCGATTATCTGCTGATGTCATTAATAAAAATGTATTTCACACCCTGACCAATTTTTTCTACTATCTGAAAAAAGCATCTAATTCATTTTCTTTATTGTACTAATGGTAATTAAAAAAATTTCTTTCATAAAAAATTCTGAAACGACTAGTTTTAAGAAGTAAAAGTTACATTCATGCTGAAAGAGTTCTTCTTATGTAAAAATGAGAAGGTATTAGAAACTTTCCAATAATTAGATATTTTTGCCCTGGATTTTGAAAAAAACTTTTTTCCAGGGGTTACAACTTTTTTTTTTAAAGACAACAGCAGTTAAACAAGTGAGATACCTGTTAATGAATATCAGCAATTCGAGTTGGATTCCCTCCCATAAATGGTAATTTCTTGGTACCGAAATAAATAAAAAATCCTTCTCTGATTTTATATCCAGAGGTCATTGATCTATTTACAACGACTCAGAGCATCTCTTTTCCGAGGTCAATCTTCTTGTTTTTGGCTAATGACTCCCTCCCATTCTTTTTTGCATAAATTAATTCTTTTTCTGCAGATAATGCTGCTGTGATTTTATCAAATATCGAAAATAAAAAGTCTACTCCTTGAGTTCGGTTCCGTAGTGATTTATCAAGGTGATAAAATTTTAAAATCGTATGAAAACATATTTTAGTGCCAGTTAATGATATATTCGTTCTACCAACAGATTTTGGAGTAGACGTTTTGTAATGAAAATTCGTTGACCTATTTACAGTGACTCCGAAATGCTTCTTTTTCTCAAGGTCGTATTTTCGAGATCTCAGGAACTTTTCCTTTATACTAACATCAGTACAATAGAGCAGAAACACGTGCTGCTTTTTTCACTGATTCATGAAGTGATAAGACAACAGCAATTAAACAAGTGAGATACCTGTTAATGAATATCAGCAATTCGAGCTGGATTCCCTCCCATAAATGGTAATTTCTTGGTACCGAAATAAATAAAAAATCCTTCTCTGATTTTATATCCAGAGGTCATTGATCTATTTACAACGACTCAGAGCATCTCTTTTCCGAGGTCAATCTTCTTGTTTTTGGCTAATGACTCCCTCCCATTCTTTTTTGCATAAATTAATTTGTTGACGGAGTTATATTCTCATTAACCCTTTTTGGGGGATTAAGCTCAGCGCTGCTGGAGCGAAGTACCTTTTTTCTGAACGATTCGGTACCGCTGTTATGCTGTATAACTGCGTATAATACAAACGATGGAACCCGTGGAGTAGGCGTGAACATGTTTGCCTCACTCTTTCGTTCCTCTCCATTTATATATACCATATTCATGTGCTCCAACTTAGAGTATATAAGGCAGATTATTTTTTTTAATTACCTTGCAGAATTTTTTTTTGATTTTTTAAATGAAAGAAATTCGCAGATATCCCCGTCCACTTTTGATTTTTTGAAGGAACTGTTTACAATCCCGATATTCGTGGTTTTCAAAAATTTTCATCGTTTCAGAAATTCGTACTTACATAATTATTTTTGCGTTATGAAAATTCGCAATTTTTGACCATTTCCTGAGGTTTTACAATTCACTCGGTCGAAGTTTTGGTGAAGGTTTATTATTGCCGTTTTTAAAACAAATTCTAAGGCTGCTCTTATAAAAAAGTCGAGGACTTTAGAATCTTTTTATAAGTTAGCCGCCTCGATACGTGCTAGTCAAATCAGTGCTAAATTTTGAGAAGCGTTCATACCAATTTTTGAGGTTCAATTGACGGTTCTATTAACTCACTTTGGCATCAGCATGTGTTCTTAGAAAATAAACACATCAACTATCACGATTTGAAAAGAAAATGCACTGATATATACGAATGTTCGATAAAATGTTTCTGTCATCCAGTTACACATTAGAAAAAACTATAATATCAGACCGCTTATAACAACGAATAGCCTAGTTTGTTGATAGAAAAATGCTTTAACGATTAACGAAGAGATTTTCTAGTAGTATAATTTTTCCAAAAATTACAACTGTCTGTTTATCCACCTAAACCTAACATAAGACATACAAAAGGTTGTAACTTTTAAACAAGTAATACTACTAAAAAAAAATCTCTTCGTTGAATCGTTGAAGCATCTTTCAATAAATAAAATGAGCTATTACTCGTCATAATCGGAATAATATTATGGTTTTTTCTAACACATATTTGGACGACAGTAACATCTCATCGAAAACTTGCATATATCAGTGTACATATTTTCTCCTCAAACCGTGGCTGTGAATGTATTTACATATTAAGTGCACACGCTTATTTAAATTAATTTCGAGAACCGTTTATTGAACTACGACAATTAGTAGAAACGTTATTCAAAATTTAGCAGGATTTTGACTAGCACGTAGCGAGAAGACTACGAAAACCTTAGAAAATCTGAAAAAAAAAAAAACAAACAAACAAACAAAACATAAAGGAATTCTTCCCAAAAACGGCACCGCTATTATACTTTATAACGGCGGATATAATACAAACCATGAAACCCTGAGTAGGCGTGAACAAGTTTACTTCACCCTTTCGTGCTCTTCCTCTTTTTTTGTATACATATATGTATATGCATACGTATATAAATATACTATATATATGCACTTATACTTATGCCCTCTTATAATCCTCGCCGCCGAGGCGCGAACGCGTCCACGTACGTCGGAATCTCCTCGTATGGTGGCGTGTGGTGAAAGAAATGAAGCGAGGCATTCGCCTCGCGAATTACTCGGGCATTCTTCTCGCGTGCGCTTTTCGCTTTCGTCCGCCCGCTGTGGCTATCTTTCTCCGCGATCGCCGCTCTATGTCCGCGCGATCCGCGAGCAACCCGGACCAGCAGCAGCAGCAGTAAGAGGCTTTCATCGGGGCGAGCCCCGGGATTTCGTTCTTTGAACGAGACGAGGACGAAGTTAATGCGAGTCATGGCTCGACTGTCGGAATAGAGTTTCCCTTGATCTCTTGGTCTCTTTCTCCCTTTCTGTCCCTCAATGACAGACCTCGATTATCCGATGAACGAATACGCACTGTTACGAAAGTACGTCGACCTAGAGGAACGTCATCTGCGGCACAAACGACGGAGAGAAGATTTTTATCGAATCGCGTAAAGCGGCGCCGACTTCTGATTGTAACTTGGGACGTGACGAAGGTCACTTTTTATACACATAGATAATCGGAAGTCAAAGTTTACAAATAACAGCGAGGAAATAGCCAACGGAAAAAATCTAAAGAAATCTTGCCTCGAAATATAAAAATTCGTATATAACGATACTAGTGCGATAAAACCTTTGCTGACGAATGTGAGTTTGCACACGGAGCCGAGGGCATTGTTTTTTTTAAATAAAATAAGAGCTATGATTTAAAAAATCTATCGGCACTTTTAGAGTTGTACTTATTTTTAGGGTGCACTTTTTTAGATAACTCGTATAATCAACGATGGATCGGAATTCAGAAGATTCTACTCCATGTAAACAAAAAGTGTATCGGAATTGAGTTAGAGAAAAACAAATTCTAGCAGTTTCTTCAGAGTGAGATTTGTAATTCTATTTCGATTTTGAGGAGGAATAACTTATTTTGTTTCTTGATAGATACTGTATCAATTTGCCGGTGAAAATATGTGATGACACACATTGTCATGCTTGTAAATAACAACTACGTATTTGTTTTTTAAATTACGGGAATGACTAATTTTCTTTTTCTGATTGGAAAGGTAAATGAAGAAAATTGCGTAGGGCATTTGCGAAACTTCTTTCAACAGAAAAAATTACCTGTCACTTGTCACAATCAATCTAAAATGACAAATTTATTCGAAAATTATACGGCAAACGAATACACACTGTTACGAAAGTGCGTCGACCTAGAGGAGCTTCATCGGCAGTACAAACGACGAAGAGGAGATTTTGATCGAATCGCGTAAAGCGAAGCCGACTTCTCTACTGTATCTTGGGACGTGACAAACGTCACTTTAGATGCGAAGAAGATCGGAACAGAGAATGGCGGGTTCGAGGAAAGAAAAGACAATTTACGCAGAAAAAAGACCGATCTGCATGAAGAGAACATGTAGATAAGTAAATGGAAAGCTCGGCTGCATGCTATCGTGATACAAGGCTTTCAATCTTGATGTTTTGCTGAGGAATTTCAGAGGGTTTCACTTGTACAATACTGAAAGAATAATTCTTTTAGCTTGCTTGCATTTTCAAATTATTATTCTTTGTAATTTCGTTGATAAAATAGAAGAAAGTATTCTGAATATTGGTTGAACCTTTGTTAACTCCAACTCGCTTAACAGCTTAATAAATACTGAACTGGTAAACGTATATTTTCAAACTATTATAAGTTTTTATGTGAATTTTGAAAGTTATTTTGTCTTTAATTTTTTGTTGTCATGAAGTATACAAATAGTGGTGGGATTGAAACTCGTTTCTGTGCAAATATCGATGGAAGACACATAATTCTCAGCGCGTTGAATATCTGAAACAAAATTTCTCAAAAAAAAAATTTCATATTAATAGCTCAAAAACCGGAAATTCTCATTGAACATCTGCAACCAAATTAAATAATAAACTTCCTTAAGTTGCCCAACGTCTTCATCGACTTCCACGGCCTTAAAAAAAACCGCTAGCAATCGATTAAGATAAAAGAAGTGCCGACCGAGATAAATCTTAAAGCATCGTTCTCGCCTTGTCCGTTCCGTAAGGTCATCGCCAGCGAAAACTATAGTGCGGAAAAGTTGCCACAGCTACGTAAAGTCCGGAAAGTAAACCCGAGATACGTCGAGACAAGAAAACAAGAGAGGAATAGCGAGAGAAAGCACAAGATGAATTCGTCGCTACGTTTATCTTCTTTTCCATTTCCCTGAATCGCCTGCCGCCTTTTCTGTGTCGAGGTCAATGTTGTTTTCTTCTAATTCACTGACCCTTCATATATATTTTTCTAACTTCTATCAACTTCAAATTAAAAAATTGGTTTTTATTGTTTTTTTGAACGTCTTTATTTATGTGTTGACGTAAAATATAGATAGTTGTATTAACCTTTTTATTATACAAGTAAAGATCAAAAACCAATAACTCTCATTGAACATCTGCAGCCAAATTGAATAATAAACTCCCACAAGTCGCCCGACATCTTTATCGACTTCCACGGCCTGAAAAAAGCCGCTAGCAATCCATCGAACTAAAAGAAGCGCCAACCGAGATAAATCTCAAAGCGTAGTTCTCGCCTTGTCCGTTTCGTAAGGTCGTCGCCAGCGAAAACTATAGCGCGGAAAAGTTGCCACAGCTACACAGAGTCCGGAAAGTAAGCCCGAGATACGTCGAGACAAGAAAACAAGAGAGGAATAGCGAGAGAAAGCACGAGTTGAATTCGTTGCTACGTTTATCTTCTTTCCATTCCCCTGAATCGCCTGCCGCCTTTTCTGTGTGGAAGTCAATGTTCTTCTCTTCTAATTCACTAACCTTTCATGTATATTTTGCTAACTTCTACCGACTTTTAATTAAAACGTCTTTGTTTTTGTGTTGACGTGAAATATAAGTAGTTGTATCAACCTTTTTACTATTCAAGTAAAGATAAAAAACCAATCATTCTCCTTGAACATCTTCAACCAAATTGAATAATAAACTTCCACAAGTCGCCCGACGTCTTCATCGACTCCCACGGCCTTAAAAAAGCCGCTAGCAATCGATCGAACTAAAAGAACCGCCGACCGAGATAAATCTCAAAGCGTAGTTCTCGCCTTGTCCGTTCCGTAAGGTCATCGCCAGCGGAAACTATAGCGCGGAAAAGTTGCCACAGCTATACGCAGAGTCCGGAAAGTAAACCCGCGATGTGTCGAGACGAGAAAACAAGAAAGAGAGGAATAGCGAGAGAAAGCACGAGTTGAATTCGTCGCTACGTTTATCTTCTTTTCCATTTCCCTGAATCGCCTGCCGCCTTTTCTGTGTGGAAGTCAATGTTCTTCTCTTCTAATTCACTAACCTTTCATATATATTTTGCTAACTTCTACCGACTTTTAATTAAAACGTCTTTGTTTTTGTGTTGACGTGAAATATAAGTAGTTGTATCAACCTTTTTACTATTCAAGTAAAGATAAAAAAACCAATCACTCTCCTTGAACATCTTCAACCAAATTGAATAATAAACTCCCACAAGTCGCCCGACGTCTTCATCGACTCCCACGGCCTTAAAAAAGCCGCTAGCAATCGATCGAACTAAAAGAACCGCCGACCGAGATAAATCTCAAAGCGTAGTTCTCGCCTTGTCCGTTCCGTAAGGTCATCGCCAGCGAAAACTATAGCGCGGAAAAGTTGCCACAGCTATACGCAGAGTCCGGAAAGTAAACCCGCGATGTGTCGAGACGAGAAAACAAGAAAGAGAGGAATAGCGAGAGAAAGCACGAGTTGAATTCGCCGCGACGTTTATCTTATTCCCCTTTCCCCTGAACCGCCTGCTGCCTCCTGTATGTGAACGCCGATAGAATACGCATGTGGCCGGTCGGTTGGTCGCTCAGGCGCGTGCGTCCGTCTGTCCGTCCGTCCGTCCGTCCGTCCGTCCGCACTCTGCGCTGCATCGCGCTGCAGCGTGTATACAACCACATATATCTGCATCTTCGACGCCTCTAAACTGTCAAGGTCTCGGTGTGCGCCTCGGCGGCCGCAGCGCTCGGCGTACCGGAGACTCTCAAGTGAATGAACGGCCCCGCCGACAGCGCGCAGCATCGCTGCTAGCGGCGCTGCCTCCGGCACCAGCCGAGAGCTTATTCGTATTCCTCGCATGTCCTGGACTCGTCGATGGACTCGTGTACGGCTGCTACCGCGCTAACGTTCCAAAGATGCGCATCTTCCGCTGTAGCTGCCAGATTTACAACAACCCTTTGGCAAGGAAGCATTGCGATTGGTGTATATATATGGTATATATGTGTATATTTATGTATGTGTATGTAACGTGTAAAGGCTCTATAATACTCGTCAATTTATTCCTCCAACGACGATAACCCATTCATTGTTATCATCCCGAGAATAATCGACGAGGAGTAACGGTTGTACTTTTACTGCGACTCATCGACGCATCGGCGTGTGTGCGCTTTATTACGTGATTTATTATTTATGATTGAGGCGAAGGGTACGCCTGACAGGTGTGCTTAACAAGGTTGACAAGCATGTGATCTATCGGCGTACTCGATGTGTATGCAGTAAGGTGCTCGCAATTATTGACCGCCTGCACTGAGGACAAGACACGTGGTTGCCAATGTAAATAATGTGCGCTTTCAATTAACCTTTTCTAGCTCGTTTTGTATGAGGAATGTATTTTGATGTGTCGCTTCGGACGGAGATGGTATTGAAGTTGTTTTTGTTATTAATGAAGGATTTCATCAATTTTCCTGGGGGAAAAATATAATTGAATGGATAATTAGGGTTAATACATTCTTGTAATTAATTTTTAATGGCTTCGTTAGTTATTTATTTATTTATTTATTTATTTATTTTATCATCGTTACCACTTGGAGTCAGAACCTAAAATTAATTTTGATGGATATCTATGTAAACATAGGAATATTATTAAGCACGTGTTTATCCATTATATTTTCCAGTCATTTTACAAATTATACAATTAATTTCATACCATGTAAGTGTTGAACCCACAAGAAAAAAATTGCTACCGGCGTGACGCAACACGTGACTTTCTCATCACGATTGTTACTGGCGTCACGTTCGTGTAGCGATGTTAGTTTGCGGAGTTAGGTTGTAAAGTTAGTATGTGATCATTCGTAGTGAAACAGAAATACAGAAATGTTAATATTCTGGAATTGTTGAAACAATTAGCTTCAAATCCTTTCTCATTGAAAATTACTAGCGTGAAGTTTTTTGTGAATTTACTGGAGTATATTGACGAACTGTACGAAAGAAAATTTCAGAAATTTCGCACATTATTTGCAATCCCCGTTGCTTGCTTTAATTTAATATGATCGCGTTTTCAAATTCGAAATCAAGCTCCGACCCGCGTTCGCGAGAGGGCGCACGCGAGTTCGTTAGCGCCCTTCTCTTCACACTTGTTTTTCGTATTGTCGGCGACACTGCGATAGTTTGACAAGTCGAATTAAGTTCCGAAGCTAATGGTGAATATAAGGTCTCCACAAGCTTTGGAATTCTTTTACGATGCTATGCTTGTAATGAAAATTGACGTGATAGGATGCGCGTATGAATGTTTACAGTCTCAACTTCATGAGTGGAATTATCCTCAAATATTTTTTGCTACACAATTTCGAAATCTATTATTTGGTGTGACTATTCATAGTTCTTGTTGAAAATTAGACAAGTTCATTAATAGTATTTTTTTTACTGCAAGCTGATAAAAACGTTACTGGGCCTTGATTTGATGCATACAGATAGAATTACTAACAAATAAGCACAGAACAAAAGTATGTTATTGTCTTTTCTATTACTCGCATAAAATTTATGAAATCATAAATTGTTGAAAAAAATTCTATTCAGTGAAACATGGATTTTATTACAGATCTTTTAAATTAGTACACAATCCGTATCTCAAAGAATAGACATTCCCCATGATGGAAGGTTTCAGAAATCTTATGTGTATGACTGACAATTTGAGCATTTTATATTCAATACAAATATTATTAGTAGATTTCTTATCATAAACAGTTGAATACTAGTGGTGATAATTTTGTCTGTAACACGAATCATATTGTACTTAATAGGTATTCTTGATTATTAATGATTTCACAAATTTCATGTGAATGATTAAGCAGTACAAAACTGTTTGCTCTACTGAATCACATACTTTTGTTTATTGCTCATTTGGTGACGATTTTCTCTGGAAATGTCAGGTCGAAGGATAACTTCTAGTTTGCGGTCTGAAAAACAATAAAAAAATAAGAATTCCACATTCAATTTGGATTTCAAAAGCAAAACTAGGATTTTTATGCAGAAGGTACACACCAAATTTTATTCCGGTTCATACTTTTTTTTCAAAAGTTATTGTATTTCTGGATGGCGCAGACAGACGCTTGACAGACACACACAGACAGAAATGAGTTAATGTGTTTTTGGAACCTGAGACAATGAAGACATGTATTTCCATAAAAATCGAAGAGTCGATTTATTTATTTATTGCAATACTTTCTCTTTTTACATACTCTGCATGTGATGAGAAAGTGAGTACATAGAAATAGACATTTATACTGCACATAGCTTTCGCGAAAAATGTATCTTTTGGCGTTGAAGAGCAGAAGGAGTTTGATCACAAGTTGGCTATAAAGCTAACTTCAGATATAAGTCGAAGTCATCGATGACCAATCAGAATGCTAGAACGGTGGCTTCAGTCTTCGATACTTCGACTTTCGATGGCATGTTATTGTTAAGAGAGGATATATCACAGATATACTTTGCACAAGTAATTTTATATTTAGGGCATTCTCGCTGGTTTCGATCTGGATCTGACCTTCGACTTCCAGGATTATGATCACTATTTTGTGTGGTATTGTCTACTCTTTCAAAAGAATTTGCAACTCTTTTCAGATTTTTTTATTTGAATTTAAATTTGTTACAGTTTTTCAAAATAAAAATATTGTTAGCCATAATTCAATAATCTGAAGAAATTCACAAACATCCCGGTTCAGATATGAAAGATTTTAAGCTTAGAGTCAAAGTTTAGGCCAACGCTTGCTTCTATTTTTTTTAAATATGCAGAATCTCTTGGAAATATGATTACGGACCATCATTCACTATCGAAAATTTTATTTGTAACACAGATTTTTTGATAATTTCTCCGACATTTTCAAATTTTTTTTAGTAACAAAGAATCAAAGTTCGATAAAAGAAATTAAAACTGCGAATTAGAAAATTTACTATTATTTTCATTAATTCTATGCCTGATATTAGTCCTGCTATTTTATATGAAAGTTTTGACTATGCTAAGAACAATAAAAAAATATAAGCCAGATTTCAGGGTCTGTTTACATTGTCCAAATAGTCAGAAAACGTGATTTTTCGGGTCGCGCCCGAATAGGCATTTGTTTATGTATGTGTAAGTGACAAAAATTGTGTAAATTAAGTGTGAATTTTATTAGGACAATAAATCGTGACCATTATCACCTCTGGAAAAGCGCGCAACTGAAAGTTTTCATTAAAACACGCGCCTCTCGTTACCGGCTAAGAATATTTCCATTTTCAAAAATTGTAACAAATTGAAATAACCAAAAATTGAAAAAAAAAAATTCGAGCGCTTTTGAGAGTCAGGACAATACCACAAAAAATTGAAGCAGAAATCGAAGAGGTCGAGGGTCAAACCCAGATCAAGATCAGCAGAAATCCCTCATTTTCAACATGATTTTTCTCATACACGTTTTAGTAAAAAAAAAATGGTAAATTTTTTTTATTAAATAAAATGTCAAGTTATTCATGTCAAATCTCCATAAACTCGGTTAGTTGGACGTTGAAGATATAACTCGATGAATATTTACTACTACACACGATGGCTAGTATCAATTACCATGTGCAGGGGGTCGGTTGTGAGTCACCGATGAAACGAGCAAGATATATCTGTGGGCACGATACCGTTCGAGACCTCTTGGCTTTTGTCGAGCGCCGTGGTTAGTTAATTTTTAATTTTCGCTCTCCCACAGCTAGGTGTGCGTAACGTGGCTAGCAATACTTCGAGCACTTCACCGACTCTCTGCAGTCTCCACTGTTCAGTCAGGCTTTTAATAATACGGCTCTAGATAACCGCGAGTTAACGTTAGAGGCGCCTGCGTAGGTACAGTACTTTACGAAGTTTCCCATCAGTCGCGGAGAGCGCCGGAGGTCGTGAGGCGATAAAAGCCACGTTCCGCCGTTCATTCTACGGGACATCGTTAACGCCGATCGAAAATTATAGTATAACGCCGTAAAATCCTTTTGCCCTCGTACTCGCCATTGTATCGTTCGAGTCACGAGCCTCAGTCGTGATATTAAATTTTAATCGCTCGCCCAGTTTTATTGCCGTCTTTCTATATACCGGAACTGATCGAAAAATCCTTAGGAATTGTTCTCTAACTTCCGAACACAATTCAGTGAAATTGAAACGAACCTCGTAATATTGCAGCTTCTTATTACAGGAATTATTCAAATCATTCGTAATTCCGGCGAATCGAATTTACGGTTATTGTTAGTACCTATTATCGACGTATGCAAGATTTTTTTTATTTGTAATTGAACTATGACTTGAGAATCTATAATTTGAAGAATCGATATTTTATATCTATCTTTATATTTTTCATTTTATCGATACGTACAAACAATTATAATAATGAGTTTATATTTGACAAGAATATTTATAATGTTAGTTTTTGAAAGCCACATTACTTTTTTCATTAAAAATTCATATAATTTATAAAACAATTATATTTTCCTTCTTTCTGATAACAATAATGAACTGCGCTCGTAAAAAAATTTTCAAGAAAATTTCGGTGTAATATTGAACGAATTTTTCCAATAATATTTTTATTATAAATTGATAAAATTTATTCCATTCCAAAAATACAGGACAATTTGAACCAGAAAAATAAGCTATCCCGTTTTTTACAAAAATTGAAGATAATAATTACCAAGTTTTTAGGATAAATGGTTATAAAAAAAGTTGTACAAATCTCTAACCTTCTATTATATCATAGAAAAATTGTTTAGTGCACCAGATTTCAGTATTGGCGCAAATTTCCGAAGCATATAATTTTTTACATTGGCGTAACGGAAAAAAAAATGTTCACATCTATTTTTAAGCTGAGTACTCGGATCGGAAATTAAATCGTGGGCGGGAACGGCTTTATTCGGGTAATAAAAAAAACGATTGCGCGATTCGGCGTGTGCGCCGCTCCGGCACATTTACATTTCATCTACGAGCCTCAATTTATAGATCGATATATGTGTACGCTTGGATATGTGGACGCTCTATAGGTATAGCGATCGGCTGGTGAATAGAGTCCCTTGTCGAAACCGCGTCCGCGATAACTCCGCTATAATTGTGCGTGTTGCATGGCCAATTTCGTCGAAGGCCTGTCGATTCGATTTGCACTTATAGTACGTAAAAGTATTACACATGTGCATGCATATGTGTAACGTAACTCTTGACTATAACATACGTACATAGAGCATGCTATAAAATTGAGAAAATCGTGGATCATTTCCCTAAGTGGCCCCACACCCGAGAGCATAAAACATATTTCGCTGTGCATAAATATAATGCAATTGACTCGCACTTGTCGGGATTATTTTTCTCCTTTTTTTTCCTCAGACCTCGTCCACATCGATCAAACAAAGCTGACAAAAATAGGGCAAACATTGTTTTTATCTCATCCCGTCAACGCTAAGACCGTTGTATGCGTATAATCAGCTACATAGAGCATTCCACGTCAAATAGATCAACATTTATTTTTAGCAATGACAGTGCCCTCGAAATTTATTTAAATATACACAGAGCATTCTTTTTCTTATCAGATGACATAACTGGGAAAATATTCAGGAATTCGAAACATGTTACTAATGAAACTGTAATCATGAAAAAAAAATTTGATGAGAACGGAATTTTTCGTATTGACTTTGTAAATCCTTTGTTACAAGACGATTACATTCCAATTTTTGAAGATAACATATTAAGAACAATGTTCAGATTTTCGAAACGGGCTACGACTTGAAAATCAAATTGGTTACTTTTAGAAAGATTAAATAAGAAATTGATTACCCTAGATTCATGTGTGGATGATTTTGAAAGTTAATAAAAGTGATATAGAAAATTAAATTCTGGATGTATGTTTGTGCAATGCTTGCAACATTGAACCCCTTATAACGTATAATTGACTTTTTCTATTATGCTAAAATGTGACGCGCAAGGAGATCAATGACACTCCTTTGTTTTTTAGAATGTGTAAAATAATATAAAGATCAAATAAGGTTTCACAATAGCACATTGTGCTACAAGGGTCGAAAGTTGGCGATTGCGACGAGTGTGAGGTTTCACAAGAGACGCAAACGCCAATTATGGCCCGTGTTGCTCATTATATTTTTTGCAACAAGTGCATGAATAGTGGTGCTTTAAACCTTAGTTTTGTGGGACGAACCGCAAAAAGCTAGTTTACAACTTCCGACTCTAGAGTCCAAAGAGAAACACCAGGTCCGAAAGTGAAGGAATCGCGAACTGCGCTTGCGTCGATCTATCTTTACCACACTGCTATAAAACTAGCCTTTTCTGGTCCGCAAAACTGCCATGAAAAGCACCGTTTCTTGTACGCGTGTTACAAAATAGTATATTACGCTACGAAGGCGGGAAAAATAGTTTCTAACAAGTGTTAGTTTGCAGCCCGAGCCGAAGGCGAGTGCTACAATCACACGAGCTGAGGAAACGTTATCCCGCCGAGTATCGTAATAGTATATTACGATACGAGTGCGATGGAACTTTTTTTGACGAGAGTGAATTTGCAGCACGAGCCGAAAACACGTATTGTAATCAAACGAGTTGAGAAAAAGTTTCTCGCACGAGTTTCATATACAATTTTGATTCACTAGTGCGAGAAGTGCGATTTCTCGCATACAAAGCGAAGCGTGTGAGAAGTAAGCACTTCTCGCACGGAGTTGCATAAACAATTTTACTTCACGAGGTGTGGAAATCGAGATTTTCCGTACGCTTCGCTTCGCGCACGGAATAACGCTTTCCATTCCGAAGTGACGTAAAAAATGTTAGTCTTAGAATAAAATTTGTTGTAATAGAACATTTTTATCAGCTAAGTCGTTGACGGAAATATTTGGCTACTGAGTTAATTTTTTCTTCACGAATAAGGTACTGTTCACTAGTGATCGGTATTGAATTTAAAGTTCTTATCAAACTGTTCGTTATACCGATTCTCTTTATTCGGAAAAATTTTGAAAAAATATTCTCATAATTTCATTCCTTATCATTTTGAATTCCTTCGAGATGTTTTCAAAAAACTTGGTTAAAGTCAAGTTTTTAATTCTTATAAAATCGTTTGTTCTACATAGCTTTCTTACCATTCTCCATTTTTTCCTGATATCGAATGCAAACAAACTTTTTTTTAAGCCCTCAAAAACACCCACAAGGAAAAACATTGATCTTTTCATTTACATAGATCTTATATCGATCACAATCTGTTCGTCTTGACTGTAAATGCCCCGTGTATCTATTTATAAGCACTATAAGGGAATCGCTCGTCTCATGAAACTCATTTGCCTATATCACGTCGTCGAATATACGTAATTTTATGTAAATACAACCTTCGAAGACGATATATGTCGAAGCGTGCTTACATGCAACGCGAGCACCCTACTATGCTTTTGCTTTTGCTTCTTGCTGGTGCCTCGTAGCTCGGTAAATGGGCGAACGTGTACTTGACGAGGCCGTGGCTTGCTTACGCGTGTATACCATCGTCGCCGTACATACACATATCTATATATATATATATATGTTTAGCTTATACGTAGACGTCAAGAGGCACCGTGTATAAATCGCGTGAAGTACAGAGTACTTCTCGGTCTTTCGGTATACACTTGTCGGTTAACTGCGGCAGCAACGATACGACAGGTGTGTGGACTCGTTCTTCAGCTCGTCTCTTCTCCTCCCACCTTTTCTTCTCTTTCCTACGTTGTAGCTCTCCAAGAGACTCGCCCACAGACACTAAACCCCCTAGCGTTTAGTATGTAAGCACATTATTTTTTTTTTTTTTTTTTTGTGCACTTGAAAATCGTTTGCTCATCGGTTGGCTCCGAGGTTAACCGAAGAATGCGATTTTTCTTGACACGGACACCCGAGCTTCGTGGTTCTCACTGAGAGCAGAGTATCGCTCGTCAATATACCTATTTGCTCAATGTACGGGTCGAGACTTTTTACGAGCCTGCGTTTGTGTATTTAAATAAAAATCGAAATAGTACGACCGCAGAGACGAACGGGGCTTCGTGATTTATTCAATTCTAAGACGCTCGTGGTGACGGAAAAATTTATCGAATGGGCGACCCCGAAATATCTTTTTGTTTATCGACGGAGCGCACTGCAACGACAACCATCAATTTTCGTCAGTAATTTCTTCTCGAGGAGTAGAAAAAATAACTTTGATAAATCAGGGTGTTGACTGTCGTGGAAAATTCATTTGTCGAATGATTAGGATAAATGGGTCTATGAATTTAACAAGAAAAAAACAAATTAGAAGTATGGCGATTCAGTGGGAGAAATTCATTTTTGAAAAATTGACAAAATAATACTTCCTGAGTGAAAATCAGAAAAATATTGGAATCTTTTTTCTGAATAAAAAATTGGAAAATTGCACTTTTTCATTTTTAATTCAGGAATGCTTTTTTCATCGTAAACATAATATGAAGAGAGCATTTATATTCGAAGTATACGAAAAAATGTCCGTCTTTAAATAATTAATTGTTACGAGTTCTTTAATAATAGTGAACTGCAAATTGAGAAGTATTTTCAGTGCGTATTTGTGCTACTCTTTAAAATAGAACAATTTTTATTTAGCGACAAAGACATTTATTGAGAATTTTTTGCTTTTGACTAGTAGATGCCTCTACGAAAATAGACCCACCCTCGTTATTAAAAGCGACGTCAAAAACTTGTAAATTGTAGGTCGCAAATAATGAAGAGGCTGTGATTTAAAAGTATAAAAAAAATACGTTCATGTTTCTTCGTCTCAAAAATTGAATCTACAAAAGAAGAAAAATTAGTTCATCTCGGTCTGTAATTTTGAACAAAATATTCAAGTGATTTAAAAAATGTTTGATATACTTCCAAAATAATTTTTTCATAAATAACGAAATAATTTCAACAAACCCAGTTTTCTAAATGTGTGACCTTTTCTTTGATAAGCCTAAATGTTTGGTTCAACTGATTTTCGTTTCGTTTGAGTTATTCAACATGAAGTGTGAACAATATTAAAATAAAAACGTATTCAATGTACTTTCAAGTTTCAATGTGAATCATTTTTAACAGAGAGTAATTGTAAAATCTACAATAAACTGATCAATCCCTTTTTTAATACAGGTAAGTTTTAAAAAAATTATCAATTCTAACGATTTCGTATAATTATGCATAGTTTATATTCAAACTACCTTCCGAGGTATTGTACCTTTCCATTTATTTTTCGAGGTATTTTGAATATACACTTTATTTAAATACTGTTAATCACTGCTAAATACTAATATCAATCGCGAAAGTATTTATTACTCTGATTTTGTTAATTCAACCAGTGTAAATTACCAAAATAAGTATATACCGTTTTCTGGCATGGAAAATTCTGCGTTTATTTGTTTTTTTTCTAAGTTGTGTTGGAAAAAAAATGTATCTAGCATAAAATGCCCAGTGTATATGTTTATCCAATGTCTGAGCCTTGTAGTCGCACGAGCGAAGATATCACGGTTACACATGTATAGTTTCTTGCTTCTTCCTTACTTCCTCGTCTTCGTCGGGGTTGTCGGCGCGATAAAATTCCAACGATATGTTTTCTACTCGACTAATTGCACCCCACAGCGTGTCGTCACTTCTCCCACTCTTTTTTATCGTCTCGCGACAAGGGTTACGCTACTGCATCGTATATCTGCATCATATATCTTATGTCATAGACCTAACGAACGAGACATTTTTTTCTTCATTTAATCGTGTTATGCATAGCTCAGGAGTCGGAGAAGATGATATACTGTTGGAGCAACAACAACAAAAAAAACAGTTGTGCCAAATGTACACGAGAGCGGATGCCACAAGAAATTCCTGAGATAAGACTTGTGTGCGAAACAATTCTACAATCGTAGATAGGTAACTATGACTAGACATTACGGAATTTCATTTGACGTGAATTTAAATTTAAAGCTCTAGGACACACTTAATTAATTATTCGATCACTTGAGCAATTAAAGTTTCGGAAATTAGAAAAAAACCGGTCATTACAACACTTTTCACTAAAAGTTCGCACGTTAAAGAATGTTTTTGATTTTTTTTCACGTAAAATAATTGATTTTGCAATTAGACAAATTGTGATACGCATAATAATTTTTGGGTTGTAATTAATAAGTATCGGTTAAACGACGATAGTTATGTTCTAACTTTTTATACTTCCATTGGAATTCATTTGTTGATAAATTAACAATTGAAACTTTTCATGTTTATTGTAAAAAATATCGAATGATGCAATAATGAATATTCGTTACTTTGTTTTCGAGCTCTCCACTATCCGAGTGTAGAAATTTGTGCTGAGAAAAATGTAGAATCCTAATTACAGGGTATCCCTATTTTTTTAAATTCATCTATATGATTTGATAATTTATACTTAGTAACTAGACAGGTTAACAATGCAAGTAGTCAATGTAAGTTGCAAGTAGTTGCATGAACTTAAAACAAATAATTATCTCTTAAGCATTCAGGGCTATAAAAAAAATTTTAACTGTTGAACATTTTTCTGATAAATAACAAAATCGGCAATATGTAATATCTAACAATGTGAAGTAATGTAACGTAATATGTACAAATAGTTTTAAAAAAGCACTTGAAAAATAGAATTATTAACCGTGCAAATGTATTATCCGTTTCCGAAAATAAAATTTAGCATATGCATTTCTAATAGAATTCTTCAATTCTCAAATAGTCTCAACATTTTCGGATAAAAATAAAACAAGACTATTATGAAAAAATACATTATCTCCAATGTGCCAAATATTTCGAGTGTCAATTAGAGAGCTAATAATTTTTTCAGAGTCTTTTAAAGAAAAAATGAAAACAATACTTACATTAAATTTCGAATTTTCAATATAAATATGCTCTGATTTTGCAAAATAACCTCATTTATTTTTTTCAATTTTTATTTCTCACTGGTCTGGCAAGAAATACCTCGTATAGAGACGGAAGGTAAATCCCTACCAGCAGGTGATGCTCTTTAACGAGTTGAATCGTTTGCAGTATAGTTTCATTTTGTTGTATTTTTTTCGTCTTTTTTAAAACTGCTCAGCTATATAATCGTGCGTGTACTCAACCGCAATAACATCTAATCACCGCGTATTCATCAACGCACTATACTGAACTATATATATAGGTATATAATACCTGTTGACTATCGCGAGCACGAATACGTTTCATTATCTTAGCTCTGAGCTTAAGGATGTATGATATGTACAGTCCCGCCAAAAGTGAGTTTCAGAGACAATTTCGATCACTTCCCGATGGGATAAAAATCGGAAAAGAATAATGCATATAAAACGAGCTGAACAGATTGATTTCGCATAATAGTAATCCCAAAATGTTATTAACAAATTGGTGAAAGAAACAACTGTTCAACAAATAATCAGTCAACCTAACTTTTTTTTTCTAATGAAAATGATATGTTTATTTATCTGAATGCATAAGAATTTTTTCAAATTTTTTTCTTTATTTTGATTTTTTTTTTTTTCCAAAATTTGTGCGAAATAACGAATTTTGGATATGTGTTCGGCATAAAACCATCTACTTTTTTGCAAAACGCATATCCAAAATTTGTTATATTCTGCGCATCTTTCAAAATAAAAAAAATAAAAATGGAAATAAAGAAAAAAATCTGAAAAAATTCGTATGCATTCAAATAAATTAACATATCATTTTCATTAGAAAAAAAGTTAGGTTGACTGATTTTTTATTGAACAATTGTTTTTTTCACCAATTTGTTAATAACATTTTAGGATTATTATTATGCGAAATCAATCTTTTCGGCACGTTTTATATGCATTATTTTTATCCAATTTTTATCCCATCGAGAAGTGATCGAAATTGTCTCTGAAACTCACTTTTGGCGGGACTGTACGTATCATACATTCTTAAATCGCCACATTCCAGCTGCCGTGTACCACGAAACGTTGATCGAGGCTTCCTCGTTATATTTAGACGGCAATACTGGTACACACCTACTCGATACAGTGAATTATACACGCATCTGACTTACCCCGCATTTAACGTGGTCCTTGGATACTTCCGGGCACCAACATGTCCTTCGTCTTCATCTTCCGGTCTCTCCCAGCTTCGAGACGCCAGCTCCTCTGGATCTCGCAAAGGATCCATGGCAAATTGTCAATTGAGTGTCAAAGACATCCTATAACAGAGATGAAATAATGCATCATGGCTGCAGGAGTGGAAATGCACAATTTTGGAAATCATCGCCATGTTTTTCGTAAGCACTCAAAATAATAGCTTTCAATTTTTCTTAACACTTGAAAAATTCCAAAAAATTTGATTTCATTATGATTTGAGTACAATATAACATACATTTTTTTAAATCAAATTTACTATTTGTATTAAATGTGGGATTGGTAAGATTTACGAACCTCCCCGAATTTCTGAAAGTGCAATAAAAAATAAATAAGATTATCATTCGCTCGGTGACCTTGTTATTGAATTTTAGATCTAACAAATTGTCAATGTTCATCTCTGCAGCTGCGATAAATCTACTCATCTTTTTTTGTATTTCAGTCTATTCTTTCAGATCATTAACGTGTGATGATTTTCGTTGAAAAAAAGGACTTTTATTGTCGTATCATTTGTATAGATATACTAACCATACAAATAATACACACGTTAATAATTTTCTGGTTTTTTTTTTGTATGGATGTACAATCCATACGAATATACAAATACTATCCATACGATTATAGATATCGTATCCATACGAATAATACCGCAATAAAAGTTTTTTTTTTGCACGATTGAAAATTTACAATTTGGTGGAAAAGATCTAAAATTCAATAACAAGGTCACTGCGCTAATGATAATCTGATTTATTTTTATTGCACTTTGAAAAATTACGGGAGGTCAGTGAACCTTACTAATCTCACATTTAATACAAATAGTAAAAATCGAACGAAAAAATGTACATTATATAAAAATTGCGGGAGGTCAGTGAATGTTACTAATATCACATTTAATACAAATAGTAAAAATGAAACGAAAAAATTGTACGTTACATTGTACTAAAATAACATTACAATGACATTTTTTTAGTAAAATGAAAATCATAGCACGCTATTAAATTGCTTGCTCCGGAAGAATACAGTAATCGAGGAATAAGTTATGGAAGAATATTATTGCCACAAGTAATTTGGCTAGTTAATATAGGGGACAGCATATAATTTTCTTACCATAATAAAATACTTGTTGCAGTTTTTTACCGTCTGTATTTATTCATCCGTTACCGGAACGGGGAATTTGGGGGCGCAAAAATAAGATAATTGAATACCAAACTTATCGTATAGACTAGAAAATAATAAGTGTTACAGAATTTATTTTCAACCGTTTTTCACAGTACAAATTATTTTGAAATAAAAACCGTTCATTATTGTGACTAAACGTTTATCAAACTTATCAACATTTGTTTTTTTTTAGTGTGTTGAAATTCGCAATTTATAAAACACCATGAATACGGCAAGATTTATTTTTTGTGTTAACCAAGTACGTAGAAAAAATGAAAGAGAAAATGATCCAGGCTTTCTACAACCCACAATTCCAATCCCAACTAAACATTACGTTAACCACAGCCCGACGTCTACTTACCCTGACAAAGCTAACTACACAATTACCGCAGATTGGTTAAAAGCCACATTCACTAAATAGAATTCCACTAATTTGCACTTTCCAATTTTGTCGTATAAATCTAATTTGCAAAAAAAAACTATTATAAATACCACACAAACATATTCCAAAATCAGTTATACGCTCAATAAATACATTTTCCAAACGTCAATCAAACTCAAATTCGAAGTAAATCACGGCAACGTCTCATTCGTCATTAACGACAAGCGAAAAATGAATCGACTGTGACAATTTCTCTCAGTTCAACATCGAAGATATTAGACTATCAGTAGCCTAACGTCCACTTTCGTCAAGATAAGATCTTGTCAGATAAAAACTTGATCGCATTATTCGGATACGCATAATGAATTAAAATCTACAGGATTGAATAAATACTCACCAGTGGATCACAAACAGAGGATTCCTCATCGAAATAGCGCCTCGGCTAGCAATCAGCTGAGTCAGTTCGTATAAATTAAGCATCGAAGCTTCTCCGTCTCCGGCGCATCGTTGTACACAGTTTCACCAGAGATTTGTTTCGCGTTTTTCAGTTCCTCGTTGTTTCGAATTTTCGTATTTTCCTCGATGTTCACTGCGCACGAATAATTAATTACATTCCCTGTATCCGATTAAATTAACCCGAAGCGAATTCCTTTGGGAATTAAGCTCGTTTCGACTGTGCGAAAAAAAAAAAAAAATAATAGTGATCGATTTTTTTTCCGCTCCGACAGCCACGAGTGCCGAACGATAAAGGTTCAAGTGCTTTGACGTAAGCTGGGCAAGTCATATGGTCGTCCACCCGGCGATATTCGATTACATGTGTGCATATACATGTATATGCATATAGTACGAAATAAATATTCGAATGTGATTGATCACGATTTTTCCGTTTCTCTCGACTGACAGTATGAAAATAAACGAGTGCAATAATTTTTTTTTTTTCTGGTGCTGATTGAGATGTACAAAATTTTAAAACGTTTGTACTGACAGATCGAGTGACGCACGATCCATCAAAACCTTCGACTGAGAAAGGATTGACAGAAATATTGACTAATTTTATCGCGAGGGTGAAATACAATTTAAAGGAAGATCAGTATTGAAAATTATGGCAATTTGAGAATTGAAACACATTATGCTAATTATTTTATTCATCATTTTAATTTGGCGGAAAAAATTTTTGTTTTCTTTTGCGATTGTTTATTAATATGTATTCAAAATAAAAATGTTTACCATACGATACGAATTTATATGAACATTCATCCATTACAAAAATTTTATGATTTATTCACTGGGTAATATTTTACCCAAAGCACCAAAATAATATTTCTGCGAAATGATTCTCCCAGTACATATAAACATTCTCCTAATGCTATGCAAGTTTCATTTTATTTCGTCTGTATATCTTGTATTGATTTGTCATTAACATTTTTTGTAATGCAGACAAATTTTCACGTGCACATGTGCATAATACAATATGAAGTTTCTAATTAAATAATCGGCGAATGAATATCAATTTTTTCATTTATATTTAATATTATTTCTCAATCGGCAACGATTCATTTATCTACCAAATTACGTATGAAAACTGCAAAATGATTTTCTTATAAAAAATGCCATTTTCCCGAACGAAAGGCTTTCAGCACTTTCAAACGTACCGTCGCTCATGCCGCTGTCATCCACGCGCATGTTTTATCGACATATTAATATGAATTGCGATACCGATGCGTGGAACACTTAAAACATTCTGTGAAGAGATAAGTTAAACTGATCGCTTTACATGGCAGTAAACATCAATGAGCCGGCAATATTTTTTTTTTTCAACACATTTTCACCGCGTTTTGGTATTTTTTTTCACCGAAAGTCATTAACACAACATTTACAAAAATACACAAAAAAAATTTTTGGCCGGGGAAATTTTTTTTTTTTTTGTTGTTGGGGATTTGGAGAAGCACGTGTTAAGTAGATATCGCGGAGGACGGAGGATACGAACGGACGCGCGCGAAGTGAGTGAGAGAAGAGCAACGGAGGCCCACTTCGCGTACCGATCCGGCCACGAAGGCTACCGCAACGAGAATGATAGTGGTTAGGCGTGGGAGAGCGGGGGAATATATAGAGACGTCGGTTAAGACGCGGTTGGGCCAGGAGGTGGAATCCAACGTCGCTTCCCCCTGTTCGACGCCCGAGAACCTCAACTACGGAGCCACCACCATGTATAGTAGAATCTACTATGTACGTGTACTCGTTACACATATTGCTCGTCTATACGGTGTTTATTATAGGCAGATGCCGAGGGGGAGGAGTGCAAGCTGCTCGAAAACTTCTGAAATGGCTCGTAGCTTGCATCGATTCGCACCGGCCTCGTTATTAAGGGGACTTTGCTGGCAGACAGCCTAAAATCACCGCTATTACTCCGAATCCTTTCTCGAGACCTTGGTAACGTTCGACTACGATTTTCGTTTTGGGCATGTGTGCAATGTGTTCGGACAACTATTTATAAGTATATAACATTGTTTTTACTTTTTTAATGCACGTGGTGCATTAATAAATTCATAACGTTTCATTACGATTTTGGTTTTGGATGTATGAGGAATGTATTCGAATGGCTATTTTCAAATGGATCATATTTTGTGAGGTTTTTTAATGCGATCGGGTCGGATAACTATTTATAAGTGTATAACATTTTTTTAAACTTCTTTAATGCACGTGATGATAGAAAAAGTATTTTTAGAATTTCGAGGATTTTTTGTTTTTTTTATCACAATTTGCATTTTTTTATGTTGTAAGCATTTTGATGAGCATTTTGTAAAGGTTTGACTGGCAGGAAAGACACAATGATGTTATTACTCCAAATCCTTTCTCGAGCCCTTTATAACGTTTCATTGCGATTTTTGTTTTGGACATATGAGGAATGTTTTCGAATAACTATTTTCAAATGAATAATATTTTGTGAGGTTTTTTAAGGCAATGTGTTTGGATAACTATTTATAAGTACATAACATTTCTTGAACTTTTTTAATGCACGTGGTGATAAAAAAAATATTTTTAGAATATCGAGGATTTTTTGCTTTTGAATCACAATTTGCATTTTTTTCTGTTGTAAGCATTTTGATACGCATTTTGTAACGGATTTGACTGGCAAGAAGGGCCACAATTATGTTATTACTCCAAACTCTTTCTCGAGCCCTTTATAACGATTTTTTTCATTGCGATTTTTGTTTTGGACATATGAGGAATGTTTTCGAATAACTATTTTCAAATGAATAACATTTTGTGAGGTTTTTTAATGCAATGTGTTCGGATAACTATTTATAAGTATACAACATGTTTTGAACTTTTTTAATGCACGTGGTGATAAAAAAATGTATTTTTAGAATTTCGAGGATTTTTCGCTTTGTAATCACAATTTCAATTTTTTTCTGTTGTCGGCATTTTGATGAGCATTTCGTAACAGATTTGACTGGCAGGAGAGACACAATTACGTTATTACTTTGAATCCTTCCTCGAGCCCTTTATAACGTTTCATTACGATTTTTGTTTTGGACGTGTGTGGAATGCATTTCAATAACTATTTTCAAATGGATAAAATTTTGTGAAGTTTTTCAATGCACATGGTGATAACGGAAGGTATTATCATAATTTTTTTTTTTCCTGTTTCGACTACAATTTGCCATTTTTTTTTGTCGTAGGCATTCTAATGAGCATTTTTTAAAATACTGACGGCTATTACTTCAAATCCTCTCTCAAGTCCTTTATGTCGTTCGATTTCAATTTTTGCTTTCGGCCCATGTTGAATGTGTTCACATAAATAGAAATGTATTTGCAGAATTTGATTCTGTTTAAGTCGATTTCGATTTATCTTATGGAAATGTGTAAAATGTGTTTGGCATTACATGCATATTATCATTTTTGGCATTTGTGTAAAATTAGGATCGTCATGAAAGAATTTATTTTCGGTTTTATTTTGATATATACACTGTAAAAAAACCTGCTTGAAATTTAGTGTACTTTTATTGGAAGTTTTTATTCATAAACTAGTATATTAAATTTACAAGTGTAATATCAAATTCATGTATGGTTCATCATATTCAATAATTTACTTCCATTTTACAGTAAAAGTACATGAATTTTCTACCACAATTATTTATTAAATTTTGATGACGAGTTTATGCATAAAAACTTCCAATCTTTTCTAACGGTGTATTTCTTAACTACAATGTACATTCCTTTTTGTCGCTTGCGTTTTATTTGCCATTTTAAAGAAACTTGATTATCCAGCCCACGAAAACCGTTGATACCCGGATCCTTTCTGATGATATCACTTCAAATAACGATTTATCATAGGTATGCAATTCTTGATATTCTTTATAAAATTAGAATAATAGTAAAAATGGGTGCGCATAATTCCATTTCGGTGTTTAAGACCGGAATGGAAATTTTGCTGATAATTTGCATTTCCTTTGACTGTTCGTATTTTAACGACCACTCTAAGGAAATTTGGCTGGCAGGCAGCCCGAAATCTTTTTAACATTGTTCTTTGCGTAAATTAATGCAATTTCTCTATTTAGTATCTGACCATGGAGTTATACATTTTTATAAAATCCTAATGTTAATAAAAGTGATTATATATTTAGAATTTTATGACGACACATAATTTCAAATTTGTTGCCGATTGATTTTTTTCACAGCATTAAAAAAATATAAAATAACGTTATCACTGATCTTGAGAAATTAGAAAAACCAGTTATAATCTTCTAATTTTAATTGGATACGTGGTGAGTCAATCGGCATCGGGATCTTTTGTAAAATCCTTTTATCGACCTACGTGACATTTTGACGACCATTTTACGACGCTTTAAGGCTATCAGACAAACAGACCCAAAACCATCTATGATACTCTCTATCCTTTCTCGAACTTATCGTAACTGTCGACTTATTAGAAATTATTGCTATCGTTTCAACCAAAATTTACAATTCAAGTATGTCATTTTTAAATATTTTCTTGTAAAATTTCAACATTGCTATGAAATAAATTATCTTAACAGTTTTATTGCATGTCTTCAACTAACTGCTATTCATTGTTTCGTCGAATTTCGAATTTAACCTGATATTCGAAATCCTGATTTAAAAAATTGAGTTTTAAATAATCTCAACAATTTAGCCTATGCTGCAAAGAATAGCAGCAAAACGAAAGCTGACCAAGATCCCGCAGACACCCCTAATTATCATTGGATCCTAAAGCGAATCAATCGACTTTGTATTCCCTTTTCAAAATTCTGTCGTCGACGTGCGCGAAATTTTAAACACCATTTTAAGCAGAGTTAGCTGACATGCATTCTAAAGTCAGTGATGGTACTGTGAATCCTATCTCATATCTTCTACAACGTTCCCCATATAGAAAGTAATTGCAAGCTCCTAAAATAACCTTAAATCATATGAATCACATCTATTTGTTAATTTTTCCAAATTTGTTTTGTGATATTAGTCTAAATTTAATTAAATTGAATTGAATTGAATTTAAATTTGATTAAAAAATCTTTTTTTTTCTTTCTTGTATTATCGATTTATATTCGCATTTAGCTTCAACCCGAGTCATTGTAATAAAGTATAAAAAAAAGTACCATTTAATTTTTATCGTTTTAAAAATAATGTTTAAACATTTTCATGCTCACTTAAAAGAAAAAATATAGGTTAAAAATATACCTTTTCACAAAAATGTTCATTTATAAGCGAGTCCATATATTTCATGCAGGAAAACATAATTTCACTCTATTTTTACATACAAGCTTTGCAAAAATTATTGCAAATTGAAAAATAATCTTGTATAATAAAATTCAAATATCTTTTTTCGAGTATCACAAATACTAATAATAATAAACGAAGAAGCCTGAAGAAGGCATACGGAGAGAAACCAATAAAATAAATAAAATACTAATAACAATGAAAAAAACAATACCAACTACAATGTTACAAGTTTTTATTTGAAGAATAATGCGATCTTTCAACTTTCTTCCTCCTTTTTTCTACTTATAAAAAGGCCATTGAATCTCAAAGCAAGTCAATCGTCGCTAAAAAAGGCTTTTCAAAAATTCCTTTGTCGACTTGAGCGATATTTTAACTACCGAAGATGAAAGAATAATTTTAAAAAAATCTGCTGCTAATCCTGAGAGAATGTTTTTTACGATCTTTTCTCTTTTCTCGTTGGTTGAATCTTCACAAAGTCTTCGATGTACCGTTTTACGAAAGTGCTACCGGGTATCCGTATGTTATAGGTATGCTACAGAATCCAATTCTTCGCTAAGCTCGGAAGAGAATTCGTTGTAAAGGCTCGATCTGCATCTCCACCGTTCTCGCTATATGTGTGCACGATCTTCTTTAGTTTTTTTTACGACCTCGGAGTCATTTGGAGCTGCCGTCGAACTTGGGACGGGCTGTCGATGAAAACACCACAAACCCTCGCCCGAGCACGTTCCCTTGTCGTTGTCGTTGACGTTTTTAGTACCGGGCGCCGTGCTCAGACTAGAAGCGCCGCTGATGAAAAAAACTGCTACAGACACATCTCGGGACGCACAGCCGCCCACATGTCGCATCCACTACGCCAGAGAGAAAAGGATCGAGAATCACGTGCGGCACAATCTCGGTCGGGGAAGTCGGAATATGTGTAGCTTCAGATTAAATTAATAATACATAAATATGAATGTAACAACTTAATGAAAAAAAAAATGTCTGTACTTCTATTAATCATCGAATTTCTTGGGGAACTATACATTTATTCGCATAATGGGAGAATCTGTGCGCCAGTGAAGGAAATGATTGGGGAAAAAAAAGCATTTTATTTAAGAACCATTTTTAAGTAATTGTAATTCACTTTCTCACAAAGGTAAATGTCCCCATTATCGAAAAAATGTACAAATCCGAAAATCAAATAGCATTATTGTTAATGTAATGAAACAAATTAGGAATGTATACATACAGAAAATTTTGAGCGTGTTAATAGATTGATTGGAAAGAATAGTATATAGTTAATTACGGAAAATTTAATTCAACAAGGCTGAAGAACTTCGGTCGATGGCCTATTGGCAATACGTGTAGGGTAAAAAAACATGGATATAAAACTTTAAAAAAACAATCTATGAGTCAAATTTCTTTCATCATGCACAACCGCAGGTTCATTTGGTCTTACCAATTCGTTTTCTCAGTACAGTCTACATTATTGCAAGATCATTTTTGAAGTATTAAATCGATTCCTTTATATTATTATTATTATTATTATTTGTTTATTTCATGCTCAAGAATCAATCCCCTAAGAGTATTTTTTACATGAAAAATAACAAGAGATTGTTACTAGCTAACTTAACTTACATTTAAACTATTTAAACTATTGAATGTAACAATTTCTAAAATGAAAAATACTATCTTTACCTAAATTAATCAACGGTTTTATTGGGTAACTATAAATTTATTTCCATAATCAGAAAAGCTGCAAACCTGTGAACTAAGTGCTTCAAAAATATCGCTTGCATGTTATTTATAGCTAATTATAAATTCGTCTTCTTTCCATTCATAATGATCGGATTTTACAAAACTATTGACATTTTTCACACAATATCATCGTTGAATAAAAAATTGATCCTCTTTTCTTATAAAGCAAAAATATATGTCACATGCCTTTAAAGATAAATTTGTCATGCGGAAGTTTCGAATAAATGGTCATAGAAATTTGTCAAATATTCATGTGAGTGCACATCTAAAGAAGGGCATTATGCACACATTTTCCGGTGCATCTGACCGCGATTTTTATTGACCGATCGATTCGACGCCCGATAGACTTCACTATGTGTTATTATTATAGGTGTTGGTGTACGTGTGTTCGACGCGTTGTATGGATTGGGTGCGGCCGACCCGGGCCGAACCAGCGATCCTCGCTCTCTTACAACGGAAAAGGCACATCCCGTGCCTTGTCAAGTGACAGCGACAGTTGACGATATAACGTCAATGTGCGCGAACGGGCGCGAGGTCGAGGTTCCTCACCCATCCGGCCGAATTCACCATCTCATATCTATCGAAAAAAACTCCGCACGAGGCTCTCCATGTGTGTGCGAAACGAAGAGTTCACACGTTTCTCACTGATTGCTGTGAAAAGTAAATGAGTTTAATCGAAATTTTCCAAAGCATTTCCGGAAGTGAATGATTTAATCACTTATAACAAGATTAAGCGTCAGATCTGAATTGCTGATATTCTCTGACGAACAGTTAACTCGTTTATCTGCTGATGCCATTTTTAATAAGGATATTTTTTTGAAGCCTGAAAGAAAGATTGTTTGCTGTAGGTCAAAAGCAAAACGAAGACTTCACACACTGCTCGCTAATTTTCTCTTAAGGAGGTTCGTCAGTAAAATTGAAAATGCACAGAAAAATCTAAAATAATTAGCGCGTTTTAAATAATTCATAAAAAAACTCACATGGATTTTTTTTGGAATTTACGTCTACATCTTTTACACAAAATTAATTTTTATATGCATGCATTTTTACGTGGGCTCTTATGGCATATTTACGAATTTAAGAAAAATTATAATTGACAACAATTTTTACATCGTTGAATTTTTAAGTATTTCGTGGAATTAATTCTTTTTTTTTCGTTTAAAAATTTTTTAAAATTTTTTCCAAATTTTCTTTTATTTGTAAATATGCCATAAGAGCCCATGTAAAAATGTATGCATAAAGAAATTAATTTTGTGTAAAAGATGTAGACGAAAATTCCCAAAAAATTGATGTGAGTTTGTTCTGCATTATTAAAAACGCGGTAATTATTTTAGATTTTTCTGTGCATTTTCAATTTTGCTGACGAACCTCCTTAAAAAAGACAAGGCACATTGGAAGTCGAAATATCGAAGACTGAAGCCACCTTTCTAGCATTGTGATTGGTCGTCGATGGGTTTGACATAAACCCAACTTCAGACTGTTATATTTTTTGCAGAGTCACGCGTGGCGCTTTTTTTGAGTTGGTGTTTCTTCCGTAGTTGTGAAATAGAACACATTTTCCTCCCGACAATAGATTTTCTTTTCTTTCTTGCATTGTCCTTTATAAAAATATACATCGCACATCGAAAATCGATTATGTCGGAATACTGTGGCAGAAATAGAGTCACGTAAAATGATGAATGGTATAAAAATGTAAATATCAGGTTCAGCCATACGGAGGGACAAATGAAAGGAAAAGAGTGCAAGCTAAGCGAGCACGTCGTTGGTAATTGGTGTAAAATAGAATTTCATAGAAGTCAAAATAGAATTTCATTTGTCTATCTACTGATGCATTTTAAAAAAAACGTTTACACGTTTCCCAATGATTGCTGTAAAAAATAAATAGGATTATTCACGATTTCTTAAAACATTTTCAGAAATGGAGTATTGAACCATTTATAACGAAATTACAAATCAGACCCAAATCAGCAGTTTGGGTCAGAACCCAATTTCTTAAAAATAGTATTTTTTTCTCGAATGCGAAAGAATCGATCTGTATGACATGAGCTGTAAGATGTTTCTAGGCTCATGCATACAATCGAGAAAATTCTATAACCGTTCGCACGACAAATTTGTCTCAAATATTTTGGTCTTTGATATATATTTGCTTTGTGAGAAAACAGGATAGATGTTTCATGGCAATATGTCAAAAACTAGAGGGGGTGTTTACACCCCTTCGGACGTACACTGCCGTCACCGTACAATTTTTCTCTCTCACCAGCCTCTTTCCTGCTACAAAACGTATTGCTGAAAGGTACACACACTTCTAAAGGGGCTATTGTAAAAGCTTACCCACAGTGGGAAAAGCCCTCTTTCCGCCCACTGCTCAGCGGAGTTCTTTGTGGAGGATGCCAGGCGGATGGTCCGGGCATCAAGCATTCGTGTATAATGCCTAAACTGTTGTCAGAGGATACATTGGCTTTCGGAAATCCGAGAATAAATCTGTCGTGGTCCTTTCGTCGCTGTCGCTTCATTTAAACCAAACCAGGTGTCGGAGAACTGTTATATCGACACTTGGGATACAAAAGAGTACTTCATTCAGAAAATATATCGCTTATACTATTTCTGGGACACAAATTGTTTCATAAATAAATTTACATATAAATTTAAAACAAGTTGTAAATGCATTTCCAAAAATATGATACCGTTTATATCGTAGATAAAAACGGAGAGTAGAAAAATAAGTTTTCTGCTAAAAATTTTCAAAGATGTAGATAAATTGTCAAAGATAAATTTGACGGTCAATAGAAACGGCGCAATTTGACCTTATCGTGACCGGTTCTCGTTAGAAGTTTGACAGATGTGAAGTTCTCTCAGGTTAAAAGTTTTTCAGAAAGTGTTTATTGCTCAGCAACTAGTTACGGAATATCCGAAAAATATCCGACATAAAATCCACTAAGTTCCCCCACTGAGGCCAAATGGGTCGTTTCTATTGGTCTAATTCCGATTGAAAAAATAATCAAGAATAAGTTTGTAGAAAAAATGGGGAAAGATATATTCATGGAAAAAGTTTAAAAACAAAACTGAACATTTCGGTTGCATCAAAACAAAATTAAATCACCAGTACAAATTACAATATAGTCCAATGTTTAAAGAATTTTGAGGAAATTTTTTTATCATCCACTCAACTTTCTCATACATGTCAAAAAATAGTGGTCGATTTTTTCACGTCACTCATTCATGGAAAAAAAATAACGACCTGTTGCTGTTGTCATTGTGCGTGATGTAATATTTCAGATTTAACTAATCATTAAACACAAATAAATAAAAAAGTGTTTACTTAATTTAGATAACATGTTATTTATTGTTGCACGAAATACAATATTGAACTTTTATTGACATAAAAATAATATTGTAGAGAGAAAGAGACAGAGAACGCGATCGAAATTCGCAAAGACGAAAAGGAAGTTCGTGTGTCCCATTCGTTGACTAATGTTGAAGCAACGGTCGAAAGATACGAAATGTAAGACCACCGAGTGACTTCGGACAAATGACTCTGGTCAGAGAACTCAATTATGTAAATCTCGATGATCTACGCGATATTAATTAGATCTCTTATTAATCTACGGAAGCCTGCTGCGTGATCGATCGATCGTCGGTAGAGGATTGATGGTATAAATGACGATTCGCCGCTTGTCATATCTTCTGACATTCAGATACCAATACTATCCTCAGCTTCGAATACATTTCTATCAATAGTGTTTTCGCTTCATTGTAGCACTATATGATAAACGCCTTCCACATAAATACTGAATATCAAATAGTTTTAATTACTCTATTTATTGCAAACAATTATTATCATTATTACTAAACGAGGGAGCAAAAATGAAACGCGATTACAGTCCAATGTTTGAACTGATTTGCACGAAACTGTTACTTACTGCCTGATACTTAAAAAAAAATACATGACAAAAAAAATATACAGACATAAAAAAAGGCGCAGCAGAAACAAAAAAAAATTATGAAGTTTTCATGGTTCCATTAACTATTTTTTAGAATTTTCCCGTAAAGGTAATTATTTAATAATGATAACATTATAAATGATAACTATGATTAGGAAACATTATATAGAGAATATAGTTTAGAGATAATTAAACATTTTATCTAACACGAAAATTCGCCGAAATTTCGAGTGTACGCTCTGATACTTTTAAATAAAACACTATTATTATTTTCTGAATGAAATTGACATGACACGTGCAAAAAAACGACCGATTTTTAATAGTATTTTCAAATGACAATATTGAAATTAGGGAATCATGATTTTACAGATAACTAATACCAAGTTGTTTTGCCAAACATAAGTTTTTTGTTAATTAAAAAAATATTTATGTTGTTATTAATTAATTCATCCGAGTGTCTTCGAATGATCTATTTTTCCGGTCCATTTAAAATTCAAACAGAACATGTCCTATACAATTTAATATCTTATTTAGTTATTTTAATACATATTAATCTAATTTCGTTGAACTCAAAAAAGTTTTCGCCAATAAAATGCATTTCACAAAAGACCAATTGAATCTCCACATTATGCTTTATTCATTGAATATGTAAGTAAAATCCTTCAACTCGATAATTTTAACAGATTTTGAAAAAATCATTACTTCAATAAACATATGTCTGCATCGTATCTTCTGTCACTTCATCCAAATTCTATTATTAAGTAACCTACTTTCAAATGCATTCATCGAAACCACAATCATTTCAACAATAAGAAAACCGACAAAATGTAAATTGCAGCACAAAACCGTCGCTTTAAAAATAAAAAATTAATAAAAACCTCTGCCACTAATAAAGACATTTAAACCAACTTTCAGTCCTTGTGCCTGGATTTGAAAATATTTTTTCAGTGACTGGCAGTCATCGAGCCGAAAGAAAAATATTTTAGTGCTCGCACACAAACTACCTTAAAGTGTTCGTCCGAGGCATTAATCCAACCGTTATTTATTCATCGTTGCTTTCGTCCTACAAAAACGCGTACATATATACATACACACGAATACATTTCCATCGTCCATATCGCTCACAGTCGTTCCCGTTCCATACGCCGAGAATCCATTCGAAGACCGATCATGATTCACGAACGAGTCGTTAGATAAGCGAGCGCTCGACTGACTCTGCGTCGGTGGCGTACGTATGGAAACGATCCGTGGCCCCGCAGGGGCCTGTCGATATCAAAACTCGAGGGTCAAAAATAAGCTTTCTCGATTTTCCAATAAATCTCAATTTGAGAGCATGAGTTCTTCGTTCCAACACACACACACACATATATACATATTATAAACCACAAGATTCGTGGCTGAGAGGCGCACATGCATTTCATTTGCCAAACAATTGCGTAATGATCCACGAAAATGATAGCTCGCGACGTGTATAAGTAAGTATAAGCGGCGAGTACGAAGAAGAGGACAACAGACGACGAAGACGATGATGCCTCTCTGTGGTTTCGCGAAGGGATATAATGCGAATAAGTAGAACGGCTTCGAGCATTACCGTTTACGATAAAATAACCAGCGATTACCGGTGTTTTTTCGTGCGTATGGTATATAACACTGGATTTTATATGTGAAATCTTTTGTATCGTCTCGCTGCACTGATTTCAGCCCCATCTCACGGAGGGCGAGAGCACATCGAGAGGTATCAACGAGGAAGACATTTTTGTTCCTTCGCATTGAGATTATACCGCTTGTATCGAACATTTGTTATATGAGGGAGCGGATTCTGCGCGTGCGAGAAAATTGATGACTCGAAATTGATTGCCTGGCGTCGATGAATTTATGATCGATTGTATGGGTGTCGAGTGTATGTGTGCATGAAATGAGAGCGTTTTTGCACGGGTCGATAACGTAAATCCTGATGAAGGGATTAATAGGGTATCGTATTTCGTATTTAATATGCATTCGAATTTAGGAGGAATGTTATTGCAATGAAAAAGTAGCCCTGGCGAAGTCAATAGGCTAAAAAAATTGAAGTTCGTCGTGTATTCGTTTGGGAGACAGATTTTGTACGTGAAAAGTCACTCTAATAAGACAAACACTTACTTTTTATGTATTTCGGGTTTTTCGTAGAAAATTGTAAGATGTATGTAAAGGGTATGTGAAAAGTACGTGAATAAATTACAAGTGCTCTGACACTTGATTTAGAACCGATTATTTTTTGCATCAGTAAACAACTATTTAGTTCGGTAGCTAAAAAATAATAGCAATTAAAACGCTCAGAAACTGTCTTCAAAAAGGTTATTGACCTATGAAATTTTGAACGCTGGAATACGGAACATTTTTCAAAGGACGATTGGTACTTTCTTCTTATTTTAAGATAACGATCAAACAGTTTGTGTGTATTTAATATGCATTCGAATTTAGGAGGAATGTTATTGCAATGAAAAAGTAGCCCTGGCGAAGTCACCAGGCTAAAAAAATTAAAGTTCGTTGTGTATTCGTTTGGGAGACAGATTTTGTACGTCAAAAGTCGCTCTAATAAGACGAACACATACTTTTTATGTATTTCGGGTTTTTCGTAGAAATTTTGTAGAAAATTTTAAGATGTATGTAAAGAGTATGTGAAAAGTACGTAAATAAATTGCAAGTGCTCTGACACTTGATTTAGAACCGATTATTTTTTGCATCGGTAAATAACTATTTAGTGCGGTAGCTAAAAAATAATAGCAATAATAGCAAACGCGCAGAAACTGTCTTCAAAAAGGTTATTGACCTATGAAACTTTGAACGCTAGAATACGGAACATTTTTCAAAGGACGATTGGTACTTTCTTCTTATTTTAAGATAACGAACAAACAGTTTGTGTGTATTTAATATGCATTCGAATTTAAGAGGAATTTTATTGCAATGAAAAAGTAGCCCTAGCGAAGTCAATAGGCTAAAAAAATTAAAGTTCGTCGTGTATTCGTTTGGGAGACAGATTTTGTACGTCAAAAGTCGCCCTGATAAGACGAACACATAGTTTTTATGTATTTTGGGTTTTTCGTATTAAGTACGTAAGATGTATGTGAAAAGTATGTGAAAAGTACGTGAATAAATTTCGAGTGCTCCGACACTTGATTTAGAACGAATTATTTTTTGCATCAGTAAACAACTATTTAGTTCGGTAGCTAAAAAATAAAAGCAATTAAAACGCTCAGAAACTGTCTTCAAAAAGGTTATTGACCTATGAAATTTTGAACGCTGGAATACGGAACATTTTTCAAAGGACGATTGGTACTTTCTTCTTATTTTAAGATAACGAACAAACAGTTTGTGTGTATTTGATATGCATTCGAATTTAGGAGGAATGTTATTGCAATGAAAAAGTAGCCCTAGCGAAGTCAATAGGCTAAAAAAATTGAAGTTCGTCGTGTATTCGCTTGGGAGACAGATTTTGTACGTGAAAAGTCGCCCTGATAAGACGAACACATAGTTTTTATGTATTTTGGGTTCTTCGTAGAAAGTACGTAAGATGTATGTAAAAAGTATTTTCAAGTGTAAATTTTAAGTGCTCTGACACTTGATTTAGAACCGATTATTTTTTGCATCGGTAAATAACTATTTAGTGCGGTAGCTAAAAAATAATAGCAATAATAGCAAACGCGCAGAAACTGTCTTCAAAAAGGTTATTGACCTATGAAACTTTGAACGCTGGAATACGGAACATTTTTCAAAGGACGATTGGTACTTTCTTCTTATTTTAAGATAACGAACAAACAGTTTGTGTGGAAGTCTTATGGACAAGAATTTTCGTTAAAACTATAAAGCAGTTTAAAATTTTTAAACAACTCCAAAACAGAAAACAAACCTTCAACACAGATTCAACTTGAATCGATCGTCCCAACTTCCATAATTCCTCAATGAATGAAAAAAAAAACGATAACCAATAATGATGTCAGTGCGTCATAATAAGTGAAACAACTCTATAACAGATCTTGGCAGAAGTTTCCAAACATGTTTTTTTCACTGAATGACATCATTTTTCCATAATTAAAGAAAAACATATGCCTCCCGTTTTTGCTTAAAAAATAATATCACATTCCTATTCGGAATGTCATACACAACCTCAGAATAGTTTCACAGTGGTTCTAGTCACGGAAGTTTGAATGGCCATTGAGGCAATGATATAGTTAATAAGTACGTGACTAATTTAACTTCAGCAACCCCTTATCAGCGTTATATCTCAGTGGTCAGGGTCAGTCAAGGCACTTCGTCACACATCCTGGCAGCCACGTGCCGTTCAGTAGCCATTTTTTTTATTTTCATTCCAATCGCTTTTTAGGCACGCTCTTGGAAGATAATTATGCGCTAGATAATTAGTCAAGGCTCATTTTTTTCTCGTTCTCTTCAGAGTCATTCATAAATTCGTCCCTCCCACCGTGACGAGTTATTGCACCGACGTCGCACTCAGCGCATGAATGACGTTAGTGTAAAATGGAAAAGCACTTTTAAACGCATAAGTAACGATCACGTCGATGATCTGGATTCTTCAATGTTCGCTTCAACGATGAATGGTATTAATGGTTGCGTCATATACGCGCTTCTCGAAGTTAGGATTCAGATCATCGGCTGAAAAAGCTCTCGCTTACCACAGCAGCAACGAGGTGCACACGGTCTCGACGTTCTTTTGGCTCGAACTCGAAATGAATTTACGAGGTCGTAATCACCAATTGAAGAACGCGAGCACTCCTCGTTTCTTCTGCGTTGATCACCAGACTGAAACTCCTTGGGTTTGCCACTGTGTAGGGCAATAAGAATCGGCAGGCAGCAGCGGCCCCCGTATTTTTAATAACTAGTTGTATTTCCTCAAAAAAATTAAACTGCTAAGCTTCCTGTAAATTGCTTGTAAATTAGTTCCTCGGTATTTTTGGTTTTTCTTCCTCGTAGAGGAAGCTTTGTTTTCGTGAAATTTTTTTTTTTTCGAGTCTTTCATGTCAGGATACTTAAAATGGTCTAAAGCATCGAGAAAAATGGTCTTTACGAAATGTCTGTATGTGTGTGTGTGTGTGCGCGTATGTGCAGATTTACTTGTACGCACGATAACTGTCGTAATTTTCTACGGATTTTTTTCCAATTTGGCACTCAAGTAGGTGATCATATAACAAAGTTGGGGATTATATTTTACGCGAATCAGTTGAAAATTTTTTTACTTACAGCATTTTTGAAATTTTGAAAAAATCGTTTTCACGCTATAACTTACGCAATTAAAGAGGCACCGGGCTGAAATTTTGTGTATAAATGGATTACACGTGAAAGATTATGTGTACCAAATTTTGCGAGAATCTGTCGAACGATTCTGATTTTATTACAATTTTCATTTTTCCAAAAATGTCTGCAAATACTAACTCATGCAAAATCAGAGATATCCGGCTGCAATTGCCGATATGATTTCACGATTATTGATTTCCTATTAAGATTTTGGTCTTATTAACTGTGTCAGAAAATTTCGATTTAGGTAAACAAAAAGAGAAAAAAGCTTTCACGAAAAAAAAAAATTTCAAATTTTTCCACAGATTTATCTTAAATTTTATTCACATTTAGACGACCATTTAAAATGATATTTGGTATAAATTTGACACCAATCAGTCGAGTAATTCAAATTTTATGGCATTTTGAATTATTTGAAAAATCTTGTTCGAGCGCTTGCTCATGCAAATTACAAGGTATCGGGTTCCAATTTAGTTTACATATGGACTATCATTAACCAATTTTCGAGTAACAATTTTACACGAATCGGTCGATCGGTAAAAAATTTACGTCACTTTGAATTTTTATTTTTATTTTTACAAAGCTTCCGCTCTATGAGAAAGCTAAATTCAATTAACATACTTCCTCATAGAGGTAGCTTTGTTAAAAATAAAAACCAAAAATAATGAGGAAGCAATTTGCAAAGTTCAATTCTGCAGCTTTACTTTTCATCAAAGTTAATTTCCTAAAAAAAATAAACCCAATAGCAAATTATAAGGAAACTGTGTACGTATTATTGCTGAATTTCGTGTATAAAATTTGAGTTCACTATATTATGGTTTGCTAATGATAATATAATAACATAATTTTTTCTGAAAGTTGAAATTCTGAGAAATTTAAGGGTATACCTCCCTGCCAAATCCGGTAACATTATTTCACGACGTAAATTTCTTTCATCGCTCAACTTTTCAATCTCAAATAAGAATATGAAGTCAAATTTTTTTTTCCGAATTCAACAATCAAAATTAAATCGTTTTTCCAGTGTATCGCAGATCTTAAACTTAATCTTTTTTTAAATATTATTTTGAATGTGGAAAAAAATTCTCGAAGAAAAAAGTGAAAATCTGCGATTGTGTTCCTTTTTTTTTCAAATCTTAATTTAACTTTTTTCACTACCTGACGTCTATATTTGTTGCAAAGTCGTCGCATTTTTTTTCGTCACTGATTTCATACTTAAAATATTATCAGATGCTAATTCTTCATGAAGATGGAATTAAATTTTTTTTTTTGTAAACTCGAAGCGTTTGAATTATTCATGAAAAGAAAATACATTATTTATGGAGAATTAGCATCTGATAATATTTTGAGTATGACATGAGTGTTGAAAAAATGATGACTTTGCAATCAATATAGGCGTCGGGAAGTGAAAAAAATGAAATCAAATTTTTAAAATCAAAGGAACCACAATCGCGGATTTTTACTTTTCTCTTCGAGAATTTTTTTCCACATTAAAAAAAAACTTTTAAAAAAAGATTGCGTTTGGGATTTGCGATAAACTGAAGAAAAAAAAAAATTTTTGATTTTTTATTTGTGGAAAAAAAAAATTTTTATTTCCAAATTTAAAAATCGAAATTAATATTAAAGAGCGCGCACGTCCTTTTTTGGAAAAATTTAAAAAGCTGTAAAATGAAAATTTCTGCATACATTTCGAAAAAAAACAATAAAAAATCCGACAATGTCGGAAATCGTTTCATAATGAGAAGTTAACTCTTCTAGAAATCTGTTGATAAATATTTTGAAAGACTAACCCATTAATTACAAGGCGACCTTATAATTATTCGAAATCAATATGATCAGTACATTTGATATTATTATTTCTCTAGTGTCGTTTAGTAAAATATACAATTCCCAACCGAATGAAATTTTTGATTCGCTTAAACAAAACCATAACAAAATATAACAAAAATAAAATCCCCAAAGATCCAGATAAAAAATGTATACCTGTCGAGTTATAAGTTTACTCGAAGTCACTAACTTCTCCTTCAATCATTTACAGCGTACTCCCCTCGTCTAATTAATTTAAATAAAAAATTATTTTCCGCTTAATTTTATAACCGCTGATTATAAGTTTCCCGATGAAAATTTCTGAATAAATCCTCCGCCAAGTGCAAAATAAAATAATAAGTAAAAATCATCTCAAGCGGCTATTATTGCCCGTATTTTCCTTTCCTAGACTAGTATCAATTTCCATGGCGATGCATCGCAGCCTCCTTACGTCAGAATTTCAAGCCAAGCTATAATCTACCAACAACCATTTCAGCGAAATAGCCTTGTAGCATAGCGAATTGGTACGAAATAGCAATATCACTCAAAAGAGAATGTACAGTTTAGTTTCTATCTTAGCGATAAAAGAGAAAATTTTAATTATTCACTAGAAGCCAAATATTGCAATTATCCAGAGCAGCAACGTTTCGCGGCTGAGTTCCGCGAATTATTAGCTGCACTCTGCATAGCTTCGCAAGATGACGTATAACCGATTGCAATGCGAAGCGTATTGGCAACGTCAAGATTAATCTCATGTTCCGTCACTGTACCTTAAATAAGAAAAAGCGAAACAAGTAGAAGAAGCAACAGCAGAGATGAGTGTCTGTTTTGTGTACAAGCCGCGTCAACTCGAGTCTGGAAATAGCTACTAAGTATCCTCGTTAAGCCGTCACCCCTATTGCTTTTGGCTTTAACTTCTGCTAAATTTTCGTCACAACGGTGCCATACACTGCAAGTCTCCTTAAAATAATCTCGGGTCGACGCGGTGCTTGCCCATCCAGAGTGACTTATAGGCCGCTGCGCATCGGATATGCGATATTCATGTAATACTAATCGATATATGAAGCATTCCCTGTCAATACATTCGCTTTTTTAAAACCCTCTCAAATATTTTTCATAATTCGACAGATTTTACATCCGCTTGTTGGTGCTTTATGTTATTTTCTTCAGGTTATTAAATTCATTATTTTAGAATTGCTACATTTTGCGTTACAGCCGCGACCCAGAAAAATGGGTCTGATGACTTTATTTGAATCAATTATTTAGTGTATTAGGAATGAATGATATCTCATTTCAATGAAATAGAGTCTATTTCGATCTGTTTCGGTTGAATAAAATACTATTAGGTTGGCCATTAAATAAATAATTTAGCTTAATAGGATTTTATTTAATCGAAATAGACTATTTTATTTAGATAAAATTTCATCTGATTGAAATAAATTCTATCTGATCTGAATGAAATTTTATTCATTTCGAATACACCCTATAATCGAATCAAATAAACTTTTCAAATCCATTTTTCTGGGTGCTCGGAAATTATTAGTCCCACGTCACTTATAATTTCCGACGCGCCGACTCTTTTCTTTTTGCACGAATAAAATTACTCGGCGTCATAGTTCCACTTTTTAAAAGTTACGTCGTCCCAACATTTATCTTTTTCCATTAAAAAGGACAATTCTTTTTTCTAAAAAAAGCAATGTACATTTAGTACAAAAAAAATCGATGTGTTTTAGTCGGGCGATTTTTAAATCAAGTTTTTACATTTTTTCGTTGCATGATACTTGGAAAAAAAATATATTCCTCAAATTTTACAGAGCAATAAAAACAGCATCTACAGCGAAAAAAAGTATCGCCTCTTCTGTGAAAGAAATAAAATTATGGCTGTTACGTCATGAATGTAGTTGTTTCCCATGGACGCAACTATGTTTGAGTCGATTTTTCTCCTTTTTTGAGCGGAATGTGTCGCCTCAGGGATTGGAGGAGTGATCTGCTGATTGAAAATGTTTTTATCAAATCAATGAATAAATTCGGAGCAATGCATTTCAATACACAATAACAATCATTTATTTTTACTGGTTACAGAACAACTTAATCGAATAAAAGGGCCAAAATAAACAATATTTGCGAGTATTTATTTCGAGAAGTAGAACTCACTTTAAGGAATTAAAAAGTGGTGTTGAAGATACGGCGCATTAATACATGAATTCAAGAAGCAGGACTTTAGTAGAGAGAAGCACTACTGGATGTTAGAAAAAAAATCATGAATTTACTGTTATTATTATTGTTTACTGTTATTCAAGAGAACAATAATAATAATTCTGAAATGTTTATTTCGCATTTATTCTTGGAACTTAAATTTTCAGCAATTAGAAATAAGCCCGGACGTTACAATGGCAAACTTTTAAATATCAGAAAAAGAGAATATGCCAAAGTGCAAATTTTATATCAATACATTTTTTTCGGCAAAGTTTCTAACTGATTCATCAAAATTTAAAAAGAAGTGCATTGTTATCTACACTATAAAAAAAATCTACTTGAAATTTAATGTATCGGTACAGGAAGTTTTCATGCATAAACTGGCATAATAAATTTTTTTATACAAGTCGGATGTATAATTCAAGTATGGTACAGTAATTTCAATAACTTACATTAAATTTAATGGAAAAGTACATTACTTTTCATAATCCGCTGTAATTTCACTACAAATTTACATAAATTTTATATAACGATTGTGATTAAATTCAATTTACGATTTTATGCATAAAAACTTCCAGTCTTTTTCAACAGTGATGAATAAATCAGAATTTAAAAAACCATAAAAAGTCCTATAAATCCCTCGTAAAATTTGGCTAATTATGAAAAGAATTTCTGCGAGGTGATAAAAAAGAGTTGACAGAGAATGGTTCATATCTGAATCGGCCGTACATCCATAGACAACTGATATTAGTGATCTCAACGATCTCAACCTCGTGATCGTTCGTAACATGAGACTCGCCTCTTTCACCGATAAATTCTTCATCTAGGGTTCGTATGGAAGGCCACTTATAAAAAGCGCGCGCGACCGCGAGGGAGAAACACCTTTTCGTGATTGCATGCTTACGCCACGTGAAATAGTGTCCAAATTATAGGTCACACAGTGGGTAATTCAACGAAGCACATCCGAGGAGCCTCATGCTCCAACTTCGTAAAGAATATAAAAAAAAGAAAAATCAAAATAAGCCGGTGCACCCACTTCTCTGTACGAGATAACGCCCCGCATGTTCAAATACCATGCGACTCTATGTAGAGCTCAACACTGCTTCTATAATGCAAACTTCTACGCGGAAATTCCTCGGCGCTAGGCTCAGGAATGATTTAATCGAGCGGAATGTCGTGATAAATATACAATTCTCCGATTATTGCTCCCAGAAGCAGGATTTCTCCCATGAGGACAGGCGGGAAACTGGACGACAGGTTTTTTTTGTTTGATATTTCTCAGGGCAACCGGTAGTCTTGATGATATCATTATTGGCGAGCGAACACTTGGCGGAAAGTCGCTTAGAAATCGAAAGGCATTGTAATAAATCAGTGCTGTTTACTTTCATAATTTTGTTTCACGTACATTTATCGTATCATCGAGCGAGTTGTTATCATATTGCAACAACTACACTAAGAAATAATGTCAGTTCAGTGAAACGAAAATCAGTTCATTCAAATGCATGTAGCGTTTGCGGGCGACGAAATTAATATAATAGTATATAGAAAAAATAAATATTGGTATCGGAAATCGTTTTCCAGTCAAATTAAAATAATCCTCGTTGTAGTACATCAAATTGTTACTTCACTGGACCGACACTGGTGGTTATGCGGTCGGTGTACGACTCTGGGATCCCCCGAATTAAGCAGTATTGTTTGCGGCCATAACTTGGATGGGTGACCGCTTAGCCGTGCACCGACTGGCTTATCAACCAGAACACGGGAGGTCAGTTTTTCTGCAGCCACGGTGTACGCGCGTGGAAAAATCATATATAAGTCAATATATATAGTCTGTATTAGAAAATGGACATATAGAATAACTATACAATGTATTTCATTTATGTGAAATTTATAAATAGTCTGCAGATTTTATAAAACGATTTTATTAGAATCGTTATATCAAATTTACATAAATTATATTGTACTTTATATAATTTTTATAGACTCTTCATGTGTATTGTATATAACATATAGAAAATGGATATGTCCACTTTCGTATAAAGCGTTTATGTGGATCTTTTTATAGAATTCATATACAATCTTTATACAATTTTTTTACTTGGGTATATGAGGCATTCCACATGACTTCAGCCACACAAAAAAAAATGTCCAAAAATCAGGTTCAGTGATTATGATAGATACACCAAATTTTAATTAAAAATTTTTTTTTCTGGCGAAATATGCCATGTTTTTCATTTTTCATTTAACCTATGATATCTCGGGAACGATTAATCGTATCTACATCTCAGAAAAACCAAAATGTGCATTTTTTTATGGCCCACAATAAAATAATTAATTCAGAATTAATTGTGTTATTTCAGACTATATTTTACTAAAAAATTAATGAAAATCTTTTTTTTATTGCGAAAAGGACTTCGGAAAGTGGCATAAAAAAATTGTTGCCAATTGTGTATGAAAGACCTCGATTTTTAGTATTTTTTTTTTACGACCGTGCAATGTGCATAAGTTATCGCTGTTTGGAATATTTGAAAAAAAACAGTTCACGAAATTTTACGCGTTTCTGCTCCGGTCGAGACATTTGCAGTGCTTTTGTAGAGTGCAACCCATTTTTTATCATTATTTCATATCATAGTGGTGAAACAAATTAGAAAAAAAAATGATAAAAAAGGATAAAAAATGAGAATTGGAAATAAACCAAAAAAATTGAACGCCAAACTGCTATAACCTTACGATGATTGTGTTCTAAATAAATCGGCCTTTATCCAGAATATTGATCTGTACGATTAGTGACTAAATAACAAGATCCTGCCAGATATTTTATAGATTACGGATAATCCTATGAGTCCGAAAAAGTGTTCCACAGAAATAATGCATTTTCAATGATTGTTTTATGTCATTTTTACAAGAATAACATAACAAGGTTATTCATCGATCTCTTAGTCTGATTGAGCTATCAGTCTGGTCGAATTGTGGACAGAAATCGCAACAACCCAGCATTTCGGTGAACCTTTATATGACCTATATATTTTTCGGAGTAATTAAGAGTATTTATTTGTTCTTTTCGCACATGCTAACGTTTTCTTTGGTTCTTAATAATACTTTATGAATAAACGTTGTCCCTTAAATACATTTTTTTAACATAAAAAACTATATCCTTCAAATGGCAAGTTCTTACCGACAGAGACAAGTAGCGGCTGGCGATGGCTCACGTCTGTCGAGTGTGCAGATAGAATTTTGCGAATTGTCGATTATTGAAAATTTATTTCCGGCGCTTCTCAAATCGCATAATGCAAAAAATCAAAGAATATAAACAAAAAATTTCACGTGTATTGGGCATCAAGAAAATTGTTTTTGAAAATTGTATTTTTTTTTGTAAATAGAACGAAGAACGTAATAATGTCCGTTCTTCGTTCTATACAGAGTCAGTGGCCACGGTTAGTAATTGGGTCGTTCACCTCAAATATTTATTTAAACTTAGTCGCTAATGATCTTTGATGTTGAAGCGACTATAAATAAAACTAAATTTAAAAAAAATTATTTAAACGAAAACTTGTGGGGACTAATTAAATTCTTATATACATTAAAAACTAATTGAGTTGGCAATACGTTTCTACAGAACACCAATTCTACACATCCAATCAACGCACGCATTTCACGAGTACAGTTGGGATTCTGTAGAAACGACGTATTGCCATCGAGTTCAATCAATGCGATGCATGTTTAATGAAGCGCACTTGCAGTACGTCCAACCCTATATTCACTTGCAGTATGTAATATAGCATCAGGCTTCTATAATGAATGGAAATATATGTGTGGGCTTAATAATATTTAAAAACGTAAATTTTATTCGGACATTATTCTTTCAGACGTATGTTGTCATCAGTTATAGTTTGGTATTTGTTTCCACCAAAGGAAATTTCCTGCCTCCTCCAGGATTTGAACCTACGACCCTATCTACCTAACCACTCAATAACGCACGCATGCTATCAATTACGCTACCGACTACTCAAGAATCTGGTACATCTAAACAGCAAAATATTACGGTGAGGTCATTCGTTTTATTTCGCTCAAACAGTTAAATTGTGTCGATTCAGCATTGGTTTTGTAATTTCAAATAATTTTTTTATCGTAGTTATTAAATCTGCCGTGAAGGAATTGGATTCATGCATTTTTTGATCAAATAATCGTTTTTTGGGCCGTAAGAACATCGTTATTTCTAATACGTTCGATACTTTATAAGGCCACAGATTTCTAAAATTCTTGATTCATAGTGAAATAAATGTTTATTTATTATGACGATCTTATCGCTTAAGCCAATTCATACTAACGTTATACTTATCGCTTACTGTTTCAAATATGAATGTGCATGTTTACTCAAGTGATAGCTTCTTCGAGATTCAAACAAAATTATTTCTCAAGATTCTAAAGTTTGGGATCTGTTTCAGCGAATAATGTACATAGAGCGTGGTACACACATATTTAATTGCCTCAACTAATTTTTTAAGTTTTCACAAGCGAATGGTTTCAACAAAATAATTTAATAAGTCGTGATAAATTATTATTCAATCAGAGCGGAACTAATGCTTTATTGATGTTTTGAAATCACTTTGAAATCAATTTGAATGAAATCATTGATGATTTCATTGGTGTTACGTGACCTTTTCTATTTAGAAAAGGTTACGTAAAATACCAACGTAATACAAAGATGCGAAAAAATTAGCCCGGCGAAAAAAAAGTGTTCGAGAATGTTGACGTTTACATCCTTGTGTTATGATAATACAACAATATATCCAATTTTTACGACTGACCAATTGGTTGATTCAATATCGCGATCACTGTAATAGGTGAAACATATGTTGCTTTTACTACCATATTTAGTTAGACGATGTTCGTTCCAAGTAACTAATTCTGTCAACCTCTCAAATATTTATTTTTGTTGAAACTACTGAAATATTTGCTGAATGGGTTTAGCGTGTCTCGTTGCGTTATCGAACGTATTTGTTATGATTAATTATTGTGGGAAACAATGGAATACATTTTTTATTTCAAATATGTCAATGCGGTCAACCGATTTGCTTCGAAAAAAGGGTTACTTTCGTTCAATACGCAATGGCTTTGTTTTTTACATAACATTTTGTTAATTTGTAGTAGTAGTAAACGTTTTTTTATTGACTACACGTGTAATACAAATCTATAAATATATATATTTGTTTTGTTTGTGACTAAGTGTATGAGATGGGTGTTACACAGAGTGCAAAAGCCAATGGGCCATCGACCGAGGTCCTTCAGCCCGTTTTTTTTTCCCCGTTTCGGTCGCAAGGTGATTTTTATAATTATTGGCCTGAGTCTAAATAAATAAACATTGTTTACAATACATACATGTGAATATACATATATAATATGGTGTGCGCTATTGGTTATATTTGTGAATATGCATATATAATATGGTGTGCGCTATTGGTTATATTTGTGAATATACATATATTATATGGTGTGCGCTATTGGTTATATTTTAAGGTTGTTAGGATTTCTATGATTGTGTTAGTTGGAAATTTAATGGACTTGTTTGAATTGGATTAATCTTTTCTCAGTGTAATATAATAAAATATAATAGCCGTGTACTAATTCTTTAAAACTAATAAAAATAGTTAATATTGAATATTTTGATAAACATTGTAATTTTGAAATATCAACATTTTCTATGTTGACAAATGATTGCGTTTTTCCCCTATATTATTTAAAAAGCGAATGCATCCTTAACGAATATTCGCTGTTTATTAAATTCTCCCAGGATTTTTTTTATCCATTAATAAAACGTTCATTGTTGCACCGCGTGAAGTAATTATTTCAGAATGGAGAATGTTATAAATTATGCGGTGAAACTTTCACTCAATAATATAAATTGATAATAACTGAAATATTTATGAATATTTTTTTATAAAAAAATTATTCGAAATCGCCAGCCTCTTTAGCTCAGTGGTAGAGCACTGGTCTCGTAAACCAGGGGTCGTGAGTTCAAACCTCACAGGAGGCAGCAATTTTTTTACCAACAGTGGCAGACGCGCGGTTTCTTTACCGTCTTTCTATATACCGGAACTGATCGAAAAATCCTTAGGAATTGTTCTCTCACTTCTAAACTTCTCACTATTCAATAGAGCTGAAACGAACCTCGTAATATTGCAGCTTCCTATTACAGGAATTTTGGAAATCATTCGTAGTTCTGACGAATCGAATTTTTTTACGGTTATTGTTAGTACCTAAGGCTATTATTGAAGTATGTATGTACGATTTTTTAAATTTATAATTAAACTATGACTTCAGAAATTATAATTATTATTCATTTTTTGAATTGAAGAATCGATATTATATGTTCGATCCGTACAAATAATGGTAATAATGAGTATTTTTACGAGAATATTTATAATGCTAGTTTTGCAAGGTCAAATTACTTTTTTAAATAAACAATTGATTATAATTCTATGTCCCTTTTTTGAACCGACAGTAGGTAGACATTTGTGACCACTGTACCATTAGTGGCCACACAAAAAATGTATAGATCAATTCATTATGACTTTATTCGATAGAAATTACTAAATGAGTTTATTCTACAATAATCAGAGCAAACTTAACATTGAATATTCAACGATTAGAATGCCTTATTGCAATAAATTATGTTTAAAACCGATTACACCATCTGTGGCCAGCGCTGTCATTTACATGCAATATGTATGGCCACAAATGGATCAAATTGATGGCCACAAACGGTACTTCTACCCTAGTGGACGCGCGGTCGTTGTGTGTCGGTCCCGTCATTAGGCAGCACACTGAAAGAAAAATCTGGTAATTTTGAAAATAATAAAGTTGGACTGACGATAATCGAACTACAAACTATAATTCCCAGGAGGAACGTCTATATTTTATGATTATAGCAAATATAAGAAAATAGTTGGATCAACCACTAATATAATTCCCAGGAGGAACGTCTATATTTTATGGTTATAGCAAATATAATTACAGTATTAATTATTAAAACGATAATAGTTTCAAAAACAATTCTAATAGTTTTAAATATGCCGTTTTGTTGCATATACGATTTTAACGTTTGTTCCCGATAACCTTGCAAGTATCGTTCATTGAATCGTATCATCATCCCTTCAACCATAAAACATTTAAGCCTTCCTATATTCGTTTTACCATATGAATTCGTCGAATAAACGATATGCTTTTCTCTCAGTGCAATGTTTCAGGCCATAACTTGGATGGGTGACTGCTTGTGGAGTGAAAACTCAGTAAAAAGAAAGTCGCCTGTACCGGCCAGGTTTTCCGCAGTTTCCCTGCGAACCCTCGTGCAAATGCGATACAGTAGCGCGCCTTAGTTTGAATGGCTGCGGACAAAATTCTAGGGAGAATCAACGTAGAAACGGGAAAAGGGGAGAAAGGAAAGATTTGGAGGAAAATAGGCCAATAAAAAAAAACTCAAATTTGGCAAGGTCATATACCAGTTTGGTGTAAAATCAGGATCTCCCCATCCTTGCCCACTCGAGTCAGAAAAAATATAGAAAAACGACCTGTTTTTCGAGCTTCACGTTTATGCAGACAAAAATAATCTGCTCCATTCAAGAAAACTGTTCGAAGAAAAATGTGGACAAGTCTCCCCTACATTCGGAATCTGCTTGTGGAGTGAAAACTCAGTAAAAATAAAGTCGCCTGTACCGGCCAGGTTTTCCGCAGTTTCCCTGCGAACCCTCGTACAAATGCGATAAAGTAGCGCGCCTTAGTTTGAATGGCTGCGGACAACATTGTAGGGAGAATCAACGTAGAAACGGGAAAAGGGGAGAAAGGAAAGATTTGGAGGAAAATATACCAATAAAAAAAAACTCAAATTTGGCAAGGTCATATACCAGTTTGGTGTAAAATCACGATCTCCCCATCCTCGCCCACTTGAATCAGAAAAAATATAGAAAAACGACCTGTTTTTCGAGCTTCACGTTTATGCAGACAAAAATAATCTGCTCCATTCAAGAAGACTGTTCGGAGAAAAATGTGGACAAGTCTCCCCTACATTCGGAATCTCACAACCATCTCTTTCGCACCATACCTGTTCGAAAAAAACCCCCTCGACATTTTTCCACTCTGCTTCTTTAAAATGACACCTAACCTCGTTACAGTACTTCCTTCAGGACATAGCGATGATGGATAGGTGCAGTGGTGCGAAGGACGCAAGGAAGTTGCAGATACGAGCACCAATCGGGTCCAACATTATTTCTGCTTTAACTAACAGTATTTAAAAAACCAAACTAAACGTTTTTCAAATTTTCTTAGTATATTGATCTTGTGCTCTTGTAAAGTACTTTTTTTTGTTACTTCTAAAATGTCAAGTAGATTTTAAGGTTATTGTGGGGTCTAGCAATACGTGGTCAGGTACGCGGGGAATGTCGTATACTTATGCATTGGACCGACTCACTTCTACCATCCGTCTAATACAAAATACTCGTAATAATTAAGTTCATTATTTCGATGATTTTCTCATAGATATTTTCTACAACTTTCTTACTAAATCCTTATGAATGGTCGGTAATCGCATAGAGTGTTTTCCGAATTATTTATGATTTATTTATAACATATTAATTTATCAACGCAACTTGGCAACGTTGGAAGCTAGACGGTAATGTTGAGGTTGGCAGCAGTGCCGCCATGTGTTTAGAACCTACGTAACCTAACGCTCGATAATCAGGTTAGGAATCATTTTCACATTTCGTGTCGATAAACGTCCAAGATTCCAAATCCGACAAAAAATCCAAAAAGAAGTGCTCAAGTGGAAAGTGGCAAGCTTGTGTTGTTGCCTTCCTGTATATATCTATGTTTATATCGCTAAGGTAGATGGTTGTAAAGTAGGTATGTCGATAAAGTAGATAGCTTGTGAGTCGATCGCAACGTTGCAGTCTCTTCTATTCTCGTTCTTCCGTATGCGAGATTTTCGATCAATTTACGGTTTCTTTGATTAATAATCAATTAACGGTGCTGTAACCCTTTATTCGGAATATGCCAACCGTTAAAGCGATTAACCATCTTTACTTTTTATATTTTTCATGGGCCTGGTAGCATTTTCTTCGGAGATATAACCCACACACGATAGAATGATCAGAAGTTCCCCATAAGAGCAATGCTATTAAGGCTTGAAACACCTCAACTTTACGATTTTTGTTTCTCAAAAACTGTGCTGAAGATGGTTCTGAAACTTTACAAGATAATCTGCAAAGAGATGATAAGCATTCGTACAAAATTTCAAAACCCTGGTAGCATTTTGACTTCGCCCCACAACCTTAAAACAAAAACGGTCTCGTTTGTGTGTGTTCGGTATAAGCGAAACATGCAAATCCTGCAAATTTCAAATTTACATCTGAATAGAATTGCACAGATGTTTGGATGACATCTTCGATGATTTGTGTGCTAAGATTTAAGAAATTCTTCCATAAAGTCATAGCATTAAGGTTTGCTTGAAAACCTAGAGAGAAAAAAAAGAGGGATTCGACTTACAGTGGAACCTCTCACAGCGGATTCAAACTGGAGATATCTGAGTTAAGTGAAGAACCAATATGGCAAGCGAAATATTCGGGATTCTCACTCTCTCTCCCGAAAAGTCGTTCGATCAAATTGCCTGAACGTGTCCTTCCATTCATTGATAAAAGCTGGGAGAAGGTAATCTGTGTGGGACTCTACTATAGCGACCCGATAGTTCTTTTCGCGCTATATTTATGGGACACATATTCGAGCACAGTATAGTGGGAGGTGACAACGCAATTCAAGTTCGAAATGCTTGGTATGAAGGATCGAGTGCAAGCGGCGCTCACTCTTTTGCGGTCAGGTTCTCTATGCGACACTAATCTTTCAGTGTGCTTCAGTTTAAATGAAATGGATGAGTCAGGAAGTGACCACGTAGCAGAGTGTAAATGATTCTCTTACCTGAGTAAGTAAATGATTCTCTTACCTGAGTAAGTTACCTGCTACGTGGTCACTACGTAAATGATTCTCTTACCTGAGTAAGAGAATCATTTCTCTAAAGAAAAGCTGGAATATTTTACAAGATGCACGCGAAATGAGAACCGTAAACATAATAACACTTCGATAATTTTTTAGTAATTCGGTGACGTCTTTTTAAAAAATTCTTCATGTTTTTCCGCAAAAAATTCGAAAATTTTAAGCCATCGAGTCTCCGAATTGTAGTCTCTAAATGAATGAAAAAACGTTATTGGAAAAATATCGTAATAGTTAATCATATTGCACAATTTTTTTTTCCAATAAACTGAAAAAAATTCTCCGGTTTTTCTCAACTGATATTTTATTTATTTTTATTTATTCATTTAGATATTCGTACCGTTTTATTGAAAATGAGCTCCACTTGCAGTTTTTCCAAATTTAGAGCGTTCTTCAATGATCACCGCAGGGTATTATTATGAAACAACACTTATGAAAGTAATTATTTATACTTCATTAAAATCAATATATGCAACAAATTCAAATCGTTCCTTAGCGAAAGCTTGAATTTTCAGTAATTCTCATTTGGAAAAAATATTTATCGAAAAGATATGAAAATTATAATTTGGTCTACCAGCTTTGAGAAAAGTAAAAACAAATTTAGCACCGCATCCCGCAAAAGCGGGACGTCGTTGACAAATTTCAGGGATAATCCAATGAAGTGAAGGCCATTCATTAAGGCCTTATAAACACTTGCAGCAAGCGAAAAAACGTGATTTTCTTGTTTTTGTTTCGACAAACAAAATACATGTTGATTGAAAAACTGTGAACGACATTCACTGATAAACATGTTCATGTATTTGTACAATTTTTTTTCATCACAGCATTTCTCAAAATAGCGGAACTCCAGCTGTATTCCAGTAACACCTTTTTTTTATCATCAGTTGCGGTAGGCATGATAACTTGAGAACGGTTCGTCCGAAAATCAGAATTCAAAAAGATTAATTAGTACATTGCATTGGCTTGAGGCTGTACCAAGGATGTGTGAAAATTTTCATTTAAAAAAAAATTGCGACACTTTTAACAAAAAATTCATTTTTTGAGGTGCTGAATTTTTGGGTTTATTCTAATAATTTTTTTTTTTTAACAAAATTTATATATTATAATAATTAAGTTGTATAAATTTTGTTTGGATCGGATTAATACTTTTTTAGGAATCGTGCCCACCGCAAATGTATTTTTAAAAAAAGGCGATTCTGAGATAATCGCGTTTAAAGAGCTGCATGCTAAACGACCACGCACACCCGGCAATCGGTTAAAATACCTATAGTTACAAATCTAATGCTCCGATCTTCATGAAATTTAGTGAGAATATTCTTCCGACATTGTACTTAAAGGATATGGAATTTAAAAAATTGCGATTTTTCCGCTCAACCCTTTAATCTGCTTTTAAATAAAATTATCAGAGCCATCTCTTCATAAAGCCCAGTGATAAATTACTTGAAACTATTAAAACTGAAGAAATTAATTTCTTACTTCTGGCATGAATTTAAAAAATGTCTGATTTTTCTAAAATAACACACTTTATTAAAAAATATATTTACACATATTCTTTATCGAATTTTTACAAATTCCCACTCTTTGGGAAATCTTTGATCGTGAGATTTTTTAGTACATGTTGAGAAATCCATTTCCACGGATTCAAAGTGTAAGTTTCTTTTCTGTTCATATACATCTATCTTACACACATATTCAGAAAAGTATGATACAAATATTGTACACATCCTTTCCGGAGTTTTACGCCGCCAACAATCCAAGTGTTTGCAAGCAAATTTGAGCTGCTTCCGCTTTAGCTTGCTTCTTGTTTGGACTGGCGACAGTTGGTTTGTACTCGATGCCATTTACCTTCACCTGCAACAGACATCTCCACCTTTAGATCCCCAAGAGAAACCGAAATATATATTTTCGATATTTTCTCGATAAACAGGCAAACTTACTTTGAAGAGGAAATTTTTTTTGTGATCGGGTCCACATTCGAAACATAACTCGTAGACAGGAGCGCCGAACTTTCTTTTCGAACAATACTCCCCCAAAAGTGAAACCGGATGTTTTCCTGAACAGTATTCGAAAAAACAAGTCATCATTGAAAATCGTTATATTAATTTCAGGAGTTCCAACTTTTGGAAACAAAAATTTCCGTACCTTCGAGCGTTTTTATCATCGGTATCACGGGTTTTTGAGTTTTTCCAGGTCTCTGACCTATATCCTGATCCGAAACGAGGCCCCTCTTGTCGAGCTTAACTTCCAGTTGCAAAGGAACTAATGTACCTTCTTTATTCTTCCCTAGACCTTCGCCCGGTCGCCAACCCATTTTTTGCAGCAACGCCATGCCCATTCCACCGGAAACTGGCGTCGCTGTTACTAATTGATCCTAAATAATGCATTTTCATCATTTTAGTTTTGAGAAGCCGCAATACTATGCTCGATCTTGTAGAGAGAATGAATTTTGGATAAATTTATATTAATCCATTAACGCCCAATAGATATTCCGGGCATGTGCATGAAAAACCTGAAAATGTATGAAATTTCCAAGAATTCCAAAAAATTACTACGTTCAGTAACTTTTAATAACAAACGTTTATGTTCTTTTTTCAGCTTCTGCTTAAAGTTTGAGGCGCTAGTGGATTGCGGAAAATTGGCAAGTAATGTCTGATGAAATGAGTAAGTCAATCTGAACAAATAAACAATATGGTTGCTGGGTAAATAGCGATTTTGTAAATACATATTTTATTATTTACGATTCTTGCTTCCTTATATGGGAAGCTCCATTTACATAAAAAATGTTCTTTTGAGTTTTTAATGGCAGAGTACTTAATAAGCAGATATAAAGATAAGAGGAAATGTGCATGCGTTCTGATATTTTTGAGCTTCGATCTCTTATAACATGAATACCGCTTGAACTACCGGCATGAAAATTGACGAGCTAAATAAGCAGACATTTTTCTTCAGTCGTGAGCAGTTTTCGTAAAATGGAAACGACGAAATTATTACTTTTTTTTACAAAATCGCTGAACGACGAAAATACACTAATTTGTGTGAATTCAAAAATACTGTACTAAAGGCCACAAGTGCGAAGACGACCAAGATTGATTAGAATTGGGTCACAAAAAATTAGTAGGAGCGTTGAAGAAGTTATAATTTTTTTTCGCGCATTACTGTGATCAATATAAGTCAAGAATTATTAGAAATATCAAGCTGAAATTTAGAACGTATTTAAAGGAATTGAATCCAATTCACTACAATGATCCGATAAGTAATTTCCAATCATGGTAGAAAATCAAATGGAAATTTCTAAGACGACTGCAGTTATATTGAAGTTTGTATTAAAAAAACGATCGAAGCTCGTTAACACATGCAAATAAAGAGTTATGGAATAAAACTTCTCTGAATAAGTCTAATTTCAAGAAAAGGGCGTTCGGTCCAAATCGACAATGAACCTCGGAAATGATGAAATTTATTATATTATTCAAAAAAAGGTTGCAAAACCGAATCTTCCCCGTTGTTTCCTTATTTTCCATCTTCCACAAAGCTTTTTCTACGAAAAAGTCAAAATTGATCAACATGCTTTTATGTTGACACTGGCAAGCTTAATTCTGCCATTGTTATCATTTAATCAGACATTTTTAAACCGTAAAAGTTACAATTGAGTAATAGGTGAAAACAATAAGATTAAGTTTGAATAATGTTATATCCAGATGTTCTAAATATGATTTTCTCATATAATATTGTGTCATCGTGAGAAATACTTACCAATGAAAATCATAAATCGGTCATCAGGCAGCCGGAGTCATCTCTTCAATGATGTTATAGGTATATGCCTGTAACAAATCCTCAGGTGGATGCAGACTACTGCTAAATATCGCAGCTTTCTTATATTATTGTTTTCCCCATACACAAGATTGCACAGCTTCCATCGAAGTCCTGTTTCTAGGGAGCTGACGATAATTAGCAATAGTCTCACAGGAGTTCGTGGCCTATCAAAAATATTGCCTATTTAATAAAACTCGAAACTACAATGAATTTCAGGCCACGTGACTCCCATGTCCGCGCAGCCACAGAATCCACCTCCTTGCGGGAAGTGGTCTGTGCCTGCATCACAGTCTCCCTTAGACCAAAATCGTTTTTACAGAGCCAATGGTCTTGACGGAGACTGTACCTGAAAACTTGTTACACGCAATCAATGATTGCGATATAAAAACGCTGTATATTCGCGAATTCGTCGTATTGTTCAATTTAATTTTTATTCTGAAGCTTGCGATTTTTAATTCGCTATTCAATGCGTCACGTTCGTATAAGCGAAGTGTCCAAGTTACTACCACCTCGTAATAATGCCAAGAATCAAATAGAAATTAGATCCATGGACTGTCTATTGAAAAAAAAATGGAAAAACTTCAAGATAGTTCGTATGTTTCGATATTTCTAAGTTTATCTTGGTTTCAATTGATGTTTATGTTGATATTTTACAGGATGACAGTAATTGGGATACTCGGCTTAAATTCGAATTTAAATCGCGACGAGATGCTATGTCGGACGACGTTGATTAAATATTTTCCAACGTTACCTTCCGAGCCCAGGCTTGATAGCCTGAATGGAGTTCGGCTGGCGATAGCACTTTCACGCCAGTGCTACCAGTGAACTGACCTGGCATCTGCTTACTTTCCGCCCAGTTCTTCATCTAGAGAGGAAGAAATCATCGGTGTAATTGAAGTACGACAAAATGATACCAAATCATAGTTTTTATTTGAGCGAATGTGAACGGCTCTTATTTTACAATCACGAATGACTTTCTGCACTTTATCTTCCATAATAAACTCAATAAAATTAATTGGTTGGTGTGATTGAAAGAGATACGCAAATCGGGCCTTCCACATTCTCTCAACGCACGTGATTCGTGGGTAAAAAGATAATTACTCCATTCTGCGCGTGGTACATTTCGCTCAGTGCTTCGACATCGTTAGGATTCTCTCGCAGCCGTCTCATCGCGGCGAGCCTTTGTGAAACTATCGAACCTATATCTACAGACTGTAATTTCAAAGTAATTTAATGAGCCTGTGGATCCGTCGTAAATTAAGGAGGTTGCAGCGCTTTACAGTAGTTAAATCAGTGCTAAATTGTTGCAATCGTTTTTGCAATGTTTTATGCATTAAATAAAGAAAGCGAAGACTAGGTGCTTTTTCCTTTTAGCACCTGTACTTCAGAGACGAAAACATTTGTAATTGAAGTTTTATAAAAACATTAATTTAGGGAATGGTGGAGAATGGAGAATTTGGAAAATTTCGATGTAGTGTGACATGCATTATTTCTTGGCAGACGCTCTATGAATTATTCATTTGCACCGTTGTTAGCGTCTCTTGTAGAATATTTAGAAACCATTGTTTGCCTACCAAAAGATACGTTCGGAAACGAACAGTCCTAATTAATAAACAATCAACGAGTTCAAATATTTAGGTGATTGATTTACAGAGCATCTTTTCATAAACGGAACGAGCTATGCTGCTCCTAAATTGGTAAAAGGATACTAATTTTTTTTAACTAATAAAAAAAGTACCTCTTTGAGAGTCGCAGTTAATCATTTAACTAACTATCAGGCTCTTCTGATCTTAATTTGCAACACAAGGCAATTCGTAAAAACTCATATTTTTGGGATCAAGAGACGAGCGATAGCGTTTCGATGCCAAGTATTACAATCGTTTTTATGCACATGTCCAACCAGGGCAATTATAAAAATACCAGGAACAACTGAGGGGGAAACAATTTTTTTTTAAATCACCGCTATTAATGTTACTCTTTAGTTCATTAACAAACAAATATATTTTATTCTCTGTAGAGAGGATAAAATATATTGAGCACTGATTCGACTAATGTGCAGCTCTCCTACGTTCTTAAGTAAACGATGCTTAATTATTATTTGAAAAAAGGAACCTATTGATTTAGGTTCAATTTAGAGAAGCTGTAATTGATGCGTACCTCCGCTGCAGGAGCTTGAGGAAATACTGGAGGCTGTGGCGTCGATACTTGAGATTGTGCGGAACAGTATGGCGCTGGAGCCGGTACTGGTACCGGCACAGGAACCGGAGTCGGAACCGGCGGTGTAGGAGCCGAAATAGGTGGCAAAATTGCAAAAGTTTGCGGTGGCGGTTTACTCGCAGCCGGCACAAATGTTTTCTTAGGTTCCGGTTTTTTTGGTACCACAGGTATCCATTCTATTTTTAAAAGTTCTCACTTCATCATCCAAGCGCAAAGATATTATTTTCTACAATGAATTACCAATAATGTAATAATCACCTGTTTTTCTATGGTGTTGACCACTAGAAACCGGGAATTGCAATCTCAACTGTGTCGAAGACTCAGCGGTTTTTTCTTGGAACGTTTTATTTGGCAATTGCTTGGCATCCTGGAATGTCTATTTTATTAGGAAAAATTCTGTGACTGTAATTCAATATTGGTTTTTCAAACCCACCTTTATATTCATAATAATCGAGGTTGGTCTTTCCCGCAGAATAAACGGGTGGTGAAAACCCTTTTCTGAACCAGCACCGTCGTCTTCCGAAGATATACTAGACAACTCGCCCATAGCTTCGGACTTTGACAGAGATTTGCAAAAATCTAATCGACAAAAAAAACAAATTTGAGCATAATCAGTTTATCAAGTAGCGCATAATTACAGAATAAGTACCATGTGGATGAAACAGCAGTTAAAAATAGATAATATGTAGAACAAGACTATAAAAACACCGAATCATAACATTTATTTAAATAAACCAGCTGATGCTGTTTTTTCTACCTCAAAATTTTGTACTTATTTCAAAATTCTATCGGCAGAAAAAACGATGTTCGAATAGTTAAAAAAAAAATCATATTTTTTTAGAATAATTTTTTCTGATGGACTTTTATTTATTCAATAACAACGGAAAGGTCTAGAATTTTCATAAAAAATCGGCGAAGGAAACAAATTGATACTGATTCGCAAGAAATTGTTGAGATGGAAAGCGAAATGATTTAAAATGGAAATGGTATTATTTTGGATATCAAGATTTCATATTTTCACTCAATAAATATTATCATTTAATAGAAAATTATATATCCTGAAAGTCATCGATAATCATGTATTCAAAAAATAATGATTTATTAGTTTTCAATTTAAATTGTAGCTATGTTGACCTAGGATTGATTGCAAATATTTAGAAAATACCTGTGAGTTCATCAACGCTTTTTCCTCCAGCTTGAATAGCAGCGATCGCTTTATCTTGCTGAGCCAACGGCAAAGCGCCTTTCTTTATCATATTAATGGCATTTCTTCGGGCAATTTCCAGCAGCTTTTTCTTATCAATCTCGATTCTTTCCCTGTAACAAAAAAAAATCATTATCTTATACAATTTCTAAAAATTTCAATTATTTTCAAAAACATACTTTCGCTCTTTGCTTCGACTTCGTGGCCTTCCGTATTTATCCCTAAATCGGTCCTCGCTCCGAGTTCTATGCCCATCTACGTCGTCTTTTACGTATTTCCTCCTTTCCCTGCTTCTGCCAAATCGTCTTTCACTGCTTCGATCTCTGTCTCGCCTTTCGTTGCTTCTTCTTCGACTTTCGCGGCCTCCGCTGCGACTTCGATGGCGATTCGAGTGCATCAAAGATTCCAATCCTTTTTTGTCACGCGATTGACTGCGTCGATTACCTTTGTGCCTCGAATCCTTATGATGATGATCTCTGTTCCCTTTGCTTCGCGAATCTTTGCCATTGTAATTATCTGTCTTCCTCGAGCCTCCCAATTTTTTCTTCTCTTTCTCCTTCAATATTAGCCTCAGATCCGTTTTGATAATTCCAGCGGATCCAGGACTTAATGTTCTTTTTCTTTTCCTGTACGAAACTGGACTGAGCGTTGGGGAATCGGCCAGAGGATCGCGGGGCGGCGGAGTAGGACTCAGTGTCGGTGTTCGGTTGTACGAACTACTGTCCGATATTTCGCCATCCTCCATCCTAGCAGTTTTCTCTTTTTCTTTCATTTCAATCTCTCTAACGGTCTCATTATAAACTGTGCTGTTTTTTAGGTCCTTTATCAAAATCTTGCCTTGAATCTGTTGTTTTGGTTTTTCTGTGTTGAAAAGAGATGTTTTGTAACAATTGCAAAAGATTTGTCATAAAGGAAAGACTAAACAGAAGCTAGATATAAAGAGACTCGTGCAATTAAAATACATTGTTTCCAAAGGGAGATCAATTGATACCAGTAAATATCTTTTCTTATAAACAATATCCTGAAAGATCTTGATCCATGATATATTCGGTAGACCCAAACTGACTTAAGGGCTGTTGACCGATTTGGATAGCATATGAGGCATTCCACATGACTTCAGCCACCCAAACAAAATTAGAAAAAATGTCCAAAAATCAGGTTCAGTGGTATAGATACACCAAATTTTAATTTCTTTAAAAATTTTCCTGGCAAAATATGCCATGTTTTTCATTTTTCATTTAACCTATGATATCTTGGGAACGATTAATCGTATCGACATCTGAAAAAAAACGTAAATGTGCGTTTATTTATGGCCCACAAGAAAATGATTAGTTCAGAATTGATTGTGTAATTTCAGACTATATTTTACTATATTATTTTCTTGTGGGCCATAAAAAAAACGCATTCTTTCGTTTTTTTTTAGATGTCGATACAATTAATTGTTCCCGAGATATCATAGGTTAAATGAAAAATGAAAAATATGGCATATTTCGCCAGGAAAATTTCAAAAAAATTTAAATTTGGTGTATCTATTATAACCACTGAACCTGATTTTTGAACATTTTTGCGAATTTTTTTTTTTTTTTTTTTTTGTGACTGAAGTCCTGTGGAATGCCTCATATGCAAAAGCCACATAATTAAGCTAGAGGTTGAACTGCAAAAAGTCTTTAGGTTGAACTCTTTATTATTTATGAAATTGAGAATTTAATAAAACTGGTCTGCATTATTGAACAATATACATGTTTATTGTTCATCCAATTATTCTTTTCTCAATTTTTGGCTACCAAATTTCAAATGGAAAGAATGCACTTTTACATAATCTATTCTTACCGAGTAACCTGGGAATGCCTGGACCCAAAGTTTCATCATCTTCATCTTCCTCGATGACTTTCTTTAATAAAGGAGGTAATTTTGGACTCCCAGGATCATCCTTATCCTTTAAATTGTTTATTGCGCTTGTATTGTTCTTACTATTCATATCATCGTTTTTTGTATCCACCGAAGTTCTTCGTTTTCCTGTGTCTTGAGGTTCTATTTTACATTGAATCAGCACAGACGCATCGATCTTACATTTCTTTGCATCTGGTCCTTCAGAATCAGTTCCATTACTCGAATGCGAGTCATGCTTTCGCTTTGATTTTTTCTTGTGTTTTCGCTTCTTCTTAGAACCTATCGTAACATATTCTTCATAGATACATGAAAAAAAATTTAAATAAAAATTAATTTCTTTTTCAATTTACTTGCCATCTTCAGCTTCGCTGTCACTGGCAGATGAATTGTGCTTTCCCTTTTTTTTGTGTTTCTTATCTTTATGCTTGTGCTTCTTCTTGCTTTTCTTCTTTTTTTTACCCTGAGATTTGCCTGTTTCGTCGTCCTGAGCTTCCGCATTGTCTTCAGTCGGAGAGGCTATACCTTCGTCAGCATTGAAGGTGTTGAAGAGCTCTGTTAAAATTTCGTTCGACGATTTTTCAGGCAATCCAGGCTCTTGCTTTATTTTCACCGCCTCGACGCCCACCGTCGTTATTAAATTGGCTATGTCGAAAATATCAGCCATAACGAACAATTGAACGGATTTTTTTTATCAATCGTTAACTTACGGAGAAACCATTCTTTTCGCAGTAATTTCTGCCTGTTTCTGCTGTCAACACGCTAACCGCTATTGACGAATCGTTGATATGCCGGCTGCGTACAGCGCCACGTGCTGAAAATCACGACTACTTCCCTCTGAGTAGTCATTGAATGGTACAGTAAACCGTCACGTATCTTATCGGTCGGTAACTAAAATCTGTAATGGGAATTTCCATGTCACTGTAACTTCTTGAAACTATCAGCGATAACGAATAATTGAACGTGTTTTCATTAATCGCGAACTTACAGAGACTCCATTCTTTTCGGAACATTTTCCGTCCGCTTGAGCTGACACACGCTAAGCACTATTGACGAGTCTTTTTCTATATTGAGATGAAAATATAAAAGTGAAAGAGTCTTACGTCAAGTCGTTCTTTTTTTATTGAGATAGAAAAATCAAACGTAAGACCGCTAGAAATAAACACCTTTCATAAAGCTCTATTTACTCTCCTCTTATGATAACGGATTGTTTATATGCCGACGGTGTACAACGCGATCTAAGGGATCACAGCTTTTTACCTCTGAATGGCACAGTATATTTTTACGTAACAATATATGTTATCTTAAGCTACTCAGTCGGTAAGAGAACCTGTAATAGGAATTTCTCTGCCACAGTTGACCTTTCAGATACAAGACGAGAACGGTGAATTGGTCTCATACTACTGCAATTCAGCTTTCTTGTCGTGTCCTCGAGACATTGAATTTACAGTGGAAAGACGTAATCATCTCTTTCCGCTTATAGCCAAAGTTGGAATTATCTTTTTGCATCCCAGCATATTCGGTTTTTTCAATTATGGAATTAATGGTTTAATTCTAATTGTTGTGTTACACTCTAAGTAAGATATTGTTGAAAACGAATGATAATAGCAAAAAAACGTTTTTCCAGAAAAATGTAATACTTGAAAAACCGTTTACTTCATGTCTTGTGTATCTAAGTATTAAAGTGATTGATAAATGTTGTATAAAAAAAACGAAGAAAAGTATCTCCTTCAAAGTTCAATACTTGAATTACCATTTCCTTCGTGTCTTGTACTTAATATCTTATCAAATACTTCAAGTACCAAGTCTTACTTGATCCCTTATCAAGTACTTCAAATACCCAGCCTCACTTGATATCTTATTAAATACTTCAAGTACTAAGTTTTTTCAGATTAAAATATTTCAAGAAGTAAGTACTTGGATTTCTAAAAGTCTTTGTCAAGTAATTGAAAAGTAGTGTTAATGAAAATTCATAACAGATTAATATGTTAACGTAATTTTTTATTTGAACAGAATTTATTTATTCATTTACGGGAAAACCCTTTTACAATTATATTCAAATGAAGATCAGCTATCATGATGAATAGTCGCTGATAAATTTCTGTCACTTCAAGTAAATAATTTTATATAAACATATAAACGTTTGTGTATCACAAGGATATTGCAATTATTGGGAGCGATGTAGCTTTTTCAAAATTGTGATCCCACTGAACATTTGTTAATTTTTAAAAAATAAACGCGAATAAAACACAATTTTTGTTTTCCAACCTTCCTATTTGATCGTAACTGCAAGACACCCGTGCTCGAAATACAGTAATTCAACCAATTCACGAGCACCTTTTAAAGTTTTAAGAAATGTTTTTACCCGGAAATACTAATACTTCTAAAATACTTAAAGTTCGTAAAGTTAAAATAATATAGTAATTGCTACTCCGCTTGTAACGATATAAAAAAACGGAAAAGGTGTAACATTTTTATCGTCTTAAAAAAATTAGCTTCCTAATAATCATTACTGTTATTTTCCGAAATATATGTATAGCGCGTTTCAGGAAAAATGCTGCAAAGTAACTAATCAAACTAACGATCATAATTAAACTATGATCGCGATTTTGAAAACGATAAATAAAAAGAATTATATTTTCATTTATTTTCTATATATTTCAATCAATCTTTGAATCAGTCATTTATTTGATTAATCATTATTGTTTTTTCAATTTTTCAGTTAGCTGTCAATTCTCTTTATAGAAGAAATATTGAAAAAATGTAAAATTAAAAAATTAGAAAGTGCTACGTAGCTAGCTCCAAATGAGGAACGTAGCAGAAAGTCTAACGAAGGCAATACAGACTCCGTGGTACAAAGATATGAATGAATTGATTGAGGCAAGCGTAGTTCATGGACTCGGAGACCCCCTGGCTGCTGTTCCCACGAGAATGGAATGCGGCTAAGGGCTGACCAAACTGGTTGCGCTCTCCTCGGGCTTATACCGGTTCCTCGAGTGGTGTTTTTATCCTCCAACAAAAAACGAAGTAGTAGGAATGCGCCATCCTTTCGAAGGGCACCGCGTTGCCCTGCGCGTACGATTGCACTCGATGTACTAAAGGTTTCTACTCTCTTTCAAGACCAAAACTACAAAAATCTTAAATATACTGCAGACGGAAAACAATTTTTCTGGATCAGTAAATCTTTTATAATTGCGGCAGTGTAATATTTGTTATTCTAGTGAAAAGATTCGGCAGCATAGGAAAAAAATTGGTGCACCTGGCGAAAAAATTTGATAGTCAAACAAAAATATCGTTGATAGTCCAACGAAATTATGTTCTAGCAAAAAAAATTGTCCAACAGATGTGACTATATTGGCAAAAGATTTGCTGAGCCAGCAAATTGAAATTTCTACGTGTGGATAAGGAATTAAAGGATAAAACAATGGTTAATCATTACTGAATATTTATTCAATATTTATATCATATGATACATAATACAACTTATTCAAAAATTAAGCTGTTAATGAATTTATACATTGTGGGTTAATGTCGTCTGACAACCCGTTGACAGAGATGCTCACCTCTCATGGACAATATTATTCAAATCAACCCCACAATATATTTAATATTAATTATTTCACAAATCAACTTTTTATGCAATAATATTTCTTATTGTTTCCGAACTGAATTTCATGAAAAAAAAAAAGTTCAGTAAAATATAATCAAGCTGCGTAACAGTATTCGTAAGTCACTCGCTGCTTGATTTTTTAATGCATTTTTTCAATGAAAGTCGGTTAAGAAACGGTGGGAAAGATATTATCGGATGAAAAGTGAAATCGCATATTTATAGGTACTATAGGTCAGCTTCATAAAATTCTTAATGTTAAATAAATCGTGGAAGAAAGAATGCGTGTTTTTTTAACCGGAAGAGGTGTTATCATTCAATGAATTCACGTAAATACTCTTCAAACCCATAAATTGAATTCCGAATTTCAACGGTTATGCGTTCGTAGTATTTTAGCGCTTTCAAATCGCAGTTTTTTTTATATGCCAAGGGTTGTTTTTTTAAGCGACATTATGTTTTTAGCATCACTATTACCACAAGACGCACGCTCTGGCGCGCGACTATTTTCATAAACTATGAATGCACTCTCTGAAAATATCATTTGACCGCAATGTCTCATTTTTTTCTGATGAATCACCCGATAAAAACCATACTATATTTGAATTACAAAAAGCTTTATTTTTCAGCATATAGATTAGTCTTTTCTTCGCGGAAAATCGATATTTCCGAAGAGTGTTACTAAATGAAATTACGAAATCTTCTACGCTAAGTATTAATTAAAAATGGGTAAATTCTGTATCAATTACAACTCGTCGGCAGTCTATGCTTTATTGGTTTATGGAACGACGCCATTAGTTTCACGGCTAAGACGCTAAGATCGAAATATTTAAACTTGGACAAATGCAGGTTTTCATGTCTTTTTCTTCTGTAACTAGTACGTATACGAATATTGAAGCTTCCGAAAAACTCGGAACGGCACATTCATGTTACACATTTCTTAAGATGTTAATGTGTCTGATTATAGCTTAACGACCATAATATCTTCGAATGTCACACTTAATACATTTTATTTTATTTTCTTTATCTCCAGGATTTTCGACACTAAATGTTTCCATTAATAAATACTCCATTAAATCTGCATCTGTGAATAGAAAAGCTGGCCCGAAACTACAGTTATTGATATGATTCGGAAAATCTAAGTATGAAGAACGTGTTTTTTTCAAGCGATTTGAGATTATTTTGCAGGAGTTTCTATGGATTATCAAAGAAATCTCGGCTTACAAATTATGTGACCTTGAAGGAAGTTTTTTTTTCCATTAATTTGAGATAAACCCGAAGCCCAACAATCCCGATGTGAATAATAATCGTTCGTGTTTTTTTTTTTATGATTGTGCATAAATATAGATTTATTAAAATACTAATCGATGAAAACAAGGTTTTTCTTGCGTTAATTATAATCCGCGGAACTTTGGGAAAGGTCCTGGGATCGTTTCCTTGCTAAATGTCGAAGTATTTATTTTTATTAAAAATTAAAGGTAGCAACATGGATTTTTAAATCTCCGTAACGCCTTTTATCAGTCACAATCGCATATAAAATCATGTTTTTTTTTCTCACTTCCAACGATTTCCTGTTTTATATTAGTCACGTTGAATTACTTTTGTCCCTTAATTTTCGGAATTTTATGTCACAAAATCATGACGGGGCACAAAAAAAATGTAAATAATAATAATAATAATAATACCGATTTCATTTTGTAATATAACTTTTAAAAAATGATGTGGACAAATTGAAATTGAGCGAGTAATTAAAAAAATATACATTTATAAAAGACATCAATTTTCATTCAACATTTACGTTTAGTTTTTATCACCAGCAAACATTATTTTTGCCCATTTTTCCGCGCTGAGTAATACTGAAGATGACTAGACATCATGTTTTTTTTTTGCCATTTTTTTCGTGATTTTCGTGTTTTTTCCTTTATGTTTCATCTTGGTGGGATATTTGCAATTTTTTAAATATATTTTTGCACTCTTCGAATAATCGGGTCTTTAAGGAAACATTGAAATTTATGTGATTGCGCAAATAGCAACGTACGGTTGCAGGTACAAGCCGTAAATCGTCGACCACCCAGTTAATCGGGCATCGAGCTTCGTATAAACCGAGTTCGTCTGCAATATGATAATGTAAACATCCGATAAGCGTCTCGCTTGAGCAACGCAAATTCCTTCGAGAGTCGCCGACAATGAACAATGCATTACTCACTGCGAAACTTTACTCTTCTTAGGAACGCGTTACGTCAACGCACGTATAATTTACAAGTCCAGGGATGGCCAAAATATAGCTGTTAAGCTCCACATTGGTGCGTAATTACGAAAAAATAAATATATTATTAACAAAATATATGTGTGAAATAGAAAAAATTTCCGCTGGAGTATTCTTAGAAGAACTATGATATCTTCTTTGCAATTTTGTCCCACTGGGAGAGACCGGAAATGAGCCATGCATTGAGCAACATTACTCACCAACACGTATTTCCAAAGAAACGTGTTACGTCATTGCCATTAAGGGTGAAAGTTCACCACAAGCGGATCTTTCACTACTTTCACACATTTCAGTCTTCTCAATTATTGTTTGCATTGTGATTTTTTGTAGTAAAAAATCGTTATTACATTTTAATTGAACAATGGCGATTTTTTGTAAATTATTTAAGTGTTCTTGTATCGAGACAAAATGAGGTGGAGTTAAATTCGCTCATGGATTTATCAGGAAAACGTTGCAGATTTACAATTTATTATTTTTCACTGATGGCAATTTACAAAACATAATTTACATCGCCGTAATACATAATTAGAACGCACTGAACGAGAATAATGTGGTAATCGATGAAAAAAATATATATCTATATTTATATTTTAGCCATTCTGAGGACTTTTTTAGGGGATGGAGACGGAAATTCGGTTTTTTTTTTGTATTTCCGGCTTGTACCTGCATTCCGGCGCGCTCCATGAGTCATGTCATTCAGCTTTATGGTTTTTACCATGTTGTCTACCTGGGGTCGGTTTTGCGAACGAAGTGTCCATTTTTATATTTTTTTTTTGACACTGCGTACGCGCGATTTTATGGGCTGTATGGATGGTTGTTCTTGTGATTTAAATTGGAGCCCGTCCCACATCGGGGCACTAAGAGAAAAAAGCTCGAACGGTCATGCTGACCGGTTGCCGGCATAGAGCGCAAGTCGTCATACTTGGGGCGCATTTAACACAGGCGACCATATGCCCGCAGGGTAGAAAGACTACGCCTAATTCTTCGCCGTAACATATTTTACACATTCTCGCGTCATCCACCACCTTACTAGCGACCGGACTCTCCTCGACAATCGCCGCTTTCGCTGGCTCTTGTATCTGCGGTTTGCTGCTCTCTTCAGACGATCCCGCTTTGCTCGTGCTGGGTCCAGCGTCACATGGCTTCTCCGATTCCGTATCCTTTACTTCTGGCTTCACTCGCTGTATGTAACTCGGAAGATTCATTTGCATCGTTTCCTGAAAATAAAAAATTACCGGTTTTCTTTAAATATGATTTACTTGTACAATAGTACACTATAATAGTAGTACTATATTCACGAATTATTTCTTTTTCAGCTCTGATTTTGCTGCACGTTATTGAAAGGAAATATTCAGTAAATGTGTATTCAAAAAAATGTCGTTTAATGTAGACATTTGTACTTTTCGAACTCTCGGTTATCCAAAACCTTAGTGTATGGCAATTTGAGGAGCTTAAATATACGTAGTTTGTCGGATTTCAACGATCAATTTTTCCGCAGTCTCTGGTGTTCAGATTCAATTTGTTTATTTTTTATTCTGATTATGGAAATAGCTAAGCTGAGCTTCTATTTGCTAGACATCGATTCAAAACATATGCGCGGAAATATGTGTTCAAAACAAATCGTATACTCCTTACGAACCGCGTGAAATACTTTATTTTTCATTTATTTTTAATTCCATCATATGCCTTCTTTAAGGTGTTTGTTCTCCTCTCAATTATTAGAGACTCCCCGAAAGTGTTGTCTGCAGTCTTTCCCTGATACACTATTGTAATGGCATTTACATGAGGGTACAAAGATACTGGAAAATCTAAAATTGAACAAGCGTTCAATTTTATTAAGTTTTTACTGTGTGAGAATACATTCGTTTTAAAACTGAGAACAATTATCTATCACTGAGCAGTGGGTACGCAAAGTAGTGAACGGCTAAGCGGTCACCCAATTCTGCGATATTCTGTGTCAACACGCTTGTTTATTTTGGAGCAAAAAAAAAAGTCGTCAAGACAAAAACCGCGTGTGAAGCTGTAATACCGACCACTCGACGACAACAAAAATAGATTGAGAATATATTAATTTGTTGCCAAAATAAAGAAGTTCATAAGCGAATTTCGTTATGAGAATAAATGAAAAATTAATGTTGGACACGTGTAGTTCACACAATCCGTTGACTCTGTTGTTGCTGGGTGATGCGCGTAAAGTATTGCTGTGATTAGAGTGGGGCGCGGCTCTCAAGTAACTACGGCGAGAAGTTATTGAACGGTAGTTATCGATGAGGGGTGAGGGTCACACATTACATTCCCAACCAAAAGTTTGAATCCATTAAAACTTCGGTACTTCATGACAAGAGAAAAATGACAATAAAAATCAACGTAATTGAAGGTACTAGAAACAATGATTTTCAATAACACGCGCCGCTTCGAATAATCACTTAGAATTGTGAAGAATTCAGTTTTTTAACATTTGTTCAGACTGTTTCCATCAAATGCTTTCATTAGTCTGCCTGAAAGTTCTTATGTGCAACTTAGAATTCTTATACAAGAACATAACCGAAATTCACAGATTTTCAATCGTTTCTTAGAGTAGAAGAAACAACGTAAAAAAATATCAGAAACCAAGCAAAGAAAGTTAATGAAACCCATAATTTCGAAGGCTCTTAGAAATATTTAAATCATAACTTTACGACATTATTCTCAGTTCTTGAATGTTAATTCAATCAATCTTTTGGTACGGAATGTAATACATTCTTGCCCCAAGAAAATTTTGCGAACAAAATTATCGATTTTTTATCCGATTTCTGGCTGTAACATTTTTTCGTATACATCACAATTCTACCGCACAATACTATCATTCTTTCAAACCTCTTCATTAAAATAGACTTATTTACTTCCGAAGAGCCCAAAAAAAAAATGAAGTTTCCGGAGCGATGACCTTGAATAGCGGTGTATTACCGATTTCGTCCAAAATACGCGAGTGAAAAAAAATGCTCTCAACAATTCCGCGTTAGCCATTCCTTACATCGTTGCTAGCCAATCGACCACAACTTAAAAACGAGAGCGAGACAGTAATATTCCTTTGTGTTTATTCTATTGGAGTACATTTGTATTCCCGGTATCACTTTCGGCCCAACTTTTGGGCCTCACTTTGCCAACTACTATTTTTCCAGTCATTGCAAAAACCAGTAATTATAAATCATGGAATTTCCATAAAAATTATGTATTGAAACTTTCCCTATGAAAACCACATCTCAGTACATCTAAATGATAGGAAAATCGACAAAAAAAAAAACGTTTTGAAATAGCTCCTCCTTTGCTCATTATTAGAAATTATGGCCCATCTTACAAATCAAGAGAAAAAATTCTATAATTAATTGTCTAATTACCTCTTTAGAAGGTGGTGCCATTGTGAGTCCAGAGACCATGTTTACATATGCCTGTCCCTTGACCATGAGTAGATAGTAACATTTGGGGAACCATTTGGCATGTTGTTCCCATGGATCATCATTAGGTTCCCAATCCTTCAATCCTCCGCCGCAGTGATAGCAGAGGGTCTGATCGCCTTTGCCAGTGTAATAGAAGCCAGCATCAGCCAAACATTCTTTGGACTGAGGCATGGATCGTGGCCACGTTTCAAAAGTTCTTAATCTTGCATCGTAACTCGCGTATTCAGCGTGCGCAGGGCCTTTTGGCCTTCCGATACCCAACGAACCCAGTCTAGCCGTGCTGGGTAATTGAAAATCTGACGAGGCAGGTCCGACATGACAATCCGGCGAAGAACCAGCTCTGTATTCAATTCCATAAGGGCCGCAAACATCTCGACTCCTGGGTCTAGGAGTAGGTATGGACGATGGTCTTTCGCCTATGGGAACATTGCCACACGGTATTTTTCTGATAAATCTGCACTGTTCTTGCCAACGCTGATGGTCAGCCATGGGATTATCGCCTTCTAGCCACTGACAAATTTCAACCTTGCACTCGAAGCATCGCACTTTATCACCCTCTCCGGTATAGTAGAAACCGGCAGCAGCCATTTTCGCAGGATCCATATAAGGAACTGGCCAATTTTCATAGCTTCGTAGTCTCACCTCCTCCAAACGATAATCTCGATGATCCACTTCATCCTCCGCAGCCGGAGGTAGCGCCACTGGTTGCAAAGATTCTTTCCTTATGTGTGGTTTTAATCCTAATGGTCCTCGCATACTGCAGTGTTCCGTTATCATAAAATCAGTCATTTTCACAGATTTCTTTTTCCCGCAAAAACACGTATTTATAACTTCCTTGATGAACCTCGTGTTTACAATTTTTAGGTTACTCAGCTGCAAAGAGAAAGAAAAAAAGTCTTCATTAGTTTCCAATGTCACGTCATTTTTTTATGTTTCAAATTTTATGTAATATTGTATGTTTTCAAAGCTCGTTTTTGTTTTGTTTACACAAATGTTAGTATAGCGCCATCGGGCGGCGAGAACGCGCAACTTTGGGATACCACGCCTTACCCATTCTGTATTCATAGCCTGTCGACGTTTCACCCACGAGGTCTCGAAAATAACGCTTTACGTACGCGCAAACGTTTCTCTAGACACTGTGTAGATGCATCGAGCGATTCAGTTACTAGCGCGAGTCTTGAATGAGAATTTTCAAAGCGGACGAGTTTGATGATATGCGGTCTGTGTTATCTTTTCTCCCGGACGGAAATACCGAAAAGCGCGGTCACATCGACTAAGAACGCATGATTGCGCCCGCGGGAGCAAAAGAGATATAGATATATATATATATATGTATATATATACACAGTAGCGGACCGTAAAGTTCCCGGAACAGAACTGAACTGGTGGTAGCCTCTGAGATGCGACCTCGAGTCTGCTGTGCTGGCTGCGCTACAGCTGTACAGCAAGAGGCTCGTTGCCCGCCCCTGAGAGCGACGTTGCCGGTTCTCCAGCGTTCCCATGGCCCCGTATTTCTACGTTCTCTTGTTGCATATACAATATATATATATACACACATATATATATATATAGCCTGTACAACATCATCGCGGTCGGAGTCCATAGCCCGTACGAGCCGCGGAGCGGTACGATGAATACTCTTTTGCTCGACGTGTTGGAATGCTTGCCTCGGTAATTATTGTCTAGATACGCTGAGCTAACATTCTATGCGCCACGCAGTATATATTGGTATCTGCGCCTCTATGTCTTTAAGGCATATAAACAAATTAGAATACGACGCATGATCAAGATTTACTTAATAAAAAAGGTAACGATAACGATTAAGAATCGAGATCGAGTTTACTGTAAAATAATAATATTGGGCCGGAAATTACGCTTGTTGGAAAGTCATCGGAGTTTGACACGAGCGGCCTTCGAGCAACGTGTGGGACTATGTTGTTTGTTGTTCTTTGAATAAAGAAGGGTTTTGAATAACGTCACGTTTAGGAAATGTGTGAGAGCGGTTTTAAGAGATTGAGTCATGTACGCGATTGTGCGTCTCTGGTTTTGTTACAGATTAGTGAATTTAGGTAAAGTAACTTAACGCAAGGTGAAACATCCATGATTATTATTGAATATCTATGGAGAATTATTAAAGAAGCCTATTATGTAAAACTTTACTTTTATCAAAAAACGTTGAGTGTTCTGTGGTAAATTGGTTACAGCTTTTGTTACCGATTGAGCAAGTTTTACCCTCCTCTTAAAGTGATGTGCTGAAAGTTCTTGTTTTCTATGATAGCGATTATTTTTTTCGCACTCACTGCGACTCCCACGGTATAGCACATCACAGCACTTTAAGGTGATGTGCTGTCTGTCTTTCTTAAATTACCGCACGTGCGAGCGAGGCAGTTGAACCTTTTCAAATGAAAGGCGAGAAGCATTCACTGAGAATTCTCAGACGCAGCGAACGTTTCTCTCCTTTTGTCTGAGAAATGAGTTGTGGCAGAGAACAACGTTTTACAGTTTCTGTTACCGACTGAGCACTAACAGATCACCTTCAAAGGCGATGAAATATGTACCACGTGATATTTTGGTTCAAGTGATAGCTAATATTTTTAGAATATCGCCATTCAGCGATTATTGGTATTTTGACAAAAAGGAAAATGTCACTGTATGGGAGAATCAAATTCTGCTCGTGGTGACAAGTTTATGTGCTCCAAAATATCTATGGTGGCTTTATACTGTCATTTTACAGTTCGTGTTACCGACTGAAGAGAAGTAAAAAAAATATTATTCCGCCTAGGAAATGCTTTCGTTCATTGTAGAATAATAATTGTCCTAAGCTATCTACGATTTGTAGTTTCAAACACGGTTACAGCTAGGATTTGAAACGAAGTGACTGATGATATGCAAATGGTAGGGGATTCACTTTTTTTAAATATTGAACAACAATATAAAGCCGATTATGACGGCTTATCTTGTTTATTGGGTGATGGTTGACCGACTGACCGTGCAAGTATTTTGTAGTATTAGATGTTCGAACTGTTTAACTATTTATAACTCTGCTGCTAACTCAGAACTGAATGATAAAGCGGTTATAACTTTCCGGCAACCAATAGTTTCAACTTACAAATTAATCTATATCCAGTCTTAATCGGACTAATATTACAGCTTAATCTTCGAAACAACTGTCAATTTTCTATTCGAGCAGTCCAAAACCACTTGTGAAGCAGTAGCAAATGTTACTTGTAATTAAACTCTAAACTGGTGAATAAACTTTTTTTTTGTTTATTTGTATGTAAATTTTGTTTGTAGAGAGAAAAATAAGAAATCTTTTTATGGATTTATTACTCCTACTGGTATAATAATAATATAATAAAGCTGCCGTTGCGAATTTCAAAATCGCACGACGCTATAATTGCTACACTTCAGACGTCATCTAAAAAGCCTACTACGCCATTTTTCATTTATTAGAAAAATTTACAGACCATATTTTAAATACAAAACGCAGCGACATCTTTCGACCTTCTACCGATTGCCCATCGATTGCAGTGTGCAAAGTAATACAAGTCGATTCTTATAGAATTTTTTGTTATTATTGTAACATCATTAGAATCTTTCTATATACGACTTTATAGATATTCAGGCGTTTTGAAATAACATCACTTCAGATAATCAGTTGCTCTCGGAGTGTCGAATACGTTGACGAAAAAACATAGTTATCACGAAGGTTGGACTCTGTGGAATAATATTTAATACTGCTACAACAATGTCAAAAACGAAAAAAAAGGTCGATTTTCGACAATTTTTAGTTAGGAATATCAAAGCACTTCATCCAATTTCATGTTAGCCTCGATATATCATGAAGTTGTGTAAAACCGAGGTTTGTACACTAATATTTAGTCCTGCCGCATTGACCTTGAACTTATAGAATAACAAAATGTACTTTTTTAAATCAGAGGAATATCTAACTGCTCATCGACACCTTTGCTGTGTTCTCCATACAAAACTCGTGTCTCAAAATAGTGGGGCTATACGATAAAATTAAGTACTGCCGCATCGATATTATAAGTTTAAAAAATGTTCAAACTTCGATGCGGCGATTCTTAATTTTATCCTATAGGCCGCCGATTTCGCAAGACACATTGTTCAAGGAAAACGTTTAATGAAGCTGTGGAAGAGGAGTTGGGTATTCCCCTGTTACAATGAACTCTATTTTTTAATGATTTAACTTCAATATCAATGCGGCTGAACTAAATTCCATCGAACATCACCGGTTTCACTCAACTTGATGTAATATCGTAGGCAACATGAAATTTAATGATGTACTTTGATATCCCTAAATATAAATTGCCGAAAATCGGAATTAGTTAATAATTATGAGCTTGTTGTAGAAGTATTAAATATTATCCCGCAGGGCAGAGACGTGGCGAATTTTTTTTTTTTTTGGCGTCTTCATCTTTTCAAAAGCAACTAATTATCTGATTATAATAATTTTTTTAACCGACCTAATAAACATGCGTTCAAATAAAATGTAATGGAACATTTCGGCATAAGCGATTGGCTGTTGTCAACCTCGATCTTATGAGCCGACAATGGGCTTCAAACGTAATCAAAAAAGTCTACCTTGTTAAAAAGGTCTGATAAAAACCAATAGAAATGAGCAAAAACCGCATAAAACCTTTTACAAGATTCTATCAGGATCGAAGCGTATTGTGCCCATTTCTGTTGGTTTCTATCTGATCTTTTCAAGGGCCCGCCATATTGAATGCAAAATTCAGCGTCATTTTTAGACATTCTAACGATTACAGCGTGCGAAGCAAGACACGTCGGTTTTCATTGAATTCAATATGAGTCTTGTAAGACAAATCCGAAACCTTTTTAATACAACTTTTCTACGAGCGGTCATATGACCAGCTGACCGCCAGTAGAAAAATCATATTCAATATAAAACTTAACACACTCTTTTGACTTTCTAGCAGTTGGTCAACAACTGCAGCGTGCGAAGCGACACACACATTGGTTTTCATAGAATTTAACTTGTAAACAAGTCGTTAAATCAGGCCGAGGTCATGTTGATAGGATTGAAATTGGTAAACAACTCATTAAAAACGCCCAAAGATACCATCATCGGTATAAAACTACGGGCAAATACCCGCTCGATCCTATATTTTCCACCATACATGATCTTCCGTGCAAATCAAACAAACTGCGTTTTTAGAAGATGCATCGAATATTCTCTCTCGGCGCTAGAGTGCATTTCCAAAAAAGGCTTCGTGCCTGATTCACCGGCCGAATGAGGCTATTTCGCAGCCCACACGAGAGTCTCGCCATGTAGGATAAACTTGTTCAAAGTATCAGAACGGCCATACGATAGTTTCTAAGCGCCTAACAGGCGATCGATACGCAATGACGTAGGGGATGCCATTTATAAAGTACAATGATAGTACATCTTTGTGTGGGGTGACGAAACAGAAAGAGAGACCGATAGCAATGGCGAAAAATTTAGGGTATAATGTTTAACCGTCACGCGGACGGTGCGTGTTCGAGACCTGGTCGTTGTTGCCTTATGGTATCGCGAAACGCTAATCTTTATTTGAACTTTCACATGCTTTTTTACTTCCTTCTCTTTCTCTCCTCTCTCTTTCTCTCTTTCCCACTCAATACATGTTTCTCTCGCGCTTGTTTTTCTCCTTTCTCTCTCTCTCTCTCTATCTCGCACACATACACACGCACACATACGCGTGTGCGCGCATATGTGTGCACACACTCACACACACATCTCTTCTCTTGGGCGGTCTGCGGAGTGGCAACGTTGCCGTACAAAGAGAGGCATGGCAAACGGAAGTGGGCACGTAAGCCAGATAGATATCGGAGAGCACAAGCAAGCAGTCCGTACAAAGCCTGTTCTTTGTGAATCGCCAGGCGTTAGGGTCGGCAGCAGGAGCAGCAGGCAAAGGCAGCCATCAGCAAGCAAAAGCCATGCAGGACTCTGGGTAGGACAGGAAGCCGCTCGTTCTACGAGTCGCGCGCTATACAATTATTTTTTATTTCACGCATCGACCGCTTTTTTTCCTTCTATTTCATGCCCCCACTTCTAATCGTTACCCGCAATGCCCAGGCGCTTCGGAATGTAACAAAAGTCATTGACGAATGGCATTTCAGGAATGCATCGATTGCGAATGAATAAAGGAGTGTCTTATTCGCTGGTTTCTCATTGCGAACTTACGAAAGCCCGCAAATACCCAATCGTTCATAACTGATCATTAAGACACGTGCAATCAGCCGCGACCGCGATACGAAGAATTATTAAATGGAAAAAACGGACAATTCCATAAGGCGATAATCTTATCAACTCCATAAGGTTGTTGTCAATCTTATCGAATCTCCAAGAATCTCAAAGCCGAACATGAGTATTTCTTATCAACGTTTTTAGCAACTTCTAAGACGGAGTTTCGAAAATAATTGATGCTTATCAAACCGACAATAAAAAGATTAGAATCGAGTACGTTCTGTAATGCGGATTGAGGCGTAATTTTAAAAATAACTACGAGTAAACGAGATTAGGGTCGAAGTGCGGAGATTCAAAGTCTTTGAAAAATACGGGAAACGTACCGTTCGTTTGTAGACCGACGCTCCGATTTCTCTTGACCTCAGCGATATACTTCAGTCTGTATATATTCCTTGTTTATCACGTATTGTAACTTTTGGACAAAGAACAGGAGAGACGGAAGAACGATAACACTGATACGCGATTAGCAATCGTAACGATGAAAACTTTGTTCACGAGAGGTACGTTTTCACGTACCTTTTGTTTATTCTTATTATTATTATTTATTTTATAACGAACGGAGCCCGCCGTGTTGAACCGCGAACTCGAGCATTTCACTTGGCTTACAGACAACGAGCGAGGCTGCAATGGCGCGACGGGTTCTCGCGTCAATCCCCGGTTGGTCGGCGCGTAGTTGTATTAAACTGCCGCAGTGGGAAGGCCGTCGGAAAAGGCCGTCGAACGTGACGAAATTCCCACAAGGCGTATATGTGCGTTGCGATCATCACACGCTTTTACTTGATGATGATTATGACCGTTTTAACAGTTTTTTTTCAATCCACGGGTATTCGCGACGATAACGCTTGTTGTTGTATATTTTTTTAATGGAAAACTTTTGGGGAGGAGGGACAACTGCGTGCGTTTGCGAAACGACGCAGAGGCCCTATGCGTGCCTCGTTCGCTTTCAGCCCTTATGTACGGCTTCGTCCCGATCGATAATATAAGAATATACATACCGTTTTCGAATATCGGCGCCAGACTACGTTACCATTGACGGAAAACCCTAGACACCATTTCTATTTCAACATTTGCCGCAGATGTTTACGATTGTTGCAATATTTGCTAAGTTATTTTGCAGAAATGAGCATGAACATTGATTATAAATACGAGCATTATTAGAGATTATTCGTTATTGTCTCGATGATATTTGCGCACTTGTAAAAACACAGTGAACCAAAAAATCGGTTTCGTTGCTGCTCTATTACAATTTCCCACTCAGCGATGCAACTGTTATGTAATAATTACATTGTTGTTGTTATGTAACAGTTACATTGCTGAGTAGGAAATGGTAATAGAGCAGCGACGAAACCGATTTTTGTGTTTACTGGGACGGAATTGAAAAATATTGTTGGAATCTCGTAGGGAGATAAACTTTGCGATTTAACTTATCGTAGTATTTATCTCTATGTGTCCTTCGATTGCACAAATGGGTGATATATAAATATACATATAGTTTTCGAAAATATGGCACCATACTTCATCACGATTAATGGAAAATTCTAGACACCATTTGTATTTCTACATTGGCGACAGATGTTTGCGATTGTTGCAATATTTGCTTAGTCATTTTGCAGAAATGAGCATGAACCTTGATTATAAATACGATAATTATTAGAGATTATTCGTTATTGTCTCGATGATTCTTGCGCTCTTATGACACGGAATTGAAAAATTTTGTTGGAAGCTTCTAAGGAGGCTAATTTATATTGACTCTTCGCATTGTACCATTTGGTTCTATGTGCCGACCAATTGCACAAATGGGTGATATGTACCGGTAATTACGATACTAGTGCGGTAAAGCTTTTTCTGATAACTGTTAGTTCGCAGCACGAGCTGATTATACTAATCTAAACAACCGCCGGTTTACAGTTGAAAACACAAGCCGGTTTTTGCAAGAAAAAAGAAACCTAAACATCGATCGTAACAACTGTAAAAACGAACGTTCAAAAAAAATAATAAAAAAATCAGTTGTTTTTTCGGTAGAAGAGTGATCTAATCGACTGTTAAAACAGCTGTTCATGATATTTACATCCGGTCTTTTTCGGTAAACGGTTGTTTTTATAGTCGTTATGACCAATTTCAGGTTTTGTTTTTGCAGAGAAATCACCTGGTGGTTTGATGGTGGTTTTTATGATAAATCAATAAAAAAAACAACGGTTGTCAAAATTGCTAAATTTTATTTCACACGGTGTGAAAATGGGGATTGCGTGTTTCTCGCACCGAGTTCGATAATAGTATTTTTTGTAACGCATGCACGAAAAGTGCCAGTTTATGTGCGGGCCGGCCGCGACATAAAGTGGCGCTTCATAAGAAGACGTATTATAAATACTGGAAGCGTATCGAAAATATTGAAACCGTATCGTAAATACTCGAAACCGTATCGAAAATACTGTGCGCGCATGCGCACATAGGTCTGCTTTTTCCTTTATTGTCGCGCTCGGCCAGTAACATAACCTGGCACTTTTCGTGCATTTTTTAGAAAAAGTAGTATTCGATACTTGTACGTGAAATCGGACTTTCACGCACTAGTATCGCAAAGTACTATTACGCAACTCCGTGCGAGAAGTGCCTGCTGCTCACACGCTTCGCTTTGCGTGCGAGAAATCGCACTTCTCGCACTTGTTAAATTAAGTTGAATACCAAACTCGTGCGAGTTTCGTTCAACTTTATTTAATACGAGTACGATGAAACTTTTTTTGACGAGTGTGAGTTCGCAGGAGCCGAAGGCGAGTGTTGCAATCAAACGAGTTAAGAATAAGTTTTATTTCACTCTATGAGAGAAACACCGTTTTACGCACCCTTCGCGTGCAGAAATCCCCATTTTCACACATTGTGGAATAAAATTTCGTACGATATTCGAGCGATAAAAGTTTCCTTCACTTGTGTGATTAGAACATTCACCTTCGACTCGTGCTGCAAACTCACCGTCGTCAGAAAAAGTTTCATCGCACTCGTATAGTAATATACTATTACTATACTATTAATATACTATTACTATACTAGTGCGATAAAACTTTTTCTTCTTCGGCATGTGCTGCAAACTCACATTTGTCAGACAAAGTTTTATCGCACTAGTATCGTGATAGTATATTACGATACGAGATCAGAAAAAGTTTTATCGCACTAGTATCGTAATAGTATATTACGATACGAGAGCAGAAAAAGTTTTATCGCACTAGTATTGTAATAGTATATTACGATACGAGTGTGATGAAATTTTTTCTGACGAGGTTAAGTTTGCAGCATGAGCCGAAAACGAGTGTTGCAATCAACCGAGTTGGGAAAAAGTTTCTCGCACGAGTTTCATATACAACTTTATTTTACTAGTGCGAGAAGTGCGATTTCTACTTCTAAGGAGTGTTTGACAAAATGTTACTTATCAAGATGTGAAAATAGGTTTTTACGCACACAAAGTATACGCAAGACGTCCGTTATCTAATATATGGTGTCAAACTACGTGACGACTGAATCGGCGATGGATATTTACGATTTTCCCAATGTTTGCTAAGTCATTTCGAGAGAGTGAGCATGAGTCTTGTTCATGAACACGATGATTAGAGATAATTGATTCTTGTTTTGGTGTTGTTCACATCCTCATGGCTCAAAATTGAAGGATTTTGTCGGAATCGAAACACAAGAACTTTTCAGATTTTGGATATTTGTTATTCTGTTCCACGTCCCGATGAATCGCACGAACGGACTATATTTTTGAAAGGGTTTTCTATATACACCGTGATAATATTTATGGATATACTGTTTAAAAAAATATGGCGATACCTACGACAAAATTAATAGATAACACTTGACACAATTTGTATTTTATCAGTGACGACAGGTATTTACAATTGTTGCAATGCTTGCTGAGTCATTTAGCGGAAGTGAGTATGAAGATAGCTAATGAAAACAATAATTAGAGATCGTTTGTCATTGTTTTCGTGATTGCACCCTTATGACAAGAATAGGAAGATTTTAGCGGAATCATTAAGAAAGGAATCGTTCTACTGTTTTGAAATATTCTTGAATTTCCGTTTGCAATATCAGCAGAATTCGAAGAAATAATAATGAGTCTTACTGAAAAACACGATGATTAATGACTATTTGTTATCTAGTCTTTCAATATTGGCAAAGAAATTTCGCAGAAATGCACGCGAGTCTTACAAACGAATACAATAATAAGTTACTATTGATAATATCGTCAATGAAATTTGTGCCCTTATCAGATAGAATTGGAAATATTATTGGAATCCTTCAGAAGTTCACGTTGTTATGCTCTATGAACGTTTTATTGTTTAGGAATATTATCTGCCGTTCCATCACTTTCACTGAAATTCATAATCTCAAAATGTACGATTTAAGTTTTTTTTTTTTCATTCCAATCGTTAACGAATGAAAATACTTCCTTTCATTCCTATAAGAAATGAAATTTTTTATCAGTTATTTCCGCTATCTCGCAGTAACCTTATGATCATTGATCACTTCAGTCGGAATTCATATCTTTATCTGTGAATCAAAAAATTAATCGAAATACCTTTAAAGTGCATAATCTTTTTTCGTAAAAAATCTTATCTCTCACACTTTTATTACATCAGGGGACGTTTTATCTCTTTCAGTTCTCTGCCTGGAAAAGTGCACTTTCTGCAAGCTTTCGCTTCCTATCAATTTCCCGCCGTTTCCTGATGTCGTATTGAAATTTTCGTTCAACACTCAAGAGTAAAAACTTTTTAAAAAGTATTTTCTGCCTAGTGTAAGAATGTACTACTTGATTGGAAGTTCGCCCACCGACAATAATCAATTGTGCGAATAATTTTTTTTACCACGATCGATTGAAATGCTATTTTTTTAAAAAATAATTCTTATCATTTATACTTTTAATATCTGGAAGGATATTAAATATTTTCTATTAAAATTCCGCCGACCTACAATGATCAATTGTGCGAAGCATTGAGAGACCATTCAGAATTGAGTTGGAGACAGGATGATAGATATAACATAGCCTGACGCGCCGACAGAGTTAAAGATATGGATGCGAGGAGGGGAAACGAGACAGACAGATGTTAAACCAGAGTCCATGGCTTATTTATCTCTGGACCACTTGAGTCATCGCATTCACTTCCACGAAGTCTGCCTTCACCAAGAGCTGCGTGACTAGCTAAGATTGTACATTCTATGCTCTTCAAATGAGTTCGGTATTATCACCGGCGCTTGTAGAATCATCCCCGGGATATTCCATTGCATATGTACCAAAATGTAAACAGCACGGCGACGGGATTATGTTCACATGATGCACTAGTGAAAATTAGCGATGACGACAGTAAGCTTATTATCATATAGCCAATCCGTGCTTTTGCGCCTTTTTTAAATTCAACTTAGATTTCATCTGGACTAAACTTCTTTTTTTAAAAAGGAAGTAAATTTTGTAGGTTTTTATGATTCCTACAAAGTCTGATTTAAAATTTGCTCCTCATTCAAAGTTACGATTTTGTGTTTCGCAAATTTGTCGATGACGACATTGAAACTCATTTACATATCGCGTTTGAGCGCGCTTTCATCGTCTCTTTCGAATTCAACTTGCGTTTCCGACAAATTTCGATGAGGATATAATTATTTTCATGGGATTTTAAGTAATTTTTTTGGAACCTTACTCTTGTAATTTTCTACGATTTTGCTACAAGATGAGGATTTCATTCTGTGTGATTTTGTGAATAAAAATTAATTTACTTTGAAGAAATTAGTATTTGAAGTTCAATTTAGTTTGAACAATTCTATAGTCATCCCTTTATCTTTTTTAGTACTGATTAAAAAATATATCAGTTACTTTCTTGTTATATCTTATCGGTATGTTTGCCCGCAGCTATGAGTGCGGTTGTACAAACACGCTTTAGAGGCGGAAAAAAATCTACTACATATATTACGTATTGAAACTGAAAATAATAAAATTGAAATTTTACGAGATTTCTGTAGAAAAACTATTTGCAAGCTGAGATTCTTTCTTAACAAACGCGTTCTTGATAGAAATAATAAAGAAATGACAACAGTCATTTTCCTTAAGAACTATTGTGAAAAATTAATTTTCCATAATATTTTATATACAACACAGAATTGCAATCTTATTTTGAAACGGACTTGATTTTTGTTACAAAACACTTCATGACAGAAATAATAACCGACAAACGTTCACTAAATATTGAATTAAACAAAATAAAGGAACATTTTCACGAGTTTTGACATAGAAGACAGAAAAGTAATTGTCATCTAAGAAATAACACCCACTAACAATTCACCAGATGCAAAGGCTTAAAGACGTAACGCCCATCACGCGTCAAGCGGACTTAGCAATGACGACAGTTATTTAAAATGCATAAGTAATGAATGTGACTCACGTTTTTTCTTTGTTTTTTCACGTAGTCCAATATCCAGTCGCGGATAACGAAAGGACGTTGAATAAAATACAATAATACACAAAGTTTATTGAATAGAGCCGGCGACGCCGGCAGTGATGATTCCGTCCATTCTAAATACTTACTGAGTTAGGAATGAGAAGATCGTGCGCGGAAATGCCAATATATTTAGGAGGGAGAGTCGCTGATTACGTTTTCCCCACTCTCGCGATCAGTACGTTGATATCAATGCAATACCACGATAAAAACAAATCGATATTTTCTATTTTTACGATTTACATTGAGAAATAAACGTGTGCCAGATGAATAAAGAAAATTTAGTTACGCATAATGAGCTGATAGGGAAAAATAAAGGAGCTTTTTTTCCTGCTCACATCCGCTTGAATTTCTCGTATTTGCCTAATGAAACATCAACCTTATCGACTGTAAGAACTTTCCGTTTTCCGACGAAACGCCATTTTACAGAACATTTTTTTGTTAAGATAAAACTGTAGACTGAATCTGATCACAAGCCAAGTGAGTGATAGAACTATGCGCTTATTACTAAGTGATTCATTTGAGACCGTTGAGGATATTGTGATATAGATATAATTTGTATTTCCACCAATTTTGGTTCCAACACTCAGTAGTAATATATATATTCATATATATATATAGACAATATCTATTTAACAAAATATAAGTTGATTAAGGGGGCCGACAAATCAAAATAGGTGGTATTCATTGATACATATCTCGCTTGTTTTCCTGCTGTTGTTACATAAGAAGGTATTTGCTGTTGATTCCGTAAACAAAGCATTTTTTACTAAGCCGCAAAAAGATGTGGCTATTCCCGGTCAAGCATAAACAAATGCTGTTCGTTGTTTTGTTCAGGACCTTTTATACAGAAAATCGGTAGCTCAAATATTCTCAACAAATTGTCATCAAATAATACTCTCGGTGTTTTAGCGTACGCACAGGCGGTACAAAGCTTACTGACATTTAACATCAAGTTTTAGGATAATAGTATCCAAATTGTTACTGACGCCTCGTAAATTGCACAATTGCCGTTGTCCCCAAATGCGGTAAATAATTGTCGAACAATCGAGAGGAGTTAACAATATTTTCATCGTTTATTTACAAGAAATTTTACGAAAATCATACTGAGCAAAATTTTTAATTAAATTCGAAGATAATGTTTCCGCGATTCTTTCTATAGTGTTATCGTAGGAATTCATAATCGGCGGCGTATGCTAAGACACTTTCGCATTCGGAATGCACTTCGATGGTAGGACCTGAAGAAAAAAGCGCAATTTTCATTGACTCCCGCAAGAATTCATTTTTTATACATTTGTCACGAACTACTTTTCTATAAAAAAAGCGCAAGGTTCGCACTTTCCACTCTTTATAGTCGCGAACGTGCACAAAATAATTACTACAGTATTGAAAAATGGTGCGCAAAAGTAACTAGTACGATTTGCGCATGCGCAGTTTTTTTTCAATTGCAACAATTGATAAACACGAAAAGGAGGACTTTTTGTGCATACTTTACAAGGAACATCTTGTAAACAATTTAGGAGCGCGTAATTTTGTTTGTAATACAGCAGCCAGTCAAGTGTGATATTCTTTAATGAATATCACCGATTTGGAGTTGGTTCCTTTCTCTTAAGCCTGAGGAAAAATAAATAGATCACGATTCCATAATTATTATAGAAAAACGAAACAAAGGCTGCTTATCGGTAGTTCGTAGGATACTATGACAGTAACCACGTTATAGACACCATCGAAGGGGCGAACCCCATAAACAAACGGATCATCTCTACATATCTCGCTCATCGACCCATGAAACGTTTTCTAGTGACTAATTTTCATTACTAAAAATATCCACGAGAAGTTAAGTAGCCGATTTATCGATTTCTAGGTGTCTACTAGGCGACAATCCGTTCGTCTATTCGTATTACATTTCTATAACTAGAAACACTGCAATTTTTTTTCGCGACGCTTTGGCTGCTTAGTGGGTATAATTTCAGATGCAGCGAATACGTCATTTATTTGAGTCTCGTGAGTTTTAAGCTCAGTTATCCGATTCTTCGTAAGTTATTCGCATTTTTTTTTTGTGTTTACGAGGATATGTTCGCAACTCTGATGCTGGGGTAAAGAAAAATAGAGGGGCGGACAAATTCTAATCGATTACGCGTTTGGTATATCTTTTAGAACGTCGTCATATCCGTCGAACAGCAATTGTTAGCCATTGAGTGACATTTTTAAATATATATTCTATATATTTGATATATTAAGTTATCTTGGAGTGAGAAGTTACTTTTACCGCTATTGTCCATCAATTTTAGTTTTCTAAGGTCTATGTAAATTCGTTTATACCCGCTAATGGCCGATGACTCTAACAATATCCGATTAAGCTAAGAAGGTGCGCACCGTTGCGCGTATTTCCTGTCGACACATCGGACAGTGCGTGAGAGACGGCGCGCAGTGGACGCAAGTAGCCAAATGTCCGCATGGTAAAAATACTACCGATACTTCGCGATCCATGCAGATCTTGCACAAACGCGCTTCCTTCAATCTTCTGTTCTCTTCCTCCAGGAACGCTGCAAATAAATATTTACGAGACTGAAAATACGTTTTTTATCAAGGAAATTTCAGGATTTCCCTGAACGTTCAACTTGTAACGTTACAAAAGTAAAGAGTCTATCATGCGTCATTGAGATAATCGAAATTTCTGTTTCTTTGATTTACAAGATTACGATGTATTTTTTATGAGATTTATAATATTTTCGCCAAGACATGGATTTTTTAATAAAATAAAACCTTTCTTTCCTGTTGCTGGTTGATTAATAATAAGACTTTGCTTGAATCTAGATAATGCGAGTACTCGAACCTATTTGGATATTTGATATTTTCGGAAAGATCTGATTTTTTTTCTCGGGAGATTCGATTTTATCGAAGAATTAAATTTTTTTCAAACCATTTCTTTTTTTTTTCGAAAGTACCGATATTTTTTATACGAACCCATTTTTCCAGTTCCCCGAATTGGTATATAATTTTTCAACATTATTTAAGAGTAGCAGTTTGAACTTACTGGTTCTGTCGATCGGCAGTGGCTCAGTTTTTTGTACGACTTTCTCCGCTTCGACCCTCGCAGACTGATCGGAACTTTCGCCATTCTGAATTTTCCGACGTCGTTTTTCGACGTTCTTAATGAACGCTAAGGACATGTCGTTCAAGGCCACCGAATCAACGGCGCCGCTTGTAGACTGCAGGGCGATAACCTGATTGAGAAGATTAGATAGCTCCGATGATGGTGATTCAATTGCTTCTGGCCTGCGAGAATTCAATTTTATTTGTTATTTCGAATCAATCAAGGTCTGAGAATGCAGTTAACATTCTTAAGATTGTCTTAGGCGAATTGGCTGGCATACATGTCACTCTCTTCAGCGAGCTGCACGTGTCGCACGTCTTCAATCAGCTGATCGGCATTCGCGTACGGTACGCCCGTTGCTTCCATTCGTTGCTTCAGTGCCATTTTTACTCTTCCGACGTTCAACCCAATTTCTAACGCTGCCTGGAAAATTCACGGAAAGATTGTAGCAAACAATTCCACGACACGGCCGCAGATAGATTTATTAGTTTTTTTTTGTTTCGCTAATTCCTGCATTTTGTGATGTAAGTCATCCGATCTATTGCAATTTTTCTCATGAATTAGTTTTTTATGTACTTTTAATCGAAATATTAAAATTAAAATTAATCTGACACCCAATTATTCAACTTCACTTAGAAACATTTTTAAACCTCTTCATGTGCACGGACAAAGAGTTTGTAGGGACTCAGAATGAGCACATTTGGAATTGTTACGATAAGGCTCTAATTCCAAACTTCTGCATGGTTTGGGAAAAAAATCACAAAAACGTTAAGCTGAATTACATTCTCCAACAAGATGATTACAGATTCTCTTGTGGTGATGTTTTTCATTGAAAAATAAAAAATGCATCTTTCCGAAAAACTTGACGACCTATAATTTCAATCCTGGTATTTATTAGTATTTCTATTACGGCGTCATTACTGAATATTTATAGATCTATCTAATTGAGAGTGCATCAAATGAGGATCGTAAAAAGTGAATTACAAATATAAGTGACGTAACTTATCCATAAGTTTCCGGAGAATTGCATAGTCAGCTAGTTTCAATTGCATCATATGGAGCAAACACCAATAGCGAAATCTAAAAGGAACTACTTTGATTTTTGCTATGTGGAGCCTCAAACGACTTTACTTGTTCCGAAGAAACACACTATTCATTACTCCGAATAAAGTAATGAAGTTGTTTTGAACTATATCTAGCATTAAAATTTAAAAAATGTAATTTGCCTATGATTAACCGATACTAACCATTGCTGGTTCAGTGCTGAGGAGTCCCTCGACTTCGGCATCTGTAATCTCGCGTACTCGCGATTGTCGAGTATTCGTCAGTTGAGAGGTTTGCACAGTTTCCGCTGTGGAATCTTCATCTCCGTCTTCGGGCATGCCCATGAATATCTACAGACAAATAATAATAACAAGTATTTTATTGAGGAAAAAAAAACATCTTTTTCGCCAGTGGGCTCTATTATGAGCGTGACAACTATATCTCTAGTCTAATTATTGATTTTTGTCAATTTTTCAAAGTGTGATTAATAAATTTTTTTTCAAAAGTTTATATACGATGGTAAAAAAAATCCGGACAGAAGACTTCATTTATGAAAAGATCTCAGTTTTCCAACGAAAATCTTGCCGATTCAGTTTGTTTTTAGGAAAGTACTGAAAAAGCTGTTTTTTTGTAATAAGACGCTGACTTAAAATTTTTTTAAATTTTTGTTTCGGATTCGTTGCAGTTTTTTACCTTCTGATTGATGATTTAGGAGTGGGGCGGACAAAAGATTCCTTAAAAAACATTATTATCAAATTTTATGAATTTTTTTCATTTCTTTCTTTGCCTGTGGCACGTATAAAATACATTTCACGTAGGTTAAACATACATAATTTCGTAATTTATGCATATCACAGGCAAAGAGTGAGATGGAAGAAGTTTATAAAACGTGATGATTTTTTAAATTATATATAGTAAAGAAATATAGTAAAAGTATAGTAGTGAAATTTCATTCAACACAAATTTTAGTCGCAAATTTTACAAATAATGTCAAAAATGAAGAAAAATCGAGAAAAAATGTCCAAATGTCGCTAAAAATTCGAACCAATCTGACATTTTGTTTGGAATCTTTATGATTTTCTTTTGCAATTTTTTAAAAGATTTATTAATGTTTTCCCCTCGATTTTTCTCCATTTTTGACATTATTTGTAAAATTTTTGACTTAGTCTAAACAAATTTTCAGACGCATCATAATTTTTTTCTTTCTTCTTGAATTTTTTTTTATTTGGTTAAATTTTTTCCCGATTTTCGGTCAAATTTGACAGGTTTATGAAACGTTTTGAACAAAGCCGATGAATTTTTTTATTTTCCTCTTAAATATTCAATCTAATTCATCATTTTTTCGTATTTACAAACAAATTTGAAACATCCGTTCAATAGTTGAATGAAATTTCACTTATAATTAAAGTTCACGACAGACAATGGATCCAGAATGTAACTTAAGCTTGAAATTTCAATTGAAACTGATCTTACATGGCAGAGAAGGCGATATTCTCAGCTTCGAAAATTCATAACTAGAAAACGATCGATTTAAACGGAAAATTTGTAAGCACTTTTTCTCTTCCCAATGATCTGAAGATAACGAAAAAAGGTACGCGAACGTCAATATATCGTATCTGTAATTTAGGGACGTGAATTTATCGAGAGTCGCATTCGTCTAAGTGTTAATCAAATGGGAAATCTATGAATCGTTTGAGCTATGTCTAAAAAATTTTTTATCGCGCTAAAATTTTGAGAAGAGTTGCTTAAAGGTACAAACTATAGATTAAAACGATGGAATATGGAAAAAAAAAATTTCGACACACCCTAAAGACTACATTTATCACAAAATGCAAAATTACCAACCAACGGATCTAGAGGTGGTCTGCTGTCGATGCAGTGTCTGATAAAGTCCTGACCTCGTACCAGGGAAACGAAGCCACATTTAGGGAACCATCTAGCGTGCTCTGTCCAAGCGTCGTCGGTTTCTTCCCAATTTCGCAGGCCTCCGTCGCAGTGAAAACATCTAACTTGGTCTCCTGATCCTGTTTTACAAATGATTCAGCATCGCGATTTAATTCTCGCCTAACGTCACATTTTTGATTGAGATTTCAACAATCAATCATTGAAATTCAAACATTCAAGAAATTCAAAATAGTTCCAAAAGGGGCATTTATTAATAATATTTTTATGTATCAGACTTCAAAAATGAAGATCCCATATATCGTGAAGTCAGCTTGAACTACAAAGCTAAAATAATTCACGGACGATGAGAAATCAATCTTGACGTTTTGCTGAAATTTTTTGCGTGTGGCAGTCGCTAATGTACTGAAGAGTTTTCACTTTTTTCGAAAATATCTGTTCGTCTGCTCATTCGTAATGATTGTTCTCGTCAGGTTCAATACTTTCACAAAACGAGATAATCGTATGGACAATATGGTCAAGTAATGAGTATTAAATCTAGCGATATTATGAATTTGTTCTATTTAACGAAAAATGAGCAAGAATCGGAAAAATTAAGCAACATAATTTTAGCAAACGTAAATAAAGAAATATAGATGAATATTTTTATAAACGCGATATGAATTAGAGCATTTTTGTTCCAATGGATAAATTGTAAATATTGACAAGTACTGTATCTGCAATAGACATTTTTTAATTAATAAAATTGAGATAATCATGAAGAAAAATCGTTTTGAATACACGAAAAATTGCCTTTCTTTTTATGTACGCCCGAAAATCGCCACTTGAAAACTGGCTAGGCCAACAAATCGTACGATAGTACAACTCCTATTTGGGTGCAACTTACCAACGTAATAGAAGCCAGCGACGGCCAACATTTCGGGTGTTTGCCTGAGATTTTCGGGCCATCCTTCGAAGGTCCTTAATCTCCCTTCGTAAGTGGAATGTTTAGGTTCTCGCGGTGCCGTGTGTTTCTGTACTCCCAACTCGCTGAGATCCACACTGGTGCCAGGCACGAGTTTGATATTGCTCAACTCGCCTTTTTCTGCAGTCAACACTAAATGACATTATACAATTCTTTAAACATTGCGTAAACTTCTAAGCAGTTTAAAGAATTAAACCACTGAATGTTCCTCAAGAGGGCCAAGTGTAAGCAAGTAATTACTATAAATGTATCGCTACTGATTTTATGAAATCTGAATCAATACCTGACCCCATCAATTGAAACTTATGAATTCACCAATAATCACAGCTTATTTGCACACGGACACGTGAGAAGTGTGCTTTCTACCGAGTGACATTGCCAAAAGAGTTATATTTAGCAGAGCTATAATCAGATGACGCGAAATCATTGGTACATCCTGTTCCGAGGTGCGACACTTCAAGCGTCTTCATTTAATTGCTTAATGGCTATTGGTTCATCATTGTTATACGCTTCGTATCTTAATTACTATACGTGGGCCGGTTATTGAGGGAAATATTGTGGTTGAATGGGGATTGTTATCGTAGATATTTGCGAAGGTCAAGTCGTTTTCAAGAGAACATGACGAAGTCAATAATGGCTCGTTATCTGAGCGAATTTTCTGCGATTGATTAAGTTTTTCAGAGGGTCATCAAGGTGAATATTTCAGGGATGAGCAATATTCGGATGAAATTGTATTCGAAATACATTTTGGTCCGAAATAATTATGAGTAATTGTAAAAACATTGCCTGATTAATATATATATATTTTATTTATTTATTGGTTGTTCCTCAAGTGCGCCAATCAGCTTTTACTCTCCCCTCCCTTTTATTCCCCATTTCATTCCTCGAGACATTGCCTGATTAATATATTTTTCTAAAATAACGACAAGTAAATTGGATTAATTAATAATTGAAAATCGTATTATTGGTCCTAGTTACGAATTATTGACGGTTATTCAAATTCAAAAGTATTCAGGATACATATTTATTTGATTATTGCCCATTCCTGGAATATCTTCACAAACAAATATTGTACCTTCTGCAATGTATGGATGATTGTAAAAATTACAATTAGGAAATCGTCTTCTGTGTTTCTTGACAGGATCATCCCCAGGATCCCATTTCATTATTATGCCATGGCAAAATGCACATTTTACCTAAAAATAAATGAAATCGTTTTGTTAATGCAGAGAGGTAGTTAAAGAAAGTTTCAAGGGACCTTAACATATTATTTGCAAAACATCAAGTCTTTATTTTAGTTCCTAATTGCTAGGTTTCTAATAAAGCAATACATTCTTTTAAATGGCTGTCTGTATATAACTCATGATAAATTTTAACATGTTAAGTCATATTGTCAAACTTTGTTATTTTAAACTAAATTTTTTAAAGGACTTGATCTCAAAAAAAATTCTTATACATATATAAAATAATATTGGATCAAATTATCTATGAAAACCGAATATTAAAAAAATACTAATCCTAAGAATTTTGGAAATAATTTAAAAAGTGACTTACAATTTTTAAATAATTTCCCTACACTGCCAAACATTGTTAAACTTTCTGTTAAAGCCCAGGATTTTTTGCAACAATAAATATCATTAGCAGTTGCAGTTTTTAGGAATTTTCAGCAGTTATTATTGTCCTTAAGATAATTAGACTTCATAATATATAAATTTATAGCTAAATATCCTAAATAAAAAATAATCTGTGTTGGGGAATCCCACCTCAATTTCAGAAACCCAACTCAAAATAATCACTTCTTATTATTGCAGATCTTACAAAGATAGTATAGCTTCAACTTAATATTAAAGATAGGCATGACAAAAGTACCAAGCTAAGATGTAAGTACATTCTAAGATATGTGAAAATGATTTGACTTCAATACAAAATTTGTTTAATGATTTTTTCAATCACATTATTACATTGCTGTATACAGTAACAAATTTAGAAAAAATAATTGGAATGAATACAGGGTTGTATACATTAGAAGAATGTTAATAAATCCGTGTAACTTTATAACATAAGTGCAACTAAAAGGACTGTTAACTCCACTTTATACAAATATTTAAGGACAGTTAAAATAGTAGTACAAATATTTAAGGATAGTTAAAATATGAATGTACATGCATAGAAACCAAAGAATGTAGATACAGTAGATAAGATATATAAGATAATAAAACATTTATGAAAACCACATTAAAATTCTGAAGCTTACAGGACAAAAAAGCCTAATAAATACAATGCAACAAGAACCTTTAAAATGATTGAACATTTATATAAACCCATCAATTGCATATGTAGTTAAAACATTTAGATGAAACAAAATATTATAATTCACTCTTATACATCACAATGAAGTAAATAAATACAAGTAACTCTATAATTTAAACAGAAAAACGAATCTTAAACTCTTCATACCCTGACATTGTCCTGAAGGTAGTAGAATCCCGCTTTAGCCAAGCTCGTAGGTGAGACGATAAAGGGAATTGGCCAGTTTTCAAAAGAACGTAACCTCTGTAATACATTGCTGTACTTAGCACAAGGATTTGAACTCTGGGAAACAGAGGCGCCATTCGACGACTCCGCAGTCTGCATCTCTCTTAGAGAACTGGTAGCTTCTGGGCTGTCCGCAGAAACCGGTATAATCGGAACATTGCAAGTACTCGAAGGATTCAACACAAAAGGGCAATTGTCATCGGCTTGACGATGACGAGCCATCACCTGGTCGCCATAGTTCCAATCTGTGATTTTTACACCACAGAGAAAGCATTGTACTTCTAATATACGACCCGTATAATAAAACCCAGCTTTCGCCAGACGCTCTGCGCTGACAGCTGCGTTTGTTGGCCAAGTATCGAATGTTCTTAACCTGTTTGCTTCGATATTCATTATCACAGATAATAAACCTTTAAATATTTGTTTGTTGTTTTTTTTTTTTCACTAATCCATTGATTACAATTTCAGATGAAGATGAAGAATTGTTCGAGTAATTTTCTTTTCTTCGATTTTTTGTTTTTAATATAATGCAGGAATGGCTTGGAATATAGTTATTTATTGATGACAGGTCTTGAGGAACAATTGTCAGCTTTCATTCTATCCGCACGTAAATGTCACGTTAAAGTAAACATTGACTACACAATGCGACGACGAAACAACGCAATGCTTAGCGTTAGAATTTTCAGAAACGCCAAAGAAATAGGGTAATCACGGATTGTTTACTTCCTGTATCACCGAACTGTCAACCACACCATACTCCAAGTTGCCTCGGAGTAAAGCAGAGAACCACTAAACGAAGACCCAAAAAAAAAACGTTGTTATGCGCATGCACGCGGTTATACGCTAACGGCGCAGCATGCAGAACGTTCGGTCAGGGACGACGGTCTTTTTATTGGGCCCTATCATTGTTTCGATCGAAACACTTGGCATTCCCTTTTGGGCGCGTTTAATTTTTCTGTATAAGCAAAAAATTAATTTTTTGTTGATGGAATATAAATCTGTTACTGTTGAGCCAGAAGTGGAATCCTCAACAGTTACGTGGTATCGTTCGAATATTTGCAAATGAAAATCAACGATATGATTTTCGTTATGTGCATTGTTTTTTAGTCAGATAACAGTAGCGTTATCGACCAGTTAAGTTTTCCATGACATTTATGTTACATATTCGGTGTTTAATTGTTGACGTTTCCTTTGGCGCACGCGGATATAAACGTAAAACGGCGCAGCGAGCAGAGCCTTCGATTAGGAACGAACGTCGTTTTTTGGGCTCGCTATCGTTGCATTCAAACAGTTAACATTGCCAAAAGTATCGTTTAGTAATTTCAGATGTGAGAAAACTAATTTTCGTTTATAACAATGTAAATCTGTATTGTTACATAGTTATTGTACAGGCATAAAAAAAAGTTTATACTTCTCAATAAATTTCAATAAGCTTATCATATATTCGTTGTTTTTGGATTAGATAATGGCGGCATTATCTATCATTCGTTGTCATCTTTGCGATATTTATGTTACGTATTCGGTGTTGAATTGTTGAATCTAATTATTTTTTTCCACGCACGCGGAAATACGTAAAACGGCGCAGCGCGCACTTTCGATCAGGGACGTACCGCATTTTTTCAGGCCCTCCTATTGTTGAGTCCAAAAGATTTGTCACTTATTTTGGACAAGTTTTTTTTCCGTCACGATATAGAACTAGTATTAATTGCAATGTGAATTAAGATTTATACGGAATCGTGCCTATGTTTTTAAGTCAACCTTTTTGTGGATCCACGAAGTGTGTGACTGCGAACAGCCAATCACAAGCCGTTCTGTCGATATTCATATATAATCATATGTTGTTTACCTCCTCGTAGCACTTGTGACCTTTTGATAAGCCGCCACTAAGATTTCGCACGTAGTGGGCCCGTCCTAACAGTCTCGATACGGCCACACATGTGATCGGAACCGGCTCGTAGGATTTTTTTTTTTTCATTCGATATTAGTAATTATCAGACGAATATTCCATTTTTTTTATTACCCGTCAAGAAGTACTCGTCGAATATGATGTTAGTAGCAAGATCTGTTAAGGTAATATTGATTATTACATACTACACTCGCTACATTATTCTTATTGACACTTATTCAATTGTGTAATCTAATTATACAAAAATTTCCATGAGATAGGAAAACATGTGGCAAGTCAATCTCAGAAATAGCTTGAAATTCAGACACGATATATTCAAAGATTATTTAGCTGTAATATCATTTGTAGAAAACCTGTTAGTTTAAACATAGATTTCAACAATTTTTCGTCCATTCTTGGTACAAAGAAGACCCTTTAATTGTCAATTAGTAAGTGGAAAATAAGTGCCAACTGAACATTGTTGCACATGGCTGAGCTTGGAGAATGCTCAGACATGGAGGATGTATGAAAGTATCAAAGTCCAATTTGTTATTTTCATTCGCTTGAATTGTAAGAACCACTTAGGTCAAAATCATTGATACTCATTGATGGGTTTCTCTATTGTTTGGCAGCTATTACATAAAAATCATCCCTTGTTAATCCATTGAAAGAATAACTTTTTGCAAGGATAAAAAAAGTATTTGGCTATTGTGGGTCATCTACAATAATTTGCGTTTTGTGTTATACTCTGTTATCTTGCATTAAAGAACATGTGGGTTAAATATTTTAACAGTATTATAAGCAGTAAAAAAAATATATTCTTCGGACATGAATATAGCTTTCCTTTACTTAGAAAAAAAAGTGAAGTTATATTTTATTTAAGACATTATTTGTTAATAGATTTATCAGATTGATTCATATAAAATACAATAACAAGACATTAATTATTGTAGATGATCTGCAATGATGATGTGGTTTTGCCACCTTGTGAATTTTTTTTGTATTTAGAGTCAAAAGTAATTATTTAAAAATATATCCATAGCCAAATAAGTAAAAATTTTGTTCGTGAGTATCTGTAATTTTTAGTTGATTTTCTGCCGTTAGTAGAATTACTTTAGTAGACTTTCGGCCGTTATTAGAATCACTTTAGTAGACTTGTTGCTGTTAGTAGAATTACTTTAGTAGACTTTCTGCTGTTAGTAGAATTACTTTAGTAGACTTTCTGCCGTTAGTAGAATTACTTTAGTAGACTTTCTGCCCTTAGTAGAATTACTTTAGTAGACTTTTCACCGTTAGTAGAATTACTTTAGTAGACTTTCTGCCCTTAGTAGAATTACTTTAGTAGACTTTTCACCGTTAGTAGACTTTTCACCGTTAGTAGAATTACTTTAGTAGACTTTCTATTGTTAGTAGAATTACTTTAGTAGACTTTCTGCCCTTAGTAGAATTACTTTAGTAGACTTTCTTGCTGTTAGTAGAATTACTTTAGTAGACTTTCTGCTGTTAGTAGAATTACTTTAGTAGACTTTCTGCCATTAGTAGAATTACTTTAGTAGACTTTCCGCCGTTATTAGAATTACTTTAGTAGACTTTCTGCCGTTCGTAGAATTACTTTAGTAGACTTTCTGCCGTTCGTAGAATTACTTTAGTAGACTTTCTGCCGTTAGTAGAATAACTTTAGTAGATTTTCTGTCAATTTCAATTCCTATGAATTATTTATAGGTAATGATTGTTTTCATGTGACAAAATATTTTCAGGGCTGTATTGGTGGTTGCCGCAGCTACAGTACAAAAATCAATCTTAATGATGTGGTTATTGTCAGTGCTGCGAGAACACCCATAGGATCATTCCTTGGGTCACTGTCTTCGATACCGGCTCCCAGACTTGGAGCTATAGCCATTCAGGTTTGCATTGAACTTTTAAATACCTTTTCATCTTTACAAACAAAATGTAATATATATTTGATCCGGTTATCATTATTTTCTAATCAAGGTTTCTTTTAGGCTGCAATTGAACGTGCTGCAATTCCTAAAGAACAAATCAAAGAAGTTTATATGGGAAATGTCTGTCAAGGATCCTTGGGTCAAGCACCTGCAAGACAAGCAACACTTTTTGCTGGTTTGTAATTCATTAGCATTGATTATTTGGCATGCAAGTTATTTACAAGTAAAATGTATGAAAAATGGACATAGAAGACTAAAGGGAATATTAATTCTTCATGTGATATTCATACAGCAGAAGGCAACACATTATTCCACAAAAGTATGCAACATATAGCTTAAAAATTATTAGTTGACTTCTTTTTTTAAGGTATTTGCAACATAAACAATAACGATAACAGCTTCAATTACAGCTACTCCTTGCAGATGATCTGATTGTGCGCCAGTTATTTAAATCGATTGCATGTTTGATACGGCTACATGTCTAAATATCACGACGTCATAATATCACGTCAAAATATTACACGCAAAAAAATCGCAAACCAGAATCTCACACAAAAAATACCACAAAACAAAATACTACAGCACACAACATCACATGCCAAAATATTACATTCTAAAATATCATACACGAAAATGTCACACGCAACTACATCGGACACGCATTAGAGACACAATGTTCGACGGGAAAATCCAATCAACAAACGACAAAAATATCGCGACTACGATAAACGATTGGGAAACTTAGTTCGTGACTTCGATCTAAACGGCGATTTCCTGGAGTACTTGCGCGGTATTGACCACAACATACGAATGTAAATAATTTACCGAACAGTGTGCGAAGTATTTTTTTTGTTATTTAACGACGGTTTCTTCGAGTACTTGCGCGGTACTCCCACAATATTAAAAATTCATAGAACGGTGCAAGGAATATACAAGAAAATAAATTTGTTATATTACCATGGCATATTTTTTCGTTGAAATGTTTGCTATGTAACAATTTGTTCCTGCGTTTGTGTGTGTATTTTGATCTATGGCATTTTTTCAATGTTTTGTTATTACATATGGTTAAATTTACTTGTCTTATTTTAGTGTGTGGGATTTCCTTCCAGTGTTGTTTTTTTCTGTGTTATTATGACGCATGATATTATCAACAGTAGCATTTTCATGAGATGTTATTGACTGTAATATTGGAGCTCAGTAATATTTAAACGTGTCACCGTTTGGATACATATTGACGAGTGAAATAAATATTAATGTTCATCAAATTTAAAGAAAAATGTATGAAAAATTGATATAGAAGATTGGAGCGAATATTTATTTTTCGTTTGATATTCATGCAGCACGTCTTTTCATAATTTGAAAAGAATTATGCAACATCTAATGCAACATCTAATGCATTTGCAATATAAACTACGATAATAGTTACACTTTGTAGCTGATCTAGTAGAACTATAATTGGCTAGTAGAATAATGATTGTGCCAGTTATTTACATCTGTACTGCAGGTTAGAAACATATCAAAAGTCGAACTGAATTCTAATAAGCATTTTATTTAATACGAAAAAACAAAAGCGAAAATCAATTGTTTATTTGAAAACTTCTTTTTTTTATTTTACATTAATTGATAAAAATATTTTTAGCTCCACACTTAATCATTAACTTTGATATTGTACAACACAAAGTCATTTTTATATGTATGTCGCCGTAGTAAAGTATATTTTTTACAAGTTGACGTGTTTTTTGAATACAAAATTAAGAATTCTTTTTCAGATCTTCCCAAGTCGACCATCTGCACGACAGTGAACAAAGTATGCGCCAGTGGCATGAAGAGTGTTATGCTAGCTTCCCAGGCGATTCAATGCGGTCACCAGGAGGTCGTATTAGCCGGTGGAATGGAATCGATGTCGAACGTTCCATTTTATATGAAACGAGGAGAGACAACGTACGGAGGTGTGAAATTGGAGGACGGTATTGTCTTCGATGGTCTAACGGATGTCTACAATAAGTGCCACATGGGAAATTGCGCGGAGAACACCGCGAAAAAATTAGGAATAACTCGTCAAGATCAAGACGATTTTGCGATTTCAAGTTACAAACGTAGCGCAGCCGCTTGGGAGAACAAAGTATTCAAAGACGAAATCGTGCCTGTTAATGTACCACAAAAAAGGGGAAAAGCAGACGTAGTCGTGTCCGAAGACGAGGAATATAAACGCGTGAACTTCGAAAAGTTCAATACTCTCAGAACTGTATTTCAGGTAAAAAATGCACACGCAAAATTGAGAATTCTTTTTTCTACGGGGATATCAGAGTTTTTTATACTAACGAGTTTTATCATTTGGATATCAGAAGGAAAATGGCACTGTAACGGCCGGTAATGCTTCGACATTAAACGACGGAGCCGCTGCTCTTATTCTCACCAACTCCGATGTCGCTCAAAAGCTTAATCTTAAGCCGCTCGCCAGAGTTGTTGGATTTTACGACGCAGCCACGGATCCGATAGACTTTCCGATCGCACCTGCACTTGCTATTCCAACCGTAAGGACTTTTATCTGTATTTTAGGATTCGGTGATACCGAGAAGTTTCCAATAAAAAAAGTTCTTATGAAAATCGATAAAAATAGATAAAGAAAGCTTTAATTCAATGGCATTTGCTCAATGACAATGTATTTCAAATACTGATCTCAAGCAATCACTACGATTAATTATTACTCAAGCTTTTTACATTTTTAGAATAATTATAATTAATTTAAACGAACTTGTTTCACGTGAATTGTACCGCGACCACCGAAAATCCGTCTGACAGTCTTTGAGATTCTGAGGATAAAGTTAATCTTTTTTCCTTATAGACGTAATTTTTTTATTGACGATGACGATTTTCATTAAGACGATGATCTTCAAAATTCTAAATTTCCTCTAAAAGGAAGAATTTTTTTTTTTCGCATAATATGTGATGAATTATTCGCAGTTATGCGAACCTCCAATGATTTGGACTATAGTTTTTGTAAAGTATTGTTCATTCCTCTTGGATTAAAACAGTGAGAATATGGGAAGATAATTGTGAGAGACATGAAAAAAATACACGCACTAAGAGTAAATTCTTCATTTCACAGGATCTTTTAGTCGATTACGTTTTATTCCGAAGTTATTGATACATTATTGTCTATTGCAGTTGTTGAAAAACGCAAATGTCCAGAAAGAAGACATCGCAATGTGGGAAATCAATGAAGCCTTTAGCGCAGTTGTCGTGGCGAATCAGAAGCTCCTCGACATCGATCCAACAAAGGTGAATGTGCACGGTGGAGCTGTTTCCTTAGGACATCCTATCGGGTAAGTCTTCCCCTTCTCTCATCTTATCTCCACGCTTTTATTACAAGATTACCGTAATCTTGGCTCATTCTATTTTTTTAGCATGTCTGGAGCTCGACTGATAGTTCATCTCGTTCACTCGTTGAAATCCGGTCAAAAAGGAGTTGCATCTATCTGCAACGGCGGTGGCGGTGCTTCTTCCATACTTATCGAAAAATTGTAAGTGTCGAAGATATCGTCTACTGCGTCGAATGCATTTTTCTGAACCACCAAGAGATCGACCATCGATAATTCAATAATTGTTAAATATATGTATATTTTTTTAATAATCTTTGTACGTTGAATACATGTATACAATAATTTGCAATGCAATTGCAAACCTGCCGTTATTATGACTTATATAACTCACTCAGTGACAATAAATTTTTATATCTTTAACGCGAAAAAGTGAATAAACTTTAATATCCCAAATTAGAATAATAATTTGGTGAAAATAACTGCCCATATGTCGACAGTTTCATAAGCTTTATTCGAGTCATTTCATTGAAATTTTGTTAGCGTGTGTTCGCACTTATAGGCAAAATTGTGATAACAGAGTAGATCGTAATGGCGAGAAAAAGTTATCACAGAATTTGAATCGTTGGCATCTTGCTATGAAAATTGTAACGAATTTAGTGATTTCATGATTGGTTATCGTTAAATGATTAAAGACTTGTTTTACAGCTCATGAGGATTTTTGATGAGTCAGGTCAACATTAGTTATGTCTTCTAGACGTCGCATTATTTTTCCGAATTTTACGTTTTGATTGAATCGCTAGCCTAACATTAGTGCGACATAGATAAATCGTTGTCCGTCCGAACATCTTCTGGAATTCTATTTGACTATTCTACAATAATTAATTAGTGGAGTTTTATGAGAAATGCATTTTTCATATTCTTATGAAATCAAATGTATTTGCACGTAAAAATAGAGAACTTGGATTCGTCTCTTTGATATTTCCACTGTCTTAAGGATGTATGATACGGACAGTCCCGCCAAAAGTAAGTTTCAGAGACAATTTCGATCACTTCCTGATGGGATAAAAATCCGAAAAAAATAATGCATAGAAAACGTGCTGAAAAGATTGATTTCGCATAATAATAATTCCAAAATCTTATTTACAAATTGGTGAAAAAGACAATTGTTCAACAAACAATCAGTCAACCTAACTTTGTTTCTAATGAAAATGATAAGTTAATTTATTTGAATGCATACGAATTTTTCAGATTTTTTTATTTATTTTGATTTTGATTTTTTTTTTTTTTTTTTAAATGCGCAGAATATAACAACTTTTGGATATGCGATTTGCAAGAAAATCTTGAGTGTAGTAGATGGTTTTATGCCGAACACATATTCAAAATTCGTTATTGCGTGCACATTTTTGAAAATAAAAAAAATAAAAATCAAAATAAAGAAAATAATCTGAAAAAATTCATATGCATTCAAATAAATCAATATATCATTTTCATTAGAAAAAAAATTAGGTTGACTGATTGTTTGTGGAACAATTGGTTTTTTCACCAATTTGTTAATACCATTTTGGGATTATTATTATGCGAAATCAATTTTTTCAGCACGTTTTATATGTATTATTTTTTTCCGATTTCTATCCCATCGGGAAGTGGTCGAAATTGTCTCTGAAACTCACTTTTGGCGGGACTGTACGTATCATACATCTTCAATTCAGAAGTGTCCCACATTGTGAAATAACATTCTCTTCGAACGTCGAAAGCATATGGTCGTTGAGGGTTTAATGAATTGATAAGGAAAATTGTCGCAGGTGGCCTGAAATATTTGTTTTCGAAAATCTACAATATATGTTAGGTTGCGGTTAACCAGTCATTCACTGGTTACTTTATCACATATTATAGGTCACATCCAGTGTCATCACCACCGAGACTCACGCTCTTCACCAAGAACCCTTGTCCGTTGTGTGACATTTTGAAAGACGAGTTGAGGACGCAATTCGCTGGTCGCTATAGCCTCGATCATGTAGACATCGAAGCTCCGGGCAATGAAGCTTTTCGACAATTATACAAGTATAATATTCCAGTTCTGTTCCTCGAGGGACAATATCTTTGCAAACATCGACTCGATGCTGATCTTTTGGACAGAAGACTGAGAAAAATAGAAAAGATCTCGTCGTAGGCTCATTGAATTTAACTATTTATCATAAAATATCATTTATCAAAATCAATATCTCATTACGTCATCATTTCGTTGAAACCTTCTGTAATCCTTACGTTTACTGATCTGTTATGCATATTGTTATCAATCTACATCGATTTTGATAGCGGTTTATTTTTGAAATATATATATGTATAGTTAAATTATAATATTATTGAGATTTTATAATACCCTGCAATACTTGTAGAAGTATATTCAAACTTTTAGACAACCGAAGTGAAGCGATGAATTTCCAATTGAATGTCTGAAAAATTATAAAGAAAAGTCGAAGGATGCGCTTCTACATTATTTTTCGATGCATTATGTGAAGTAACTATACGCGATTTTCAAGAAAATTTCCGAGGAGTGGCATTTTTACATTTCTTGCGAAGCAATAATTAAAAAGAATTTAAAACATTTTCTGTAAGAATTGAAGATTATTCTTGAAATATTTTGACAGTTTTTGCTTCCTCATAGAGGAAGCGTTGTTTTCGTGAAATTTTTTTTTTTTTTGAGATTTCCATTTTAACATACTGAGAATCACCTAAAACGTCGAGAAGAGTAGTCTAGAAAATATGTCTGTATTTGTATTGTGTATTTCAGCGAAATCGGCAGAGCGGTCCCGATTTTATAGAATTTTGGATTTTGCGAAAAAAATATTTTTTTCTCTAAATCACTAAATCTTAAAACCGAAGTGAATGTCGTTGCCAATCATATTTATACATATTTACATTATTCAGTTCGGATTCCTATTGCTCAATCCCCGTTCTATTTGTATTTGAAAAAAATTCTTTCTCGAGTGTTGAGCGAAAGTTTTCAGTGCGACATCGGGAAACTACATTTTTTGCAAGCGATAGCTGGTTTATCAGCGACACAATTTTTCTAATAATAGTTCTGCGCTTCATTATCATCTGAAACAAATAGAATTCTGCTGCATTGAAGTTCATTGATCTCTATATCCTTATCCATTTAGATCTATATTCAAGTGTGCCTACTATTGCCTACATTTTCTAATCATTCAGGAGATAGGAGAATATGTTTAGTCTGATAAAAGGATAATTGTGATTTTTTATGCATTGTTAACAATTACGATTAAGCCATTGTACATAATCATTTTTTAACGTGATTTATTTCCACAGGAATCGATTTTATATTAATAAGGTCCGCATGAAAAAAACTAGCAACAAAAAATAGAAGACCGTAAAGAGTTAAGTAACAAAAACATTGATTGCTATCCAATTATAAGTCCATAAATTCATAACTGTGTTGATTTTATGATTCGACGTTACCTGTTGAGTAACTTTCGCAATGTTTTACGTATAAATCTGTAAATAATTTAGTGCCATTTAAGCTACTTCCACATTCTTCAATCGGTAAATATTAAGATCCCCGAGGCCAAGATCGTTAGTTAAAATTTAAGAATATTTGATTGATTTCCACTACATTAAGCCTTTAATTGCTCCCTACCGGACTATACAAGCGCCCGAGTGACCGTGACGAGACGCACCTGCCAGAACAGGTACAGCGTTCTTCACCCTACGGTTCGTCGATCCGACTTCTCCGTAGAGGTATACAATGCGTAACAATTTAATTGACCGGTAACTCTCTAGCAACAGAATATGGAAAAGCTTTTACTTCGAACTATCGTCGAGAATCACAGCTCCTGGCAATATCCTCCTTCGCATTATTTTTTTCAGCCATCAAACCGCCTTTAATTACTCTTTGCAAATACTGCTATTGTTCACTAAACTGTTGATAAAAATAATATAAATAACTTTTATATTCCGGAAGCTAAAAGTATTATACATTGTTTATTTACAACCCCATTTCATTTTTGTTCTCGTTGATGATTACTTGCGGAACTCTACTATAATACTCTAAAATAATACGCTAGGAAACTTTTTTTCAATATGTGATAATTAATGAAGTATTTATGACGAATTATTTAATTTCTTTAAAATTATCAACGGATTTTTCCTTTTATTTTACAAATATTTGGCCGTGGAGCCACAGCGTAAAAATTCCAGGCTTTACAAACAATAACGGTAAATGAACTATCTTAACTATCAACTATTACAAAATCAATGTAATTAAAAAACTTGTTGAATTATGAAACACATTGTTTTTTACGAAGGGAAATGTTAGCCTCAAAACGCCATTTTATTTTTTATTGTTAGACATTACATTACATCATTGATAAAAAAATACTGACCAAGCGATGGGCAATAATTCGTAACATTTTTAAAATCTGTCTAATATCATTTCATTAGTCTTCGAAAAAACTGTTGTTATGAATACAACAAGGTATTTACAAAAACGAATAAACAACTTTTCCTTTTCGTAAATCATCAAAATACTATTATTTATTATTTATCTATTTAAGAGCTCTATTTTTTGTGTCCTCCGTGATAATTAATTACGTACATATAATAGCGCACAAATAATAATTCTCAGAGTATCTTCACAGATAGATGTATGAAACTAAAAAGAAATGCTTCGCTTGTTTAAATGACTTTTTTATGGGAAAAGTCATTTCGAAGATTTTTTACCAAAAACTAACTTTTAAACTAATTTTTATCAAGAACGGCTATCTTTTTCCGGAACCCCGGAAAATTTCCCATGAGAATACTGCAAGAACATTTTTTATTTGAATTTCCACATCTTCCCACTGTGAACATAATCGAGACTTCAAAATTGGAAACACTTTATTTCTGTGTTACTTACTGGAAAAAGTAGTGACAGATCTGCAAATTTGTGTATAGCGTTCTGTGAGGTCATGGTGAAAGCTAGTCAAGTTTCAGGAAATTGAAACATTATCAGCCAGAAAGTAGGTTCGGTTCGTATGGAATACCTCTTCTATAATAACTATAAATTACAGTTGATAAATAATTCAAGCTAAGTAATTACCAAAAATAATTTTATTCAAAGTACAGACTTTTTGAGGATTATTTCTCTAAATTTAATGCTGAGACTCAATTTTTACTGCAAATAACGGTGAATTTATTTCTTACCCCAACTTCTAAAATATCATGCAAAAAAAAAAATGAATTATAAGTTAAGCATTTTGATAAATGTCTTCGTATCGCCCAAAGTTTATGAAAAGTACTTGTGAATGTATCCCTGAGATGCGACGCCAATGGGACTCGAGTGGCCACTGTAATGTGCGCACGGGTCTGCGACCGGTATATCGGTATTGTGGTGCGGCTCTTGGGACCGTAAGGCCCAAGCTAGTCGCGCAGGCCCACAGCTCGGTGCACGCGAACCCGACGACGAGCTGCCGGCTCGTCCCCGCGCCAATCTCAGTCTCGCCAGCGTTCGTGCAACTTCTTCGACGTCTCTGGCGTAGCCCTGCCCCAGCCAGAACCACCTACTCGTTGCTCTGCCTCCTCCATCTCCCTCTTTCTCTCCATACCTCGAGTGCATCCCTTTACAATCCTCGTCTGTCTTTCTTGCCTCGTTTATCGCCTATCCCTTTCTTCTCTCGCTCTCACTCATTTCTTCTTGTCTCCCTTACCCGTACTCGAGCCTTAAGGAGGTTCGTCAGTAACATTGAAAATGCACAGAAAAATCTAAACAATTACCGCGTCTTTAATAATTCATAACAAACTCACATGAATTTTTTTGAATTTTTGTCTACATCGTCTACGCAAAATTAATTTTTTTAGGTATGCATTTTAACATGGGCTTTTATGGCATATTTACAAACTTAAAAATATATATATATAATTGAAATTTTTTTTACATTGTTGAATTTGTGAATATTTGGTGGAATTAATTCTTTTTTTCGATGTAAAATTTTTTGAAATATTTTCAATTTTTTTAAAATTCGTAAACATGCTATAAGAGCCCATGTTAAAATGTATGCATAAAAAAGTTAATTTTGTGTCAACGATGTAGACGAAAATTCCCGAAAAATTCATGTGAGTTTGTTATGTATTATTAAAAACGCGGAAATTATTTTAGATTTTTCTGTGCATTTTTTATTTTACTGACGAACCTTCTTAAGGAGGTTCGGTGACGACTATCGAAGTCAAATCAGTGCTAAATTTTCGAAATTGATTCTTTTAAGTTTAATACACTAAAAAACAATAGTAAAGGGTGATTTGTGTTGAAGCATGTATATTTAATCCAGTGAAATATCAATAGTGACGAATTCGCATTAAGATTAACCGATTAACTTTTTTTTTCAATGGGATACATTTTTGTTTAGTTTTTTCCAAATATCATCTGTAATTCTGCACCGATTACACTGAGTGATAGCTTATTTTGTTTCTTAGAAGATACTTCACGATCGTCTGGATATTTCGTAATATTGATCGTTAATTTATTATAACCTGTTGTTTAACAGAAACAAACATACTTTGATAAACAACAGGCTATAATTATTAAAAGATCAATACTATGAAATATCGTGGCGGTCAATTCATAGAGCATCTTTCGAGAAAGGGAATAAGTCGTCACTCATTTAAATCGATAAAGAATTACTGATTGTACTTGGAAACAACGGACCGAAAATGTATCCCATTACAAATAAATGTTAATCAGTTAACCTTAATGCAAATTTGTCACTATTGATCTTTCACTGGATTCAGTATACATGCTTCAATACAAATCACCCTTCGCTATTGTTTTTTAATGCATTAAACTTTAAAGAATCAATTACGAAAATTTAGCACTAATTTGACTTCGATAGTCGTCACTGAACCTCCTTAAGGAGGCTCGTTTAAGAGAGTATATACAGTTTTGCACGTAAACATAAGTGAGAGAGACGAACAGCTCCGAGTAGAAAGAGATCAACTCCGATTTTTGTTCTTCCCTGAAAAGTTGAAATGTAAATCGATATGTAAAATAAATCAATTTTTTTCAAAGACAAAATATATGAAAATGAATGCATGTCTTAAAAACTTACGGGTGTAAGTGTAAAAACTTACGTAAAACTTAAAAACTTATGGATAATTATTATGTGTATATAAAATATATATTTAAGTCTGTAAGAAATACAAATGGAAAATTAAAATCAAATGCCAAATGCAATTACCAGTAAATTTTGTATTTTGAGTACTGATAATAAAATACATATTTGTAAATAAGTAAAATATCCCAAATACGTTTTACTGGTAATTAAATATGGGATCAATAAGTTCTGAAGTATTGATGTATCAGTAATAATGAAATCGAAATTTATTGGATATTTTTACAGCAAATTCTTATAGCAAATGTGTAAGGGCTTAGTTTGGACAGGATTCTTTTAAGAAGGGATGGACATCCCACCTAAATATCGATATTGATTTACGGATTATTTTTAGAAGAAACCCAGCGAAAATGCACCTTCTCTGAAACTGACGTCTATTGGTAATGACTTATGCAAATCCGTAACCATTAATGTTGTCCTGGGTTAAGGGCATTTACCATATCACTAATTGCCCTGAAATACTATTATCCAATGCATAAAGCTTCAGTAATGGCAGTAAACATTAAGCCTGATTTCACCAATGTGAAACATTTCAACACCCTCAAAAATAATTTAACATAACATATTTAATCATAACATTAATATAATATCTTTTTATTGAAAAAAAATGGTCATAACCCACTTAAAAAAACATAGTTTCTCAGAAATAAATGTTTGTTCGTTAACACTTTAGCAAGTGCAGCGCAATTAAAGTTTGCCTGGGTTAAGGCTACATATTATATCACAAATTGGCTCCCATTACTGTAATTTAATAAACATTGCTACAGAAACCCCCAAAAAACTTAAACTCAGATTTCCCTAAAGCTACACACTCCAACCCCCTTAAAAAAACGACCTAAATATCCTCTTAAAAAATACTTTCATTATCAAAACAAACGATGAATAATTAATCTCTTTGACTTTCCGCGTACAAAAAATTTCAACAATTCTCTTTAAAATCTCAACCTTGTTGGGAGTCACGTCGCCTGCATCCTTTCTATTCTGCAGTGTCTAAGTACCCACAACTCGTTCGGCCGTTCACTTGTGGTTCTCTTTGCCCTCCCGAGGCTCTTGCTGTCTTTCTCGATCGTCATAAAACTCGCTGCTCGAGCTCCCTCATCTTATTTATCTCCTTCTATCTCGGCAGACTCATAAGGCAGAACTGCCACAACATATTAGTGGGGATAGGTCCGGCGGTGCGCGGATCGCAAGGAGCTTAAGAGTAGTAGATACTTGCGGCATTCGCGCTCCACTTAATTCCGCTTCAACTCCCAATATCTCAAAACCTAGACGGTAAAAAATTGTCAAATTTTTTCCAGTATATTCGTATAATCCTCCTATAAAACATACTCATTTTTTTCGTTCCTCCGACATGTCGCGTTGTCTCAGAACCAAAAAAAGGTGTCGTTTTTATGTGTTTGCAATAGGAGATACGTGCAAATAATTACAATTTCAAGTGTAAATATCTCAACTTACGGTTAGTAAACCTCATTTCTAATTTCGTAGATGTTCAGATAATATGTTCAGTAATGTGTAGGCCAAGTTTCGACAGATTCTCTTAAAATTTCATCGGCGGTACTACCTTAAGGATGTATGATAGGTACAGTCCCATCATAAGTGAGTTTCAGAGACAATTTTGATCACTTCCCGATGGGATAAAAATCGGAAAAAAATAATTTATATAAAGCGTGCTGAAAAAATTGATTCCGCATAATATAATCTCAAAATGTTATTAACAAATTGGTGCAAAAAACAATTTGTTCAACAAACAATCAGTCAACATAACTTTTTTTCTAATGAAAATGATATGTTAACTATTTTGAATGCATATGAATTTTTTCAGATTTTTCTCTTTATTATAATTCAGATTTTTTGTATTAAAAAAAATGCGCAGGATATAAAAAATTTTGGATATGCGTTTTGCAAAAAAAAACCTTGAATGTAATAGATGGTTTTATCCCGAACACGTATCCAAAATTCATTATTTCGCGCACATTTTTGAAAAAAAAAAAAAATAAAAATCAAAATAAAGAAAAAAATCTGCAAAAATCCATACGCATTAAAAATAATTAACATATCATTTTCAGTCGAAAAAAAAAAGTTAGGTTGACTGATTGTTTGTTGAACAATTGTTTTTTTTTCAGAAATTAGTTAATAACATTTTGGAATTATCACTATGCAAAATTCCTCTTTTCAGCACGTTTAATATCGATCATTTTTTTGTTCAGATTTTTATCCTATCGGGAATTAATCGAAATTTTCTCTGAAACTCACGATTGGCGGGACTGTACCTATCATACATCCTTAATCTTTCGCGCTTTCTCGCACGTCGCGCGGCGTATATACGTGAATCGGTGAATGCACGGAGCCGCAAAGCTGCTGCTGTTGCTGCTAGCTCTGCGAGGAGAGCCTTGGCGAGCGCACCAACGCCGGGCAGCCCCGCTACTACCGTACTCGCCGACGTTTCTTCTTCAGTTCCACGGCGACGGCGTGCCATACGCGGATACCGTGAAGAGCACATTTCACCCGCTTCGCGGGAGCACTTCGCACGCGACTACGTTCCCGGTGTCGCGAGTGTTGCGATACCAGCAACGCCAGCTATAAAAAAATAAACAATAAACAATAACAACAAATGAAACGAAAAAAAGGACAAATCTTTCACTTAAACCCTTCAAGTGTTGACATTGATAATTACGAAATCCTAGAAAATGCACTTTTAACCGACGATTTAATGCAAAACAATCAAACCGTGCGCTATATCATTAATTCACATTAAATAATCCAAACAATCGCGGTTTGAATATATCAAAGCTACTAAACTCAAATTTCGTGAGCTGCGATTCGCCTTGCCGAAGAACCAGACACAGGAAACAGAAGATAACGTATTCTTCACTCGCCGCACGCCAGGAAGAAGTCGATTTTGTGTTGCTTCGTGACAATATCGTTAATCAATCGCGTGCGGAAAGCTTGTGGGTGTGTGATAAGAAAAAAAAAACGAGATCGTGCTCTACAGGCATTGAAACCCAGGGTAAATGCGAAGGGAACTGTGCTACGTGCTGAGAGCCGAGGGTACGATGAAGCTCGAAGAGTCTCTGCGTAGCAACTTCGAAGCCTGCTTTACAGCTCTATAGGCGGTAGGTGCGTTTGTATTATACGGGGCTAGTATTTAAATACCTGGCTGGCCTTCTCACGGATACGCAGACATCGAAGATTCTCCGGACAAGGGATATAATGGTCACGAGGTCTTCCCCCGAAAGAAAGTTTCGTTTTGTCTGTGTATACTATACATACATACATATATATATATATACGAATAGTCGATTTTTCGACGTCGCACTTACTTACGAGTTAGTCTGGCACTTGAAACTCACCAACGAGACGTCGAGGAGCGCACAGAGCGCGCGTTACGCTTGATCGCGTCTTGCAGAGCTTCATACAGTAAACAGAAAGTAGCAGCATAGAAATTGAGAATACAAGCAGTGTACGAAGCACTGGTATATTCATATATATACATGCATATGCATATATATGTGTATCAATAGTCGATTCTTCGACGTCGTACTTACTTACGAGGCAGTCGCGTCGAGAAGCGTACAGAGCGCGCGTAACGCTCGATCGCGCTCTGCAAAGGCTCACGCGTAAACAGAAAGCAGCAGAGGAAGGTGGACGTGCGTCCAGACGAGATTACGTGTCCGAGAGCTGGCACGAAGCGCTGATCAGCTCTGCTATCCCTGAAAAGTGGGCGCATTATTTTTAGACGACTTACTATTGGACGACCACGCGAGCCGAGCTTACGAGCGGACTTGACGGGTTCTTTAAACTCGTATTTTCGGTTCACTCGACCTGCGAAACCACGCGTTGTGCCACTTCCACAGGTTTCGAAGGGGCACGAATGCAACACGTTTTCTTGCGAATGCAAGTGAGTCAGTGGGAATGTCGACCTTTCGGGTGATCAGTGATTAGCAGGACACTCGACGGTATTTTATGGATATTTCGCTCAGTGGGTCTTGTAAAGTGGTTCAAGTGAACAGTGGTGGTTTTTTTGTGCGCGTTTATGGTTTTACTTTGAGTTGAGAAGTGGTTGTGTCGATTTATGGGAGATTGGAATACGGGAAACTGGATTTTTTATGAAGGACGATAAGGAGCAGATAAGTGCTGGGATTTGAGTTATCGTAAAGGTAATTGTTTTTGTGTTTATGGTTGCTATGTACCTATGTAGCCTAATCTGTAATTTTTTGCATTATTTTAATGCAATAGTAAATTTAGTAGGCAAATGTCCTTAAGTCAGCGTATTTATATATGTAAGTTTTTATAACGAGATTTTTAATGATTTAAAACAGTTTAAAACCAAAGGACAATAATATTGTCTACGCTTAATAGTCACAAACGTTTCTTGATCTAAAACTCGTTTCTTTATTCATTATCTCAGATTTTTCAATTGCGGCATGAATTTTTTTTTTCGCGAAATAATAGTTTTGTGGAAACATAAAATAAAAATGTAAAACCGGGCTGTGGAAAATTCCTAAAAAATTAGAACTTTCGTCAGCAGTTACAATATTCCACAAAATCAAGGAAGAGATGAAAAGAGGTCAGGGTAAAAAAAGGACGGTGTTGGTCAGGAATGTCACTTTTATTTAGTATCAAGGATTGGCTTTCATTGAATGAAAATGTATTGGAAATACGTTTCACAACATATAACTATAGTTAGTTATGCAAATTTTGCATGTTTCCGCAGTCATTATGTATAATTTGAATAAAATATTCTTTTACTTTGAACGGAGATATTTAATAGGCGTAAAAATGTATAATTATCCCGATATGAAAGTATTTGAAATGCATTTTGATTCAATTAACGCCCATCCTTCATAATTGTAATATGCAGATCGATGCCTGAATATTCTGAAAATATTCAGGATAGAATCTACTTTTAGTCACAACCAAGACAGACACATTTTTTCGGGTCCACGAGAGCGATATTGATAGCGCGGTGACTTGATAACTACATTCTCTTTTCGGGTGAAGAAAATATTCCGTATTTTATTTTTATTAAGCTACTTAAGTATGCATTAAGGGGCCTTTACCTTCATACGTACAATTTTATGGTCTAGTTGGATCCAAATTGTTGATATTCATTGATCGATATCTCACTTGATCATCGGCTGATGCCATTATAATATGTATATTCATTCGAACCGCGAAACGAAGGTTTTTTTTCTCTATGGCAAAAGTATCTATCGATTGCAAATAAGCTATAGGAAAGGTATGGGTTTTCAACTTTTCCACATTTTCCCGACATAAGCGCCAAACCAAAAATTTCTAAAAATAGGTCAATTGTACAAAAGAAGAATTATGTCAAAATAAATATAGATTTTTTTTTCTTTGAAATATTGAATCTTTTTTATTAATTCAAAATAAAACAAACATCGCGTATATCGGAAAGTGTCTACCACTATTTAAAATCGCTACATTTAAGCCGGAAGAATTCTCTTTATTCATTTAGACTTTTTGATTTACCGATTATCACAGGAAACAAAGTTTAAGAAATTTCAAAAACTTATAAATCTACCTTACCTGATTTAATTGAATGATTTTGCTATAAGGAAAAAAACTGTGTTTTAGAGTTCAAAACAATATACTTTATCCAATGACATCAGTAGATAAACAAGTGCGATAGCTGTCAATGAATTTATTTCTGACTTCCTCCCCTTTAAGAAGAGTTTTATCTGGTGTATGTTGATATAGGTTGCTCTTTATTTAATCCTTAAGATTATTGATAACACGACTAAATCCATAGTAAACAAATAAATACACAAAAGTTTTCGGAAACTCGAAAAGTGGTCGTTAATCTGTTAACATTGAATTCGCGATAGAAATAGAATGGAAAAACATCGGGTTTGCATCCATAATTTAGTACACAATCGATATATTGGTTACATCTGTTGTTTCGTTCCCTGCTCAAGGCTGGCAATAAAACATTATTTGCAGCATAAGCATAACGAATAAGATTGCTTTTTTGGTTAACGAGGTGAGCTAACCCACATTAAAATGAATAAAGGCGATATTAACCCGTCAATTTTTTTTTACGTATCGTAACTTATCGTTGAAAAACCTTCCATGGTTTCACATAAGTAAGAACAAAATGCCACTCATGGCACAGACACATTGAGAAGGAGGTTTCACTTCAATTTGAAGGTTTGAGATATATTGAAGTAATCTCGGCGCCCCAAAGATCTTTGTCGAGGATTATCTCTCGGAGGGAAGACGACAACACTGTTCTGCAGTATTTTCATAAGAAGGGCACGGCTCTCAGCGTTTATCTGGCAAATAAACCGCAGCAAAGAACCTTCCGATAGAATTTCGGTTACCGACCGAGTAGAATCACTTAATCCTAAGATATTTCCACGAAAATGGTCATTAAAAAAATTTGTTGAAAATTGCAGTACTTGTTACTTAGCGTCGATGAATAATTATTTAAATAATGTTAACTCCTTCGTTAAAATATTAACACTCCAAATTTTCATCACTTTCATTATCTCGAATTTCGAGTTGTTACAATTCAGCCAAATAAATTTAGAAAAATTGGAATAATTCTAAATGATTATAAAAAGTATAGGTAGGAATTTTAACGATTGCGACAGACTTAGTTGGGTTAAGAGGTTTGAATTTTGTTTATATCGTTTGTTCAATTATTAACGCATAAAAATTAGCTGAGTCTCCAGTGTCGAATCGTGGTTCAAGTTTGGCAACATCTTGAGACGGGCCTGCCTCGAGGGGCTCGCAAGAACCCCCTCGAGGTGCGCCCCTCTTCTTCTCGCTTGACCACGAGGCGACTCTGGAAGATCTCTCGGACCACCAGTTGCCCATTGGACATTACTCATGGTAGATCACCAAGTGTAACTCATTACAATTCGGCCTATCTCGACAACTCAACTCGGTTATTACTCATGTTCCTCACACCAACTCATTACAACTAGTTCTATCTCATCCGGTGAAGAACAAAAAGTGCATCAATGCAAAACTTTTAGTGACAATTCAATTAAACCAAACTCAACGAATATTCAGTGCACTCAGTCGATTGCTCTCACTCACACATTCAAGATATTCACTCTGTCGCACTCACTCATTCACACAAAGGATTTATTCTCATTCAAAAACGTGTCATCTCTCTTTCACTTCGCGACACCCTCATATTACGCGAACAATATCCGATCTCTTAACATCGTGAGATATTTATAATTAAAATTAAGAATAAAACCTACCACCAAAGTATTTCCACTAATCCGAGTGAAATTTATTTTCCTTCAAAACGATTATTCAACATTTTATGGTCCTTCGAGCCGGATTAGTTCGCGTGTATAGCAAAGTGAAGTGAAAAACAAGCAAGTATTTCAAGGATTGTTCATCGCAGTGCTCTAGAAAGTTATTCAGCGTTCGTTCGGTAGTTCAAAAAAAATTTCAAAACAAACTTTATATCGTTAGCCTTCTCTCGGACAGTCCAGTCGAAACAAAACAAACAATGGAAGAAAAGAAACAACAAGGTCGAGTCACACGCGCCAAATCGCGACCGAATACCCCCACCGAGACAGAGACAGAGGTAGTCTCTCGCTCAGAGTCACCCGATATCGAAGCGACGATAAGACCACGATCAACAGAACCTGTCCTTGACTGGGCTGAGGACGTCGAATCAACCGAAGAGAAGGAAGAATCACAACAAATCGCGGGCAATTCTGGGAAATCAATTCAAATTCAATCTGGACTTGCTCCTCGAGTACAATTCGACATTATTTCACAATACTCAAGACTCACGTTAATGAAACAACTCCGCTCGCGTGCTCATACATTCACTGCCGATTCAACGTCACTCATTGTACTCGATTCCGAGGCAGCTCAACTTGAGCATCTTTGGGGATTATTCAATACTCAACACGAGGCATTTGCGAATGTCTGCTCAACGGAATTCTTTTCAAATTCATACATGACTGAAGGTGTTTATCATCAAGCATTATCAATTCACGACGAAGCTCACCAAATTTATGCAAGAATTCGCGAACGGCTCACTCCGGTTGAGAGAACCGCGAGCATTCAGGATAATTCAAACGTCGTCAGTAAGCAAACCAAAAATCTGCCGGAAATTCAATTGCCATCATTTAGCGGAGATTACTTATCTTGGCCGTCATTCAAGGATTTATTCACCTCACTCATAATTGACAACTCCTCGCTTCAAAAGGTCGAGAAAATGCATTATTTGAAGACGAGCGTAACGGATTCAGCGGCCTCAATCATTTCAACAATGAATGTTTCTGGTGACGCATTCGATCAAGCCTGGGCAGCACTCACTACCAGGTATGAGAACAAACGGTTGCACATTTCAACTCATTTGGACAAATTGTTGCAGTTAAAAAAGCTACCCGCTCGCTCAGGAAAAGCCCTCCAAGATTTACTTGGAAACATCTGTGGGGCACTCAACGCGCTACAAGCTCTCGGCTCTCCCGTAGATCAATGGGATCAGCTGTTGGTATATTTAATCACTCAAAAATTGGATGACTCTACCAGAGAAGCATGGGAAAACAAGGTCGGACCATCGACAGAATTTCCGACCTTCGCACAACTCAAAATGTTTCTAGACGGCCGAGCTCGAGCTCTGGAGAGGCTCGAAGCCTCAGCAGAAGATAAATCAACAACTCAACAGCGTGGTTCAAAACCACCCGCCAGAAATACTCACCATGCATTCAACGCGCAGCGGAAGGACAATTATTCTCATTCAAACGCAGCTTATCCATGCGATTGCTGCCAAGAAAATCATTACATTGCAATGTGCAGCAAATTCAGAGATCTCACACCAGCAACTCGCAAGAAACTCGTTGAAGAACATCGATTGTGCTTCAATTGTTTGGGACATCACTCGGTTCGTTCTTGCAGCAGTTCCAAGAGTTGCCGAACATGCGGAGAAAAACATCATACGATGATTCACGTCAGCTCAACATCTCAACCAACGACCACATCGAAAGCCAATTCTCCGCCAGCCTGACTGAATACGCCAACTCACCAAAACGAATTCACGACTTATTCACAGTCACATTCAGTTCTACTCGCCACAAGCCAAGCTCTACTCATCACTCCACTCAACACACATTCAGTACGTCTGCTCATAGATCCAGGATCTGAATTATCATTCATTACGGACCAGCAAGTGAGGCTTATGAAATTACACAGATATCATTCAAAAATTCCAATCAGCGGAATTGGTGGAGTCAAATCAGCGTCTACTCGAGGGGTTACACGCATCACGCTTCAATCTCTCCATTCAAACGAACTTGTTACATTCAACGCACACATCCTCGTGACACTCACAACGACTTTACCATCATTCACAACGACTCAAGAGAATTGGACTCATCTTCACGGACTTCAACTTGCTGATCCAGAGTTCCTCACGCCTCAACCGATAGACATCATCATCGGAGCCGACTCATACGGGCAAATTATCAAGCCTGGATTACGAAAACTCAACGACGATTCACCAATTGCTCAACTCACACTCTTCGGATGGATAGTACTTGGAAGGGTTTCGTCAGCAACTAGCCACAACTCAGGTGGAATTTATCACACCACAATTGATCATTCAACTCAACAATTACACGACTTGTTGACGAAATTCTGGACCCAACAGGAATTAATCATAGACAAATCCGAATCATTCACTCCTGAGGAAGAAGAGTGTGAAAATCATTTCGTGTTGACTCATCAACGAGACAGTTCGGGACGATACATCGTAAGATTGCCATTCAAAGCTTCAACAAGGAAGCTAGGCGACTCACGAGAAATTGCTCAACGGTGTCTATACCGGCTGCTGAAGCGATTAGCGAAAGATTCAACGTACAATCAACTTTATTCAACATTCATGGAAGAATACGAGCAACTCGACCACATGCAGCCCACAAATCAGTCAGCATCGAATTCACCATCGTACTATCTGCCTCATCACGGGGTCTTAAGACCAACGAGTTCAACAACCAAACTCAGAGTGGTATTCAACGGCTCAAGTTCATCATCCACAGGCGTTTCGCTCAATGATCTTCTCCACACGGGACCGAAGACTCAACGAGATCTCAGCGATATTTTACTCTGGGTGAGAAAACATAAATATCTTTTCGCAACGGACATAACAAAAATGTTTCGTCAAATTCGAGTACATCCCGAAGACTGGAAATACCAACGTATATTATGGCGCAACTCAGCTGGAGAAGTTGCTTCATATGACCTCACCACAGTTACGTACGGAACAAGAGCCGCACCCTTCTTGGCAGTTCGAACCATGGACCAACTCGTAAAGGATGAAGGCAATCGCTTTCCTTTAGCAGTCGAACCACTCACCTACGGCAGATACGTCGATGATATTTATGGAGGCTCAGACGACATTCAGACGCTCATTGAAATTGCTCGACAAGTGCAAGGATTGTGCATGGCGGGCGGTTTTCCATTGGCTAAGTGGCAAAGCAATCACCGGTTATTACTCGACGACATTGCTGAAAATTCAAAGAACACTCAAACCAAACTCATAGATGACAGCAGCACAACTCTACTCGGCCTAACTTGGTATACGTATTCAGATCAATTCAAATTTCAATGGAAACCAACTGACAAGAAATCAAGACTCACTAAACGAGTCATTCTTTCGGAGATCGCCCAACTTTACGATCCACTCGGCTTTCTCGCTCCACTCATCGTGAGAGCCAAAGTTCTACTACAAGAGTTATGGTTGCTCAAACTCAACTGGGACGATTCTCTTCCTCCAAAAACTCATCAACAGTGGTTTCAACTCAAATTGGAATTATCGCAGATTGCTTCTCTGTCAATTCCACGATGGCTCGGATTCAACGAAAATTCAACAGTCGAGATTCATGGTTTCTCAGATGCTTCTCAACTCGCGATGGCTGCCGTTATCTACGTTCGAGTCAGCACTCAACAACAGCCAACTCGATGTACTTTCGTGTGCTCGAAATCTCGAGTAGCACCCTTGAAGAAACTCACTATACCACGTCTTGAACTCACCGCTGCATTACTTTTGGCTCGACTCACTCGCTACGTGGTAAAGACTCTTGCACTCACACACGTGCCCATCTATCTCTGGACGGATTCATCAGTAACGCTGACTTGGATTACATCACATCCATCACGCTGGAAAGACTTTGTCGGAAATCGAGTGTCGCAAATACAAGAACTAACTCCAAACTGCGAATGGAGATTTATTTCCGGCAAGGAAAATCCAGCGGACTGTGCAACTCGAGGACTCACTCAGTCCCAACTTCAGAATCATCACCTATGGTGGACAGGCCCACCTTGGTTAATCAATTCAATGCGCCATTGGCCCGCTCAACGACACCACTCTGATTCAGCAGTTCACCAAGAGGAGCGACCGGGGCTTTCTCTTACAGTGGCATCCGTTCAACCTATGGACCAGTGGGACTTGGTTCATAGATATTCGAGCTTGACAAGACTCTTGCGTATCACCGCAACTTGTCGACGTGCAATTCAAGGATTCAAGAAAATGCCACAGGATACGGTGAAAAATCCACTCACGCCACACGAACTCTATTCATCGAAACAATTCTGGATCAAATCAACTCAAGCAGCATTCTTCAAATTCGAATTCAAGGCGCTCAAAAATTCAGTTCATCTACCGTCTGCACACCCCTTCACTCGACTAACTGCCTTCGTCGACACCGAAGGAATTATTCGAGTTGGAGGACGACTCGACAACTCTGAGTTATCCGTTGAAACAAAGCACCCCGCAATACTTCCAAGAAATTCACATTTTTCAGGACTACTCATCGCTGATGCTCACGATCGGACTCTTCACGGGGGAACTCAACTAACTCTGAACCTGCTCAGGCAATCTGTTTGGATTATTGGCGGTAGAGCTCCAATCAGATCATTCATTCTACGCTGCTTGAGATGTGCTCGGCTACGTGGCATCCGAGCGCAGCAACTCATGGGTCAGCTGCCCTCCACGAGAGTCACTCCATCACGACCTTTTACCATTACCGGAGTGGATTACGCAGGCCCACTCAGTATCAAAACGTGGAAGGGGAGAGGCGCAAAGATTCAGAAGGGATGGCTTTGCGTCTTCATCTGCTTTTCTACCTCTGCGATTCATCTTGAGGTAGTGAGCGACTACTCGGCTGACACATTCATCGCCGCGTTCAGACGGTTCACTGGACGCAGAGGGCTCTGTCACATTCTTCGCAGCGATTGTGGGACAACATTCATGGGAGCAGAGACCCTACTCAAGAAATTATTCACTCAAGGAACTCAAGAAAATACTCAGCTCAACAATCTGCTCGTTCGCGATCAAGTCAAATGGGAATTCATTCCACCAGCAGCTCCTCACATGGGAGGAAAGTGGGAAGCTGCCGTGAAGTCAGTCAAATTTCACCTGAGGCGAACAATCGGCGAAACTCTACTCACATTCGAGGAGTTAAACACTCTTCTCATTCAAATTGAATCGGTTCTGAACTCCAGACCGCTAGCACCACTCACCGACGACCCTGACGACATATCAGCACTCACACCGGGGCATTTCCTCATTGGTCATCCTCTGAATTCAATTGTTGAACCATCACTACTCGATCTTAACTCAACGCGACTCGACCGATGGCAATTCATTCAACAACGGTTCCAATGCTTTTGGAAACTCTGGTCAAATCAATATCTTCAGCAACACCTCTCAACATCGAAGTGGCACCACCCTTCAAACGAAATCAAAGTTGGATCATTGGTTCTGCTCACAGATGAGCGGTTTCCACCATCAAAATGGCCACTCGCTCGAGTCACGCAACTCCACCCAGGGAAAGATGGACTCACCAGGATCGTCACCCTCAAGACCGCCACCACAACACTCATCAGGCCAATCGCCAAATTGGCAATTCTCCCAGATATCACTCAAACGGACAGTTAGCATAAATCATCAACTCCGTTGCTGATGGCGGGCGGAATGTTCAATTATTAACGCATAAAAATTAGCTGAGTCTCCAGTGTCGAATCGTGGTTCAAGTTTGGCAACATCTTGAGACGGGCCTGCCTCGAGGGGCTCGCAAGAACCCCCTCGAGGTGCGCCCCTCTTCTTCTCGCTTGACCACGAGGCGACTCTGGAAGATCTCTCGGACCACCAGTTGCCCATTGGACATTACTCATGGTAGATCACCAAGTGTAACTCATTACAATTCGGCCTATCTCGACAACTCAACTCGGTTATTACTCATGTTCCTCACACCAACTCATTACAACTAGTTCTATCTCATCCGGTGAAGAACAAAAAGTGCATCAATGCAAAACTTTTAGTGACAATTCAATTAAACCAAACTCAACGAATATTCAGTGCACTCAGTCGATTGCTCTCACTCACACATTCAAGATATTCACTCTGTCGCACTCACTCATTCACACAAAGGATTTATTCTCATTCAAAAACGTGTCATCTCTCTTTCACTTCGCGACACCCTCATATTACGCGAACAATATCCGATCTCTTAACATCGTGAGATATTTATAATTAAAATTAAGAATAAAACCTACCACCAAAGTATTTCCACTAATCCGAGTGAAATTTATTTTCCTTCAAAACGATTATTCAACAATCGTTACATTCCTACGACCAAGAATTCAACATCATTGATTTTCTTGTAAACATTATTTGAAATGTTACTGGAAACAAGAGATAGGAATATTCAGAATTATTTACACATATATATATTATCACATATATACTCTGACCCTAAAGAAGGGCTTTGTATATTTCCGTTTTTGAGAATAAATCGATGGATTATTCAAAAAAATTAATATCGAACAGAAAATATTTCGAACCTAAACGATTTTGTGTAAAAAATCGTTTGCGCATCGACTGATTAGCAATAAGAGGCTGTATAAAAAATTTCACGATCGATTAGTCACTACCAAATACATTCGTTCTGGGCGAGTTGTCCGGAAACACGCGAGCAACAAATATAATTGCTTTATAAATTATCGAGACAAGGCACTCGCTCGATTCTACGTAAAGCCTTACACAGTACGTACAACATCGAGTGACAAGAGCAAGCCTTACGCGCGTCGGTAAGGAAAAATCGATGCCACGTTAAATGTGACTCGTCGTTGCCGTTGCCGTCGTCGCCATGGGATAGCCACTATACGTTTCGAATTGTGCTATACACGTGAATTGTTGATTTCTTTTACCTGTGTTATACAAATACACGAGGTCGTCGGTTCGCAAGGCAAACAATTGTTATTAGGTAATATATTTCCGATATGAGATATTGCACTGACGTCTTTGGATGAAAAAAAAAACATTCTAAAAGTTCAATGCCCCCGAAAACATTTCTCTGAGAGGTTTGCCGACTACTGACGTCTTTGTTATCTGAATACGCCGATCGGTATTTAAAGGACTATTTTCGGTACTTTTTTACTTGCGTTATTATTATGTCCATATTTACCAAAAAGATTCAGATAATTTTTTATGAATTTTTTTAGTAATGGTACAAAAGGATATATTTTCCTTTAAAAGAAAAATTGTCACTTTCCAATAATATCATAAGATTTTAGGGAATATTTTAATTTGATGTTTTGCTTACTATGCCAGTTGGCAGAATCTAATCAAATACAGTTTCTATTTAATTTGTTACGATTTTTGAAGAATTGTCTTTTTTCTCAATTTTAAACATATTAATTTTACACAACTACTATCTTCATTTATTTCCCATAATTCATCTTTACGTGCGTCGATAAATTTTCTTCTAAAGTAATTTATATTTTACCCGATATTTTTTTGCTTGATTAAAATTTTAGTATAATTCATTGGAATCTACTTTTAATTTATTTAAATGATTTGCGGTTTTTTAAAACGCATCGCAATTTATTTCCTTACTTACAGTAAGAAAAGTATAAATGTCGTCATGTATTAATTCGAGGACAACTTTGTAGTTCCAGTCAACATCTAATAATAATAGCATATGGAGGTGATGTCAAATTGAAATACATAAATAAATAAATAAATAAAAGTTTTTTCTTTCCTTTGGTTACAAATCAAAACATTTTTATTACAATATAGTATAAATTATAGTTACCATGCTAGTATTCGATGGTCGATGGTCATTTTTTGAAGACCTATTGCTTTTTTTAGCACTGCAAGAAAAAATAAAAGGTTACAAAAAAATACGTATGACAATGAGCAAAAAACATTTAAAAATGAGATTCCTCTGTGTCGGGAGACTCAGTTATCATCTTAAATGATTTGCTCACCGTCACTAGTGATTCCGCGAGACGAGACGAGACGAGAATTGGCTTTTCTCTCGTCTTGTCTCGGCAAATCTTAAACAACTAGTTGTATCGTCTCGACTTAAAAGTTGAGAAAGGTTTTTTCTCTCGTCTCGAAATATTCTCGAATCTCGAGAAATGTTTTTTCTCTCGTCTCAAAATATTCTCGTATCTCGAGAAAGGTTTTTTCTTTCGTCTCGAAATATTCTCGAATCTCGAGAAAGATTTTTTCTCGTCTCGAAATATCCTCGAATCTCCAGAAAGGTTTTTTCTTACGTCTCGAAATATTCTCGAATCTCGAGAAAGATTTTTTCTCGTCTCGAAATATTCTCGAATCTCGAGAAAGATTTTTTCTCGTCTCGAAATATTCTCGAATCTCGAGAAAGATTTTTTCTCGTCTCGAAATATTCTCGAATCTCGAGAAAGATTTTTTCTCGTCTCGAAATATTCTCGAATCTCGAGAAAGGTTTTTTCTTTCGTCTCGAAATATTCTCGAATCTCGAGAAAGGATTTTTCTTTCGTCTCGAAATATTCTCGAATCTCGAGAAAGATTTTTTCTCGTCTCGAAATATTCTCGAATCTCGAGAAAGGATTTTTCTTTCCTCTCGAAATATTCTTGAATCTCGAGAAAGGATTTTTCTCTCATCTCGAAAGTCAAATTTTGTAAATATTACTCGGCTGGTCGAACCAACGTGTCCCCTTGCGACTTCCGGAACTACGCGGCACAGCTTTATTTTCCTCGAACCGATTGTGCACCGCTATTCTCTGTAACACGAGCATTTTATCATTCTTCCAAATTGGAGATTTGAATAACGATAACCTTCGTTGCGTTTACTGCGCAGCTTCATGTACAATCAAACTGCACCTGCGATGCGCGCGCTCGATTTGAATCTATCAAGATTTATTTTTGTCAACCGCACTCGTTTTATCGATCGTTTATTTGTTTGTTACTCTTCGTACTGTTATGAACGAAGAAAAGTACATTTTTTTCACAATGTTTTCTCAGCTATCGGTAGTTTGTACTGAGACTGCATCGCATTTACTAATTGCACCTAAGCCTAGTCGTTGCTAATCAAAGAAGCAGTGTGATGTTTATATTGCGTGATAATATTTAGCGCAATACGCGACGTACAATTAATTTCTGGCAATTGTTAGGATATGTGAACGGAAGGCTGAAATGAGTGCTAAGAGGCTGTATGAAATGAATGTTTTTGAAAAAAAAAAGTTTATTATGCGTACCCCTATTTGTCTCTATTTATTCAGCGAAGTATAATAACTGAGAAAATTTTTCAGTTTGCAAAAAAATTTTGCGGTTTATTCTGTCGTCAAATCGAGATTCTCGATATTCTTGTCTTGACTCTTTCGTCTTGTCTCGAGTCGAACGATGAGACAAATATCGTTCTCTCGTCTCGTCTCGTCTCTCGACTTAATTTTCTCGTCTCGTCTCGTTGTTCTCGTCTCAAGCCCCGTCTGAGTTTTTAATAAATCATCAACTTACAATTTTAAGTTCAGTGAAAACGTACTTTCTGTAACTTTCACTGAACTGAATATATGAATACAGTAGCAATTTGTATGTTACAGAAATGTTAGGTCCTTGAATTGAGATCACCTGCTGGCATACACCAGCAACTAGCTATTCACAAGGGGCCTTTACCCCAACGTATACGTTGCGAGTTCCTTTGGATTCCCATGATTCATGTTCGGGCAATGCTGCTCGACGTCCACCATCATATAGTAGCTTCATGGATCCGGTTACCTGCGTAAAAACTTCCATGGGGGGAAAAGAATCACGTGAAAAAAATGTCTGTCCTTTTTTTATTATCAGGAAGTCGTGATCAGCATTGACATTTTGCTTCACGTCTGAGAAATCTGATTGGCATATTCAAGTGGAATGGACTGATGGAAAAGAATAAACGAACCTCGATCAAAACGTAGTGCAAGGAAGTTTTGTTCATTTATTTATTTGGATTATTTGCTGCGATACGGAAATTACTTCACTGAGAGAAAAATCTGGTAATTTTGAAAATAATATAGTTAGACTGACGATAAACTAAATATAAAGTATAATTCCCAGGAGGAACGTCTATATTTTATGGTTATAGCAAATATAAGAAAATAGTTGGATCAACCACTAATATAATTCCCAGGAGGAACGTCTATATTTTATGGTTTTAGCAAATATAATTATAGTAGCAATTATTAAAATGATAATAGTTCCAAAGACTATCCTAATAGTTTCAAATATGCCGTTTTGTTGCATATACGATTTCAATGTTTGTTTCCAATAACCTTACAAGTATCGTTTATTGAACCATATTATCATCGCTTCAACCATAAAACATTGCAAGCCTTCCTATATTCATTTTACCATATGAAATCGTTAAATAATCGATATGCTTTTCTCTCAGTGTTGTAATATACCGGAATAAATCTAATTTGTTTCTGAAGACTTTTTGACCAACCAGTTTTTAATATATTTTCCAAAATCCAAACACTGTCTCTGATTTACACTTTAATTCGGCCAAAACGCATTGCAATACTTTTTCACAATAAAAATTTAATCAACATATATAGAGAAAAAAAAAATTTTCTCATTTAGTTTATGGAACGGCCAGTTTTTAAATATATTTCTGAGTATCCAGGTTCTGATTCCATTTTAAACGTTTATAGATGAAAAAAAAGGATTACAAAAAATGTTGTGCTTACTGAGTAAGAGGTTTAAATTTTTAAATGACCATTGTAAAAATATTTCTTGCGTAATCGTCGGACAGAAATAAATATTAAATAATTTATATTGTTCCACTTGTGGCTATGCGTCATGTAATGAGGTTAATGTTCTCTCAGTTGTGCTTACAATTCATGAAATGACATCGAACGTGCATAAATCAAGTGACAATTAGCCTGAGTAAATACGCAAAATCTGAGCTTCGTCACAACTGCATAAATATGTAACGAAATGTCAAAAGCTCGTTGATCTTTTTATCGTTTTTTTATTAACTTTTGATTCATTCCTCGATCACGTGCACCATTATACGTTGCATTGTATGCTGCACAAGCGCTTTTTAACCGACGAGAATTTATATTTCTTTTCTTTTCATCAGTCACATTAAGTGTCGAGCTTTAACTGTGGACGCGTGCTCCTACATACATGAATTGGTTAATCGGTGACTCATGTAACGCTTCGTGTACGAGGCGTTACATACGAAAGACGAGCAACAGATGCTCGCACGAATAACTCAAGTGGCTGCAGCGGTCATTTAAAATATTTTATTCTACAAGTTGGCTGCGTCAACTTGTAGAATAAAATGCTTAAGGATGTATGATACGTACAGTCGAGCCAAAAGTGAGTTTCAGAGACGATTTCGATCACTTCCCGATGCGTTAAAAATCGGAAAAAAACAATGCATATAAAACGTGCTGAAAAGATTGATTACGCATAATAATAATCCCAAAATGTTATTAACAAATTGGTGAAAAAAACAATTGTTCAACAAGCAATCAATCAACCTAACTTTTCTGCTAATGAAAATGATATGTGAATTTATTTGAATGCGTACAAATTTTTTCAGATTTTTTTCTTTATTTTGATTTTGATATTTTTTGATTCTCAAAAATGTGCGCGAAATAACGAATTTGGGATACGCGTTCGGCATAAAACCATCTCTACACTCAAGATTTTTTTGCAAAACGCATATCCAAAATTTGTTATATTCTGCGCATTTTTCAAAATAAAGAAAATCGAAATCAAAATGAAGAAAAAAATCTAAAAAAATTCGTACGCATTCAAATAAATAAACGTACCATTTTCATTAGAAAAAAAGTTAGGTTGACTCATTGTTTGTTGAACAATTGTTTATTTCACCAAATTGTTAATAACATTTTGGGACTATTATAATGCGGAATCAATCTTTTCAGCACGTTTTCTATGCATTTTTTTTTTCGACTTTTATCCCATCGGGAAGTGATCGAAATCGTCTCTGAAACTTACTTTTGGCGGGACTGTACGTATCAAACATCCTTAAGGCTTGTGCAATATATAGCCATTACATTTTTTTTTGCTTTCTGGGCGCTCCAGGTATCAAATGATTAATTTTTTTTCGACTCTAACGCACTATCAACGAAACTTCATCTAAAAAATGTTCAACACTTTTTTGTAAGGCCAGTTTTTCTCTAGAATCGCCTGAAGAGTAGAAACGGTTTTTTTCACTGGTACATTCATTATAAACTTGATTATTCTTCTATATTTCTCCAAATATAAACTTGAATTATTTAACGGAGTTTTGGTTCAAAGTTTACATATTATCTGATGTACAAAAAATTCAGTGCAATCCATACCCAAAGCGCCCATGAAATCCTCAAGGAGACGGAATTAAATTTATTTACATTTATTGAATTTATTGAATTTATTTATTTACGTTTATTGAATTTATTGAATGGATTTATTTACATTTATTGAATTTATTGAATTTATTAATGAAATTTTTTTTTTCACGATTAAAAATCAATCGTTTAAATATCATCCGTTTAGATTGCTTCACCGATTGCACAATTCACAGATTGCTTTATTAAAAGAAAACTAGTAGGTTGAGAATTCTCAACAAAATGCTTCAGCTGCGGATAAGACGTGTCATTTCGACTTGAATGTAACTTCTTATTTCTCTTCGTACTGGCGGGTAATTAGTTTGAGAAAAAAATTTTCAAGCGTAGGAGATACTGTAAATTTTCGCCCTAAGCATATAGAAATAGGTAATGCATCTTAAAAACCATTTTCCAGCTAAAAATATGATTTTTTTTCTTTTTCTTTTGATGTAAAACTTTTTCAATCAATTTTATTCTGTAGTGTGACTTAAAAAATATTTTAATCAGAATAATTCCTAGAATTACAGAATTTCTTAATTTTCTAACAGTAAAAAGGCTTTGGAGTTCAAGGGTTAATATTTCAAGGACATAATTTACAAGAATTCAATTTTACGATGTGAGTGGAGAGGTCAGTTGAAAAAACATGAGAAGTTTGTGATCAGTGGCGCTTTATCAACGAAGATAAATGCCAAACGGTCAACACGGCGATTCATTATTCGCGATTCTCATTCCGTTATCGTATAAGCAAAACGTTATTGTTTCTTTGATATATTCATGAGATTGTTCGCCGTGCTACAACTCTTTCAACAAGCTGGTGGGTAATCTGAGTTATGACAACAGCTTCATACTCATGCGTAGAAAACAAAAAAGAAAAGTGACAAACCTCGTAATTTATTCTTCGAAAAAAGACTGCACGAAAATATGAAGACAGTATTTATGAATGAGTTTCTCTTCGGACAATTTAGTGCGAAGAGATACAAAATTTATTTGGTTTATTTTGCAAAATAAAACTGAAATATATTGAAATACTATTTTTCAAAAACTTTGTAGACCAGTAAATTTATTTTTCATTTTTCAAAATCAGAAATTCTTGGCCAATCCGAAACGACTTATCAGACGATTTATCGCAATAAGTAAAGTGATATTATTTCCTTGATATATTCATGAGAATACTCGCCGTGCTACAATCTTTCAATAAGCTATTCAGCAATTTGACTTGTGAGGCATTACACATGACTTCAGTCACGAAAAAAAAATCCGAAAGAATTTCCAAAAATCAGGTTCAGTGGTTATAATAGATACACCAAATTTCAATATTTTTGAAATTTTTTTCTGGCGAAATATGCTATATTTTTCATTTTTCATTGAACGTATGATATCTCGAGAACGATTAATCGTATCGACATCTCAAAAAAACGAAAATGTGCGTTTTTTTATGGCCCGTAACGAAATAATTAATTTAGAATTAATTGTGTAATTTCAGATTATATTTTACCACAAAATTAATAAAAATATTTTTTTTTTGCGAAAAGGACTTCAGAAAGTGGCATCGAAATAATTGTTGCCAATTGTGTATGAAAATCCTCAATTTTCATAAGTGCAAAGTTCATAAGTTATCACAGTTTGAAATATTTTTTAAAAATATATATGATGCATTCCACATGGCTTCAGCCACACAAAAAAAATGTTCAAAAATCAGGTTTAGTGGTTATAATAGATACACCAAATCTTAATTTAAAAAAATAATTTCTGGCGAAATATGCCATATTTTTCATTTTTCATTTAACCTATGAAACCTCAGGAACGATTATATTGTATTGACATCTCGAAAAACGAAAGTATGCGTTTTTTTATGGCCCACAAGAAAATAATCAATTCAGAATGAATTGTGTAATTTTAGACTATATTTTACTACAAAATTAACGAAAATATTTTTTTTTTAGTAAAATATAGTCTAAATTACACAATTCATTCTGAATTCATTATTTTCTTGTGGGTCATAATAAAACGCAAATTTTCGTTTTTTTAAATGTCGATACGATTAATCGTTCCTGTTATATCATACGTTAAATGAAAAATAGAAAATATGGCATATTTCGCCAGAAAAATTTTAAAAAAAAATTAAAATTTGGTGTCTTTATTATAACCACTGAACCTGATTTTTGAACATTTTTTTTTTGCTGATCGAAGTCATGTTGAATGCCTTTTATGCCAATAGCTTCTTTGGTTCATGCATAGTTAAAAATAAAAATAAATATCGAATAACGAGAGAACGTCGAAGTTCAAATTCTTAAAGGGAAGTAGTCGAAGGAAATATAAAACTATGGTTACAAAAAGTTAGAGTACTTCGATCGAGAGGGACTGAGCTCACATACACTCATAAAATCTTTGTGAAGAGTTTATGTGCGTATGTTATTATATACAGGCTCTGCCAGTTGCTGACCAGTAGCATCGTTATTGAAGAAATTTGCATGAAAGATTATTTCAATTATAATATACGATCACATCTCAATGGATATGCAAGTCATAGCAATTATAAACGTCGTTCAGTCTAGGCCGAGAAATTATTTTTATATACATGTCTATCATCCACTCGACCACCCGGTTTTCTCATGAATAATTGGGAATTTTATATACTTTTTTCTGAGCATCAACGATGCGAAATAAGTATCGGCAGATTTTTTTTTTCTGGCCCAATTATGGTTAGCGTTATTCAAAGTACTGAACTTTTATTCTATTAAAAATTGCAGCGTTTATATTTTGCAGCATTATCAGTGAGTAATGTAATTACTGGAGAAAATTCTATGTTAGAAACATTCTTACCGTAGTTTAAAAAAAAGTCACTTTGGGCTTTAAGATTGCATAATTCATGGACTTGAAAACCAGAAAATGTAAAAAAATTAAAAAGTTCGACTTTATTTTCCTTTATACACTGATTTTTCATTGTACATTTTGTTACCAAACTATTAAATAATCCTGAAAATAGGAATAAAAACGTTATTAATGTGAGGAATAAACAAATGAAAAGCAATCAGTAGTTAAATTTTTACGAATTTGCAGAAAATGTTATATGATCTTTAAACATGTTGGAGTAGCCATTATATTGTTTGCAGCTTTCATTAATGAGCTATCACGACCTTATCGTGCATGTACCGTTTTTTCTTGTGTGTACAAAGACACTTTGAACGTCTTTTCTGTTCTATTTTAGTATCGTAATGCCTCAACCCAAGATAAAATAAAAGTTCATCGACCTGTTTTCTCAAAATAATTATATTTGTAAACATAAAAGTGCTTTTTGATATCAAAGTAAAACGGGACGTCGCTTAATTGAATAGTCTTTTAAGAAATGGTTCAGAACTGTTTTATCGATAAAACGTCTCATAATTTTTCGCAAGCGACATGATAATCACGCTCAATTAGTGAGCAATCTTATAATTTAAGCGAATTTGAATAAAGTTACGAACATAATGCAATGAAAATGTCGACTTATAAATCTTAATGCTTTCATTCAACGTGAAATAATAGTCCGTTGATTTTTTTCTTTAAATGGTAAATCTTGTAAATCTAAAACGATATTTCATAACGAATTAAATTAAAACGTCAATTTTATAACATATTTTAATCAACAGTATCTAGAAAAATAAAATTATCCTTAATGATAACAGACTTCTCTGATGAGTACATTGTTTGTAGACGGAATTAATTAATTATTACAATTCTTATGGTTCACAAACCTTTTATTTACCATAAAATCGAATACCTATGTGAATTAAAAAATGTTTCTTTATACGTCTAAAAATCATGAAAATTATATAACGCTGCACTTGCACATACATGTGAAAGTTTTCTCGATAACAATAACCACTGGTCAAGCATAAAAAGTGAAATATTATTTTAAGTGGAATTTTCTTGTTGCAAACAAGTTCAACAGTGCAAATATCCTTTCATTTTGTTTTACTTATGGGAAAAAAACTCTATCTAATATATTGTTATAAGGATTGAAAAATTTCCATGGAAGCCACAGCGAAGGTTATAATAAAATTTAGTATGTAAGGAAAAACCCACTGGGAAAATAAGTAAACTCTCAGTGAAAGATTAAAAAAAAAACTTATTTCTACCTCTGAACCAGATGCATTATGCCTACAAAGAAGAATGGATCTTGAAAATCCAATTTAGTTTAGTGGTACAACCTGAAATCAATGATCCATCAAAAATTGTATATAAAATATTAGCATCAATAAACTTGCAAAGAAATAAATGTTTCTTCTGAAAATCTTTCGTTTTTGTGCTTGCTGCATGGTTTTTTTGTTATCAAAACAAAAGCAATATGGGAATTGTTTTATACTTTTATATAATTTAAGTATGAATGAAGAAATGTGAAATATTTCTATTTGACATACAATTGCAGGATCATTTAATTTTCATAATTTTTTCATTTAGTCCTCTTAATTGAATAAGGTAAACGGCCCAGTTTCGGTCATCTGTAGAGCTCAGGCCCATGTTTTCCGCTGCTTCTGAATGGGTTTCATCGAAATTTCGAAAACTAACTTTTCCTCTTTATGCAATAAATGTTTCTAAGCATATTCAAATAATTGTTTACGTTAAATTATAAGGTTATAATATTTAAATTATCATTTTACTAACGACGCTTGGATGCCGGCGTTTCGGTGACTTTCCAACTTCCACGTCGCAGTTTCGGTCATCCCGTGGTACTAGTTTCGGTCACTTCCTCATAAATTACGATGTTACAGGCGAAACGTGCAGAATTAAACGGGTAATAAAACCAATTACTATCAAATCATTTCTTCAACCATTAGTTTAATTTCAATCACACAATAAAAAAATACAGTAAATTAACTTAAAGAAAATTATATTTTGCTTCGGTACAAAATCTTCATTATAAGTGCTCTAAAACAAAACAGTGTCCATATTTAATAATTACTTTGTGTATTTTTATTTATCCTTCCCTTCCAGAATATTTAATTACACATAAACCGTCTGCTTAATTAAAATCGAATTCCATCTGTTTATTTGGTTGCACTGAAAATTTGTTTCTACCATAATTTGCGACTAGAATTCACAGGTAGTTAATTATGATTTATTACCATTCACTAATAAAAATGTGAAGTTTTTTTCTACATTTAATTGATATTTCATTATTCAAAAAAAGTTTAATTGTAGATGAACACCACTGCAGATGTGATTCGTGTAACAAATGACTAAAACTGCAACCTAACCTAATTTCCGTAACCAGTAACGGACACGTCAATTTTTATGAAATAATTTTGCGTAAAACAAATTTTGACTAGACTAATCAGTTACGTGATTCATAACGAAGCTTCCCATATAATATTGACACCTCTGGATACTAACAAATGATCACATTCGATATTTTCCGTGACCCTTCGGTAAGCACGCTCGAACAACGGCTGATGCTGTCCGAAACTACGAACACACGCGCAGCGCTACTCACTCTAACATTTTTTGATGAAAAATCTCCTGAAAAAAATCCCATTTCGACAATAATGTTGTGTAACAAGCGTGCAAAGTAGAACCTTGCAAATTGGGGCGGGGTTTAAAGTTCCGAATGGTGAATACACGAAGGTCTAAAATTCCGAAAATTAATATCCCACCTACATTTTTGACGAAATTCGCTGGAAAAATTTTCGTCAAAAATGTAGGTGAGATATTAAATTTCGACATTTTAGACCTTCGAATATTTACCATTCGAAACTTTGTCTGCGAGAAGCAAAGAAATCGGGGTTAAAGTTCCGAATAGTAAATGAACGAAGGTCTGAAATTCCGAAACTTGAAATCGCACCTACATTTTTGACGAAATGTGCTAGAAAACATTTCTAGCACATTTCACGTCAAAAATTCAGGTGAGATATTAAATTTCGGTATTTTGGAGCTTCGTGTATTTAACATTCGGAATTTTAAACCCGCCCCGCAAATTGCTTGCTCATTATATTTTGCTTTTTCCAAAGCTACCTTTATGAGGAAGTATGTTGATCAATTTTGGCTTCCTCATAGAAGAAGCTTTGGAAAAAGCGAAAAATAATGAGGAAGCAATTTGCAATGTTCTACTTTGTAGGCTTGTTTATGCTCAGAAGACATTTTTATAAAAAATTGAAAATACGTAAAATTTTTACCATTCGATCTATTGGCGTTAAATTTCGACTAAAACATCGTTTTATGGTAGCCCATACGTGGACTAAATTACAGCTCGGTATGATGTAATTTACACAAGTGAGCGCGCCAACGAGTTTTTCAAAAAAATTCAAAATGCCATAAAATTTGAACCACTCCACCGATTGGTGTCAAATTTGTATCAAATATCTTTTTAAATAGTCGTCTAAATGTTAATAAAAAAAAGATAAATCTGTGGAAAATTTTGAATTTTTTTTTCCGTAAAAGCTTTTTTTTTGTCCACCAAAATCGAAATTTTCTGACATGTCAACAGTTAATTAGACTAAAATCTTGATTGGCAATCAATAATCGTGAAATCATATCCGCGATCGCAGCCCGATATCTCAGAACTTGCATGAGTTATATTGTTGTATTTGCAAACATTTTTGAAAAAATTAAAATTGTAATAAAATCAGAACGGCTCGACAGACTCTCGCAAAATTTGGTACACATAATGTTTTACCGATAGTCCATTTATGTACAGAATTTCAGCGCGGTGGCTTTTTGATTGCGAAATTTATAGCGTGAAAACGATTTGTTCAAAATTTTTAAACTGCTGTAAAAAAAATAATTTCCAACCGATTCGCGTCAAAAATAATCCCAAACGTTGTTTTATGATAACCTACTTGCGTGCCAAATTAGAAGAAAATCTGTAAAAAATTACGACAGAATCGTGCGTACAAAAAAATCATACACACATACACATACACACACATACACACACGTACAGAAATTTCGTAAAAACCACTTCTCTCGATGTTTTAGACCATTTTGAGTGTACTGACATGAAAATCTCGATAAAAATTTTTTCGCGAAAACAAAGCTTCCTCTATGAGGGAGCAAAAAACGGTCTTCGAAATGGCGTTATTTTAATTTTTTTTCCCAAAATACATTTATTACTAATGTAAACATGTAAGGTCGATGACCGAAACCGGGACAGTGACCGAAACTAGGCTTACTCATCCCGGAAATATTTGAGATGGACGCAGCAGTATTGATAAAACGTCTCAGGTACACAAACTCATTACGCACCGATGTACAATACACGCAAGTAGATATATGTCATACCGAGAAGATATGCAATGGCTATGAAAAGTTCATTGAACCGTCTGCCAGTTTATCCCTATATGCAGCAGCGTTATAACCCTCTGTGCGTTCTGCTATCATTCTCGTTCTCGTTCTCGTCGCGCGTGGCATTAGATAGTGACTCATGACCTCGGGTCTCGTTGTAAAATCCGAGTCTGCGTTCGTTCATCCAAGCGTCGAAGAGGGCGACTTGCTTGCACCGTTTTACACATATAAATAAACACACAAATAATTGCTCGCTTTCTTACATGAGATCTGCTGAGTTTCGAGTACTACGATTTTTTCCCAATTTTTTTTTGCAATTATGTAATGATCCCTCTTACTTCCAGCGTTCTCGACTGGAACAGTGGACGCATTCAAGCTCGATAGGCCGAACGTTGTTTGCTTTGACGAGTAATAACGCGTCAGCTGTGAAAGACAGATCCTTATATCCTAGCAGTCAAGATAAATGACCTTGAAACTATTCCTACTAGTTAGCTATAAGCTTGATGTAGTTCGATAATGAACAGCTTCTGCAAAAAGTATTTGTTTTTATTTTTTGTCGATTGATACCCGGAAAATTGAATTTGACCGTCTCGTTCCCAAAATATTAATTATTAAAGTTCACTGTTTTGACGTTAGTATATAGAAAAAGAGTTTTCATTTTGTGAATAACATGTGTTTGCAAAAAATCCGTTACAAAAAATATGTTTAAAAAACATATTAATCGAAGGAGAAGAATCTGAGAAATTATACATTAGGGTGGCTAAAAAAAATCGATTTTTTTTTTTCAAATCTGACACACGGAAACTAGTTGTTGAGTATCTCTAGAAAGTACTCACCAAGTATGAGCTCTTAATATTCATGGGAAGATTATGCTCATCATCGATTTGTATTTTCAAGTTGGTCTCATATAAAAATGGTCATATCTTATCACCAACAGACTATAAAACCAATAATATCGTTAATATTTATAGAAAATTGAAAGCTCTACAAAAATGGTGTCCTATACTGTTTTATGAAATCTAACCATTCAAAAGATATTCAAGGTCAAAGATTGAAGAATTTTAGGAAAAATAACTTTGTGTTTTGAATTTTGTAACTTACTAAAAAATAATTATTGACAATCGAATTTCTATTATTTCTATAGAAAATTAAACGCTCTACAAAAAAGGTCTTTAGTGGTTTATCGATTACTTTAACCATTTAGAAGATATTCGCATTGGAATATCAATGCATACTGCTATTTATAGTTTTTCAACGATTATTTTTAATTAATCCGTTTGATTAAAAAATTTTGAGATAATTTATACAAATTCAAATTTATCTTGATGGAATGTCAGTTTCCAAGTTATGTCTCATCTTTTGTTTGAGAATATATTTCTTTGGATCAATTTTTTAACAATATTTTCATTCTGTAATTTTACTCTTATCACAGTTTAGGATTGTTATTCAATATTTTTCAACGGATTTAATAAAAATTTGACTCACATTTCTTTTTTCCACGGTCAAATCCGTTGAAAAATATCGAATAACGATCCTAAACTGTAGTAAGAGAAAAATTATAGAAAGAAAATATTGTTAAAAAATGTATAATTATCTATTTTCTGTCTGGGGATTTAGTTTTAAATATTGGTAGTTCTGTTATTCATTGACAATTATAAATTCTGTTCACTACTCATGTATACCGGAATATACCATGGGAAGGAAACATTTTACCCCATCAAATATGACGATTTTAATTTTTTTTTTCAATTTTAATCATACTGGTGTGTGAATATTTATTTTACACACCAAAAACAGGGCGTAAAATCGAATTTTACGCATACTACGTCAAAAAAAAATTAAACAGGCAACACTGTCAGTGGGTAGCTACTAACATTTTTAAAAAATTTTGGGATACCATTTCCAGATTTCTTGTAATGAGGACGATCCACATTACCCCACTTCCTCTGGTATCTAAGTCACCCGCGAGTATATTAGCTGATGAATCAACTACAGAATGGATCCGGTATCGTGCGAGCAGAGAAATGTTGGGCTTGGTCTGGAAACCGCGTTCACTATATGTATTAATGCCCAACATACACTCGTATATGTACGAATAGCAGCGCAAGACATGAATAACAGTGAGATAATTAACGGCCTCTACCGGTAACTGAGAATCGTGGGTGTATGCGTTTAGAGAAGCCATAAACTCATTGGCAGTGGTCAGTGATACGTACTAAGTATAAAGATATCCTCGTGAGTAAATGCTGAATCTGCAGCGCCCCACATAATATTAAATAATCGCATATCATAACGATACGAGCGCGAAATTCGCTGACGCGGATGAGTTGTAACGGTGGGTGTAAGGTGTACTTCACGAAGTTTTCGCAGCGGTTCGCGTGGCATGTAGTGCAAGCAGAATGAGGTTTGCTGCTTGAAATGCAAATTTTGATGCATGCAGAATATCGACTTTTTTTGCGTTCAATATTGGCAAATCGATATGAATATTAAAAATCCCATTTTTATTCACTGAGATAAGGAGAATAAGAACGAAACAAACAAATTACGAGAGAAGTACATTGATATGGATTTTTATTTGAATTAATTTGAGGGTTCTGGTTGAAAAACATGAATAATTTGTCCTACATTTATTTATAAACTAAATTGAAATTTTCGGTAATCCAGTGTTTGTTTACTTAGATTTTTTACATGAAGATGCTTTTTTCTATAATTGTATCCATAACACAAGTCGTTTAAATGGATTTAGAGTCAAACCTTTTATCTTCCTACAGATAACACAACCAGTATTTTATTAGTATGGCAATAAATCAATGAATGTGAAAGAATTTACCCACTTCTTGATTATGGTAATCTATACATGTTCACAAGCTCAAGGAAATCAGTTCAACAGGTTTATTTGGATCGAATACGGGATCTTGTCATTTGAAATGAAAAACATTTTACTTATTAACAATACTACTTACTGAATTGAATTAATTTATATGGAGCCTTAAATTAAATAGAATGGAATTTGATTTGATAAATTAATTCAACTTATCTTTCTGAATCTATTCAAGATATCCAATGTAAGTTTACGTATTAAGTGCGTACGAATTGCTTGGCTTCTTTTTTTTTCATATAAGTTCAATGAAGGTTAATCTGGTTCTGTAAGATTTACTATTCTAGAAAAATAAAATAAAAAATGGCCGAATAGTTTATATAATCATGCAATCACGAGCAAAAATTGAAAAAATTGGATACTTAAAGAGTGTCTACTGTACTTCATATCTCAACGTATTCTAATAATTCATAACATGCTACGTCTGTTTGGTAATTAATAGTGCATAAAGAGTCAATTTTTCTTATTTTTCCGATAATATCATTATTATTAATCGTTTAGTAAATGTAACCTATTCCTCATAGAATTCGAAGCTTTAACTTTTATATAAAATTGTTGAAACACATTTTGGGCAATAAATATCATGAAAAAAATGATAAAAAGTAAATGTAACAAACAAAAGTAACTATTGCTACTTTTATCATCGTCTCGCGTTATTCGTGATTTTTTGTCACTATTTTTTCCATGAAATTTATTGCTGAAAATGTATTTTAAGGATTTTAAATAAAGTTAAAACATAAAGTTATATAAAGTGTAGGTATACTAAACGCTTAATGATAAACAAATTATGGGACAAATAAAGAAAAAAGCGTCTTTTCAAAAGTCACGAATGATCGATATCTCTGCTTGCTTATAGAAAAAATTATGCTCATAGAACAAAAAAATAGTCGAAAATAATAAAAAACCAATATGCAAGGTTTGCATTTTTTCTCAACTGGGATGAATGAAGATAAATCTGAATTACCGTATGTCGTACCAAAATTTACTAATCATAAAATATAAAAATTATTTATCAATAATATCAATAATAGTAATAATTTTTATAATTATTTATATTATATTTATATTCGTCAACAATTTTTATAATAACGAGTCACGAGCAGAATAAAGTTTTACGCCCATAATTAAAAAGACATAATTATCGAAACGATATGCAAAACCATTTCTTGTTGCTCGATTGTGACATATTTCAAATGCGACGTGTAAAAACATTAATCTATGCAATACTGTAAGTGATAATTTATTTACTTTGCCAAGACGAAGGTGAAGAGTAGCAATAGTGTTATTGCAATGATGCATCTGAAACTCTTTCGATCATTACGAGTGGAAATTGTAGCTAATGAGAACATGTATACTATATATTCGTGCATTTGTCTCATCGACGTGAGGAGGAGTGTGGAGAAAAAAATCTTTATGCTGCCCCACGAGAAGAAGCAGCATCATCAGACGCTCGTTGCGTGTCGTCGAGTTATCGTCGGATTGTTAATCGGACCCTAAGGCAACAGTTTGCCAACTGACGCACTCCAATGCGTAACAAGTTCGTCCTCGTTGTGGAGCCACACTCGGTGCATGTTTTCCGAGCAAAGTGATTGTCAGTTTCTCTTATCGACTGAAGTACACACTCTTCGGGGTTAATAGTGACAAACTCTAATTTACTTGGTGCATTATCGCATTATTGACGTAAATAAATTGTTGGGGGAGAGGACGAAAACATTTCGTACGTGTGTCTATTATATATATAAAGCGAAAATGATGTCGTTTTTACGAGATTTCGTTCATCGGTTCAGACGAAAAGCGGGTAAGCGAATTTCTCGTCAATAGACCTTTGAATATGTGTTGCTTTTTGGCTCTTGTATGGTTAAGATCTCTTTCCGGTTTAAGATATAAATATTGATAAGTTGAGAAATATTTTCTGAATGAAAATAAAGAAAATATCAGCGTTCTGCATTTTATTTTATTAAAACCAAATGTTCTGCATTTTTTATTTTATTAAAACCAAATGTAGAATTCCTTTGTAATTGAATTTGAATGTTTGTCAATAAATTTTATAATTTTGGAATTAATATTGTAAGAGATTTTGTCAAAAAATAGTTTTTTGGGTAACGTAACAAATACGCAACGATAGCTGCTGCAGGGTTAAGGAATTGTGTGCATATGGGTCATTACATACCGTTTCGACCTGGCTTGGACTATCGACCTCTCAGATTTGGTCGGAAATTTTTTATACGATTGGACCCAACTTCAAAAAGTACTAGAACATTTTTTCAGATTTTTTTTATTTCAATGTTTTGTAGCGATTTTTCAAAGCTAACATATGTTAGCCCAAATTAAAAATCTGAAAAAATTTTGCATGAAATAACAAAATTTTTGCGCCTTAAACCAAAGTAGGCCCGGTTTTGCTTCTGTTTTTAAAAAGCAATATTTTAGAAAAATTTGATAACATTTCCTCTTTCGATTCTGAATTTTTGAATAGTTTTCATAAAAAAGCGAAACCCGGTCATTTTGGTTTTGGGCTCAAAAATGTTGTTATTTCATGTAGAATTTGTGAGAATTTTTTCAGATTTTTGAATTTGGGTTAAAATATGTAAGCTTTTGAAAAACCGCAAAAAAATTGGAATAAAAAAAAATATGAACAAATTTTCCAGTACATTTTTGGGGTTGGTCCAATTTCATATAAAAATTTTTCGACCAAATCCGAGAGGTCGAGGGTCCAACCCAGGTCGAAACGGTATGAAATGTCTCATTTGTTCTCAACCATAAGACTGGAAAAAATTGAATTTTATTATAGATCGAAATAATAGTAAAATGAAATATAAAATTCAATAATTAAATTGCTTATTTTATTAGAAGAGAAATCGACGCCATTGTAGATACTTAAATAATTGATTGTTAATAATCACAATAATAACAACACATTATGAATGGTTGAGTGAAAATATATACATGCATTGATATAAATTCTTGAGATGAATCTTGATTATTAGACTCTATTAGCTAGAGATCTCTAAAATTCTTTGAAGAATATACGTGCAAGTACGTAGTTTTTTCATGATGCTTATCGTTTGTAATACGAAAGCAATGGGTTATTAAAATATGGATATTATTTAAGCGTGCGGATAATCAGTGTTCCTGCGTTTGCAGTGAATTTCGATAAAAACCTCCACCAATGTATTCAACATTCATTCTCAAGCATAAATTACATCAGATTAGAATTTTAAATGTTTGTGATATAAAAAGTATAATAAAAATATATAGAAGTCTACACATACTAAGGAGATTGAATAAAAATAACAATTATAATAATCTAAACAAAGTTATTAATACATTTGTTGCCAGAAATATGCTTATATCTATTTTATTCATATTACTTGTTTTATTGATTATATATACAATTTTTATTCTTTTATGAAATAATAGCCACCAACGTTGACAAATATTTATTTACGATATATATATTCTCTTAAAGCCCTAGACAAATAATTGTTTACAAAGAGAAAACCCCTCGTAGTTGACTTGCAATAATGTTTGTTGTTTCAACACTTTGCACACTTTGGTTAACAAATTGGTAGGCCAAATATTCTCAAATAATACTCGAGTACGCGAAAGGTTTTGATTTCGACTAAGAGTGTAGCGATGTGATGTAGAAGCGAGATGATAAACAATTTCTTAATTATTGCACGAATAATTTCTTGAATAAATATGAACTTAGACAATTTTATTAAAAATATAATAAAGCGATTTGGAGTTGTGTGCATTATATCAAAACAGTAAAAAAATAATATTTTAGCTCACTTACAATAGCCCGATTAGTTTGCCACTTAAAAAAATTTTTAACAAAAGGTCACATTTTCCATATAATATCAGCAGTTCCCAAAATATACATCAATGTCTATAACTGAATAAAAAAAATTAAATAAATTACTGATAAGCTCACTTCCTTTGAGTACTTAAATTATTCAAGAAAAAGATATAGTGAATAAATAATTTGGGGGAGAGAATAAGAATAATATAAATAGATTCACTATAATATCGTTCTTACGAGATTTCGTCCATCATTTTGCAGGGAACGTTCCTAAGCGACTTTCTCTATAATAGTCCTTGAGATAAAACCCGATTGTTAGATTATATACGTGTGGCCACTGATCTCCTTTAAAACCTTCGCACGCGAGAGACCGTCACTCCGTGAAAATTGCATCTGTCATGCCGCTGTGAACATTCTGACTCTCAATACGTAATAATTTTTTTTTTTTATTGTCATGATAACTGTATATCGACAGAAAGATTATTCAACGGAAGAAATTTTAATTACCTCTTTACTTTGTGTCTTTTTATGTAATGGAGAATGGCTATTGGTAATTTTTATATTTATTATGGCTGTGTGGGTGTATTAGTGTCTAGGTAACACTCCAAATTGACTTGCAAGACTTGTGATTTACACTTCTTTGAATCGGAAAGCTAGAAGAATGATTCAGGTTTTTTATACGGATAAATGTCTATAATAGTATATAATGATTACAGAGTGGTTACCATAAAAATTATTAAAATTTTTTGACTGAATGTTTAGAGAAAATTAAGGATTTTTTAAAAATGTTTATTTTGTTCTTCTTACGCGGACAATAAAGCAGGAATTCCGAATTATGCAGGTTTCAAATGGATTTTTGTTTCTTTTTGCTAAAACAAATAGGAGTCAGATATCCCAATTTTATCTGTGATTTAGTTCATGGAACATACATTTGCATTACGTACCCAGGGTTAGCAAATAATCTGGAAGGAAGTTGTGATATACGCCGTTAGTAACAAAAACTATAACTCGTTTTTTCAGGGTTGCCAAATTTCTTGAATAAAAGATAAGTCTTACATCATGCGTCTCGGAATTTCGCCTGATAGACGATTTTTTTTTTAAAATGGAATCAAGTTACCGTGTATTCTTGGCAGGAATATGAGTAATATTCGAATAAAAATATATTCGAAGTACTTTGCTATTCAAATAACTGTCAATAATTCTTAACTAAGACCATAATACGATTTTAATAATTTATATATTCATTTTATAGTTCGTTATTTAAGGAAATTATCATAATGATACAATGTTTTTACTATTACTGATAATTATTCAGACCGAAATGGATTTTGAATACAATTTTAGCCTAATAATGCTTATTCCTGATTATTGAATTAGTTTATTTCTTAGCCCATTTGCACTTTTAGAGGATTTGCCTCCCCTTAAGATTAAAAACTGTCATTTAATGCACTCAGAAACAATATACGTTTGAGTTACTGTCACTGCAGGGTTCTTAAGGAGAGAGTGTCAGGTCTAAATTGTTGAATTTAGAATTTCAATATCATCCATAAGCCCAGTTTATGATTTCTTTACTCTGAGCATGATGACGACAAAACGGTTTCGTTGATTCACTTTAGTGAGGTCTTATTTTCTCCTCGGTGATGAGACACATCGTCTAAGTGGAGAAGATAATTTTTTTAAATCCTTAAGATAGATTTATTCATCGATTCAACACAGTCAATAAATTATTCCAGATGTTGTACCAATGTAATTTATAAATTACCATCTTTGATTAATATTCGCCTCGCTTATATAGTCATTATATGTTTTCATTCCCTGTTTAAAGGTACTGATATAAACCGTTAAAAATGGACATAAGCACATATAGATCTTGATAAATTCTGTTTGAGTCTATGTGTGCCTTTGTCCATTTCTATTGGTTGCTATCAGTAATTTTCAACAAGGTGAAGAAGAAAATCAGACCTGCCCGAGCTGAATCTACCAAGCAGCTTAGCATCACGGTCATAGTGATGAAAGTGGAAACTTTACTTAACAGCATACGAAAAGGAATGCATAACTCTGTCTTAAAAAAAAACCTCTGAACGAGTACGAAAAATATAGTCAATTGGTAATACTTATGTAGATCAGGATATGGATAATATTAAATTTTTTAATTCAGATATTCAAACCTGTCTCCGTTCCCTTGACACATTTTTCAAAAATGATGATAATTACTAATTTTTTTTCGTCAAAGATTATACCTCGCCCTAAATGCGGATTATTTTTTTATCATTTTTTCCGCATCCATAAAACTGTCAATCATTTACATCTCAAATTACACCTTATTCTATATTATTACACCTTAAATCTATATTATCACTAGGGTGCACACACTAGGGACATATGAAAACTAGTTGCTTAGTATCTTTAGAAAGTAGTCACCAAGTATGAGCTCTAAATATTAATGGAAAGATTATGCTTATCATCGATTTGCATTTTCAATTTAGTCATATATAAAAATTATCATGTCTTATCACCAACAAACTATAAAACCAGTACCATCATTTATATTTATAGAAAATTGAATGCTCTATAACAATGGTATCTCATACTTTTTTGATTAAGCTAACCATTCAAAAGATATTCAAGGTCAAAGATTTTAAGGAAAAGTAACTTTTTGTTTTGAATTTTGTAACTTACTGAAAAATAATTATTGACAATTGAGTTTCCATTATTCCTGTAGGAAATTAAACGCTCTACAAAAAAGGTCTCCAGTCGTTTATCGATTACTCTAACCGTTTAGAAGATATTCGCATTGGAATATCAATGCATCCTACTATTCATAGTTTCTTAACAATTATTTTCAATGAATCCGTTTATTTTATGAATTCTGAGATGATCTATAAAATTGCAAGTTTATCTTGATGGAATGTCAGTTTCCAAGTTATGTCTCATCTTTTGTTTGAGAATATATTTCTTTGAATCAATTTTTAACCATATTTTCTTTCTATAATTTTACTCTTATCACAGTTTAGAATCGTTATTTAATATTTTTCAACGGATTTATTTTAAATGTAAATAAACGATGGTACTGGTTGTATAGTCTGTTGGTGATAATACATGATAATTTTTATATGAGACTAAATTGAAAATGCAAATCGATGATGAGCATAATCTTCCCATTAATATTAAGAGCTCATACCTGGTGAGTACTTTCTAGAGATACTAAGCAACTAGTTTTCGTTTGTAGGATTTGAAAAAAAACATCGATTTTTTTACCCACCCTAATTATCACATGTCTAATAATGTTGGAAATATTGTTTCAGGTCCCGACCGTGCAAGATACAAGATGTCGTCAAGCAGCGTGGACGACGAGGACCTCATAGACCTTGAGGGTGCTGGAGGGTCCTGCGTATCACGGGCAGTGCTGCCTGAGGCGTCTGCAGAAGAATTGGAACACTTGCTAGATGTCTGTCCGCCGCAACTGGAGCAAAAATTGTCGCTGACGAGAAAGCAAGAGTTGGTACGAGAGCACAACGACAACGGTGACGTTCTCGTGACCCTGGGTCACGATCAGGTGGTTCCCAGACGCAAGAGGATAGACGTGGTGTCTTCAGAGACGATAAAACGTGTTCGAGACATAACGAAGAATCTCGAGCCTGTAATTCGCACGTCTTTGTCTTCTAGACTAGAAAATAAGGAGGCCAATCGTTTTTCCGAGGACAATGTCGACGGAACCCCAACAAATAATCATTCCCAAGAGTTCCATGATCATTCAGACGTCACGTACGAAACGCAGGCGATCAACACGGCCTTTGATTTCTTGGCGGACCTTGAAGACGTTGATGACGACGATCCTCCGCCTGACAAAAGAAGACGAAGAGACAGCATCTACGAAGCCGAAAATTATGAAGTACCGAGCGACAAAAGCTTTTATCCCCTCGAACCAACGTGTCTAATACGAAAAGAATCCACAAAATACCGAGACATCGATCGGGCTAATCACGACATTGAAGCTAACGACAGAACTTCCGTCATAGATCGTAGAGACTCCGACGAAAGAACGGGGAATGAAAATGATAATGGAGGCTTCGAAGTTTCGCCACTTTCGAAAAAACCACAGCAGAAAGAATCGGATGGTTTTGAACATTCGACTTTTCCGCCGAATTTTGTGTTGGAAAGGCAGCCGAGATTTGCAAGATTGTGGGACGATTGTGCAGCCGTTAAACGAGGAACTAGCGGAAGAAAAAGTGAGGATAGGTTAGAGAGAAAATCGTGGAGCGAAGGAGCTAATCGAGGATTGGCTGATGGATCGAAAAATGGTGGCGTTTTTGAAAGATCTACGAGTATCGATATTGAATGCTTTTGCGAACCATCCACGTCTGGAGTTACGACGCTCTTACGCAGATCTTCGAGGAATGTTGGACGGTGAGGACTTTTTATCTTTCGGAGTAGAGATTTTGGTTAAGAATTCGTTTTGTTTGTGGTTGCACGGGAGATTGTTCGTCTAAAGATGGTCATTTTTTAAGTTTAATAGAAGTAAAGGAATGGATTATTTGAAGGTACGGGTTAACGCTCCTGTTGGCTGCTGTAAAATTCGGATAAAAAATCTTTGAAGTGTTCTTTGCAAGGATATTATACATGTATGTTCCTAACCGGAAATTTACTGCACTGAATTTTGAGAAATTTATGACAGGAGACACAGAAAAAATCTACGCTATCGATTTTACCAAAACCATCGACTTTCAATAATAATAAAACCGAACATTTAAAAATAGTAGTTGACGGAACTTTTAAAAAACTTATTTAGTATTCACTCAGTTTATCTACTTCTCAAATTCATTTCTCGATTAATTTGTTCATGATTTTTTTGCTGGAGTATTTATCAAGATCAAAGTTCAATGCTTGTTTTATTGAATAATTGAATAATTTTTATCTAATTGTTACAAGAAAGAATCGACCCAGATTGTATTGGATTTTTTAAGCAAGTGAAATAAACAGCAACTTATTGATAAAAATGCAACGTCGTTCTTTATTTAGATTGTCGATAGTTCCCAGCAATAAATTTGAGCGATAAATCTTTTACAACGCTGTCTGGGGCTGAAAAAAATGTGATTTTTCAGTTGGCAACTGTCTAATAAGTAAGAAAAACCGACATATTGTTAATTAATTCTATTGAAATTAACCTTCCTCAACTATTTTTTCCTTACTATCAACTTGCAATTGATTCTATTAATAGATTTATTCATATCGCGACTATAAAACTGGATATACATAATTTATTTGTACATTTGCATGCGATATGTGTTTCTCTTATTCAAATTCCAAGGAAATCAGAAAATATGGACTTATATCAAAGTGCATGTCAAAAAAAGTCACAAATATTTTAAAATCGATTCCATCGATGCTTACCAAACCTCAATCTACGCATGGTGTACAACATATTTATCGATTGCTTTCCATTTCGCAATTATACAAGGAATTAATTCTCTTCATAGTTAGGAACGAACATCGAAAAGTAATATCATTAATTTAACATAACGACCGCAAAAAACCAATGACAAATTATTATTGTTTTAACTGAGTGCATGTCCTAGAAAAATCTTACCGAAATTCTATCAAAATTAAGAACATAATTTCAAAACCAAGACGAAGACGCTGTGAGAACAACCGTTCCACAAGTAAATAAATATTCAAAGAGTATAATATTCTTCAGGCTATTACCTTCAGTCATTTTATCTACCTACATATCCGCAAAGGTAAAAGGGTTGGGCAGGATATATGCATATATCCTGCCTGACCCTTTCACATTTCTATTCAATACGTATAATGAGATAATAACAATAATGAAGCGTGTCTGTCAGGAACCCTGAAAAATTATCATTCCTTGCATTGAACAAATGGTATTACCTCTAAACATTCTACCGAAATTCTGTAAAATTACAAAGGGAATTCCGAACGGAGAAAAAGACACTCGCTAAAAAGTAGCACCTAAATATCATTAATTTCAAAATATCTTATATTTCTTGCGTTGTTAATTTTTGTTTTTTTTTCTACCTCTATATGAACCATTCTCTGTTGATTCTGCCATTTTTTTCAACTCTCTGTAATCTAGCCCATAATTGGTTATATGAAAGTACCTTTAAAGGGCGCTCTATGTGAATTTTTCCAGATTTTTTAAAACTATATTTTAGAAAATTTCCAGGGTAGCACCGATCGATTTTCTGGTATAAAAAGATCTATTTGTGTGAAAGTTCCGAAAAACGGGGAAATCATTATTTTTGAAATTCAAAAGATGTCACTTTTTTTAATACTAAAGTTACAGAGTTTGCCTGCACATCTGTCGATATCGCAAAAAAACAAAAAAGAATATCAGCGTGGCACAGATCGAGATGTGGGTTCAAAAAAATCATTCCTCCGTTCTTCGAAACTTTCACACGAATAATTTTGTTTTTTTATACCGGCACGATCCGTGCCACTTTGATGATTTTGTTGCGATATCGACAGTCAAGCAAGAATACGCTTTAATTTCATAAGCGGAGAAAAATGACGTTCATGTATTTATAAAATAATGATTTTCCCCTTTTTAAAAAATGATGTTTCCATTTTTTTATACAACAACATCGATCGGTGCCACACTGGCGATTTTTGTGAGATATCAACAGTCATGTATACTGTCCAATTTTAAAAATTCGGAACAAAAACGTCCATGTTTGAATAAAAAATAATTCCTCCGTTTATCGTTAATAAATCATACTCGCCGTAATGTGATAATTACTTCAAACATTCCGTTCAAAAGCTAACAGAAAACAGAAACTTTTACGTAGGGACATTTCTTTTCGGTAACTTTGAGGTTCCGAGATATTACGACTTGAAAAAATGGTACGTTCTTAAATACTGCTTTCAAAAATCTGCAAAAACTCACATAGAGTGCTTTTTAGTGGTACTTTCATAGATCGAATTATTGAGGAAATTGAAAAGGGTCGAAAAAAGAAGAGGCTGAATCTACAGAGAATGCTTCATATTCGCTAATATAAAAGGGTTGGGCAGGATTCTATGCATATTAAGGTGGTCGTTAATTTCGATGTTGAGCGATATTTCGACACAGCTTAAATATGTTGAATATAATGATGAGATGGTTATTAAAATTTGTGTGCAAAGTACAACTACTTGACGTACAATTCGTGCAGTATTTGGATTTTGCCCGCTTTTGTGAGGCTCGGAAAAAAAATTCGAAGAAATTGTGCCAAAACTCCCATGTTATTTAAATGGAAAAATGTTTGTGCTTACAGGCACGTTTCCCCGTTGAGATAGAGCTCTCAAATTTTAACGAGATTCTTTAAAATTTATTTTAAACAAAATGAAGAAGCGTCTTGGACGAAATCGCTCAACATCGAAATTAACGACCGCCCTAATGCATATATATGTATTAAGGTGTGCCAAACATAAGCGATATTTTTTTCCTTGCTCTCCGCGAAAAATATCGTAGAATACATCTTAGTAATGATTCTGTCAAAAGCAGAGCTTATAATTTTTATCCTTAAAGGCCCATCATCGCGTTTGAAGTTTTGCCATTTTAATAACACAGGAAAGTAATTTGTTTCCATTCTTTCTCCCTGCAACCTAAGAACATTTTTCTTTTCATAAAATCAATGACTACATTTTATGAATTATTAAATTTCGAACAAAAAATCTCGTTGAGTCGAATTTTTATCTTCAATATTTGATTTATTACAGAGCCTTGAAATTTTTAATGTTGTACATTTTCCATGTTTTCTTAAACATTTTTTAGCTAATCTATTGAAGTTAGGACGAAAAGTTAAAAGAAAATATTGTCGTCCATCTGACGCACTACAAAAAAGTTGTTAACGAGTTTTTCGTATCGTTGATATTCACAAAGTTACAGACCAAAAAAGTTATGGTTTTTGTATTTTTAACTGTCATTAAGTGAACTACTGATGTTAGTACAGAAAGTCAATAGAAATTTATTAGAAAATTGAATTTTTTAAAAAAATTGGATGAAATATTATGTATTGATAACGGTCTTAAGTCACAGACTCATTGAACCTTATTTTAATGGTTTTTTACGCATATCCGATAAAAAATTTCAAGGCTCTGTAATAAATCAAGTATTGAAGATAGAAATTCGACCCAACAAGATTTTTTGTTCGAAATTTAATAATTCATAACGTGTATGCATTCATTTTATGAAGAAAAAATGTCTTCTCAGGTTGCAGGGAGAAAGAATGAAAAAAAATCACTTTCCTATGTTATTTAAATGGGAAAACTTGAAACGCGATGATGGAACTCTAAGAATGAAAATTATGAGCTTCGTTTTTGACAGGATCATTCAGACGTATTCTACGATATTTTGGGCGGAGAGCAAAGAAAAAACAATATCACCTTTTTTGGCACACCCTAATATATATATATATATATACATATAAATGAAGAGAATAACAATAATAACGAGGCGTAAGGCCAATTTCTTGCTACACGTGCCACGATGTGGGCGCGTGGTACAGATCCGGTGGTTCCTCCACGCTTCCCCGCTTCCGACCCTCCGAGTACCATAACTTCCGGTTGCGTACGCACTGCTCCCCCTCGGACCCGTCCTATGTTAATAATGCCGTTTTACGCTGGTGACCACCACGTGCTGGAAAGTGCTTCTTTCTGGCCGTAGGGGTTTGCTCGAACAAAGCAGCTGCCTACATGCCTATACTCTACATACGCTGCTCTTGTCCTGACTGCCTATCGACTCTCTTCCCTAGCGGTGTTCTGCGCTCATGATTCTTATAATTGGGCAAAAGGCTTGACTGAGAGCCACTTGCACGGATTCTCCATATCTTAACATTCCTTATACAACGAGTGCCTTTCGCGGTCTTCAAAGCATTTCTGCTTCTACAAATGCGGGCTTTGCTACTCGCGTTCCGTGACCAACCCTCGTTCCACGCTTAGGGTAAAAGGTAATATTATTGACGCATCCAGTGCTTCAGCAATCGGGTAATTGAAGATTCGTTATCACGACGAGTACTTCATTTTTGGGTCATTCACCCGGTGTTTAATCACGGTCTTTCTCCCTTGTTATTATATCTGTGGGGATTTCAAGAATCATTATTGAAAATGGACAATATCTACGGTTATAAAAAACTTTTCAAATTGCCTCCTCATTATTGTTGGATTTTTACAAGTCTACTTCTATGAAAAAGTATGTTGATCTATTTTTGCTTCCTCACAGAGAAAGCTTTGTAAAAATCCAACAATAATGGGGAAGCAATTTGCGAAGTTCTACTTTGCAGCCTTGTTTAGAAAAATCTTGAATGGCATTTTTTGAAATCTTTTGACAGATTAGCACCAAATTTTGATTTATCCTCTGTTTACTCACACTACTTTACTTGTGTACCACGTACCTTAAAAATTGTGGAAGTCAAAGTACGAATGAAAAATTTAAAAATAATTAAATATGCCATAAATTTAAAACCTCTTGGTGGATTCACTCCAAATTCAATGTTATACTTTGTGTAACTCCAATTCACTCGTGGTTCAAATTTGAGCCCGATATCTTAAAAATTGCGACGGTTATCGTGCTAACAATAAATGAAAAATCCGGAAAACATTTTTTTACGAAGACAAAGCTTTCACTATGAGCAAGCAAAATTAGATGAAAAATGTTTCTTAGTGGTTCGTTAGAGAAGGGAAATATTGTTTTAAATTATACTCAGTGAATTTTAACAGTGATAAAGTTGAGAATCAATTCGTAAGAAATAAATTCTTTCGGAAATTGGATTCAATAAATACTGAAGTAATTCGCGAAATACGAATTTTTTTTTTTTTTTAACGAGTCGTTAATAATACTAAGTATATTGATTTTTAATATTAATGTAACAAGTTATTAATAACTTTGTAATCAATTAATTGTTGAATCGTTCTAATGAAACTGGTTCACTGATATTTTCCAAGAATTTGTTTACGATTTGGCATTATACTTTTTTTATTTTGTCCACTACAGCGTAATTATCTTTACGTATTTACCTTCACTTTCACTACTCAAATTGAAGTATTACCAAACTTTTTGCTTCTGAATGCAAGTGTGAATCATCATAAACGACATCGTTAAAACTCTAGAACATAATATTGAACAATCCTATGCTAATAAAATAAACTGTTACCGTTTAGTTACTGAACATAAGCCTTGTAATTGCATCTCTATATTCTAACTAGCAAAACAACCATTTAACTCTGTCCTAATACCAATCCTCAACAAAATAACAACCCAACATTCCAATTATCTTTTCTATAATCCTTCATTAAATCCACACTTTCTTCATGCAATAGCCAACCCATATACAAATATCCCTAATGAAAATCAATGTGATTAGTATCTCCAGTAACATTATTTTTTACACATTCCTCTTCACTTCCACCCCTCAATTAAACTGTCACCCAGTGTAACCAAGCTTTGTCTTTGTGACAGTAGCAATAATGTGTGCAATAGTGTGAATAATTCTCATAAATGACATCGTTAAAACCTCATAACATAAATTTCAACAACGCTTCGTTGTAAACTACTGAGTCTCGCTTGCAAAAATATCTCTAAGCCTACTAATTTCGTCCCCATTTCACCAAACCAATAACAACCACTTATCTCCATACTAAGGCCAATTTTCAACCAAACGACAGTCCAACCTTACAATTCACTTCTCTATGATGCCTCATTAAATCCAGCCTCTTTTTATGCAACAGTTCGCTCATGAACAAACCCTCCCGCTGACTGCTGAGCCATAAGGTTTACCGAGCTTCACCTCACACAATAAATTTTTAACTTCAGTGACACTAATCATCTCTCTCTCTTTTTAATTTCCAGTCGACCCGAAGTGCAATCGGCATCTTCCTCCGAGTGTTCCGAAGTGGATTGGTCCTGGGTCGAAGAGTACGAGTCCCCAGTGGCCGTAACACCGCCTCCCTCATCGTCACCCTCAACGAGCACCAACTTTGATCGCAGCTGCAACAGCAAAACCAACATCACCAATGGTGGAGGAAGAGCTCTGTGGCCGCGACCCGCGTCTGCCCCCACCAGGGTGACTTCGGGTACAACGACGACCGTCAGCGAGACCACCTCGTTCTCCAACAATGCCCATGGTGAACGGGAACGCATGCGCGGCGGCGTGCAACTCGCTCGAGACTCGAATGGCAGTGTTGCGATGTCCGTCGGCGCGACGGGCAAGACACCGCCGTCCGGAACGACGCCGGGGCCGCTCTCGCTCTCCTGTGATATTGCTATAGGTGCTTCTATGCCAATTGACTACGAAACGGCGATAAATCTGAATAACGCGAATAGCACGAGCGTATCAAACAGCAATTTGTTAAACCGCAGTGGAAATGGTGCAGTGGGAGCTGAGGGTGCGATCAGATCATCCGGAAGACACAGCAGCAGCAACAACAACAACAACAATCGTTTAAACGAGACATCGGCGCCCCGTGCGAATTCTTGGGTCCGTGCGTCGATGCGACGTATTCGTCATCTTCGATTACCTGACGCAGAGAGACGAACAGTCGAAGCAAACTCCACAGCCTCGGCGCCGATTCTTTCCGCTCCGAATTCACTTCCGGATATCGCGCTTATTGCACCGGAAATTCTTGCCGCTCACACGAACGGCGTTGCTACCGCAAGTGCATTGAGACCTTCCAGTGCTCCGGTCGCTAGCAGAGATAATGTTAATTCTCAGAATCACGCTGCGATACCAAGAAGAGGCAGGAGACAAGGCAGCCGCTCGAGGGGCGGAAGAAGCCAGGAAAGAGCCAGTAGAGCTAGAAGCGCTGCTAGGGCCAATAATGCTAATGGTGAAAACGCCGAAATTGGAGTACAGACCGGGAATTCAACTGCCACGAGCCCTGCGGGGAGAAGAACCGCTAGTGGACCACCTCAGCATCCGACCTCACCTGGAACTGCTCCTGTAGCAACCAGAAGGTAAGATTCATATGTCTATTCAGCTTTTAATGCGATAACGACTTTGATCGCACAAAGAGTTATCTGTGCGCAAGCGGATGCGATCGTGAAATCATCGTGGATTATTACAAACTCTTATCTTATCCTGCGAAGGTATGTTCAATAATAATTCAAAAAGTCACGAGTGTTTTGAAAATGGCCTTGTCGAAGCATTTTTCAATGCATTTTAGCGAAGCGAATGTCTACCTGACACTAATACAAGTTTTATTTATTTTTACGCAGAATTAAATAGCGTTTTAAAAACAATTAAATATTTAGAAGAAATAATAAGGCAGAAATTTGGGTTTTATCGGAAGCTTTTGATTACATTGATTACTCTTGTAAATGAAGTTTATCGAGGGATATATTATTTTAGCCTGGAGGATAATAAAATAATGAAAAAGTTTGACGTAAACTTTTGATGCAAGAGGCCAATGAAAAAGCACGGCGGCCTCTAACAAAGAAGAGTAAATAGTGATAACCTTTGCAATTTCAAGTGAAAATTATTTATTTTTGGATCATTTTTATAGTTTGCTTACATTTTTCTATCTATTATATTTTTTGATAAATATTTCTACATTTTCACTGCATTGAATGCGATATTTCCAACGCAAAGATGTGGCGACTTTAACGCGTGGTAGGGACTTGTATGTGCTGGATTATACTTTGAAAATTTGTCGAGTTACCTTTCCATGTCACGAAAGTGAAATGTGGTATACAAAACTAAAGTTCTTACTTCAAATTCTGCACTCACTGCTTCTCAACGATTCTCAGGTTCTTTTTAAGCAATTATACATAGGTTACAGGAAGTTACGAATCTTTGTTTGTGCCAGTCGAGGAGAGTGCATACGTATCGAAAAAGAAATCATTAATTGTGTCTCTCAGTGAAGAATCGTGAGCTGCAAGTTAATATGCCCTTGTTGAGAGAAGAATTGGACAATTTTTCATTCGTGGACTGCTGATGAAAGATAATGAAATAATGAATTCGCACGAGTTGCCAGAGTACATGTAGGAATTAATGGATTCTTATACCCAACTGTTTCTGTACATTTTTTGTATGAAACTCATGGGAATTGGAAATGTATAGGCTGAGATTATTATACTACTAGGGCTGAAGAAATCATTTAGACGTCACTCGTCGTTCGAACGGCCATTCTCATAATTGATGATTAAAATTCCATGTCGTTAAAAAAAACATTAACTCCTATTGCATTCTTATTCGCGCAATTATATAAACGAATAGAATTATTATACCAATTACTTTGGATGTGTCATTCAAGTAACGTCCTATTCTAGTGGAGACCAATAATACAACGATGTGTCATCACGTAGGAAAATAGTAATGGATGCTGTCTTTGCTTACAAACAGGCAGCTGTGCTTACCTACTTTGTCATGTATATACTTGTATGGTACCTAACGACAAGGGAAACGATTGAGGCACTAGAGAAAGGACTATAAAAACTTCAGACGATCGCGGGTTTATATTCCAAGTCAAGTATGACTAAGAATTGGTTTTTGGACGATATGAACAACACATTTTTATATAATAAAGTCCTAATCGATTCCGACCTATATTCTATTCAATTATAATATTGGCATAGAAACGTAACTACTGTATTTAAATTATGATTTTTTTATAGAAAGGTAAATATCGTACTATGAGGAGTACTACACTGGTCAGTTGAGAATTGAATTTTTATAATAGTTAATACAAAGTTTAATGCATTATATTATGGTAACGTAGGTTAATTTTTATTATAGCCTCTGTTTTTTATTCAGAGAATCATCGATAGCGATGGAATTGCAAAAACATTACTTAATAAACAAAAATTATGATAAAGGTACTTTTTAGTACGTTCGTTTAACGAATATTCCATCATTTATTATCAACATCTCATATGAAAATACAACTTTTCGCTTATAAAACGGAAACAAAATTCTATCAACAGATTATTATGATTATTCTTTCAACAATGCAAGAAAAAATTACGTGGCGTATTTACAGATCTAGTGTTGAGGCATAAAATGGGGAGTACTTAATTGGAATCGGTGATGAATTATAGATTATTCTTTGGAGAAAGCCAATAAAAATTTACCTGTATAAAGATTTTTACTTTTTAACTACCTTTTTTGTAAATTCATGGCTATTAATACTTTCCAGCTTAGCAGTACATGGTGTAATATTAATTATCTACGATGATTCATTAAGATATCAAAAGGTTGATTCACCTACAGATGTAAAATTTTGATCAATGAGCAAATATGAACATTTTGGGAGTTCATACAAAATCGGACTTCAAATAGACAAAGAAGAAATTTTCATTCTTATGCTACGAATTTTTTCAAATTTCCCAGTTCATTGATCTAGTTTTTTCTTCAATTTGCAACTTGCAAAATTCACCTCGCACTAATAGACTAAATAGACTTTTTAAAACGTTTTAAGGCCTTATGTGGAATTTCTATTTCAAATTCTTCCACAGAAGATACTCACTTTTTCATAACATTTTTCTTTATATAGTAATTTGAAAAAAAATATTCCTGTACCACTGAGTAAAAGCTTGAAATATGAATCTCTATATATGTGACCTTATAGAAAGTGAATTCAGTCTTTTGACAGAACCTGAACTTCATGACAACGTGAATAAAATAAATATTTACACTTGACGATTTGTATAAATATTCTCTTAAAGGAAACTTTCTATTTTTCATCTGCATTTAAGTGCAGCTTTTGGATGTCATACATGCAATTGTAAATCAATTGAATTATTGTAATTTTTAGTTGTTTCGGACCTCTTTAATTTTCGAACGTCTGACCATATTAATAATAGCAATAAAAATGGAAAAAAAGCAACAAATTTATTTGCTCAATACATTTTTAATGCATGACAATATAATATTCCTGAAACCTACACGCGACTCGGTTTCTTGCTACGGAATTAAATGAAACGTTATTATTCAAGGCCATCGCACTAATAAAATTCGAATCCACTATAAACAAAATTAGATTGCGAGTGATTGCTCGTTCCGCGTTGATTTGAGAGTGCCCAATACACAATCTGCCTGCGCCCGGTTGTGTGTGCTCTCGTCCCCTTTTACGGCTACGTGCCGTTAATCGCGGTTTGCTGCCGCGACGCTTACCTCGCGGCGACGTAGGCGGGCAATTTTTTTCTTCGTTTCTTCCTTTTTTCTTCTTTTTCTCTCTTTCTCTCAGCCGCATCTAGTCGTCGAGCGAATCGCGATCCTCACGCGAGAACAAACCAACGGGGTACGCCAACTTCTCTTCCGCCACTAGGTGTACATATGGGACACTCCACGTCAAATCAGCAGCTCATATCCCTCGCCATTGTTACCATTTTTCCAAATGGAGTTGTTTCCGACCCGAAAGGGCTTTGGATTCTTGAAAACATTGTCTGAGCCTCCGGTAAAATTTGAAAAAAAAGTCGACTTCGAAAAAAACAATTTCTATAGAAAAATTTGCACCGATTCTATAAATTGAAATGAGATTTTTAAGCCCTCCACAATGATAGGATCTCAATATTTACATTTTTTTAACGTGTCAATTGGAATCAGTGTTTCATGAATTGGTCATAAATATCTCAAACATCAAAGGGTCTGATTTTCTTTGGATTTAGTAGAAATGGCAATTAATATAGTTGAGATTTGAAAATGTTATAATCGATTAAAAAAATTATAATTTCAATTCGGTATTAAGAAAAACTAAAATCTTGCGAAACGAATATAAAATATCAGGTTTCCACTCTTATGTGGTCCTTAGAAATTATATTTCAAATCATCGAAAGAATGTGAATTTTTCGGATCTAAAAAAACCGTTATCGAAATCGGTTTGTCGATTTCATTTTTCCAATTTCACTGGTGGTTAAAAAAATCTTTTGAAAAATCCGAGGTCCTTTTGGGTCGGTAACAACATTATAATAAAAAATAATTCATATGAAAAAGGCTAAGGGACAGATTTTGTTGGTTCCACATGGAATAGCCAGTATGTATATATACATGAATATATACATATATACACCACAGTATCCATTGTATGTGTACTGCCTACTCATAAATGAACATAAGCATATAGTACGTCGTCGCTTCTACACTCTAATAATAATAAAAAAAGAAAGAAAAAAGAAAATTGCTTAGGAGTTTCAATGTTTCCTTGAAATTTGTGACGCGTGCTATCCGAGCTTCATCTCCACCGTAGCTTTCTGCTTATCGTTATTATTCTAAGAGATATTCAACGAAACATGTCCATCGTCGGATAAACCCTTGAAGTTGATGTAAAAATAATGTTTCGGCAAAAGCACCAGATAAAAATGTTCAAACGTAATGAAAATTAACTTTCCTGACTTTTCGCAATTCGTGCTGAACGTATTTATAAATGAAAAGTGTAGAGAAAAAATGATATCAATATTGAATTCCGATTTTCTGTCCGTGAGACTGCTTTGTGAGTCGGCTTTTAGCTCATAATTTGAATGTCACTTTTCTCAATACACGTGTTTAATAAAATAAAAACAAACAATATATGATAATAATTTAATATTCACATTCAACTCAGTTTACGATATGAAAGGCACATTGTGAATGAGATTTTCGAATTTTTAGATCAATATGTTTCATCAAAATTTGTTTTAAGTAATTATGTCACAAAAAAAATTTCAGATCTAAATAACAAAGTTAACATCAAGCCATTTTTTTCAGATAATTTAAAGTTCTTAATTTTCTGGATTGATAAAGAATCAACGATCGAAAAAAACAGCTGCTATTTAAAATTCCATCATTTTCACGGTTCAGAGTTTTGAAAAAGGGATGTAAATAAATTTGGTGGCTGAAGTTCCTTATGGATTTTTTTTTATCTGAAGATAAAATTATGTATTGTGTAAGTGGTGAAAAAAAAGAGTTTCGGAGCACCCGACGGAAATTCGTTAACGTCTTAAGGCTCTGCCGCCTGTAATGCCACGCTTCGGTTATCCGAGAGCTTTTGCGCAAGCAAGTCACTTCAGTCGGCTCGGTGAATGCGCGGTAGTCGATTGAGAAACTCAACTGCAAAGCGCATTCGCCTTTTGCTACGTTACGCTGCTCTTTCGCGAGGCAACAGACACTGTAATAATGCATCGGACAAGGGAAAATCTATGTCTTCTTACAGTCCGCAGCAACCAACGTGATTTATAACGATTTATCACTTATTGTACATAGTAAAAGAAAATTATAGATTATAGAAGACTATAGACGATCCAATTTGCATACGCCATCATAAATTTCATTTCTTTCATTCATTCAAAATACTGTCATTCATTCAAAGAAAAATACTATGAAGTATTTTAATAAAAACATACATGGGCAAAAAATAAAAATAAATAAACGTTGTCCTTTTTATTGAATCAATGTTAGGTTAGAAAAAATGTTATATTTTTTTTAAAATGCATTATCAATTAATTTAAAAAGATCAATTAGTGAAATTAAAATTGGTATCTTATTCCATATAATGTATGATAAAAATTTTTTTTAATCAACTACTTAATGTGTAAAGGACTTCACGCCATAAGTTGTAAGATTGTTTGCTTTACACTATATTGTAAATCTTATCGTCACCGCAGGACTTAACTGCAGCTTCGAGTTCGATTCGACAATCCGCACAATTATTTGTTCATAAATTTCTTACTCGTTCGTTGTGACTGTTAAAGTAGTAATTTAGAAGAAGAATAAGTAACATCGCAGTATAGAAAATGGAACTGAACGAGAAGAATCGCATCGAACCACGGCAATATTTGCGGTTCGTGTCGACGAACGCTCGACCGTGAAAGTATCTTTCGCTCTCGGCGCAATGGGTATAGCAACTTCAGGTCGATATACACGGTGTATATTCTTCTTTTTATTATCAAACTTTCCTCCCACTGTAATTTCGATTCATTGACACACGGCTCGGTCTCTAGGTGTGCAATAATGATGAAAAAAATAACGATACGGTCATTGCTCGGCTCATTTCGATTCATCTCCGGCATCAGTCACCCATAACGATCAGTCGTATTCCTAGCTATATATGGCGTATTCCGCGTTGAGTAGATAACCTTCTTAAGCAACCACTTGTGATTTAAGCCGAATTATAGTAGTTAAGTGGGTTACCGTATTTTTTCATGTTTAATTTTTGTTTTTTTTACTCTGCTTTATTTCTTTATTTTTTATTTTATTCGTCTATGGTATGGCTCCTATTGCGTCTCATCGACCGTCATATTCTTCTTCTTATTGTCGCCTACTAGTAGTTTACTGAGCTAAACTAAACGTGGGTTTAAGCATAAATCCCGATTTTTCATGGATATATAACTTTTAATTTATTTTTTCATTTAAGGATGTATGATGCGTACAGTCCCGCCAAAAGTGAGTTTCAGAGACAATTTCGATCACTCCCCGATGGGATGAAAATCGGAAAAAAATAATGCATATAAAACGTACTGAGAAATTTCGCATAATATTAATACTGAAATGTTATTAACGAATTGGTGAAAAAAACAATTGTTCAACAAAAAATCAGTCAACCTAACTTTTGTTCTAATGAAAATGATATGTTAATTTATTTGAATGCATACGAATTTTTTTCAGATTTTTTATTTTTTTTTGATTTTCTTGATTTTTTTCAAAAATGTGCGCGAAATAACGAATTTTGGATATGTGTACGGTATAAAACCATTTACTACACTCGAGATTTTTTTGCGAAAAGCATATCCAAAATTTGTTATATTCTGCGCATTTTTCAAAATAAAAAAAATAAAATAACATATCATTTTCATCAGAAAAAAAGTTAGGTTGACTGATTGTTTGATGAACAACTGTTTTTTTTCTCCGTAACATCAATTTCACTGAGAACTGATCGAAATTGTCTCTGAAACTCACTTTTGGCGGGACTGTATCATACATCCTTAACACTTGTAGAATCGTTTGAAACGTACGAATGTGCCTTGGTAAATAGAAATCTTCGACAGATTGAGGGTATTTTTGCCAAAAATAGTTTTCGTTGGCCTCATTTGAATGCAGGAAAAAATATGCTGAATTCTATTTAATTTTCTGTCGAAATTATTATTGATTAGGTTTCTTAACAATGTATGCTGACATTTGAGGACTTTTTCAATAGTTTCATTTCGATCAAAATGAAAATAATAACATATCGAAAGGTTATGGAACATTAATATGAATGAAGTTAAACGATTTCAAACTTCATTCATATGAACTTCAGTTCAAACTTGACTAAGTTAGAACTTTAGTTCAAACTTAAGTTAGAACTTAAGCCGTTTTTTTTGTAGAATACATATACAAGAAGGGGAGATCAATTGCGTTACACTTTGCGTTTTCACTATTTTCGGTCTGTAGGGTATCACGATTAATCATCGGAAAACAACAAATTATTCATCAACTGTGATTCATTATCCGCCGGATGTACTGTGATTTGCAAGAATATCCCGTGGCAACCTCAATAAATTAGGTGATTACATAGACAGAGAGTAAACAAGCAAACTACCCAAAGATTGGTTAAAACACTTAAGACTACGAAATATTATGATGAGCATGCGCAAAGCTCTATAATGGTTTAGACTAGTGGTTTAGAAAAAGACTTCGTATATGTGTATCTATTTTCATTTCGTATCAGTGAAAACGCAAGGTGTAACGCAATTAATCTCCCATTCTTGTATATGCATTGTACAAAAAAAATGGCTAAAGTTCTAACTTAAGTTTAAACTAAAGTTCTAACTCAGTCGAATTTATAGTCCCAAGTTCAAACTTGGGACTATAAATTCGACCCTCGAGTTACAAAATTGAATAAATACAACATAATTCGAAAGTATTAAATCATTTATTTTGATTATGGAAAGATAAGATGAACGGAGTGGAACTTCTATAAATGTGACATGGAATGGCCTGAACTGATCACTGGTCTTAGAATTTTTACAACGTGTTTCGTTGAGCCCCAGATACAATATGGAATAAATATGCGTAAAGATCGAATAAATCGATGATGCGTTGCGTTTTCGATTTGATTCCACGAAGGAGAGTCGGATTGTGGGGGTGCACGGAAGAGTTCGATTTCCCGGCTAAAATCGATCGTAGTCGGACGACCGTGAAGAGAGCGAAGCGTGCGATCTTATGGTCGAGTGGATTCCAGCTCTGACCAGCAACGCCACCTTGAATCATTGACATTGATAGCGTGGGAGGATCAGAAAAGTATATGGAAGTCCTGAGGATTCCCAATGAGTAATTTTTCACCCAGGTGCAAACTGATTTGCAACTTTCCCTGATCATATTCAGATCTTTGACGATACTAGCTCAATAATTTTCAACAGGAACTTCTCCGGTTTAAAATTTGTCATACATTTTCGAAACCGAGTCATCGACTTATTTCTACTTATCGTAAAACTGAAATTTTCTGTTTGAAACACAATTGGAGTTCTCGTTTTTTTTTCACTTAGAACGAAATTGTATGTTCGTGAGATTTTTAGCTTGAACCAAAATGTTATATCTTCAACGTTTTTTGCTCAAAACAAAATTTGATCCTTTCGAGTTTTTTCGCCCGAGGCGAAGTTTCATTTTTTTTGAGATTTTTTACCTGAGGAAAAAATTCACGTTTTTCCAATTTTTTTTGCCCGAGGCGAAATTTTTTTCGGAAACATATTATTGTTCTGAGATTTTTTTTCAAAGACAGCATTTTATGTTTCAAATGAAATGAATGTACAATTAGTAAAATTACGTCAACTCGAGTGTTGATTTAAATAACAATTTTTATTTGAAAAGTTTTCAATACTAATTTTTTTAAAATACTACATTGACACGGGTAGACGTCTAATACAAAGTACATGATTTCTATTCGGAAATTAATATACCGGTCATGAAGCTCGGTTGCATATACCGCATGTCAATTTGTCGATATATTCGTCATTGACAAATGCAATAAAAATTGCAATACTTCTCATAGAAGAAGCTTTGTTTTCGTGAAATTTTTTTTTCGAGATTTTCATGTTAATATACTCTAAGTCAGCTAGAACGTTGAGATAAACTGGTCTAGAAAATATGTATGTATGTATGTATGTATGCGCGCGTGTGTGTATGTCCCAGACACCGAAAATTCAATTGTCCATAACTCACGAACGGCACAATAGATCGAGTTCGAATTTGGCACGCAACTAGAGTATTGACTCCTCTGTAATTAGCGTGATTTTTAATTAAATGTATCAATGTATACAGATTTTATACAATTTTTAATTTTTCAAAAAATCGTCGTGATCGCTCTAACTTTCGTTAAAGTTTACCAATTTAGCTAAATAGTTCTTTATAAATAAAGACACGTTAAATGATGTTTGGTATTGAATTTCAGCGAAATCGATAAATCGGTTCCGATTTTATGGAATTTAGAATTTTTCGAAAAAACAATTTTTTTCTCTAAATCACATCGAATCTCAACAAATGAACCGAGATGTTATACAGTCGAAAAATACCATACAGCCCTGTTACGAACGAAATTTGTATATACGTGCTGATCGGTAGAATCGTTCGGATTTTACGGCATTTCCAATTTTTTTACAAATGTACGTTTTCGCTCACAACTTCCGCAAAAGTAAAGAGAGTAAGATAAAAATTCGTACTTAATCAAAATGCGATGTGACCTCTATGAGGAAGCCAAAATAAATAATAAATGTCTTCCTCATAGAGGTAGATTTGTTAAAAATTGAAATTTTAAAATATCTTCTTTACAGTTGTCTTCAAATTTTATATGAGGAAGCAATATGCAAAGTTGTTTATTTTCAAAAATGTGCGCAAAATAACGAATTTTGAATATTTGTATCTACTACACTCAAGATTTTTTTGCAAAACGCATATCCAAAATTTGTTATATTCTGGTCATTTTTTTAAATCAAGATCAAAATCAAAACAACGAAAAAAATCTGAAAAAATTCGGGTGCATTCAAATAAAATAACATATCATTTTCATTAGAAAAAACGTTAGGTTGACTGATTGTTTGTTGAACAATTGTTTTTTTCACTAATTTGTTAATAACATTTTAGGATCATTATTATGCGAAATCAATCTTTTCAGCACGTTTTATATGCATTATTTTTTTCCGATTTTAATCCCATCGGGAAGTGATCGAAATTGTCTCTGAAACTCACTTTTGGCGGGACTGTACGTATCATACATCCTTAATGCTGCATCTTGTAAGACGTCGCACGATTCAGTAGTCTAGATTAAAGATCCGTGTAATGAAACAGTGACAGTAGAGCACTACCCGTTCATGGTATGTACTTGCTATAACGGTACCAGAATACAGTGTTGGGGTTACGCGATGGTCATCCCGTGAGCGAGCTCCTCCTCCTTCCACACTACTGCTCCTTCTTTGACTGTTGTGACTGGTATGCTCTCAAGGAGCAACCGACAATCTAGGTCAAACGCACTCTTTGTTCGTCTTCCTTTGCCTCCTTTCCCTAGAGCCTTTATTTTTTTTTTCTTTCTCTCTTCTACAACACCAAGAGCTACACATTATCTACAGCGTAACTATACACCTTGAGATACGACAATGAGCAGTGCAGTATTGTTTCTAACCTCGAAATGCCATTAGACGTTCAAGTATTGTTTATTGCCTTTGTCGATTCTGCATACAAAATTCAATTTTGCCACATCTGTCTTCACCTCGGTTTTGCCATAGACGATTGTCTTCTGGGCTGTTCTTCAAGTTGGTCGTTTCACCTCGTCTGCATGACCCAATCGACCAACTGCTCAGGATTTCTGAAACACCTTTTGTCGAATAAGCGACTGCAATGCCTGCTGCTCATGTTATTCATCGGATACTACAGGAAAATGCGGTTGCGACTGACGCTTTTATTGTCAAAAATCTTTGACATCTATTTTTTACGTGCTGACATTGTTTTACGTATTTTGTGCTGATTTTGCTAATTTTTTGTAAATTTTTTTCATTTACTTGAATATTATTTTTAGTCAAATTTATTTCTTATTTTCTCGTCATAGACGTACCGCTTTTTGATAAATCTTACAGTTCATTTATGGTACTTATTTTTTTTATCAATACATACAGAGGATAATTAATTAAGAAACAACTTTTGTTTTGCATTGAAATAGTGAAAAAACTGCAGTTCTTTAAAATACTCCGTTTTAATTTTTACTAGTTAAGGAGGTTCGGTTGCGATTATCGAAGTCAGATCAGTGCTAAATTTTCGTAATTGATTCTTTTAAGTTAAAAATCAACAGAGAAGGGTGATTTGTCCTAAAGCATGTATACTTAATCCAGTGAATGATTAATAGCGACGAGTTTGTATTAAAATTAAGCGATTAAATTTTTTTTTCAATGAGACACATTTTTGTTGGGTTTTTTCTAAATATCATCTGTAATTCTTCGCCAATTACACTGAGTGATAGCTCATTTTGTTTCTTAGAAGATACTCCACGAATTGACCGCCTAGATATTTGGTAATATTGATCGTTCATTGATTTAGCCTGTTGTTTAACACAAACACTAATACTTTTATAAACAACTGGCTATAATTATTGAACGATCAAGACTATGATATATCGTGGTGGTCAATTCATAGAGTATCTTATGAGAAAGCGAATAAGCCGTCATTTATTCAAATCGATGGAGAATTACTAATTATACTTGAAAAAAAAAAAAAACGGAAAGAAAATTTATCCCATTACAAATGAATGATGATCAGTTAATCTTAATGCAAATTCGTCACTATTGATCTTTCACTGGATTAAGTATACATGCTTCAATACAAACCACCCTCCACTATTGTTTTTTAATGCATTAACCTTTAAAAATTCAATCACGAAAATTTAGCACTGATCTGACTTCGATAGTCGTCACCGAACCTCTTTAAATAATGTGTCTTTCCTCTCTTCTGTAAAAAGCACATGTAACTTTTTGGGTCTTTTTAAAAATAAAAGTGTACAACACAGTAAAGCGAATAACAAGTTGCTGCCGAGTGAGTAAAAATACTTATGTATAGTATCAAGAAAAATAAAATAAAATGTCTGTTTACATTTCAGCATAAAACGCGAGTAGTTATAAAAATGGCTTAAGCTTTTGAAATAATGGCGATTTGTCTTACACTAAAAAACCTGGAATTCCGAATTTTCTTTGGTTTTCACTCGAATTCCTTGAAATTATATATACATATATAGTACATACACAATATAGTGGTCCTTAAATGGGGTATGTTCGAATTTTTATCGTTCCGCCCCTCAAATCGGTTCGAAATACAAACAACTTTCAATTTTTCCAGATGCTTTTTTCCACATTTAACCTTCTCCACGGGGATTGAAGATTCCCATTTAAGATACATGGAGTTTTCGATCGTTGCAGTCAATAAGAAGTCCCACAAATAAGCTATTGACTGCAACGATTGAAAAACTCCATGTATTTTAAATGGAAATTTTCAACCCCCGTAGCGAAAGGTTGAATTGTTGAATGCGAAAAAAAAAATTTGATAAAATTTGAGAATTGTTTTTTTATGTATTCTGGACCGATTTTGGGGGGCGGCACGATAAAAATTTGTGAATACCCCATTTGAGGACCACCCTAATACATACAATTGTCATATTACTGACGTATGATTGCTTTCGACCTGTTCATCGAAATAAATAAAAATAACTTAACGAATATAAATAAATAAATTACCCAAGCAAAATGGATCTTCCCTCAATGCAAAAAACTGTCCTACAATGACAGTTACAAGATCAATAATAATACGTTATTATCGGTGATTTAATAAATCTACTTTCTTTTTTAAGCCAATTATCTTTTCGAATATTCTATGGATGACTGGATATCGAATCTAGAGGTTGAGATAAGAAAAAAGAAAATACGATTGTCGCAGTGACTGCGCTGGTAGGGCAGTTCAACCACCGGATGTTCGCGCTACTCGAGTCTATCTGTGTCTCAACGTTTTTTCCCCTTTGGTCATTGCCACTCTCGGTATCCGCTCGAGTGACCCCGAAGAGAGATGAGGTTCCCGCTCGCGTTCATTCAATGGTCCCGGCGTAATCATTGGTGGGATAAAAAGTACTTCAGAAGAGACCTAACCGATGATGGGACTCTGGAGAGTTGCACAGTTTGTCTGTTCTCTTCGGCTTTTCTTTGACAATCGCCTGATTATTGTTTCCCGTGATTTCAAAGAATCTGACAACTTCTTGTAGTGACTCTTTTTACCATCCGTCTGGTGATCCATCGGAACTAACAACCGCAATGAGCTTTGGTATTGACCAACATCATTGGAGAACCTTATTTACGGTCACCAATTATTTTTTTTAGTCGTCAGGACCCAAATCCTTGAATTAAATCAATGCTGATTTTTTAACATGTTTCCTGCATTCTATTTACGGTTTGATTTAATGTTGTAAAGGATGATCTGCGTGATAGCAATTTGTATGAACAGAAATAAATATAAAGAATCGTTCAGATACGTTGGTTAAATAAAGTGTATAATGGAACACTTATTTGTGAACGAATGTTTTACATCACTGTTTAAAAAAATTAATTAATGTAATCATTGGTGGGATAAAAAGTACTTCAGAAGAGACCTAACCGATGATGGGACTCTGGAGAGTTGCACAGTTTGTCTGTTCTCTTCGGCTTTTCTTTGACAATCGCCTGATTATTGTTTCCCGTGATTTCAAAGAATCTGTCAACTTCTTGTAGTGACTCTTTTTACCATCCGTCTGGTGATCCATCGGAACTAACAACCGCAATGAGCTTTGGTATTGACCAACATCATTGGAGAACCGTATTTACGGTCACCAATTATTCTTTTTTGGTCGTCAGGACCCAAATCCTTAAATTGAATCAATGCTGATTTTTCAACATGTTCCATGCATTTTATTTACGGTTTGATTTAATGTTGTAAAGGATGATCTGCGTGATAGCAATTTGTATGAACAGAGATGAATATAAAGAATCGTTTAGATACGTTGGTTAAATAAAGTGTATAATGGAACACTTATTTATGAAGGAATGTTTTATATCACTGTTTGAAAAAATTAATTAATGTAATCATTGGTGGGATAAAAAGTACTTCAGAAGAGACCTAACCGATGATGGGACTCTGGAGAGTTGCACAGTTTGTCTGTTCTCTTCGGCTTTTCTTTGACAATCGCCTGATTATTGTTTCCCGTGATTTCAAAGAATCCGTCAACTTCTTGTAGTGACTCTTTTTACCTTCCGTCTGGTGATCCATCGGAACTAACAACCGCAGCGAGCTTTGGTATTGACCAACATCATTGGAGAACCGTATTTACGGTCACCAATTATTTTTTTTTGGTCGTCAGGACCCAAATCCTTAAATCAAATCAACGCTGATTTTTTAACATGTTTCCTGCATTTTATTTACGGTTTGATTTAATGTTGTAAAGGATGATCTGCGTGATAGCAATTTGTATGAACAGAGATGAATATAAAGAATCGTTCAGATACGTTGGTTAAATAAAGGGTATAAAGGAACACTTATTTATGAACGAATGTTTTTACATCACTGTTTAAAAAAATAAACGACCGTAATTGTCATATTTTAACGCCCAGATTTTTTATAGTCTCGAATGTTCAAAAGTTGCAACAATTTTTATGCCAAATGTTAGATTCCAGTACATTTTTTATTTCGTTTTCACCTGGAAATTCCGTATTCTGATTGTGAAAATTTTCAATCTAATAATTTTTCAGAAGACGGTGTTTAAATAATTATTTTCTCAATAAAAACGTTTTGAATTCAAGAAAGTTATAGAGTGGCCACAAATATAAGAAACATATACCAAACTCACATTTTTTATTCATTTTAGTGATTATTTAGTGGGTTAAATTTCTGTCGGTCGGTAAAAATGTCAGATATAGTTGAAAAGGTGCCCTACAATATCTGGAGGGTCTTAAAATGTCATCGCGTCATACGCGATCCGATAAAGGTCAGAAAATATTATAAAAAGTCGACCCCACTGTTCTAAAAATTCAGGATCAATACAGGCCCTTTATTCTCGACTTACAATAAAATTACCATAGTTCTTATCATCTGAACTATTGACGAAAAAAGGTGTTAACTATGAATTCAGGTCAATCTGGATGGGAAATAAATCGAATTAGTCTAAAAAATTACTTCTCAGAGTGAAGAACGGAATATTTCTCTTAAAAGAGTGATTTACGTTATTTATCCTATCATGGAAATAAATTATTGGAGTCCTTTGTGAAAAACGAATCTAACAATTTGTATCAATGAACCACTTTCTTCCAAATGAAATTTATCAATTTCATTAAGCCCTGGAATTCTTCCTGAGCCTGATCCTAAAATTTCAGTCGTTTTCAAAGCAATCAATCTCACCATTTCATTAAGTGTTTGTATACTCAGATAATTATATACACTATTCCATTTCAATAATTTTGACAAGATCCCAAAGCTTGACCCTTTTTTGACACTGAAATAAAATTAAGGTATTAGTAATATAAAATGACAACCATCCATGTTTAGTCCGTACGACCAAAATTTTCACAATTGCTACAACCATCAAATAGTTATCATAACTATTTTTATAGTTACCGTTACTATAATGAAAAATGAACAGTTGTCACTTTATCGTTAAGTGTACCCTACGATTTTTTCTGAAATTAATCTAACAACTTTATCCATTTTTTTTGTACTGATAATTAAAATCAACCGGAGTACAAGACATTTTTAAACCATACTGTTTTCATTGAGTCCTGGAATCTCTTTTAAGCTCGGATCGACCGCTGCCAGGAATTATTCCATTGGCCTCGGGCCAGTGCCAGTAGCGTCCGGCTATCGTGTCGGTCTTGCCGGCATGACATTAGCGTGTACGTTACTCGCACACGTTACACCTCACAGTACATTGCTGTTGTACATATACTGCTATGTACATATATATATATTTATATATACATATGCACACACGCAATACAACACGTGGCCGTGGCAGGGGCATACGGTTTAGCTTCTTATTGATTATTTCCCAGGTAGAGACTCTGTAGTCCAAACGACTGGCCGGTCGTTCGTTCGCTCGTTCGTTTTGCCGGCTGCGAGGCTTAAGAGAACGCGACAGGACGTCCCACAGTGTAACTAGGAGAGCTAGAACTCGAGTGTAACGGTATAACTATACTGTAGAATATCTACCTGATGTAGTCTAGCATAAAACAACACCAGAAGCGAGTATCACGCAGGTATATAATAGCCCACATCGACGCTGAGCTTTGCTGCAAGGAAGACACTCTTGGGATGAGATATGGACTCGATCCAACAGCTTCCTCTTTTTTTTTCTTATACTTTGTTATTTAACTGTCGGCAGATCTGACAGGAGAAAAATGAACGTTAAACTTTGTCTCTGTACAATAATAATGAAATTGAAATTTATGTACTTTGGCCATAAATTTTCTACCTAGTCTACAGAAATTAATTTTCTATTTTGCAGAAAAGGAACAAAAACGTTGTTCAATATTCTCTACAATTTTTAGATAAAAATTATTCAAATTTTTTATACTTTTTATGTCACTTTTGTTTCAACAAATAAGATATTAAATTCTACAAAATTCTTATGTTGATAACAAGTTAATAGAGAATTTAAAAAAACATATCCGGATAAAATCGTGTCAAATTGATATATGTCTATTAGGGTGTGCCAAAAATAAGCGATATTTTTTTTCCTTGGTCTCTGCCCAAAATATCGTAGAATACATGTTAGTGATGATCCTGTCAAAAGTGGAACTCATCATTTCAATCCTTAGAGGTCCATCATCGCGTTTGAAGTTTTCCCATTTAAATAACACAGGAAAGTGATTTTTTTCCATTCTTTCTCCCTGCAATCTAATAATAAATTATTTTTCATCAAATCATTGACTACATCTTATAAATCATTAAATGTCGAACAAAAAATCTCGTTGAGTTGAATTTTTATTTTCAATATTTGATTCATTACAGAGCCTTGAAATTTTAAATGTTGTACATTTTCCGTTTTTTTGTTTACATTTTTTAGCTAATCTATTGAAGTTAGGACAAAAAGCTAAAGAAAAATTTTGTCGTCCGTCTGACGCACTACAGAAAAGTTGTTAACAAGTTTTTCGTATCGTTGATATTTACTAAGTTACAAACTAAAAAAGTTATGGTTTTTGTATTTTTAACTGTCATTAATGAAGTACTACTGATGTTAGTACAATAAAGTCAATAAAAATTTATTAGAATATTGAATTTTCTAAAAAATCCAGGTGAAATTTGATGTATTGCTAACGGTTTTAAGTTACAGACTCATTGAATCTTATTACGATGGTTTTTTACGCATATCCGATGAAAAATTTCAAGGCTCTGTAATGAACGAAATATCGAAGATACAAATTCGACTCAACAAGATTTTTTGTTCGAGATTTGATGATTCATAATGTGTAGTCATTGATTCCATGAAAAAAAAATTTCTTCTTAGGTTGCAGGGAGAAAGAATGGAAAAAAATGACTTTCCTGTGTTATTTAAATGGGAAAACTTGAAACGTGATGGTGGACCTCTAAAAATTGAAATTATGAGCTCCGTTTCTGACAGAATCATTACTAAGACGTATTCTACGATATTTTGGGCGGAGAGCAAGGAAAAAAAATATCGCCTTTTTTTGGCACACCCTAATTTTCCATAGACATAGACATAGACTTTTATACAATTACTTTTTATTGTGTTTAGTGGGTCGAAATACATCGGTATTCATGGAAAAAATCGATTATATTGGCTTTTTCTTAAGAGCTTTGTTTTAATTGTAAAAAAATTCAGTTTTTAAATTTAAAATAGTTTAAAACGTCCGGAAAGGGAAAGACACTTTTCCGGTAAATGGACTGAACAGTATCCTCTTTTTTACGTCTACATCTTGATCTAACAGTAGCGAGCAATTAACCACGGATTCGTCTGTGTCGAAGGAAAGAAGAGGAAACGCTTTCCATGCGATTCACGCTATTACCGGAGACAATACCGGTTTTATAGTTCAGAACACTGACAATGTAAAGGCTACGGTTTTCTGGGACTCTTGTAAAACGCGTGGATTGCTGAGCCGATCCTCCGCATTCGATGTCCGTGGGAACTTGTCTGCAATCTTGAGCTTTTGCTGTATTCGTACATATTTGGTAACATCAACATAACGATTTCTAAGAAAAGGGATTTTACTGGATTGGAGTAACTATGAGAATGAAATTGTAAATTGATTCTATTTATCACAATTATAATTTTTCTAAATTTATCTATGGCTTTGATGAAAAAATGTTGAATTTTTTTATTTATTACTTTTAAAAAAGTGGTTTTGTTAGGAAATATATTGATTAAACACTGGAAGTATATTTTTTATATTCCCGCCAAAAAACGCTGGATGATTATTAGCCAAATGGAAGATGGTTGCCAATTATATTTAGCTAAATCATTTTACAAGATAAATTAACTAAAGAATTAGGAGGCCACGTGACTACTTTTGACGTTATTTAAACTAATTCGTAGATACATCTAATCCGAAATAGTTACGGTAACGATAGAATTATTAATGTAAAATGCCTGAAAATAGTTATGGCAACCGACAATTTGTAGATGTTACTCAATAGTTGTGAGCACCACCACAATTGAGGGTTCTATGGAATTCTCTCCGTATAATCATAGGACATTTAGATACTCGCATAATCTTGAGCAAATTCTCTTCGGTAAAGTTGTATAATGTTGAAGATAAACCCACTTGGTAACCATGAAGAATTCTGAGGGATTACATCATGTAACCAACCTTGTGGCGACGCCCCCACCGGTAATTTATGTAGGTGAAGTCAATGCAAAATATGTATAAGACAATCTATGTCAGTCTAGTAACTTTCTTGTCTACACTGAGAGAAAAGCATATCGTTTATTTAACGATTTTATATGGTAAAACAAATATGGTAAGGCTTGCAATGTTTTATGGTTGAAGCGACGATAATATGGTTCAATAAAAGATACTTGCGAGGTTATTGGAAACAAACGCTGAAATCGTATGTGCAACAAAACAGCATATTTGAAACTATTAGAATAGTTTTTGAAACTATTATTATTTTGATAATTGCTACTATAATTATATTCGCTATAACCATAAAATATAGACGTTCCTCCTGGGAATTATATTAGTGGTTTATCCAACTATTTTCTTATATTTGCTATAACCATAAAATATAGAAGTTCCTCCTGGGAATTATAGTTTATAGTTAGATTATCGTCAGTCCAACTATATTATTTTCAAAATTACCAGATTTGTCTCTCAGTGTAAAGGCTCTTAATTCTTTAAATTTTTTATACTTTGAACGCATGAGAATAACAGATTTTAATTACATGGTTAAAAATCGATACTTTTCCGTAATTTTTAAATGCAACTTCCACATTAAATCTAAATAAAAGCGTTTTTTGTTGAGCACGAAAATAAATACTAAGCACAATACAATATAGAGACAAAATTCAACCCACTCCGAAATTACTTCATACGTCGTATAACGTTGAAGTACTATAAAATTTTATATATGTCTCAGTACGTTGAAGTACTCAAACCCAATATATGTCGCATTACGGTGAAGTACTAAAATTCTATATACCTCCAGCAAGTTCAAGTACTAATCTCCTATATACGTCGCAGTACGTTCAGGGACTCACATTCTATATACGTCGCACTATATACGTTAAAATAAAAAAATCCTATATACATCGAAGTACGTTAAGCTAATAACATACTATGTACCATATATGGGGAATTTCACCCCGTTTTGACCAGGTTTTGACCTCGACCCCTCCGATTTAGCTCATAATTTTTCTTAGGCTTAGTTGGGCGCTTAACTACACAAAAAATTTTTTATTTAGTTTTTATTATGCATTTTTTAAAATAAATTTTTAAAGTGACATATCGAATGCCATAATTTAAAAATCTGAGAAAATTCTGAAAAATACTTTGTTCAATAAAAAAATTATTTAGCTTGTAGTCAAAGTGGGGGAGATTGTCCTTTTTACAGTTTTTAAGGTTTTTTAATTTGAAAAAATTATTTAAAAATATAAGAAAGAATAAATTTACTACAGGCGATAGATCAAATGTTTATTTATGTAAAACCGGATTGTCAGATTTTTCCGAATTATGCAAATTTTTTAAAAATAATTCTTTACATCGAATATCGGATATCGAATGCCATAATTTAAAAATCTGCAAAAATCCTGAAAAATACTCTATTGAATATCAAATTTTTCTAGCTTATTGCTAAAGTACGCAAGATTTTCCTTTTTTAGTTTTTAAGCTTTTGTTATTTAAAAAATTATAAAACAGAAAAAAGTCAATCTACTATGGACGATATGTCAAAGATTTCTGTATAAGAACTTTTTCAGTAACGAAACAAACTGTTAGAATACATAATTCTCAGTGAAATCCACAAAATGCAATTCCTAAATTATGGCATTCGATATTCCACTTTGAGAAAATATTTTTTTTTTAAATAGCATTATTCGGATAAATCTGAAAACAATTTTAAAAATCTGAAATTTCCTTTTTAAATGCGGTTTTACACGAATAAACATTTAAAAAATCGCCTGTAGTAGATTCATAATTTTTTATATTTCTCAAGAAATTTTTTAATCAAAAAAGCTTAAAAACTGTTAGAAGAAAAATCTTCCCCACTTTAGCTATAAGCTAGGTAATTTTGTTATTAAGCAAAGTGTTTTTCACAATTTTTTCAAATTTTTAAATTATGGCATTCGATACGTCACTTTGAAAATATATTTAAAAAAAAATTGCGATAAAAAAAAAATTTTAAACATTTTTTCTTTCGTAGTTTAGGGTCTAACTAAGCCTAGATAAAATTATGAGCTAAATCGGAGGGGTCGAGGTCAAAACCTAGTCGAAACGGGGTGGATTGCCCCATATGTATACTTCGCGGTACGTTTAAATACTAAAATACTATAAACATTAAAGTACGCTTAACTGATACAATCCTATATCCGTCAAAAAACGTTAAAGTACTAATATCCCTCATACATCACAGTACGTTGAATCATTAAAATGTTGCATACGTTGAAGAACCATGTAATTCTCAAACTATATACACATCGCAGTACGTTGAAAGAATACTACATACTTCGAAGTACGTTGAAGTAGTAAAAAAGAACCGTTGAATTGGACGTTATTGTCAGCAAGATTGTAAGTCTAGTTGCTCGGTCTGTTCGTGGGAAGCAGTGAAAAGTGTTGATACACCCCCAATGGTGAACACAACGTATTCCGCGTATTCGAGTACTGTTCGAGTCTCGTAAAAAGCGGAAGTGCTCAATGGTCGCACGTACAATCGGAGTCAATGTTTCGTGCGTGCATTGCGGTGGAGGTTTACAGCTGTCTGATGGGGCGGGAAGGAAACAGGTGGAAGATAGTCGCGAACTAAGCCGGAGACAGCGCTGCGGCATGTGTGACTGTTCCACTGAGTTCTGCAATCTATTGCACGTGCTTATTTTTTAATATAACGCGCGTATATTAACTGTCAGTTAATGCACAGTAAAATACCGACACATGCTCAGTAATTATATGGACACGCGACACTCCCACTCTGTTCGGAGAACAAATAATTCTCATGTACGTCGTATACAAGTGTTCTTTCACTTTCTCTTGTCTCATTTTTTTTTTTCTTTCAAGAATATGTACTTTGTTGGAATTGTTAAGTATTTAATTGACTTAATTCATGGTGTTTTGTGAAGGTCCAAAATGAATGGAATAATAAATGGGAAGAAGTTCTATAGGGAATTAATGGGGTTTTGAAAGGGTGAGGATCGTTGCCATTTTTAACGACTTTTATTAATGTTACAGAAAATGCATTGCGTGAAAATTGTTGAGGTTGCAATTAATTTCATTCATGGCGTTTGGTGAAGGTCTTAGATAAATAGAACAGTAGATGGGGTCAAGTTCGGTAGACAAATATGGTGTTTTAAAAGGACCATTTTCAACGGCTTTTATTGACACTTAATTATGCTCTCAAAAGTTTTCAGATTTTTTTATACGTGAACTTATATGTACAATTCAGTACAAAGGTTAAAAAAAGTTAACAGATCGTGTTATTAATCGTAGAATGCAAAGAACTTCAATTGTGAATGTGTGTGAACACATACATACAGACATATTTTCTACACCACTTTTCTCGACGTTTTAGGTGATTCTGAGTATGTTATCATGAAAATCGCGAAACAAAAAATTTACACGAAAACAAAGCTTCCTCTATGAATAAGCAAAAATTACATAGTTGATTAAATAACTTTTTTTTTTAATTAAAGATTTAATAGCCATAATGCGTCGAGAACAACCCTAATTACAATTAAGTTAATTAAGTTATCCTCTTAATTTATAAAGTTTTTTTCATTATATATTGACCATATTCTTCATAGTTGGAAAGAAAAGTTCAAGGCATAGTAAGTCGACAATAATGTATTATAGAAAAACTTCAATAGTCGACAATAATGTATTATAGAAAAACTTCAATAGACGTGAATTTTTCGCTTCTATCGATCGCACATATAGGAAGAGAACCGGAGCTACGCATTTTTGCTTGATGCTATGCACCGCGCAGTTTATATCAAGAGAATGGCCATGCAATGTGAAAAAAACGAGGAAGAGGTGAAAGGGAAAGAGAAAGAGCTTAAGCGGCCCTGAACAGGACAATGAAATTGTGCGATGCGTAGTACGAGTTCATCTTTTGATGATTCACGACTGTTGAAAAGAGCAAATGCACTCAGAGAAATTGTGCTATTCCGGCCTGCAATCAGATTTTAGCCTCTGCGACTATTTTTATATTAACAACAAATATCTCAGTTAGTGTAAATTATTGAATGTCATTACAAGACTCATTAAAAAATTCTGATGTAATTCACAGGTGCAATTGTTGCATTAAAATTTTTTTTCTTAACATTTTCTTATTCATTCGCGCACTTTTCCAATAAAAAAATGCAACGCTGTGTGAATTCGCAATCTGCTAAATAACATTACAAAACGTCATATAAATACTTAATCTTTTTACATTCTCGGTATGTGATTTAAAAAAAAACTAAAAAAATGACAAATATTTTAGCAGAAAAATCTTTTTTGAATATAATATATTTATTCATATTTGTCTAATAACAAGATCTAAGAATATAAATTATATATTTAAGATTTTATTTAATAAATGCTTGGATAGATTAATTTTTAAAAGAAAAGCAAATTTTGCTTTTTTATTTTTCCGTACGTAACGAAATTTTTTTAGTACTAGTATAACATAAGTAATTTTCCTAACGAATATATTACATGTAATATGATGGTGCAGTTTAAATGCTGACCTCACATATTTCGATGGTCAATGGGCCACGTGATCCTTTAGCTCGTTTTGCATAAAATTTTGGGGTTTTTAAACGTTTCTCAAATAGGCTATAAAAACGTACATGTATAGTACATTAGGCATTGTTTGGAACGTCAGCTTATTGTCCAATTGTATCCAAAATTTGTTATATTCTGCGCACTTATCAAACTCAAAAAAATCAAAATCAAAGTAAAGAAAAACATCTGAAAAAATTCGTATGCATTCAAATAAATTAACATATCATTTTCATTATCAAAAAAGTAAGGTTGACTGATTGTTTGTTGAAGAATTATTTTTTTCATCAATTTTTTACTAAAATTTTGGGATTATTATTATGCGAAATCAATCTTTTCAGCACCTTTTATATGCATTATTTTTTCCGATTGTTATCCCATCGGGAAGTAATCGAAATTGTCTCTAAAACTCACTTTTGACGGAATTGTACGTATCATACATCCGTAAAGAATTTAGGTGACTGTACATAAATTTTAATATGCTGTGCAACAACTTATACGACTTTTGTAACGAATTTAGCAAAATTTTACCCCGATTTTATGTTATGCTCGTGTAGTAAATTTTCTAAACCCATTTCTGTAAAAGAGCTCCCACTGTGTAGTACTTTTTCCTTAAATATTTTTAACAGAGCAGTTGAGTTTTCACGGATATGCATACAGAAGAATTAGATTTATTTAAAAAAAACAGAAAACGAATATGCGGAAGTCGTGGTGGTTGCGGTTCGAGCAGCTGGCGCGGTCGGCTTCTTTTCGCCTTCGTAATTTACGGCGTTGGTAGGCGACCAGGATAAGAGTTTTCATATAAACGCGCGAAAAACAGTTACAATGTGCCGAGTGTACTGATGGTTTTGTATGTATGTTCTGCACTTTATACGAAGATGAGTGCAAGGCTGCGGCTACCGTTGCACTTTGGTTTTTATGGCTGACTAGTATATGCGCGCCATTAGTAGGAAAATAAGAAGGATAGGAACTCTGGAACAGCTGTTTCCTCGCTTGACTCGAAGAGAGCCGACGATGCGTACGTAAACCTGTAATTACGAAATAATTCAACGCCTGGAGCATTAATAACTGGTTTCTTAATGCGTGTACTTGACAAATTACTGTAAGGTATTGTTAATAAGGAAATTTAATATATTCTATTATAAATTGTCAGGATTGACCACCATTGTATTAGACAAAAATTTTATGCGCTTCGGGATTGCAAAAATTAGATTACATCAACTGAGAATATTTTCATTTTTTATTTTTCCATTTAAGACTGTAAATACAGACTTTTCAAATATCGAAAAAATATATCCCTCTAATAGTTTATTTTCAGAAAAAGCTGGAATAGGAATACAACACTTCAAATATCATAAAACAAGCACCTTTTTCAAATTTGAATTGTTGCACAGGGAGTTTCTACCAAATATTCTACAAACAATTAAGTTTGACTAATTAGTTCGGCCAATATTCGGTAATTTTTAGAAAAAAAATATATAAATCAATTTTTATAATCAATTTCGGTGATACAAAAAGTGATCATGATCGTATAAATCACCGGATTAGTTGAGTAAACGAACAATTACGTTGGCCTAATAAAAAAAATGGTATGCTGAACTGTCTGCAACTATTTTAGACACCATTGTTAGTATTGAACATTTATTAGTCAAATCCATTAAATCTAAAACGTTGTCTAGTGACTCTACACCATGAACATTGCATTTTTTTTCTATTACTGTAATAAATTCGTCTTGTAGTGACCAAGTTGCACAATGACAAAAATACACTCAGTAAAAGTTTGAAGAAAAAAATCATAAAGAATAACGTATACCTAGAACATTATGACAGTCATAAAAAAATGACAGGTGGTTCACATGAGCCTCAAAGCTGCGGGTGTTTCCTTGTCGATTACAGAGTATGAGAGCCAAGTCGAAATAGCATTGTGCACTTCTCCCCAAGTATATGGACGCGTATATCGTTGCGGAATAGGATCTTGACCCAGATGCAATCCCTCATGGAACATGGATGATTACAAAACTTCACTCAACGCACTAAGTGCGTGTTACACGTTAACAATAATGAGTTTACCAGTTTTCCCCTTTTTATTCACTTGTTACGCACACACTTTTATGCGAGTAGAGGAACAAGAAAAGACATAAATTAACAATTCTTTGAATTAAAAAACACTCAATTACTTTACATCCTCGGTTTGTAAATAATTTACACTGCAATATTTATCGCAGGTTTACTTTCTGCTGGTTTATAAAATTAACATTTATGGTATTATTTATCTGTCAACGATTATTTCAAAAACAATAAACTGCAGTGATTATTTAAGAACGTTCAATTCACAAATAACTGCGCAAAGGTTAGTTTTTAAATAAAATAAAAAATAAAATTTTGTAGAAAGGCAAACTAAAAATTAAGTTCGCAAATTTTGTATTTGAAGAATATGAATTTCCTGAATTTTTTATTAGAAAAAATAATTTCCACAAATTTGGTATTGAAAAAAAATTATTTCCATGATTTTTGCATTCTAAAAAAAGTATTTCCAAAAATTTAGTACTTAAAAAAGAATTATTTCTACATGTTTTGTATTTTAACTGAAGGTGTCCAAAAAATGTGCCCACCAATTTTTGCGGGAACTGATTCATGACTAATATTTGATCGAAGGCGGAAGTATAGTGATTCTCGATTCAGCGACCTCGCATCTACACCGACGCGTTCCTCGTGCACCTCCGCAGAGCCTTCAAGGACATACAGCGTGACGGCGATCAGGGGAATACATAACGAATAACTTTCAGAGCAATCAATTAACTGCTTCGATTCATAGACCGAATTTGTAAATCGATAAATTACAATTTAGCATTTTATAACGGTATATATATCTATATATATATTTATAATATACAATCGTAGAGACTTATACTATAGCGTAATTCGACATTAAAATTAGTAGAGCGTTCAGCATTCAGCAACCTTTCGGTTTCACGATTATATCATATTTTGTCACAGTTGGTTAACTGAAGTCGTAAGATTTACAGTACAGCATAAAGTAGTCGTAAAAACTCATGATATTTTGTGCATTAATGCAGAAAATTATTTTACATTTTCAAATCCACCGATAAAACGTACCACTTATTATTTCTGAATTTCACTTGTTTACTTACTCTCTAAACAATCTGTTTCCATTATTTAGAATTCTTCACCACATTGGTAATAAAATGTTTAACCATTTTATAGAAACATAGTTTTCTGCCTAGATTCGCTTAAAAACGCCATAAATATTTAATGATAAATAATAAAAGAAATAATGGATCAGTCCTTTCTCCATTACAGTAAACTTCAGGCCATTTGTACAAAATTTGTATGGATAACCAACTGAATGATCATTGATCGTTATTTCACTTAACTACTTAATTCATTTAGTTACTACTTCATTGCTACCATTACTATTTTCAAATAGTCGTAATAAGTCAGTTAAGGGAAATTACATCAACAATGAAGAAATTTAATGTCAATGTAAAAAACAGTCGCTTTAATTAATATTTTTTCAACGATTACAAATAATATCGATATTTAATTTATTAGTTCTAGTTGTATAAAAAATCACCATGACCATAATTTTTAATTACCTGTTTAACGGCTACAAACTGCACATTTTTTTGAATTCTTTAGAATGCGCTTCCGGTATCAACGTATTACAGTTGGTACTGTATAGTTCAATGCAGTTCCGGTCGATGCACTGCGATAGGTCATTCCAACTGCATACATTATACGCAATCCAGATCGATATTGAGCAGGAGCCCAATGCACCAGCTATTATTTTCGTTCAGTGCCAATCACAGCGCAGAGCTCTGTCTTATCGTTCCCCTCCTGTTTCCAGAAGGGAACGTAATTTGCTATGCAAAATTTCCTCTGCGATGCCTACCTTACAGACTCAGTTATTTTAATGTGTGCAAGGCGCACCTGCAATTCTCTAGGACACTCGAAGAGCTCTTTCGAGAATATGGTAATTTCACTCGCATCTGCTATTAGAAGGAATAATCGACGTTTCGTGATGAACAACATGCAAAAAATGGCAGAACATTCGGTGTACAAATGGAATAAACGATTCATTTGATAGTGAACATAGTGACAATATTGATTGACAAAAAATCATTTTGACTTATCATCTGAAAAAAATTGAGAAAACATTTACGAAAAATAAAGTTTTTTTTTTTTCAAATGAATTAAATACATAAATGATCAATAATCCAATATAAATAAATTGATCAATGAAAGTCGCTCACTGCGAGTGTAGAAAAAATTTTTAGGAAGTCAAATATTCTCGCAGAATAAATGAAAATAGAATAATTAAACTATTATCTTCTATTTTTCTCCCAATTTTTCGTAAAGTTTTATAGAAAATAAATTTTCGTCGTAGTTATAAAAGAATTGAAACATCTTTGCATAAGCACTGGAGATTATTTTAATCAAAAAATTATTATGAATATTACTCAAGGAATTTTCACTCTAAAATACAACTGCGGTTTACAACTCTGCTCAAGCAAAACCGAATATCAATTGTTTGCAATTGGTCTTCTGAATACAATCGATATTTTCCTGATAATAGTTGCGAAAAAGAAATTCTGTACATTTTGATAAATTACATTGTAGCTAAACTTTTTTTTTTATGTAGTTGTTTTAATTTTTCGTAGAGGTCATCGCTTTATCCAATTTGGTAAACGATGGAAATAAAAAGAAAACAGAACGTTAAGAAACACTACAACGTATAGCAAAATCTGATATAATTCCGATTCTTCCCAACCGTAAACACGATGATTCTTGACTTTCACGAGAGCCGATACTCAAGGAATTTTCATTCGAAAATACAACTGCGATTCACAACTCTGCTCAAGCAAAATCGAATATCAATTGTTTACAATTGCTCTTCTGAATACGATCGATATTTTCCTGATAATAGTTGCGAAAAATAAATTCTGTACATTTTAATAAATCACATTAAAGTCAAGAGTTTTTTTTATGCAATTGTTTTTATTTTCGTAGAGGTCATCGCTTTATCCAATTTGGTAACCGATGATAATAAAAATAAAACAGAATGTTAAGAAACGCTACAACCTATAGCAGAGTCTAATATAATTCCGATTTTTTCCAACCGTAAACACGATGATTCTTGACTTCCACGAGAGCCGATACTCAAGGAATTGTCACTCTAAAATACAACTGCGATTCACAACTCTGCTCAAGCAAAGTCGAATATCAATTGTCTGCAATTGGTCTTCTGAATACAATCGATATTTTCCTGATAATAGTTGCGAAAAATAAATTCTGTACATTTTAACAAATCACATTAAAGTCAAGAGTTTTTTTATGCAATTGTTTTAATTTTCGTAGAGGTCATCGCTTTATCCAATTTGGTAAACGATGAAAATAAAAAGAATACAGAACGTTAAGAAACACTACAACCTATAGCAGAGTCTGATATAATTCCGATTCTTCCCAACCGTAAACACGATGATTCTTGACTTTCACGAGAGCCGATACTCAAGGAATTTTCACTCGAAAATACAACTGCGATTCACAACTCTGCTCAAGCAAAATCGAATATCAATTGTTTGCAATTGGTCTTCTGAATACAATCGATATTTTCCTGATAATAGTTGTGAAAAATAAATTCTGTACATTTTCATAAATCACATTGAAGTCAAGAGTTTTTTTATGCAGTTGTTTTAATTTTTCGTAGAGGTCATCGCTTTATCCAATTTGGTAAACGATGGAAATAAAAAGAAAACAGAACGTTAAGAAACACTACAACGTATAGCAGAGTCTGATATAATTCCGATTCTTCCCAACCGTAAACACGATGATTCTTGACTTTCACGAGAGCCGATACTGTACATATATATACATATAGGGATATATAAACATATATACCATGTACAAGTTGCACATAGGTGCTGCATGAGTTGCATCGAACTAGTGGCTCGAACACCTCCTGCCTCAACTGCTCGCCTGATACCTTCAATGCACCGCCGATGCACAAAGCGATGCACCAACAACAACACACTTCGTGGCCTCTCCGGTCTCTCGCCTCTCACAACATCCCGGCTATCGCCTCCAAGTCTTTGTAACGCAATTTCGTGTGAACTTTCGACTATACTTAGTCCGAAAATTTACACGTGATATCCCGAGGAAATATATATGGTCTTCTTCGAAAGTTTAGCGTCGATAATATTTTTATGTTCATTTGATTTATCCCTCCAAATATCTTTTGACTTTTTTTGAGACTCCGTCAATTTTTTAATCGGCACTGATAACTTCTCGAAAAAAATACTGCAATTCTGCCTGGGATCTGAAAAATTGAAAATTTGGAAACAGAATTTTAATACAAGAATAGAAAAATTATGAAGTATGGCTTTTTTGCAAAACAATATGTTGTTTTTCAACGTTATATATCAAAAAAAAAAAAAAACGAATGAGAAGAAATGCATTTGTTATGAAGCTTATATTAAGTCGAACAAATTTTATCGTAGACATTTGTCTATAGGACTGGTTATTTTCAAGATATGAACGTTCAAAAAAAGAAAGACACCGAGAAGTCGAAATTCTTACAAAAATTCTCCTATCGAAAATATCTGTCGTACTGCCACAAAAAAAATGTCTGTTCCTTATTGAAATAGTATTTTGCAAATTAATGAAATAAAACTGGAAGAGATTAGGGTTACAGTATGTAAATTCCCGCGGGAATGCCTCGTATATTCTCCTGCAACTGACACGTGATATCTCCAAGAAATGTGAACTGCATTCTCTGTCATTTTAACTCCTATAATTCTTGTTAAACCTTTTTAATTTTCCTCAACATCATTCGACCACTGCATCAATTTTCCTATTGGTTCTATACACACTAACGTAGGTTATATACCTTCAGAAATGATCAGAAAATGCATATGGGGCATTCCACGTCAAATCAGCAGGCCATGACCCTCACCCTCATGGATTTTGTTCATAATTTAATATGATGTTATTACCGACCCATAAGGCCTCGGGATTTTTTTCAGATTTTTTTACCACCAGTAACATTTTTGAATCCTCGAAAATGCCAATTTAAAAAACATGCATTTTTAATACAATTATATTAAGGTACTTGTATATTAAATATTACTTTTCTAATATGTCTTATATACTGTTTATTAATTTCGCATAAAAATTGGTTAAACACTTCCGACAATGTTATATTCATTTTCTGAATGATAATTTTTCCAGTGTATATAAAATTGGAAGCAAAATGAAAAATAGCCGGATGAGTGAAAAATGAAGGCAAAAAATATAAAAATTTCACTAATCTGGAAGAACATACCCCATATTTGTCCTTCGGATTTGGAAGCCTCAGTAAATCCATATAATACGATTTTGGTTGATGGCAAGATTCTGATAGGCGCCGTCTGACCAAGCAACGCCTTTTCTACTTAATTCTATTACAGGGCGTGTAATACAATTGGCAGCAGCGCGACACTTCGGGGAAAATAGAAATAGATAAATCGAACAATAGACAACAAAATCACTGAATTCTTATGACTTCGTGACGCAACGCAGGCGAGAATTTATATACTCCACAATTGTAGATAGCATTTAACATTAGTAAAACTGATTTCAGTATCAGTTGCGCTACTATTTTCATTTCTATTCTACCGACAATGACTATTCCTAAGCAATGGATTTTTATGTACATTACCATTGCATTCTATTGCTGCTTATTCGTGAAAGGCGTCAAAAAACTGTACCATTAAAATAGATTACCTCATTAATTACATCGTTTCATTAGAAGTCGTTTTCTGTGAGATATAAAATTGATTCTATGAATTAATTCTAGTTACAAATTATTTGAATTATCGATTAATATGATTGCAAGCTGAAACAAAGTTGCAATATACAGATAATTGTTACAAAGTAGTAACTATTAAGTGCATTATATGATAAATGTTTATAAAATTGAATTATAGAGGTTTGCAAAACTCATTTCTATTCAGGATTTGCATCTCTATCGGTATGAGCTTTATTTCAAAGTACCTGAATAAAAATTCTCAATATCATTAGGATCTTCCTATAATGAAGCATTTTTTTCGCACAATCACTGATCAGAAGTGTTGTCTACAGACCTCATAATTTTCTCTATCTCGTGTAGTTATCTGCACGATACTGACATCTACTATTTTCGCACGCTAAAGAAGCTTAGATACGATTTTAAGAAAATATTCTGGTAATGATCACAAGGAAAGATCGTTAGTGATATCGTTTCTATTTAATACGAAAATTGTTGTCAGCAGAGCTAATTACAGTTTGCACTCTATATTGATGAAGTCTACTGTTTTATTACCTAACTAAATACTTCAGGAACGTAAGAAAGCTTCACGCTAACAAAGTCTACGATACGTTTCTAAGAGATTTTACAATTTTTGAAAATTAGTCTTTATTAATTGATTTGGATATTTGGATTCCTACACAAGAAGTTCCTTCCCATAAGTTCTTTTTTAAGCTTCATTATTTATATATGATTTATATATGATTATATATATATTATATATGATTACGAATATATATTATATATGATTTATATATGATTATATATATATTATATATGATTACGAATATATATTATATATGATTTATATATGCTTCCTCAAGAAGGACTCTTTGTTTTCATGACATTTTTTCGAAATCTTCATGTCATGTCGACTGTTGCAATATTTTACGAAATGTATGCAGAATTTTGTTTTATGGCTTTTCAAATTTGTTTTTCAATTTCTGTTCAATTTCAAATTTTCAAAAAAGCAGTTCGACTTTTATAGAATTTTGAAATATTTAGAAAATTCACGTTTTTGTCCCAACTTTGGCAAAAGATGAGACAACGGACGCAAATTTCATCCACGAAATCGATACTATTTAGCAACGATTATTACATAGCTCCGTCGTAACCTGCAACGTGGTTCAAAATTCTCAGAATTCTAACTTTTAGGAAAAATGATGTTATTCCATTAACATTAGCAAAACATATGTTAGCGACCTCCAAACTTATTCATGAAATCGGTAATATTCAGCAATAATAGGTACATAGTTTCGTCACAATTTGTTATGTGGTTCAGATTTTACAGAATTTAAACATTATTCCAAAAAATCAGCCAAGTAGAACTTTGCAAATTGCTTCCTTATTATTCTTGAATTTTTTACACAGCTTCCTCTATGAGAAAGCCAAAATAGATTTATATACTTTTTCATAGAAGTAGCTTTGTATTTCAATGAGTCCGTAGCTTTACATATCCGGTCTACTAAGTATTTTTAATTCACAGTTCGTATACTTGCAAATCGACCGAAACTGATTTGTAGAATGAACAAAATCTTTCCGTTGGCAAAAACGTTTTTCTAAATAAAGAAAAATTTTAATTTACTTTCTGCTGTCCGCACTGAGAGAAAAATATAATTGGATACACCAAATCATTTATTTGAAATATATATAATTCATTCAATTATCTTGTATTTGAAGCAACTATATGTGTCGTCCAAATACCAAAATATTGCGTTGAATGAACTATATAAAAGAGCCGCATCAGATGAATGAAAAGAACCAGTTCAATAGAAGTAGCTATATATTTTGTTCAGTCGAATAAATAAATTATTGTATGGATTTTATATACATTTAAATCAACGAAATCATTTAGTTAAACTTTTATACGTGCGGAACTGTTTTCATAGATAAAATCGAGTATAACATTATGTATTTAGGGTAGACGTACCTTTTTTGGCCATCTTAGGACCAATGTAGCCATCACATTCAAAGGAATGAATTAAAACATATAATCGATTTAAAAAAAACGTCGGGTAGGTCAATCAGTGAATTGACATAAATTTGTTAAAATAATCAACGTGCAATTGTGTGAACAAAATAATTTAAAGAAAAAAATGATGAAAATGGTCACAATAGCTACAGTTCCCACTAACGATACATTTATCCTATTGCTTCGTATACTGTAAACTACGTAATTGTATTTGCCCGTGCCCACTACTAATTGATTCAGATAGTTTCTTTAAAAATAAATCGGCTATGTTTTATTCGAAAACCCACTTAATTGAAGCAATTAAATATTAAAATGATTTAAATAAGTATTTCTTCCATCGCAACAAATATTATTCTGATTTAACGACACATTACTTGATAGAATTGACGATATAATTTAAATACATATATTGTCTGATGTATTCATAACATAGTTTTATTGAATCAACAGAATACTTAGTAGAAAAAAATATATATATTTATTGGATTCAATGAAGTTTTTATTTCATTCAACAATTCAAGAAATTAAATATATAATTGGTACGAATAAACCTTGCCCTTGAATATTTTCAAATAAATGGTTTATTCGAAAATTTAGTGTATCCAATTATATTTTTCTCTCAGTGCGAGATAGTACTGATCTAAGAGTACCCAAAAATCGTTGTATGGAGGAAGCGTTTACATGCATAGCAGACGAGCAAGTGCTCTCGCGCATACAGGTAAGACGCACGTGCGTCCGTAAGGAATCGTCTTGTCACGTGATCCGCAGTACAGTTATACACAAAGTTCAGAGAGACTGCTTCGCTGCTAGCCGGAGATCCGTCAAGGTCCGCAAGGCGAAGAAGGAACACGAGTGAGTCGCTTGCTGCCAAGCAGTTGGTGAAGTTGTCCGGTTGCAAGAAGAGCCGGTCTATTATTTTTCACAATCCTCGCGTTACAGAATTCTTTATATTTTTGTTTACAATCAGTTTATTCACCAAAACGTCAATAGCGTATTTTTATTTCGATTATACGACTTCAATCGTTAATAATAATAATTCTAACGATAAGTAATAATAAGAATATTATTATGAAATCCCAAAAGTGTTGAGAAAAAACCTCAGGATAATTCGATATCAAAATTCATGAGTCTAGTGCGTGCATCGACTGTTTTATTTACCTTAACAAGTTTAATGCTATATCTTCCTATTCGTCGGTTCAGGTTCTTACGGTTCTTTGCGGTTGAAGCCTGTGTTCTCGGTGCTTCTGATTTATGCCGAAGGATTTTTATTTGCTACCTGTTTTCAAGTTCAACGGCTAATTTGACGTCAGCTGTGAATTGAATGGTCGCTGAGGAGGTAATCACGATTAACGGAGATGTGATGGACTTTTCGCTTGTTTTGTTAATTAAATTCAAGGGTATTTCGGTCGAACGAACGAAACATCGAAAGCGGGCGTAAAAAAAATAACGCACGGAATTGTAGCGACGGGTCGAAAGCATCTTTTTTGCGAATAAAAGACACCTGTTTGTGAAGCGCGTTCAACGTGGAGAATATCGATCGGTTGTCCCGCTTTTGAGTGATGATGCGTGAAGTTATCGCTGTGACTTTGCTGTGAACGGAGCGCGAGTGACATACCAACGGAAAATCGCTGGATCAGGAAACTAGAAGGAATCAGGAGTATTTTCGTACTCTTCGGCTTTTCCGCAATCATCGCGAAACGACTGCTATGTAATTACGATGAACCACGACTCGACGATATGTCATCAGTACTTTTATTACAGTCAACGGAGACAACGTGTCAGGTACTTTTTTCACTATTGGGAATAAATTCTTCATTTACCTACCGTTGTGATCATTTACTGGGATGAGCACTCATTTGATGGAAATATATTCAAAATATTCTTTGTTACGCATGATTATTATACTTAGGCATTATTTAAAAATGTCTACAATGTAAACAATTTTTTCAAAATTAATATACCGTTTTTGAAGCTCGGATGCATTACCGTATATTGATTTTCGGATACATTGGTAATCGACAAATACAGTATTGGTGTATTAAGGTGAAGATTACAATACTCACGTACTGTAATTTTCAAATACCAGTATCGTTTCATTTTAATACTATTCTTAAATTTAGAATGAAAGTATATTGATATGGAACTTATATATCCACTTCGTAAATCTCATATCATTTTGTGTACTCAATTCACTTGAATTTTTCACAACGTAATTTCTGCAATAATAATGAATAATTTAGGCAAATTATTGCTCCGAATAATTAATATTAATGTAAGAGTCAGTCATTTGGTCATGAAAATTCAATGAAAGTGTTCAAATGATCTTTCAACCGCTTTTAAAATGTATCTGACAAATTTTGAAACATTTCTGAATAAAAATAGGGCAATTATAAAGCATTTTGAATTTTTTCGTGGAAATCCGTTCACCTTTCATTAAATAAAATTACGGGATGAATTGCCAGTAAAAGTTGAATGTCTTAGTTGTCCAAGCGTGTTTTCATAAAAATAGAAAACATGTTATGAAAGTTATTTCCTTAATGTTGTAAATGTGCCAAATAAAATGGAAGTTGGAAATGGAAAAAAATGTCGTATTCTTGAACAATTAAAGGGCAAGAAGTCTCACTGGCTTTTACACGATCCCACTATTAAGTGTCGAAGACCAAATGGTTTTAAAAAATTACAAAATGGAATTCCGCGTTTACGCAACACCGAACATAATTACAAAATTCTTCATCTGATGCCGTGTCATCGTAGCAAAGTTGAATTTATACTACTGTGTACCACTTTTCTCATTAACTAGATTTTGAGAGTTTCACTGAGAAATGTCTACGGACTAATTTGACATAATATATAGACCAAGACAAATTGGAAAACGGACAAAAAATTCGAAAACCTGTTTGTCACAAAATCGAAGCAGAACAAGATCCCACTAAAAAAAACATACATTTACTTCAGTTTTAAAGAATCTATTTCGGCGTAAACATATTTTCATCTATATAAACTATGTCATAATTAATCATCGTTAATAATAACCTGCAGTGCTCATAAGAAAATGTTTAAACTCTCGAAAAAAATACAGCTCTTTACAATACTACTTCATAAAAAATCGTGAGTAAAATTAAACATTACGGTCTTCCATACATTTCAATCCATAAATACATTTGAATGCAATTATTTATAAATTGTGAAAATTTTTCTATAGAAGCTGCCGGAATTTATCCTAAAATAAAACTTGTAGTCAATTATCTTTTCAATTCGCATTTCGCTTTATTTTTCCTAAAAATAAATAAATAATAATAACAATCGAGTTAATGATTGTTCCACGATTCGGTGGAAAAACTCACACAATTGAATCGAGTGTATCTTTTGATTACTCTCAGCATTACAAGATTGATGGCAATCGACGATTGCAGAATGTATTATTGATTAATCATTTGATTAAAAAAGTAATCCTCTCAGCAGCGATCGGTATCTAACGATCGGTTGTGAAAAAACCATTAGTTGTACGATACCTAATTGCCGATATGGGGGAATTGCTTCCCAATTTTTTCCCCAATAAAGACAGGATGCTTACCGGTCGACCTTCAAGGTCTCGTTGAATATCGTCAAGGCATACAACTTTGAGAAGCATGTGTTTCCAATGTTCACGAAGCCTTGGTGAGAATATATTATTCCCACAAGGCATAACCGCAATAAAAAATAAAAGTGACGTAAAAAACGTTATTTTTCGTCTGAACCAACATAAGCTGATGGGCTTCTAATCGCAGCCACTATTTGTATATCATCTTTGCCTCCGATACATGATTCATTGCCTGTCTCAAATAAGACCCAAGGTTAAAAAATCGGATCTGTACAATGAGAATAAGGTCAACATAGTGCAGTGTTAATAATATAGGCATCTCTAGGACAGCAAGACAAGGATTTGCCACCTATGTTAATGAAAAAGACAATTACTGACATATTTGTCAATTTTACACTTAAATGTGTACATTTTACTTCGGTAAATAAAATAGGGATGCAATGAATAAGAGAATGAATAATCAGGTATCTAGTCGAAATTAGGGAGAAAAATGCACTTCCACTGTAAGAATGCATATTCAATCTACTGAATATATTTTATGAAATGAAAATGGGTATAGCAGTTCCTTGTTACATAATCGCATGAATAGTGAATGGTATGATTTGATTTTCACATGGATGCAATTAGTGATAGATCATGTAATTCTAACGCAAAACAGAATTGCAAGTCACCACTTTTTTTTAATAAAAATTTATGGTTGAATTATTTTTATAATAATTATTTTCCTCATAATAACATTTAAGATTTAGAAATATATATATGAGCTTTTAAATGACAGCAAGGAAAACTTCATTTCAACACAGTTACACAAAGGAGATTGTGAGAGAAAATTACATAAGATTGTTTAGAAAAATGTACACTCGGTTCTTAATGCATATATTTTGCCTCGAAAGCAAAACACGATTATTCTAATTTTCGTGCACTTTTATACGAATATAGATGCACATTGTACTTCTCTTAATACGTTCCCTCAGTTTAACAGATAATGGGGTAAATGGACATGTTTTTTTTTAAATTCAAAATAAACTAATACACTTTTACTGCCAAAAAAAAAATATAAAAATGTAAATAGGAGATCTCAGTGTCTGTTTATATTTGGTAACAGTTTACTCTTACTTTGTATGTCATAACAGCAACATAGACTAGTATTTGTCCATTAAATTGACAAAATTGATTAGCAGAATGCTAAATAATTGCACTAACTGTACCTGCTAACTTGACCTCTATGCAATCTTAGCTGGAGGCTTATTTAACGTACTCATAACTTTAGACACGTGAGCATCTACCACTTGCTTCACACTACATCGACAAAAAAAAGTTTTATTGATTCAAAGAAATTTCATTGAAATTTCGGCCTTTGAAACATTTTTGTCGTCAATGAAATAATATATTCAAGTTGATATTATCTTTTCTTAAATAATGTAAAATTTAGCTAAATATAGTGACGTTAATTGATGAACATTTTCTTTGGACCAATAAACCGGCTATTATTGATCTTGAAGGAAGAAATAAAAACACCTGTAAAATAACATGTCGCTAAACTGATAACCATTAATTTCATTCAACAAAATGAATAGTTATTCATTTCTCTCAAAATTCGTGAAATTTTAGTTTTTTTTAAACTGAAATTTAACATTTAACAGATAGCAAATTAATAGTTATTAATGATAATTATTAATATCTCATGAAAATCAATGAATAAATTCATTCCACTGATTGTTTGAAATTAATGAAACATTTTCTTTCATTGTAGGTACAATCTTGAATAAAAAGGTGACGTAATCTACTGAACTGTATACCGATTTTAAGATCGCGAAAAAAAAGAGAGAATCACGATCTTTTAAAGTCAGTAGTTTAGGGGGAAAATTTTGACGAATAAGGTGAATTTTACAAGCAGCGAGTAACCGGATGATATCAAGGCGAAGCCGTGAAGCTGCTTGAAATAAATACGAACCCGTAGCGTAGAACCGCGAGGTATACTTCATTGTCTGAATGCGGAGGGCGCGACACCACTTCCGGGCGTCGTACGACCGAGGCATACAACCCGGTCGGAAAAGTCTTAAGTATTATCGAGGGCCTCGAGGTACTCAACGACCTTATCTCACTACCAGTGTAGCAACTGTATAATAATAAAACAATTTGCGAGTGAGCCAGCCGCGACCGATGATTACGATAAAATAATCAGAATGGATACATAGTATTACGAAATTTGAATATTTCGATAGAAGCAATGTATATCAGTGCGTTAAGGATGTATGATACGTACAGTCCCGCCAAAAGTGACTTTCAGAGACAATTTCGATCACTTTCCGATGGGATAATATCGGAAAAAAATAATGCATATAAAACGTGCCGAAAAGATTGATTTCAGATAATAATAGTCCCAAAATGTTATCAACAAATTGGTGAAAAAAAAACAATTGTTCAACATATAGACAGTCATCTAACTTTTTTTTTATGAAAATGATATGTTAATTTTTTTGAATGCGTATGAATTTTTTCAAATCGTTTCTTTATTTTGATTTCGATTTTTTTTATTTGAAAAAATGCGCAGGATATAACAAATTTTGGATATGCGTTTTGCAAAAAAATCTTGAGTGTAGTAGATATTTTGATGCCGAATTTATATCCAAAATTCGTTATTTCGCGCACATTTTTGAAAATAAAAAAAGTAAAAATCAAAATAAAGACAAAAATCTAAAAAAATTCATACGCATTCAAATAAATTAACATATCGTTTTCATTAGAAAAAAAGTTAGGTTGACTGATTGTTTGTTGGACAATTGTTTTTTTTAGAAATCTGTTAATAACATTTTGGGATTATGATTATGCGAAATCAATCTTTTCAGCACGTTTTATATGCATTATTTTTTTCTGATTTTTATTTCATCGGGAAGTAACCAAAACTTTCTCTAAAACTCAGGATTGGCGGGATTGTACGTATCGTAGTACATCCTTAACATTGGAATGGCGCAAAAATGAATTTTATTCGGAGCCATAAGCTTCGTTTATTTTATAGGACAAACATCAATTGTATCATGGATTCAATGGTTATTACTTCATCATAATAACGTTCTTATTTATTTTCAAAGATTTGAAATAAATTAATCATTAAAGTTTGATTGAGGTTTTACTTTTATGACGTACGGTAAAAAGTTTTTGTAAGTCTCTATGCAAATTGCAGCTGATCATTGCACAATAATAAATGTCAACATACTTATACAATAAATAAATATCTAAAACAATTACAATGATTTGATTATAGTAATTCAATGTAATACTTTGCTTGCTCTCGATTTATTTGTACTTTAATATCATTTGTAACTCACAACACAGCGATTTTATTTTTGAAGTAATTAGTTGCGTTTGTTAACAAATTGATCTAATAATTTCAAGTAATAATCGCATAAAAATGTTTTTACCGAAATAACCGAAATAAATGTAGATAATGACAACCGAAATTCAATCTCTTATAAACTCCATGGGTTTAAATAAAATGCAATATATAATCAAAAATGGGTAATATTTTTATAAACAAACATTTTTTTATGTAACAATAATTTTTAAATAATTTCTTCATTGAACTGCTTGTGGAAATCTTATCACAGGACTTAAAAAAAATGTTCAAATAAGAAGATATCGACGATACGTGGCCACCCATCGAAATTATCTTCGCCGATAGTTGAAGAGTAAACGCCATTGGCAAATACCGAGGTATTTGCCAATGATGCTATAGATGCCGATCTATAGCGTCGCAGAGTCGAGTAGGCCTCGTTTTGAACGATAACGAGTCGAAACATGACGCATATCGCGATATCGATGTTGACTTTTTTTTTCTTTTAAAGCGATTGACTTTTTATTCTCGATTCGCTGCGGGCGCATGTCGATGTCAGCTTGGCGCGCGCATACACGACTCCTCGACTCTGTCGCTTGACTATGAGACGCATTCGCGTAGTCACACGGTGGAAATGCAACGAGTAGCAAACTATGCAGTACAGTCGGTGAGACGAGAGGAGAAACCGGCTTTTCTTCGCGTGTCATCGATCCTTCAGCTGGTGCACTGCCGCAGCTCTTCTTCTTTTTCTTTTATACGTGCCGAGCCGTCTCAGTCGATTTATCGGCTGGGAACGATCGATCGTCATAACGACAACATTATGTGCAATTCTGAAAATATTACCCGAACAGCAAAAACAACAATAATACACTCTAATATTCTTTTTTCAAATATGTCGGTGACCACGCATTTCCCACGCTGTGTTTGCCGTCAGTCTTACGATAATTGTATATTTATTCTGGCTATAAATGAGTTCAGGAATATTTTCTCGAAAGGATATATAAAGGACAATCCACCCCGTTTCGACCAGGTTTTGACCTCAACCCCGCCGATTTAGCTCATAATTTTTCTTAGGCTCAGTTGGACGCTTAACTACACAATAAAAAATTAATTTTTTTTAATGCAGTTTTTTTCAAATGTATTTTTGAAGTGGCATATCGAATGACATAATTTAAAAATCTGAAAAAATTGTGAAAAATACTTTGTTCAATAACAAAATTATCTAGCTTATAGCTAAAGTGGGGAAGATTTTTCTTCCTACAGTTCTTAGGCTTTTTATATTTTAAAAAATTATTAAAAAATATAAAAAATAATAAATTTACTACAGGCGATTGATCAAATGTTTATTTATGTAAAACCGGATTACCAGATTTTTTTTCAGATTTTTCCGAGTTATGCAAATTTTTTAAAAATAATTCTTCATATCGAATATCGGATATCGAATGCCGTAATTTAAAAATCTGCAAAAATTCTGAAAAATACTCTTTTGAATGTCAAATTTTTCTAGCTTATTGTTGAAGTACGCCAGATTTTTCTTTTTTAGTTTTTAAGCTTTTTTTATTTGAAAAATTATAAACCAGAGAAAATGTCAATCTACTATGGACGATATGTCAAAGATTTCTGTATAAAATCTTTTTCAGTAACAAAACAAACTGTGATCTGTGAGAATACATAATTCTTAGTGGAACCCGCCACTAGATAATCATGGGTACTACAAAAAAAGTCTTACGGCATTTTTGCTCTTGATCAATATTCTAGTCAGGAAACGTGGACAAAGATAAAAGTCCAAATAACTACTCACAAATAACCGTCACTTCAAAAGTACGAATAACCGCCACTTCAAAATGAGAAAAGGAAGAAACTTTTCCTACAAACTTTTCTCTCCAAGTCAAAACGAAAAAGATGCAGCGTGACAAAGTTTTCAATTTGCACAGATCGTCGTAATTTCTCACAATTTTTTTTTTTCGAAGATATCCACCATCGGGGAATTAAAAAAGGAACAAAAAAGTCTTGAGACATTTTCCTCTCAGAACTAATGTCACGGCGCTACAACGTGACAAAGTTTTTTTTTTTGATGATGCAGAAATTTTGATGGTCATCGTTTTTTTCGACCTGAAGAAAGTGGCACTAGTTTCCATATTTTTATACAAAAAAAAATTGTACATTTTTCAATTTTTTACGATTTTTTTCATAACTTTTACTATGTTTATGTCAGTTGTTCGCAAAGCAACTTAATCTAAAGTTTTTTGCCACCCTTAACATTTCAAAGCTCTAATCACGATACCATCCGAAAAGTCTCTTCACTCGCGTACGCGACACAAAAATATTGGTACAGCCTTTTTTCCATTAATGTGGCAATTGATATATATTCTGACAGTTTTGTGATATTTTCTATACGCATGGGAATTTATAGTAGATCGGTAATAATAATACCACGAGTATTATGATAATCTCTAATTATTCTCATATTTTCTGATCCGTGTAAGTCAAGTACCTTCCGCAGACTTTTCATCGCAGCAGGAACGCTAATTTTTTATTCATTAAGTTCTAAGATTTCCTATGAAATGTAGGTTGAGTGATAAATCGTGATACGGGCGTGGGCGTTAGAAGTGGGCGCTGCATCGGCGATTTTCATGGTCGTGAGCCGATTACAACGCGGCGATATACAGTTGCGAAGCTGTCGGATGAGAAACAAGTGGGTCGCCTATCGTATACGCGGGCTAACTGATGCGCTATGCGCTGGCTTCTCAACTATGGGATGAACCCAATAGCGATTGAACAGATAGTGTCTGCAGCCTCGATTCGCAACATTTTCATTACCGACCCTTTTGCTTCCTGACAGAGAAAACCTCGTTTTTATTTTTATTTTTTTCGAAATTTGATGTCAGGTTACTAAGAATACGCAAAAACATTGAGAAAAGTGATCTTAAATAATTTCCGGATTTTTCATACACACACATACGCACATTTTTATGCCTGTGAGTGCTCTACTGATTGAACTATATATCCGCCATGGAAAAAAAGTATGCTAACAAAGTATATTCGACATATCGAAAAATACATAAATAATGTGCGTGGTATTTTTCTTATATACTGTTTATATACTTGGCAATATCCAATATTTCGTCCAAACGTACATTTGGCGAATATATGTACAGTACATTTTTTATACAATCGTTAGTACATCTGGCAAATATACGAAAAATATATTTATTTGGATATCCCTACACGTATCTGGCTAATGTACGTAAAGTATATATATTTGTATATTAGTAGTATATAAAAAATGCATCAAGTCATGAAATATAAAAACACGAAATCTCGATCACCTAGATTTCTTATATTGACAAAGAATCTAAACAATTTGGTCAAATTTTCTTCTAACTGATTCAAGTGTTAAACATCTTCTTACATAAATATATATATATAATTTCTATAGAAAAAATAAACATTCACATATATTTACGAATACATAAAATATGGATTGAGAATTATATGAAGAATATAAAAACGATATATTTTATTTCCCAAAAATATGTATGAACTAGTATACCATCGTATATACTTTGTAAGTATACTAAAAGTTATATCCGATATATCAAATTTTTCGTCCAAAGTATAGTTGGTATATAAAATATATACTTTTCGATATTTTTTCGGGTATACTTTTTTTCCATGGAGGTTGGCACACAATGGATGAACAAACTCCCTTATATTAGTAGATTCGTTAAAAATAATATGAAATAAAGTTCAGAATAATAATGAAGCAATAGCTGAGGCAACAGAAAAAATTGTAATTGAAAAATAAAAAAATGTTGTACAGATTGTCTTGTTTTTTAACAAATGGTGGAATTTCTGTTAATCATTTTTGCCTTTGGATGTTACAGGGTATGCGAAAGACAGAGAGACGTCGATCGAGACAATGAAAGAGGCGACGACGACGACGAGGATGAAAGTCCTTTGGGAAGGTGGCCACATCCACTTAGCCCGGCTCTAGCGTGTCTGGGATGCACTTTGGGTCTTTTCAACATTAGTAGGTTCGCCATACTCAGCATCCAATTTGGAGGTAAGTTCCGCTGCTTATTTTCACCTCTGATGCAATTTTCTATTCATGTTCATTGAAAAGTGCGATGCAATAAATAACGGCGCGGAAAATAATTTCCATTACATTATTACCCTCATTATTAATGTTTTTCTAAGGTAACGTCTAAGTAACGTCTTACCGTAGAAAAACATTCAGTAATTGAATTGTAAAAACTTACTGATTAACATTGATTTCCGAAACGGCACGTTCTTAGTAAATGTTTTCCAAGAGTAATTCGTTATCCTGTACATATTGTGATACGGGAACGAGTCATTTTTTTTAAACGCTTCACTGGTTATTTGTACAGTGATTATAGTAATTTCTAAAATCTAGTCTAATAATTATAGCTACTCGTTTATGCAGTTTTTTTTTCTTAGTCCGGTACCAACAAATTTTGACCAAATAACTAGATGATCAATTCGTAGAGGATCATACCAAAAAGAGAAAACACCATTACGCATTACAATTGATATTAAACTAGTAATTATTCGCTCCGGAAAACTCAAAATGAACGTACTTCTTCGCAAATCATTCGCTGCACAAAATATTGCAGAAACGCTGTCAACTATGTAGTGATTTGATTATGTGAGGTACTTCACAACCTCCTTATCAGAGCTTTTCTAGAAACTGTTGTGCTCAAGACAAAAGGATAGTAATTGCAAATTGTTTCCTCAAGCTCCTTCTTCGTATATACATTTAGCAGGATGCATAGCAGTTTCCACCTATAAGAAGATATATTACCGTCGACAGGAATAAGGAAGTAACTTTGCAAATCTGCGCATGTTCTTTAGGATGTTCACTCGATTAATTTACAGTTAAACCATTGGCCAAATCATATACTGGCATTAGAAAAAATCGTCGTTATTTATTTAGTTTGCATTACGAAATATAAAAAGCTTATTCTTGTTCACATTGCTTGAATCAAGCCGATAAAAAAAACTTCATATTTTTTTGGTTCCAGCAAATTTTATTGTACAGTTCCTGGTTTTGTCGTTGGTACTGGGTATTCCACTACTGACTCTCCAAGTATGTTTGGGTCAGAGGCTGGCAGCAGGGGCTGTCGACATGTGGCGAATTTCGCCGGTTTTTCACGGCGTCGGAATTGCGTTACTCGTTGCCCAAGCCTTCATCGGTATCTACAGTATTATTGGCGTTTCCTGGATGTTTGTCTACTTCAGGTAAAGAGCCGATCCTTTTTACAAATACATAGCGTGAAGTAAAGCAACATCGACTCAAAAACGAGTCGCCAGAAAAAAATTATTATTTTGAACCTACCTCTAATTAACAACTTCATCTACCGTTAAACTATAGAATTTTCCTAGCAAATCACGATTTCATTTCATTCCAAGAGCAAATTACCGAAAGAAATAATGCTATTCAACAGTTGTTTATTTTTTTACATAGAAAGAACTTGCGGAAATGTTCAAAAAGACTTCCCAAAGTATCAAACAAGAAGAATATAAAAGTTGTTTTGCGTGGAGGATGTTATGAGGGTTCGGTTATTTCGGAAGACATTTTGATCCTTTTGGACAATTTTTTTTTGTGGAAATTCGATGTGTTTTTTTTATCACTTCGACAGTCGTCGTGGTCGCTGGGATTGCGCTTGCATATCTTCCAGTAATTGCTTAAATTCCATGTTAAATTATATAAGTCAGTAATAGAGTTGAATTTGCAAGAAATATTTTTGGCAAAATTGAATCGATTTTTGTAACATTAATTGCAAAATTTGGTTGGTCACAGGGATTCATTCATCACAAAACAGGACAGATATCGTTGGGCGGAACCTTTCTTGCTTTATCGAGAGGAAACTAGGCTTTTACACAACACGACAACTTACAAACTACATGAAACGGTGCCCGATTACTTCAGCGGTGTTGTACTCCAACGGCATCATTTAAATGAACCCGAATCGGGGGTTGTGACACTAAAGTTTCAAGTGGCTTTCAATCTCGCTGTTGTCTGGATGATCGTTTTTGTTTCACTTAGCAAAGGTAAACAGCATCTTCCAGTTAATAATTAAATCAGTGGTATTTGTTAAAAAATGAAAATCTGGTGGATGAATTTGAGAACACTTAGCTTGTAAAAAAAGTACGATTTTTATAAATTTTCTCATGAATGTGCCTTCATTAAATAATATAAAGAATAGTTCCAGGATGTTTAAAATAAACATTTTTTTTTCTCAAAGAGAAAAAATGTCAAATAAATCTCAATCTCAAAGACGATTTTTCTAACAGTTCAATTTTCGATTTTCTTCAGAAATAACGTAATCAAGCTAAGCCGTGTAAATTTCATCCTTCCGATTTAGAAACTTATCCAAACTTGCACTTCCAATTACAGTTAATTGGTATTGCATTTTCACAGTATAGATAAAATTGTTCGCAAGTTATGAATTTTTTCGTTGAATATTGTGTCTTTCGAATTACTTCTTATAACTTGAGACCGGCTCCAAGTATTTACCTTCAACTCAAAATTGGTGTAGAGCCGATATTGCCCAACTATTGTGGTGAATTTCATCAAAATCGAAAGAGATATCAAACTTTGATGGCTTTTATTTTGTTTTCCAAATATAAAAAAAAAGACAATTTCTTTTTAAACTAAATATATTTTTCGTAATTGAAATTTTTTGCCCTTCAATATTATTTCTAGATTCAAGGTTTAACTTAAAAATGAATATCTTTATGCTTAATACTGTGTTCATTGCTGCCATTTTTCAAATTAGAAAAAGAAACGTATCATTCATAGTTTGAAAACTTTTGTATCCCCATCTGCAGGTCTAAGATCATACGGAAAAGTCGTGTATGTATTCACACTGGTTCCCATATTCGGTACGTTGATACTGTGCACGAAGCTTTTGGGTTTGACGCCACCAGGATCGATACATCAATTATTTCCTGCCACGGTTTGGAGCGAATTCTTCATTAACAGCAAGTCATGGGTGGCCGCGTCGTCCGAGGTTTTTCTCACGTGGGGCCTTCTCGGAGCTGCGGCTATGCAGGTACTGCAACTTTTTGTCTATCCAGGGCATGCATCGAGACCCTGAGATCACGCACAGTCTGTAGATTCACAGACAGTTGCATTTAAAATATCTGTGGGACAATTTTCATCAATTCAGTCACTATCACTTTTTTTAACCGAAATATTTTTACCTAAAGCGCAAAGTTTTCTAGATGTTTGGTACATACCTCTCTAGGTTACATAAAATGAATAGTGTATTACACTGCAAGAGCAGAAAGTGTGACGTTCCTGCACTGCGCGACATCATATCGCGCCCTATATGCGCCCTAAAATAGTATACTATTTTTCTTCATAGCCGGTCGAAAGTACGAGAAAAAAATTGTATGTACGCGTAATGATGCCTGGCCCGACATTTGCGACACGAACGATGCGAGTGCTGCTGGTCGGGGGCGGGCAGGCATCATATAAAGAAGAAAAGAAAATATAATCATAGTTAAACAAATATATTTATTCAAATTTATTACTATTTTCAAAATCTTTGGTTATAGATGTATAAACATCATCGTTTATTTATTAGACGTTTATTTATTTAGTAGACGAGTTTATACCGATCGGCCGACTTCTTGGATAAAGTTGCCGATTCAACAATTGATTGCGCCTCTGCATCAAAATCTCTTAATATTTCTTCCTCGTCCATCGATTCATCCGTTGAAATCATTTTAATACGAGGATTTGTGTCTTCAAAATAAATAAAAATATCACGTAAGCTGCTTCGTGGTTGGGTTAAATGATATACGTGCACGCGTAAATATAGTCAAGTGACTGACGGCAGCAGGAGCTAAATTTTTTTACCCCTGCTGATACAGAGGGCGTGCGTGTAGTTTTACCAATGCACGAAAATCTCGGACTTTCTGCATCGAAATTGATGCCGAAAGTACTTTTGCTCACGCTGATATAGAGGGCGTGTCTGTAGTTATACCAATGCACGAGAATCTTGGACTTTTTGCATCGAAATTGATGCCGAAAGTGCGTACTTTCGACCGACGTATAAAGAAAAAACAAATTTAGAAGGGCCCAAGAGAAAATAAAATATTACTGAAAGAAGCTGCGATGCCGAAAACTACCCAATATTTCAGTCATGAAAATAATTAAGTTCAGAGTTGTTCGATGATTTTCAATCGTCTGAAAGTTACTTCTTCCTATTAATCGACAAAGTTTTCAATAAATAAAAAACTAAACATTATTTACAGGTCGCTGCACACAATAAACACAAGCATCTACTGCAGCGAGATACGAGTCTAGTTGTAGTTCTGACGATTGTAGTTTTGCTCCTCGCTGCTTTTTTAGCCAACACATGCGTTCAGATATTGCGGCATTACGGATACCATTATACGACCAGTTCTTTCGGTAAGTTTGCGTTTTTTAGAGATTCGTTGATTGAATATTATTATTAATAATATTAGTAGTAGTATTAGTAATCGTTATTTATTGACAATACATTTACATAATTATAATAATAATTAAAATTTCCTGTACATTATAAATTATTCGCTATTGACAAATAGCTATCGACCGAAGTCCTTTAGCCACTGTTTATCTTATTTATTTCAACTTTTTTTGGTTTCCGGTTTTGGATATATTAGTGTTTATTGATTGATGAGTCGTTTTAGTTACTGGAAGGTTGTATGCGTGGGGTGTTTGAATTTATGGTTTATGTTCGGGGTGAATTGAATACAAAGACGCTTAAGGCTTTCTAGTTGGGTCGCAGCTAATCTTTTGGAAAGTTCTCTGATTCTTTAATAATATTATTATCAGTGGATCGTAGTAATATTAAATTTATACTGAAAAGTAATTGTCGTGTAATTTTTGCCGACCACAGAAAAAATCTCGGGATACACGTTTATGCGGCATGTCAATCAAGCGCCACCCTCGGGATACAGCAACACACCGGAGAGGTTCATGTCTCACGCCTCGTTTCTTCTTGGTCAACGTGTGGTGAGACCTGGCGCTGACCTCAGTGCCGAGTCCGGTTACCAAGTACTCAGACTGTCGACCGAACTCGTACCCGCGACACTCGCTATACTTGGCACCGAGCAGGTGTCACCCTTCTGGGCCGTTCTGTTCTACTTTATTCTAATTCTGTTCGGTATTGCTCAACAGGTAAGACACAACCATTTTAAAAAAACTCTAATCCTTCACGATGTTCTCAAATATCTGCATTGAAAGTACTGCAACGCAAACATAGTTTGATGCCACACGAAAAAAGAAATATCATTGATTCAATAACAAACGTTTTCAATTCATTTTCACTTCGAATTCCTACAATTTCATATGATAGTGAAACGATAACTTCAATATAGGCAAAAAAATATTTTATTGTTTCAATGTTAAATCGGATTGTGAGAACAACAGTTGGAGTTAATTTAAAAACATTGCTTTCGGCAGCCCGCAAACCGTGGTTTTATTGAATCAATGATATTGTTTTTTTTCGTGCAATGTTCATTTCGGTAATTACGTTCATTCGGCAGGAAAGTTTTACAAAAAGAAAATTATTTATTGAATGTTATAATCTAAACATAAAGTTAATGATATTTTTTAAAAGACATTAACTCAAATTTTGGTCCGGTGCGATAAAATTACTCAGACGTCATGATTTTATTTCCCAAAACTTACTTATTCTGATTTAAGGAGGTTCGTCAGTAAAATTGAAAATGCACAGAAAAATCTAAAATAATTACCGCGTTTTTAATCATTCATACCAAATTCACATGAATTTTTTTGGGAATTTTTGTCTACATCGTTTACACAAAATTAATTTTTTTATGCATACATTTTAACATGGGCTCTTATGGCATATTTACTAATAAAAAAAAAAAAATTGAAAGAATTGATAAATTTTTTTACATCGAAAACAAAAAGAATCAATTCCACCAAATACTTAAGAATTCAACGATGTGAAAAAAATTTTCAATAATTTTTTTTTTAATTCGTAAATATGCCATAAGAGCCCATGTTAAAATGCATGCATAAAAAAATTAATTTTGTGTAAACGATGTAGACGAAAAATCTCAAAAAATTCATGTGAGTTTGTTATGAATTATTTGAAATGCGGTAATTATTTCAGATTTTTCTGTGCATTTCAATTTTACTGACGAACCTCCTTAATCCTTATAACTCAAGAATGGCATAAAGTATTAAAGTGAACTCAGCAGCAACAGCAGCTTAACATTAGACAAAATCGACGAAGCTATTGAAAAATGTATGTCTCCTTTCTAGACCATCTTGTTCTTACTAAAAGTCCTGCATTAGTGCCTGGCATTGAACTATGTCATGATTATGACGCAGTCTATCTTATATAAACTATGTTATATAAACATAAACTATGTCATAATTATGACATAGGTTAATGCCAATTTTTAACTGCGCGATTGCGTTTATTCGGCAGTGAAATTTTACAAAAGCACGAAAATGTTTCCTGTAAGTTATTATTTAAAGTTTTACCGGCTTTAAACATAAAGCAAACAATTTTTTTTAAATCAATAAATTCATTCACATTGAAGTAAACGAAAGAACATCATTTTCTTCTTTGTTTTTTTATAATTCATCATTAGTTCTCAATGATTTAAATCACGCGGATAATTGTTTCCATTGTTTATTATCAACGTATAACAAAAACATATTTCCAAGTTTGAAGATATAATAAACATATATTACAACCATTTAACATTTTTTATTTTTACGTTCACCGAACGAAGCAGTGTCCTTGAAATGTTTATAACTTGGTTTCAAGTATTATATTTTTTTATCCAAAAAATAACAAAAAAAATGACTTGCGATTTCAATCCAAAAATTATGAACAATTTTTACGAAGAGTAGATACATCATATTTTTATATTTCACAACAAAAATTCATGAGTCTCATTTTTCGACTCCGTTAATTCGAAAATTGTCGATTATTTTCTAAATATCATGGATACATCATATTTTTCTATTTCACAACAAAAATTCATGAGTCTCATTTTTCGACTTCGTTAATTCGAAATATTGTCGATCATTTTCCAAAACTGAACAGCAAAGATACTAGATAATTGAATTATTCATTTTGACTAAGTCGATAAAATGATATGGAAAACTTCAATAACACAAAATTGTTGAGTGTGCACGATTGTAACAAATCGAATTATAATTACAATGAAAAAATTGTCATAAGTGAACGATAAACTTATTGTTGTTTTCAGCTGGCGATATGGCACTGCGTGATAACCGGAATAATGGCGATAAACACGAAAATGATGAAACTGTGGGAAACGACGATCACGTTCTTCAGTTGTGCTTGTGCTTACATATTGGGCCTTCCAATGGCGACCGAGGTGAGTGTCTTCATCTAGTAAATCTCATAATTCTTTCGTCACCGTTTATCAGATTTCACGCCGGAATTATAGTGGAGGGCAAACTCGCAAGGTGCGCCTACTCGAATCGATTGAGTCACCGCGTAGCAAGTTTGTGTATATCTTATCTCGAATGTTAGGTATCTTTCGCATATCCAGAACGACCTTATCGCGTTGAATTCTCGAGCTAGGTGGGGCGGATAAAAAAATAACTGTGCTTTAGTATTAGTACGAACGAGTTTGAGTCATGGCAAGTGTCTTCTGAGTCGTATCACATCGGTGTATCAAATCATCGAATCATTTGCAACGTCTACGACTCACACTAAATTCGTGAACAAAATAGTAGTCAATTCATTTAAAAAAATAAAAAATAAAACTTTAAAAAAATTCAGTGAAACTTGAATTTCATCAACACTACGCAAAATTGTATCTAAAATAAAATAAAAACGTGAAGTAACTATTGAATAAAAATTATATTGGTTTGAAATTCAATAAAAATCGTTGCATTTACATTAATAAAAAATTTGGCAAAAGGTGTTTTTTGAATTCAACGCCTATTGAGGTAAAATTATACAAAAATTCTGCTACAATAATGAATAATACAGTGAGTATAGCATCACACCAAAGTTCCTGTTACTTCTGCAACGAATTAATCGAAGATCGATATTTACCCGAGCACATTCAACACTGCGGCGCGGTTTTGGAAGAATGTGCAGAAAAGTGCGGTTCCTACGTGCCCCGAAGAAGTTTACAAACGCATCGTCGACACTGTCCGAAAAAAATGCACTCTGAAAAGAAGACATCGACTTCGAGCTCGATGTACGTGCCGTCCGTTAAAAATGAGGTCGCCTGGCGCGATAACGTTTTTGCGGCTCTCAGTCTGCTGCGATCGGCAGTCGCTGACTGCGAGAGAGATCGAAAGTGGCTGAAACAAAATTTGGCTATCAACACTGACCGTCTCGACTCTGAGGAAAAATCTTTAGAGGCTCTTCGACAGACAACTGTCCAAGGAATGCGCGATGCTCGTCAACGAACCGTTGCCATCGAAACTGTAATGAGTAATCACGATAAAGCGCTGAGCGAAGTCGAGGAACGCACGTGTTTGAGCTTCAATGAAGTGGCTTATCGGCTGGAATCTCTAGAACACAGTCTGAGCAACGAAATCGAAAACAACGCAAAAAGAACCTCCGAATACGAAGCTGATCTCAAAGAATTAAAAACTTTCGTAGCAAAGGAAAGCGCAGTTGTAGCGGATCTTTGGGACACTCAAACACAGCGACTAAACGATCTAAAACTAGAACTAGAAATAAGATGCAAAATATCGAGAGAATTGGAGAACAAGCAGGACGTAATATCCGAAAAAATTGATATAATGGTCAGCGAAATCAGGAAGCAAGCTGAGGAGAATCGAAAGCAAGGGGAAAGTGTTAAAAAATTGAAAATTCAGATGAAGGAAGTCTTCAAGATTTTAGAGGATCTCGTTGAGAGAAATTTCGAACCTAGAATTAATGAAAGTAACGGAAATTTACATAGTGCAGCGACGAATGGAAGATTAATTTGGCGCATTGATCGCTACAAGGAGAAAATGACTGAAGCTAAAGAGACGGACGCTGTTATCTATAGCCCAATTTTTCAGAATAAAGAATATGGCTACACACTCAGAATGGAATTGTCTTTGAATGGCAGGCGACAGTGGAGAGGCAGGCATATTATCGGATGCTTGAGAGTCGTCGAAGGCCCTTGGGATCCTCTTCTTGACTGGCCTTGTGTTATTCGCGCAACTGTCACTCTCAGGGATCAGGAGAATCCGGCTAATAATATTCGGAAAATCGTGAAAACGAGGTCAAGAGGACAGGACGATAAGAGCGACAGTCTGGAGAAAGATGCTGGACTGGATATGTTCATACCGCATACGAGTTTGACGAGATACAGCGGATTCACCAAACACGATGCAATTTTTCTTGACATACAAGTCACGGAATTGCGGGAAAGTTTGTCGACTTCTTCGCTCAGTGTCACGTAGATTTAGGTACTTACAGAGCGGTTAAATGATAATAGACAACCCAGAATAAAATCGTATTTTTCTGATAAATTTTGTTTGCGCTATTTATTATATCTCCGAGTACACACATTTTTTAAGCAATATAACGAGAAAATCGGTATCTAATGATATAAAGTTTGATCATTTTCACCGGGAGGAAATATGACAATCATTGTTTCACTCTGATCCAACGGGTTAAAGGTTTCCAATAGTATTTTTGTTCGCATAACGTTAAAATAAGCAGTTTCAGAATAGAAATATGTACTCTAATAATACTGGACACCAATTTTTAAATGGTTTCATTGAATATTTAAAAAATGTCGAACTATGTAATGAGAGACTTTGGATTCAAAGATATGAATGACAAGCTTTTCGAGTGTTCATGAAAAATGTTGACGTCTCAGCTGAACATGAAATTGCTTATTTATTTATTTATTTATTTTTGTTTTTTTATCATCTACTGCAATTATTTTGTCGTTAAAGGTTATTTTCAAGCAAAAGCATAGGTTAACCTGGTCTGTCAAATTTCTGGTGTTTTTTAATTTTTTGGTACGAAGTATATAAAAATAAATAATTTTTATATAAAATAAAAAAAAAAATTTAATAAATAATTTTTATGTAAAATAAAAAAAATACATAATTTTTATATAAAATAATTTTTTTTTAATAAATCATTTTTATTAAAAATAAAAAAATAAATAATTTTTATATAAAATAAATAATTTTATATACTTTCCGATGAAAACAGGATATTTTTTAATTACATCAGATAATTCGTGCGTTAAGATTTTTAACGACAGTCTGGAAGTATTACATTGTATAAAAACCCGTGATAAACGAATAGTTTGTCTTAACAGTTCATTCACTGGTGACTTTACGCTACGCGGTTATTGTTGGCTTAGAAAATTTATTTTTATTTCTTCGTTTTCAATTGCAGTTGGGTATTTATGTGGTGTATTACCTGGACTACACGGTCGGCGGAGCTTGGTGGATTATGATACTGTACCTGGTTCAAGTGGGCGCGGTATTCGTGGTAAGAGGACGACCTCACACCGGCGAAACCGTTGTGGCTGAATTGTTTCCACCGACTGGAAGATGCCTTAGACATTGGGCTGGACCACTTCTCTCGTTCACATGGAACGTCGTTCTGCCTGTTGCACTTATGGTGCGTATTTTCCGGATGATTTGACGCTGCGCCATTCGAATAATATTTATTTATCCGAAAATTTATTCATTCGAATAATTTTGTCTGTGGATGTTATTTTTTATCAGGGATTTACTCCATTTGCGCAGAACAGTATTTCTTTCGAACGTCCAAACAGAAACGATTGCTGTGATATTGCAATAATAGAAATTTCCATGATATTGTAATAATTAAACGTAACTTTTACTTTAAACAAAAGTAGATGATGCTTTTTATTTGGACGAATCCTGTCCCTGTAAATGCCTTTGTAATGTTTCTGATTATATTTATATAAAATGAGACTGTAATTTTCTTAATTTTGGTTCAGGTTCTGAGTATAACGGTCTTCAAGAGCAGCAGTTTTCGAGAATTGTACGTTTACCGAAGAACGAGTCGAGACTATTGGTCAGTTTGGGCACGACAATTGGGTGCAGCGATTCAATTGACGCCGATTTTAATAATCCCGGGAGTGGCGATAATCCAAACGTGTCGCTACTTAAACAGCGGTCCATCAGATATATTCGATGTAAGGGTCCGAGTGAGTCTGTCAATACTTGAATTTGCGAGAATAAATGTTATAAAACTAATTTTCCACAACGTTTAAACACTACTCTCTTTGTCTCTCTTGCGCTATCCTAAGACCGAAGAAATGGAAATAAGTTGCGCTCAATGCGAGCAATGCAATGCGAATGTAAGTTTGCATCGTAGCAATAGATTCCTGATAATTTTTTCAATCATTTTGCAAAAAAAATCAAGCATGGTAAACCAAGCTCTTCATTTCATTACCATTAACTACAAAATTTTTATTTAAACATCGAGTTATCCGACTTTTTTCAATGTCACTTTTATAGTTGAAACCTCCAAAGGTTATTGGACTTTTCGTTCTTATAAACATTCTTAATCGCAAAATACAAATCAACCTGAATAAAAGAGCGATTGGATTTATTTATTTGCCTTAAAAAACTTGAGTGTTCACACACACAAGATTTTCTATGTTACATTTTGAGCATTAAAAACTATCAAGGCATTGAAACAAATTTCTTCATTGAAATAACAATTTTCACATATCTTCGTTAATTCCAAATCTGACAAAATTAGCAAACAATGATTTACCATAATTAATGTAGTCTGCATTTAAGTTCAATAAAGAAAATCACGTATTTACATGTAATGATAAAAAAATAGATTTTCAACATTATTTTTTAGAACTATTTGGGAAAAGTGACAATATCCAGAAGCATTATCGTTTGGAGGGGAAAGAGGCTTGGCTTTTGAAGCCTTACGAAGAATAAAACTATATTCAAGTAATTTTTTTTCACCAGCGCATCCAATTGCTTTATCGACCTCCACTGGACAACGACGACTCGGGGAGTTCGCAGACGCAATACGGAAACGACACAGCAACGAGTATTCACGGCAACGGTATTCTCCCGTCGACAACAGAGGTTCCCTTCGAAGATCCGCCGCCAAAGTACACACCACCGCCAAGTTACACAACAGCAACAGGTGCGAGAATCGCTAAGATGCTCCGACAGAGTTTTCGCCGCAGTGTTCGTCGTATAGCGAGCGTTTTGGGTGAAACAAGTGCGCCGCGAGCGCGACCGGCTCTTCAGCCTCCTCCACCGGACTACGCAACGGTTCTCGTCGAAATGAATCAAACAATTTTGTCCCGAAACATAACAGTTGACGTACCGGAAGCGAGACCGGATATCACGGATATCGCGAGACCTCGCGCGCTTTCCGCCGACAGAAATCGGCCAAATACTATCGACAGAATGACCAGAATTAGCACAATTGACCGAAGCTCCGTTGAGCGTACGCACTCAACAATGGACAGAGGCCGAAGAGCTTACAACAACAGCGGTACTTCCAATTTGACAGCAGCCGACGTAGCCAATCTTTTGCGCAGCAGTATAAGACGTGGAACCGCTCGTACCCAACAAAGTTTGTGCAGAAGTTCGCTCCACGATACGACAACGACAACCGCGGCTTCGGTTGAGAATCTGGTGAACGCAGCCGCGCCGATCGGCGAGGATTCTCTCGTATTCGCTAAAGATGTGCCTCTAGTCCACGAAGACGAAAACGACGACGACGACGACGAAAAGAAGACTGTTAACGAAATGGATAATTCTGTTTCTGTGATATAGACTTGCACCAATTTAATTTCCTTTTCTCTTTATTTTAGTTTTTTTTTGTAGAGAAAGTGTGATGTTTTTTATTTATCGTGTTTATCTTTTTGATGGATGATTCGTCGAGGATTCGGAAGAGTCTGGAGGACGTTGCGAGAGCGCGATACGCCTTTAAAAAGTGCATTATTCCTATATGATATAAAATAGATCGATTCAAGAGCTTATTCGGCGTAAAAGTCCAATTTTTTTCCAATGGTAGGAGAAAGACCTGAGGCTACGTTTTCTAATTCACTTAACGATCGTTTCCGTTTAGGTATTATTTTTTATCTAAAATACAGCTCGAGAAAAATTACTTTCAAATTGAAATCAATATTCTAAAAATTCGCGTATGAATTGCAGTGTCATTGAAAAAGAAGATTTTTAATGTCACTATCGATTTTTTATTTACAAATAAAGGAAATTTGCATAATGATAATCCCAATAAAAGAACAAGATAGAAAATTGAATCTACATACTATTAATTATTTCTTTTTCGGTCTGATCAAGTATCAATGAGTTGAAGAATTGGATATTTATGCAGAATTGCTCGATATTTTCGTGAATGAATAAGATTTGTATGATATAAATGTAAACGTAACGATTTAATAACTTAAAAAAATCGATATTTTAATTTAAGTGTTTGTCATGAGCTTCGTTAAGATACGATGACGATCATGCGTCGAGAGCACAAAACGAAATGTTTATGTTCCGGCCAGCGTATTTATCACTGTAAATGTGTTCAAATGCATTTTTTTCTTCTTTTGATTCATATAAACTCGCAACGATATCTCGTGAGATTCATTTATCGCGGTAACGAGCGACGCTTCGATGTATAAATATTAAGCGCTCCGTCGATCAAAGACTAATTTTTGTAAATACGTGTTAATATTGTTATCATTTAAACCATTTAGTCGTCGAGGGAGCGTTGACCTGCAATCTTCATAATTATCCCCTCATTCCTGCAATATAAATATATATATACGGCCTTGATTCAGCGAATGTTTAGTCCGTCCAGTTTGTGTGTGTCGCTGCTGATGATTTATAACGTTTCGTGTAAAATAAAGAAATTTTCGTAAGGATTATTTTCAACGGTAATTTAAAGTTGGACTATGAATTGATTTGTGGTTTCTTTTTTGCAATTCGCGAAGAAACAACGAACATCACAGCGATAAATGTAAATCGCTCCCAGATAATAGATTGTAGGAGGCGAAATCTTACTGCTTTCCCTTTCGTTAAGTATAATCTGATATTATGGACCACAATAAAGTTTTTATGTTCTTTTATAAATTAATCGATCATTTATTTACCTGCATCATACAGATTGTCATCTATTACTCACAGATAATTCATAAGACTTTAATAATTTAAAAGAAGCTAGGTAAATTCGTCTTTGACTGGTTGAATCATTTTAGTAATTTACTCAGAAATCGTAGTTCTGCCAAATCATGTAACACGTTGTGCTTCCACCATATTGTAGCTGCTATTTCAAAATGCTACATTTTTTGGTTGGATTCATAATCAGCGGTATAAAGAACCCTTAAATACAGAGTTTTATCTGGAGTAAGTAACTGGAGTAATATTTTTTTTTAAATATGATGTTATGACTGACCCATAAAGGCCTCAGATTTTTTTTCAGATTTTTTTACCACCAGTAACATTTTTAAATCCTCGAAAAAAATCAATTTAAAAAACGACGTTTTTTAAAGTCTGGAAAAAATCACACTCATTCTATGATTTAAAATATGATTTTCGAGCGCCATGCGATAATGTGATCTCAATATTTACTATTTTTTCAACATTCTTTCATTTTTTTTCATGTCGCAATTTGATTTTTAATTTTTTAAATCAGGATAGATTTATTAGATATCAATGGGTCTCAATTTCTCTGAAGATGGTAGAATTACCAGTATGCCCGAAAACAATTGATATTGTTTAAAAAAATTTCGCAATCCAAGCGATATTGTATTGTGAAATGCATTTGCGAAATTTTTTTTAATGATATCAATTGTTTTCGGACATTCGGGTAATTCTACAATCTTCAGAGAAATTGGGATCCATTGATATGTAAGAAGGTTATCCTGATTTAAAAAATCAAAAATCAAATTGCGACATGAAAAAAAATGAAAGATAGTAAATATTGAGATCACATCATCGCATGGCGCTCAAAAATCATATTTTGAATCATAGAATCAGTGTGAATTTTTTCAGATGTTTAAAAACGCCGTTTTTAAAATTGCCTTTTTCGATGATTTAAAAAATGTTACTGGAGGTAAAACAATCTGAAAAAAAAATCCGAGGCATTTATGGGTCGATCATAACATCATATTAACAAAATCGATGAGGGTGAGGGTCATGGCGTGCTGATTTGATGTGGAATGCCCCATTATATATGATATTAAAAATAGTGAAAGTTAAAATAGTGAGAGAATTTACTTCGCATCGGAATTCAGAAAAATTTGAAACTACTGGACATCAATTTTCGGTACAATAAAATACGAATATGTTTATTTTTTAGTGAATTCATGAAAACCAAATAAATGTATGGAACGCGAAAAAATAAAGTAAATGAAAAAAACTAACGAAGAAGGCGTAAATAATATTGAGGATATTATGAACATATAATAAACATTATCGATAATTAAATGCATAATTTAGATCGCCATAGGCATACACTTTATTAGAAGCTTATTTTCTTCAACATGAGATAAATTAGCACTGTTCTATTTTCACATTCCAGATTAACGAATTATTATTAGAAAACCTTTCATTTCTTCTCTTCACGAAGGTTCTCGAAGTGGAACGCGTAGAAAAATTAAATAAAATATATCTGTATACATCACGAAGTCCATCTTCTCGCCTTCAACATGCACTTCTTCTGCTTTCACACGCTTCTTTTAAATTATGCTTCAATATTAACTGAAATGCGCGTACCTTTTAACTACATTATGCGATCATTTATCAATAAATACGGAGACAATTACGGATCAGACGAACGGCTAAAAGCAGATATAAATTATGAGTTTTCTATCTAAACTTAGTTCAGAGCCGTGGAAATTAGTACTGCTACTCCGCGCTCGTAGAAACTGTGGGGATCTTGATTGGTAGCCGTGTTCAAGTCAAACGTGAATAATAATTCTGTGCGCGTGCTGTTGAGATAAACTGGCAACGAGAGTTTGCCCTTTCGGACTTCTTCCGTCGAAGAGCGGAACCATCGCAACATCGTGACCGGTAAATCTGTCATTATCGTCGAGGTGAGATACAGTTGGTTGTCTTTGCAGAGAGCACCTTGAAGTTTGAGTCCCGTCACTGCAAAAGAACAGTCATCGGTGGCTATGTTGTCGCCGTCGCCGATCGTCACATCGAGCTGAAGTTCCTCGAGAGACCAGCTGTTTGCCTGAGCGATGCACTGTCGAGTTGCAGTTATGTACGCCTCGGGATTCAAAAGACCGCCAAGCCAAACTGGGAAACTCTGAAAATATAGGGAAAAATTATGATTGACTTATGTAGTTGAACTTAATTTATTTAGGGCGTAGATTACTTCTATCAGTAGTGAATTTTTCACGAAAATATTCCGGCTTTTTACTGGGACCTCAACGGAAAGACTCATTTCTCTGGCAATTCAACCTAGAGTTTTTACTGACGACTTTGTAACATCATTCAACCTGAAGACTTTTTCTGACAATTTTACCAAAAGTAAATGGATTTACTATTGAAGGGTAACGACAGTAAGAGATTTTAAATGGAATTCTCCACAAGTAAAAATCTAGAAAATGAGTATTTGAATGGAACTCTCGTTAAAATTCTATCAAACTTTCCGTGTAAAATTTCCAGAAAACATTTTTTAGGTAAAGCTTTTGGTAATAATCTAGCAGAAAATGGTCTTCAAGTTGAACTTTTAAAAGTCTTTCGGTGGAACTTTCGGTAGAAATGAGTCGGAAAAAAAGTTTGAGGTTCAACTCAGTAAAATAGTCTTTAACTTTCGGTAACAAAAAATTGAGCTTCAGCTTTCAGAAAAAATTCACTTGGTTGAATTGTCAGATGAAAGTTATGCGGTTGGATTGTCAAAAAAAAAAAAACGATGACTCAAAAGTCGGCGTATAGCTCGGACGTTCGGTTTAGGAAGATGAAAAAGGGGAAAAAAATGTGAGTGTTGACAACGAAATTGGCAATTCGATAAATTGCCAAATGTATGTTTTGGAGATTTTGCTATTCTCTAGAATAATCTTGATTGTGAGCTTGATTTTCTCCAAGATTAAATCATGCCCCGTTCTTTTTACCACCTTCTTTTCGACATAAAAAAATTGACATAAGCGAACCTTGATCTCTTTGGCGCCGCCCTGCGAAACCAGGCGCGACACTTCTTGTAATTGTGAAACTCTATGACTGAAGTCCGTGATCCACTGGATAACCGTGCAGCCCCTAGGCACAGTGTATCGTCTCCAGCCCGCAGGTAAAATGCCTTTCACTAATTCTGATAGCATTGTTCGGTGATAGTTGGTTTGCTTCTTCTCTCCCTGTAAAAGAACGAAAAAATATATATATTAAAATTAAATTTCGTTAAAATTACACGGTGGCCGTTTTTTTTTTCCGCCGAAAAAAAATCACTGACTTTCCCTCACCAAAATTCTGACGATTTCTATTTAAAAAATTAATAATGTCAAAGAAAATTTATCCAAAACAGATACAAAACAGTCTTTGATAAATTGTTCATTTTGCCGATCAACGATCGACATATTTTTTCTTCACGTATTTTGTAGCCTTACATGTCATAATAAACAATCTTTGGTAACATAGAGCTCTACATAACATGAAACATTATTATAATAATTCATGTTATAATATACTTGTTGGGAGATTCGGGACCAATTCACTTTTCGACTGACCAATTTTGAAATTCCCTGACTTTTCCCTGAGTTCCCGGTTTTCGCTGAATGTGGCCACCGTGAATTAGTTCTCAAACTTTTCTCTGCCCAAAAATCTACATTTCATTCGATCGGTATTTTTAATAAATAATCGTACATTTCACGACCAGGGAAAAGAAGATTTCCTGTCGAATATGAAGCGAAACTTTGAAGTAACTGATACAAAAAATGCACTCTTCTATTTGGAGGATTGAAAAGTTTATTTCGGGGGTCCAACCAAATAAATCTTTATTTAGCTTTCCCTAAAATCTTTCAATTTCCACGGACCAATTTCGTTGCTTAACTTTGCTGACTAAATAAAATCACGCTCCCCATTTTCCGATTATATTCAAACGATGTTCAACATAAATTTTGATAATTTTCACTGATAGTGATAAAATCATTCAACGTTCCGAACCAATCACATTTATATACACACAATAAATTGCCCCGCCTAAGTAATACATGTTTCGTCGTATTTTTGTTATTTTTTATTAATTATAATTCCTTATTTTTTAAAGAAAATATTCAAGGTTTTTGTTTGGGAAAAAGCTATAAAGACATAAAAAACCCAATGTATTAAAAAATATCAATTTAACGTGAACAAATCAACAGGAAAGAAAATAAGATATAATAAGGGTGTGATTTTGTGTGAATGTGTATTATGTGAATTTAATTTCAAATTTGCGTTTGTAAGCGAGGATCAGACCTCGGGCTGTGGATCGATTGGCCAGACCGATCGCTTGCCGTTTTTATGAAATTTCATTTTCAAGAGTGGTTCGAGACGTGTTAATTGGATCAGTGTCACAAGCGAGACTGACTCGTTTTCCAAAACGAAAGAGTTTCTTTTATTTCAAACATCTGACTCTCGTGGTCTCGAAAAATCCATAGCTTCCTACGGAACAATACATAAAAACTAAGGCTGAATGACCTCGGTCATTGGTCATTTTCAACATATTGCCAACAGGTCATAATTGCCTGTTGGCAATAACAAATTTATTCTAGCTAACCAACCACTGTATTTAAAAAAGTTGTACATATACAGCCAATAAATATAGTTCAACTTACTTGACAAATAAGTACAACATCCTCAAGATCATGAATGACATCCTGCAAAAGCTTAGCCCCGCTGTTGACTTCCCTCTCAAAGTACCGATACAAAGGATCTTTGATATTCTCCACTGTCCTCTTGAGCGTCTGGAGATTCTTCGGCAACAGTTGTAGCCAAGTAGATGCTGAATTATGAAGAACTCTCATCCACGAAGGTCGTCCATCAGCCTCAGCTTCTCGGGGAGCATCAAGTGATTCATCGTTCGAATAAGCGAGCTCATCCTCATCCTCGAGTTGCTGCATTTTCAGTAGCTTCGAAACAAGATCCGTTCCTTTCGTAGTAAGCAACACCTTTTCTGCATTATTCGGCAATCCGAGCCACGAAGGCGTTTGTCTATCGGACAAAGCTTCGATCCACTTCAAGAAATGATCTCTTCGCGTGCCATCGGGCATCGTGATGTGCCTCTGATTACCTTGGCCTCCATCGACGTTAGCGACAAGGGCAAAGTCCGCTTCGAAAGATCGCGGAGTGAACAATTTTCTCAAGAAAGACGCGAGCAATCTCTGATCAAAATCGTTGTCAATTTTTCCTCCGTAAATGCACTGCGAAAGAAGAGTGACGAGTGCATCCCAAGGAACTTTTTCAGGTGGCAAATTCGTTCTTCCCATCGCGGTGGCTTCGATCCAAGTATCGAGAGTATCGCAAGCAACGCGAAGATCGCTTTCATTGAATTCGTAATGCTTCGCCCAGCCAAGTGGCGAGTAACGGAGGCGTTCTTGAACGATTGCGTGGAACCAAGCGAGCAAAAAGTAAAGCCTGGCTCTTTCGTTAGGCGCTTTCATCATTCTGGAAGCCGGCACAGTGCTGAAAGTACGGAGAAGGTTTGCTCTGATGCCCGGAGGAGGTTCGAAGACGAAAATTCTTCCGGCTCTCAGAAGATTAACCGGAACTTTGGGATTAATCTCCATAGTCAAAAACAGTCGGAATCCAGCGTGTGGCTGCATATTGTGCAATTTTTTCTCCAACTGAACGAGCCATTGAGGCGCTAAGTGAACGTTCTTCAGCATCACCCATCGTCCTGCCTTTACAGCCATGTTTATCGCCCTGTCTGCTTGATTGAAACCCTCGGCCGAACCGATAGCTATGCTGACGATTTGCTTGCTCAATTCTGCAGCCAAATCGTCAACGCGTCCCGAAGCATCGAATCCTGGGACCGAGCAGAGTAATGCTGGCACTGCTGCCTTTAGCTGATTTTCTACGACCGAAGCAAAGTCCAATTCGACCTCCGCAGCGGCCATGAAACTCTCACCGAGAGCGGAAGTTATGAAGAGCGATGCTGCAGCCATAACACGATCTGGGCGGAATGCTTGGATCATCAGCAGTTGATAGATCGATGTACCTAAAGGAAAGGGAGAATTGTAAATTGTGTCATGAAGCATATAAAAAATAGCAACGTCGAGTTGATTGAGAATCATCTAGGTTGAGGCATTCGACATGACTTCAGCCACCCAAAAAAAAAATTCGAAAAAATGTCCAAAAACCAGGTTCAGTGGTTATAATAGATACACGAAATTTTAATTTTTTTGAAATTTTTTCTGGCGAAATATGCCATATTTTTCATTTTTCATTTAACCTATGATATCCTGGGAATGATTAATCGTATCGACATCTAAAAAAACGAAAATGTGCGTTTTTTATGGCCCACAAGAAAATAATTAATTCAGAATAAATTGTGTAATTCCAGACTATATTTTACTACAAAATTAATGAAATTTTTTTTTTCGCAAAAGACTTCGGAAAATGGCATCGAAAAAATTGTTGCCAATTGTCTATGAAAATCCTCAACTTTTAGTATTTTTTTTTTTTTTTTTGGAACCGTACAAAGTTAATAAGTTATCGCAGTTTGAAATATGTAAAAACTTACATATTCTGCGTACAGATCAATATTTTGGATAAAGGTCGATTATTGAGAACCGAATCATCGTAAGGTTATAACAGTTTGGCGTTAAAATTTTTTTGTTTATTTCTCATTCTTTTTTTTTTATCCTTTTTTATAATTTTTTTCTAATTTGTTTCACCACTATGTTATGTAAAAATGATATAAAATTGGGTTGCACTCTATAAAAGCACTGCAAATGTTTCGATCGAAGCAGAAACGCGTAAAATTTCGTGAACTGTATTTTTTTAAATATTTCAAACTGCGATAACTTATGAAGTTTGCACGGTCCGGAAAAAAAAAAAAAAAAAAAAAAAATCATTTATTTTATAGTAAAATATAGTCTGAAATCACACAATTAATTCTGAATTAATTATTTTCTTGTGGGCCATAAAAAATCGCATATTTTCGGGTTTTTGGGATGTCGAGACGATTAATCGTTCCCGAGATACCATAGGTTAAATGAAAAACTAAAAATATGGCATATTTCGTCAGAAAAATTTTGAAAAAATTAAAATTTTGTGTATCTATTATAACCACTGAACCTGATTTTTGGACATGTTTTCGAATTTTCTTTTTTTTTTTTTGGGTGGCTAAAGTCATGTGGGATGCCTCATATATGAAATTAGACACCACTCGTCGTAATCGGATTCATATTTACAGTCTATTCTTTCGAGATGAAATACTGGTCTAACAAATATCCCTTATTACCAGTCGACTTTATTTTCGCATAGTGGTCTTCATTCAAATGACAAACTCCCGTTGTCAGTACTAGCGGTAAAGTATATGTTCAATTCCCATTGTTTTCAATCTGGGTCTGACCCTCGATTGCTTGGATTTCGTCCGCAGTTTTTTCTGATATTGTTCTTACTTTTAGAAGAGTTTGGAACTTTTCCAGGTTTTTTTTTCCAATGTCGATTTGTTACAATTTTTAAGAAGATCTTTTATAATTTTCTTATGCCATATTTTGTTATTAAATTTTCATGAGTTGGGGGAGCACCGATCTTGTGATTTTTTTTTTAAACGTGGATGAAAATCAGCAGGGCGGCACTGACATTGAAGTTATAAGTAGAATATCTGACAAATGAACGTACCTGTAGGTGACAGAGGCTTTTCCTCTTCCCACAATTTTGGCACTGAATTTTCAGGCGTCGGTGATTGTAGCCAAGTAGCGAACTCAGCGTGTTCCTGGATATTTTGCGACAGTTTTTTGAAGGCCGGAAGTCTAATGCTGAGGCGCATCATGGCTTCCTGCTGCTCGGAGCTCAGACTCGGTACAGGTGGGCCTCTAATATTGAGAACTCCTTCTTTACCACGAAGGAAGAAAGTGAATTCGCTGTCGTAGGTTGATTCGGTAGCGATGCCTTTGAGATGAATGCGGCAGAGCAAAAGCGCGAATGTCAGCCTATCGGCGTGAAGCATTCCTCGAGCAACGCGCTCGTAACAAACCGAGAAGAGATCGCTCGTTATGAGCGAAAGTCTTTGCGTGTAGTCGGATATTCCCGATAATTTTGGATTTTGCGAGAGAACAGAGGTGAAAATATCGAGGAACATTTCCAGAGAGTATTGATAAAGGAAGTGAATTTGGTTGAGGCTGTCCATTGTGAAGTACATGTTGGAACAAGCCTGAGAAAGAGGCATGTATTGTTGCGAAACTGTTTCAATTTCCGCGATTACTTTGTCAGTTTCTTCGACCTTTTTGCTTATATCCGCAGCTTCTTGCTTCAGAGTCTCCAGAGTCGTTATTACGGAATCATCGTCGAGGATTTTGCCCTTCGCGTCGTTCAGCGCTTGTAGCAATGATTTTTCTAGCTGCCTCAAACGGAGATGGAATTCGCCTTGTAATTTTAGAAGATCCGAACGCTTTTCGTCGATGTCTGGACGTTCGGCCTTCAATACTTGATTTAAACATTGACTCTGCAAGGAACTTCTTGTTACTGTGAAGTTCACGAATGTCACACGAGAACATATGTCCGGTGGGAATTCAACGGTTGGATCTCGAGTCGACAAGAAAATCACGAACGATGGCGACAAATCGATGTCTTGATCACCGAGAGTTATCAGAACGCGGCCGCCGGTTCTTCGGAGCTCGCGATTTAGTACAGGATTTAATATGGGATCGTAATTTTCGACGTCCTGGACAAGAAGTGGATTTCCGAAACGCAAAGCGCTCTCGAGATTCTTTCTGAATGAGTCGTCGAGGAAACTAGTTTTTGTTATCTTACGTTCCTTGAACTCGTTCATTATGAACTCCGTCGCCTGGCCCGACGGATCGATTATCAAGGGGTAACGATTGAAGCGCTTCAACATTATCGCGTTCTCCGTGCAAAGATCGTCTGTTGGCAAAGCATTAGCTTGCCATCTTAAACGCTCGTCTGGATTTGACAGATACTCTGTTCTCGCAATGTCGGGCCTGAACTGGAGATTTGCGTGCTGGAGATGTTGACACCACGTCGTGAACAGATTTTGACGGTACTGGAATAAAAAATCGTGAACATTCAGCGATTTTAAGAGCGAAATGGGTGTTTATTTTTTAAATACACGAATTAAATGGTTTATAGGTGGTCATCTAGCTGCATCGGGATTTTTGAGATACCGGAAATACAAGGAGAAACAGACGTTTTTCTAACAACACAGCACCAAATTTATTAGAATAGCCAGAAATAATTTTTTTTCTATGTCCAATCAATCATTATTTTCATTACCGTATCAGAATGTTTCGCTGCTTGTATATTATTAGCTCTATAAGTATTAGGGATTTTATGCGCACTTGATTTCGTTCGTTATAATAACGTGTTCTTGTGGGGACAAATCTCATTGTTCACCGTGAGAGCAAAGATTCTTTGAAAAAAATTTGGTGTATAACGGAATTCATTTAAAAATACATTGTTAGTTGAGATCGGAAATAATTTCAGTTATGTTGCGTTGAAATTTTAATGCAACAAAACAGAAAAGCAATTCAATAGTATATTACGACCCTAGGCCAGAAAGTTGGATTTCCTGGCCGCATATGATGTAGTGGCCGAGGCGAAGCCGAGGCCACTACATAACATGCGGCCAGGGGATCCAACTTGCTGGCCGTGGGTCGTATACTATTTTTCTTCATCCCCGACCGAAAGTACCGGCGGGGGCAGGGGGGGGGGAGGGGGGAGGCCCGCCCGACTTTTGCAAATCCGAGGCGAAGCCGAGGTTCTTGCTGGTCGGGGCGGGCATTAAAAAGACATAAAATATCATACAGTCATACATTATTTTTTTTTTACGCGTAATTTTCCTTACATTATTAGGTTAGCTACAGAAATTCACTGAGGAAAGATAAAATAAAAGTAATGGAAAAACAGTCACTTTGTAAAATTCACTTTTAGGTTAGCTCAAGAAATTAACTGAAGAAAGATAAAACAAAAGTAATGAAATAGAAGTCACTTTGTAAAATTCAATTTCAGGTTAGCTAAAGAAATTAATTAACTGAAGAAAGTAATGAAATGAAATTCAAAGCACGCGCAAGCAAATGACACCAAACATAAACAATAATAACCGGAGATGGGAGAACAATAGAGAGAGAGAGAGAGAGAGGGAGAGTTAGCTAACCTAAAAGTGAATTTTACAAAAAAAAAAATAATGTATGACTGTATGATATTTTATGTTTTTTTAACGCCCGCCCCGACCAGCAAGAACCTCGGCTTCGCCTCGGATTTGCAAAAGTCGGGCGGGCCTCCGCCCCCCCCTGCCCCCGCCGGTACTTTCGGTCGGGGATAAAGAAAAATAGTATACGACCCACGGCCAGCAAGTTGGATCCCCTGGCCGCATGTTATGTAGTGGCCTCGGTTTCGCCTCGGCCACTACATCATATGCGGCCAGGAAATCCAACTTTCTGGCCTAGGGTCGTAATATACTATTCAAATCATTTTCTTAAATTTTAATTTACGAGTAATCTGGAAAAATGTTACTCGTGGCGGGAATTTAATAGAAATGCTTTTCAATTTGAATTTAATCACATCAAAATGCAGTGCCTGCACAAGTGATTATATTTCACATTGTTAGGACTATTTGTACTCATAAAAGGGTTCAGTGCTTGAGAAGTTTTTTTTCATGGAAAGATTCTAGCATATTATGAGTATTTGGAAAGAGTTATAAGAAATCCTCACGTGTTGATCGAAGTATCCAGCGTAAGCTAAGAAGGCGGACGACAGAAGGACGTCTCCGATGATAGTCGACATTTGGCTGCGGAAAGTTTCGCTTGTAGCCTCCCATCTTTCCCTCTCGATGACCAGAGATTTGATAAGAGCGATGGAGCGGTCCACCTTGCCCTGAACGTTCTCCAAATCGGTTTTGATCGCCTGTGCTTGTGATATAAGCTGAGCATACTCTTCTTTGTAAGAGGCAATGCTGAGCTCGAGTTGGGCGATCAGATTTTTCACTTCCTCTCCCTTAGCCTTGTTTGTTTCAGCTTGACGCTCGAGAGAGTAAAGTTCGTCGCGCAATGGCTCGACACGTTTCAGCATATCAGCGTATTCGATCTATGAAAAATATGCCAATGTGGTATTCAATTTTAGGCTTTCAAGTCACGTTTCGGTTTGAGACAAGGAAACACCGATTTCAAGCACAAAGTAAGTTTTATTTTTGCATCGGTGAAGAATAATTATACTGATGATTCCTTCAAAATGATTATTCGAAATGATGTTCTAATCATAATGAAAAATTCTTTATAAAAAACAAAAAATTCGGGAGATTTATTTTTGTACTATTCATTGGTTTAACATTGAACTTCCGCAATTTCTATATATTTGCTCATGTGGATTTATTTGAAAATAGAAGAATTTATGACTCGGAATGTTGTATACAATTGTTCATAAAAACTTGAAGGTATGAATGTGTGAAAAAATTTTTTATTTAAAAAAATCATATCAACAATTCCATACGATTGTTTATTTGACCTGATGTTTAAATCATGGAAATAAATCCCAATTACAGATATAAAATTTGAGAAATGTGAGCTCAACATTTTTTTGATATCCTGTATGTTCCAAAAATTTTTTTTAAATTTTATATTCAGCCCCGAAGATTCGTCCACATTATAAACAAAATACACCGTTACAAATAGCCGAGTATTTATGCATCATAAATTCAAAAGAGATTAGAATACGTCTATCAAAAGTCAAGAATGAATCCATCCCACGGAATTTTTAAACCATTTTACTTTTGAGAAAAAAATAATAAGCTCGTCTTTTCGCTTGAAATTGGTAAATTCCTCCGTCTGTTTTGATAATTTTAATGCTGACCTGTGCTATTGCCCATTTAACCATAGGACCACAGGCCATACTAGCCCGGTTAACTTTTTCAAAGTTATAGTCAGGATTGCTCAAATACCGACTCTTCATCTTGTCACGAACCTCGTCGCTACGAAAATATCCCAATTAGTCATAATAAAATGTTCGTTTTACTACAATTGTTGTGTAAATCGAGTTAGCTTATAAATAATTTGTTTTGTTTTTGTTGTTGTTTAGCTCGTTAACAATTTTGATTAGAAACGATTTGGTTATAGACGAATCATGACAACAATTTCGATCGATTCCGATCGCTTTTCATGTACAATTTTAGTTAGTTACAAGTTCATCGTTCGCTGTTAGCATGCATTAACGGGACAGAAGGTATATCAGCGAAATTCATCGGTCAGTAGCGCCCAGTTGTTTTTAAATCGTTTTAATTTATAAAAACGAGCCAATTAATCTGTGTAATAACACAGATCTAAGGTGTGCTGGATCCAAAATAAACAATACGAACACCGCTTGTTAATGTTGTGCCGAAATATATTCGTGAAGCTGTTTAGGCGGTGCTTTTGGTAATGCAATGTGCAGATGGTCGATAGAAGAAAAGGGACGAATACAGTGCGCTACGGCTCAAAAAATTGCTTATTACAGAAAGATACAGCGAATGATAGATGAGCGGATACTTGAGAATACGCTTGGAAATCGAAAGATCGTCCTGGAAGGTCGCGGAAATTGAACTTTATCTAAGAGAAGATTTATCGATAAATATCTAACTCGCTTGCCTGCTGGTATTACATAAACAATATTTACCGCTTACGAAAAATCGTTTGCAACGGGACGGAAGCACTTTTATATTCTCAGTCAACTATTACAGTTTTCCAACTTGTAAAAAATGATTTGTCTCGCAGGTCGAAAGTAAAAATGTCGGATATAATACCGCAACGAAATAAGTGAAATAATTATCGATGAATATCACTGATTTAGAGTTGACAATCTCCTCTTAATTTGTGCAATTTTGTCGTAAAATTCGATTTCGTAGACAAGGTCTGCATCCGTTCGCCTAAAAAGATGAATGCTACTTGATTTGTCTCACGTCTCGCAGCACGATTACGTTCGAGCGGTCCGGAAACTAACGAAACAATAATTCTGTAAAGTGTGTCGAAAAGATTAAGTCTCGTGACTTGTTTGGCTGCACTTTTTGTTGTCACTGCTAAAAGTGCTAAACGATATACTATCGTGGGCAGTAACGGGATTGAGAAACATTGAAAGCATGCTTACGTTATATCCTCAGTACTGAAATTAGAGACTATGGTATTGATAAAATTGTCTCTCATGATGACAGCGCGTATAGATTTCCAGTCGCTGGCATTTTCGCCGAGCAATAGGCAGATAGACTCCAGTGCAACCTTGACGATAGCTGGTGGGTTCGCCATGGAACGAACCTCGACCAAATGATGTTTCTTTATCGACTTGACCGCTGTACGACGCGTAATGAAACAAAAACACGGTATCATGTAGAAGTACAAGGAAGATAATGCGCAGGCATTTTAGGCTAAGTTACGATGAAAGTTATACGAGGCGTAAGCGGGCGCGCGCTGCGACAGGCGGCAAGCTGCATCGGCCGACCTATAAAGTTAGATATTTATTGCTGAAAAACAACGATAAGTTTTCTATGTACAAGTCCCTTTCTTCTCCCATAAATGCAACGATTCTTTCAAGAATTTCAACAAATTGTAACCCGAAATCATTATCCTGAGGATAGATCACCAATTGATTCGAAAAGCGTTCAAAATATTTTCTTCAATAAATAATTATGATTATTGCGCAGATATTTCAACTTTGGTATCCGATGTTGGTAAATTATTTAGAGGCAATTATTCGGTTGTAGTGAAAATACTTATGACTGAATATAATATAATCAGATATTTGTAGCTAATAATCGACATGATATTTTAGGTATTTCAACAATAGTAAAAATTTGTATGTCAAACATGTCGCAAAGCTGTAAGGCGATCTAAAGTGTAATCCATATAATAAATATACACGAAATAACAAAATGGGATATCTCTTTTTATGTCTGGCAGATCGGCATGAATATAGGGATATTTCGAAACAATATGATCATAAATGAAGTAACAAATACTCTTGAACAAAAATGCTTCGATATTGATAGAGACTGAATATTTAAAGCATTTGGAAATCCATAATAGAGCAAACATGATAAAAATAGGTCTTTAAACGATGAAATCTGTACGTACTCGTAAATTATTAAATTTAGTTATCTATAATATCAAGAATGAGTTTAATTTCAAACGTATCTTCGTAAATTTCGTCTGGGATTGTTTAATTTCTTCTAAGAAATTCCAGGACCTCACAGCGATAATATTCAATAATTATTTCTTACTCAAGAACATAGTTTCAAACATTGTCATTCGAATGGTGCTATCGATTTTTTTGACTTATCAAGATAATCAACTTGTTCAAGGACTAGTTTCGGATTCCTTTTTTGAATTCTGCAGCCGCGATTGAAAAAAAGGCATATTTATTTAAAAACCACCTGATTTTAGCGTAAAATATAAATAACCGTGTGATTTAATCGCGTGCGTTGCATTTACGGACGAAGCGTATGAGCTTAATAAAAAAATCAACCAACAAACACTAAGTACATTAAACAATAACATATAACAAGCAATAATAGTATTAAGTGTTGTTGATTAGAGTCCCAGCCTAGCGTCGAACATTCATCAGGCCCTTGTGAGAGCGAGCTGTCTCTTACGTGATGTCCTCAGTGTTGAAATTGACGATAGTCGGTATAAAGCTGTCCTTCATTGTCACTGCGCGTATCTGTTTCCAATCGGTTGCATTCTCCCCGAGTAACAAGCACATCGATTCTAAAGCGACCTTTACGATCGCCGGTGGATTTGCCATCGATCGGATCTCCACAAGATGTTGACGCTTTATCCCCTTCACGGCTACGCTTAATCGTAATATCGTAAGCACAAAACACGACACGCATTCCACATCGATCGATTTAGGAAACAGGCAATTCGGACTATATTTGGTTTCAACCAAAACAGATTTTCATGAACGTATGTTCAACAATGATAAAAAATTGACTTGTGGCAATGAAATTGTAATTCGCGGTCAAACACGTTTTTTTTTTTGTCATTTCTGCTGTTATATAAAATTTAATAAGGGTTAAGAGTGTAAACTGCTTCGGATTAATTACATTAAAACTGATTACTCGAGGGTTTTCTTATTCACAGCTAAAAGCGCAATGAAAACCCCGTAAAAGACTGAAAATGGTAAAAACCACATATTCACGTAAATTGCAAACGCTCAAGTAACTACGTGATGACAATTCTTCGATGATCCGAAATTTGCGAATAATACTGCTTAATTTTACGTAGATTGAAAAGTTACGGGTCTGCAAAGTTTCTCCCAATCATATTGAATATAATTTATATTAGAAAGTATTCGTTCAGTTTAAAAATTCTGCATTTCCTGATTACTGATAACTGTCGTAAGTGTTTTCGTTTTTTTTTTGCAGGTCTGCATTAAATGCACTTTGAAAGTTCTTGGCGAAAATCAATCGATACATCGAACCAAAAAAAAGCAACTGCCTTATTCCTTTGCGTCGCTCATCACAGACAACATCGATAAAAAGAATTGTTTTTCAATGCCCGAAGGTAACATAAAAACTTACCGTTTTGGGCATCAACAACAGCAGGTTCGACTTGCGCTAGATCAGCCATGACATCCTCTCTCTTTGAGTCGATGGCCACAGTTTGGATGGCCAATTGTTGCTGAATTTCTTGACTCTGAACCTTTTTCTTCTCGGCTTCCTGCTGATCCTTGACCATCTGCCTCAATTTTGCATTGGCGGCTTCATTCTTAGCTTGCAATTCCTTAAAAATATCGGATCGCGAATAAGTAATCTGTTACTCATCAATAAGAAAGGGGTATTTCATATGATCTGGGATACTTTTTAGTCTCGCAAAATTTCGGAATTTCTTTCAATCCAAATCAGGAAATCTAAAACAAGCAAAAAAAGCGAAAAAAACTTTCTGAGACTGTATTTTATGAACTCTCTTATCCCCCAATAATAAAAAATCTTTCTAAATTTCCAAGTTTCGCCATACAAAAAAAAATACATTTTAAGAAATCTTATTATTGTATTTTGTTCTTCGCGAAAATGTTGCCCGACCAAAACCCGACCCAGTTTCAATGCAATACCCCAAAACCAGTTGAGTGCGAAAAGGTATACTTGTGATTTAACGGCAAGGCTCTTCTGCATTTCCTCGACCTGTTCGACAGTCTCAGCGATTTTGCTCAGACCGACGTTAAGATGAAGCTGCTGTTCTTCCAAATCGCTGCGCTTTTCGCGATAGAGTTTGACAAAATGATTGATAAAATCGAGATAGTGTCTCGGAGTGATGGCCATAGTTCTGCTGCCCCTTTTGGCGAGTCTGGCGTTTGCTTTGTGCAGCGTTTGATGGACATAAACGCAGGCGTTGATGACAGCGTCCCGATGCATCGGTTGGTTGGGAATGAGCGAGCAGACGGAGGGGAAAAAGTCCGGACATTTCCAAGAGGGTCTTTCGAGATCGACGCGATTCGTAAATTCCTTGCCAACTTGGAAAAGCGCATTGTCCGACCAATCGCCGAACCAATTGAGAACGCAACGATTGAAAAGCGCTGGCGAAGTCGCGGCGCGATCTTTGAGGCCGTCTGTGCTGGGATTCATCGTGAAAACGACGTGGAGATTCTTCATAACTTGTCCCGTGAACCATTTGTACAATTCATCGTTAGAATCGAGCATAAGTCCCTCGCGTTGTGCTCCTTCTTTGCACTGAGTCATCAGCGTTGTGTACTCGTCGCCCTCGAAGAGTCCGGGAACTTCTCCGTTTGCCAATAGCGTGTTCATACGCTCGAGGAAACCGGAATCAAGAACGTTCGATTCGTCGAGAATAAAGGCGATCTTTTCGTCTTTGCAACCCGAACGGCGCAGAACCTGACGGAGATCCTCGTCAAAGTCCTCGCCCGTGTATTTGTTATGCACCTGAAGACAGACGTTAAGATTTAGAAAGCGAAATATTAGACAATCTTTGGGTTGTTTAGATGTATATTGGTATTCTATTGAAGCTTCTGGCGGGATGAAAATGAATGATAAATAATATATGCGAATTTTGCGTTATTAAAACACGATAAGAATGTTGGAAATTCGATGAGATTTTTTCTGCTTTTATCGATTTAAGGTAGTACACCATTCGAACGTCTTATTGAGTATTCAATAAAAATTGACGTACAGATTCTTGATCGGGTTGATTAAATATCCGTGGAATGAAAAAAATCTTCACCAATTCAGGGCAGAGAAAGATTTACACTACAATTTTGTAATATCGAGATGTAAAAAGTATAACTAGAATGCGCAAATGTCGCATTAATTTTTACCGTCAAAACGATAAATATAAATTTAATTATCGAAACACGATAAATGTTTGAAAACCGTTGAATGCAGAATCGAACAACGATATTTGACACAAAATTCACAGTATAGTCAAAAAAATTATTCCAACAGACATGATGAAAAAAAGTAAATAAAGCCGTATTTTAGAGCGTTGAACAATATCCCTCATATTATCGATAATTACTTTGTTAGCTTTATACGTTTTGCAAATTTTTCTACAATGACACAATCGCATTACAAATTTTGAAGAAGTGAATAAGACACAGTTTTTTAATAAGATTTTCGTGGTGGTGTTACCTTAAAACAACTTTTACTTGAATTTGGTGTATTCAATTTGACAAACTTAATCGATATCGAATGTTCGATTTTTTTAAAAATGTTACACTCATCACAAAAACTAAATTTCATTGAAAAATATCGAAGAGTAAAAAAAAAAGATGCACTTTTAGTGTAGTGTTGTATTTTTCGAGTTTTCGTTCCAATGATATTAATTTTATTCGCAGAATTCCAACGAGAGCTTCTCGAAGATGGTTCATCGAGTTTCATCCGTTTTAAAGCGTTTGCTAGCTCCTACAAAGACTTTATTATATTATATACCGTACCTTTATTTGGAATATTGAAAGGCCATTCATCCATGCAACGAATCTCGACAGAGTCGTCTTACCAGCCCCAGAGACACCGATTAACAGTAAATGTCCCTGCGGCTGTCGGAAAATTCTGTCAATTCGCAGTACATGTTCGAGAACCTCGTCGAAAAGTACAAGCGGTACGTCCAATTCCTCCTCGTAGAAAACTTTGAGCCTGGCGCGCACGTAGTCGCGCAATTCTTGTCGATTGACTGGAACGTAATCCTTGGAAAGCCAGTTGCTGTACAGAATCGGTCGGGCGAGAGCCTTTTCCTTATCGACACCCAAGAAGTGTTTCAGAGCCACAACGTCTATGTTGTTGTTGGTCCAAGCGCGTTCGGAATCCTCGACCAAACGATCTTGGAAGAGACGCAGTGCCTCGTGAGCCCAAAGACGAACCAGACCCTCGACTGATAGACTGTCGAGAGGCCTGATCGCTTCGCAAATACCGCGGACCCAGCGCGTCATCTCACGGGGCGAATAGACGTAGTGCGGCTGCATATCTTGGGTGAACCTCTCCTGGGAGGCCAAGTAGAACTCAACCATTGCATTTGTTAGAGGCTCCGCGTAACCTCTCAGGGAAGGAGTTAACCTGATACAAATGTTTTGATTATTCGTCAATTGGAAATATCGATTATATGTTGGATGGGAAAAAGATATTGATTGACACTAGTTTAACCCGAGCTCGATCGATTCCCGAAACAAGTATTACTTTACTATAAATTTAAGCCACTTGGAAATAGATCTTTGAATTCTTCGAGTAGGAATTCAGAGGCTATGAAGAAAATCGTCAAAATTGTTGTTTTGTTGTAAAAATTTGTAGTATCCTGGTTGAATCTCTCCTGGGAGGCCAGGTAGAATTCAACCATTGCATTTGTTAGAGGCTCCGCGTAACCTCTCAGGAAAGGAGTTAACCTGATGCAAAAGTTTTTATTATTTGAAAATTAAAAATATTGTTCACATGCTCGATGAGAAAAAGATATTGTTTAACACTAGTTTAACCCGAGCTCGATCGATTCCCGAAAAAAGTATTACTCTACTATAAATATAAGCCACTTGGAAATAGATCTTCGAATCCTTCGACTAGAAATTCAGAGGATATGAAGAAAATTGGCAAAATTGTTGTTTTGTTGTAGAAATAGGTGGGGTTCAAAAAAGCGATTGACCAAAACAGTGAACGGTTAAAATAGCGAATTTCGAAATTAGGAACGTCTGAATCTAAAATGGTCATCATTATGAAATTCGCTATTTCAGCTATTCCCTATTTTGACCATTCGCTATTTTCACCTCCATCTTATTAAAATGCACTCAAAATAGCGAATGATAAAAATGGCGAATGGCTGAAAAGCGAAATTCATGATTATGGACATTATACTTTTAGACGTTCCTTATTTTTAAATTCACTATTTTAGCCATTCAGTATTTTGGTTATAGTATATTGGCTATTTTGACCCCCACCCGTAAAAAATTTGTAGTATCCTGGTTGAATCTCTCCTGGGAGACCAGATAACACTCTAGTATTGCATTTGTCAGATACTCTGCGTAATCTCTCAGAAAAGGATTTAATCCGATGTAAAAGTTTTGATTATTTGTATATTGAAAATATCGATTATATGTTACGTAGGAAAAATATATTTTTGAATAAGAAACCCGCTCTTTTTCATAATTCCGATGATTATTTTTGTAAATGTTTTATTTTAACCGTTAATCACTTCATAAATACGGTACAAAGACGCATTGAACCGGACTGTTTTTGTTGCTGGCACAATTAACTGAGTGTTTGTCTTTCGCTTTCTCATAAAGGAAGCTTTGTTATCACTAAATGTTATTTTAATTTTTTTAATGTCACGACACTCAAAATGGGATAAAACAGCGAAAAAAGGTGATTTAGAAAAATGTCCCGATGTGTGTGTGTGTGTGTGTGTGTGTGTGTGTGTGTGTGTGTGTGTGTGTGTGTGTGTGTGTGTGTTGCAGACTTGTAAAATGCAAATCCTCCTCCTTCCTATTTATACTTTTTTATGTCAGATTTGATAAGACTTTTAATTTTTCAGAAAATGTCTGTATGTTCTCTAGCTTCCGCAATTTTGTATCTATCGAGCTGAAACTTAGTATCAAGATTAAAGGAAACATTGTGACCTCTAGAATTTAATTTAGGCCAAATCGGTAAGGCGGTTCCCTTTTTACGAAATTTTTAAATTTCCGAAACAATGTCAATTTGCTCTGATTCAGGGAAAATTCTAACAAATTGACTAAATTTTTCTACAGAGGCAAAATAATATTCAGCCCTGCTACGTATTGAATTTTCTCTTTAAAAGCTAAGAATAAAATTAAAAAAACTTGTTCATAGATGAGGCTTTGCGGAAGATATAAATTAATAAGAAAGCATTGCGCAAAATTCTACTTCGCATTCTTTTGTTTATCTTTACCATACTACCTTTGTCATTTAGTGAAACAGCCTATATTCGGCCATTTACCTTTACCTAAAGTCATTTCCGGTACCTCAAAGTAATGAAAAGCATTTAAAGTGATAAATTTGGCAAAAAAAAGTGGCCAATTTGCAATTTTAGCTAAAAACTTAAAAGAACTAATAATTCTCGTGAATTAAAATATTGCTTCCGTACGAACCTAAGCATGGCGCGCGTGAAGGTTCCATAAATCTGCTTTAGCGAAGTTTCTCCCGGATAATCGACGTAAATAACAGGAACGTGTCTGAGGAATCGGTGACTAAGTGGTTTTCTACCGGGATCGGTTGGTGGATTACAAGCGCCGACGAATTGTATTCTTTCGAGTGAGACCCAAGCTTGATCGCTCGTGCGATAGAATCCTCGGTGCTCGACGAGTTGTCGCAGGAAGGATATTACACGTTGCGTACCGTAGTTGTCGATATCCGGCAAATTAATCTCGTCGCAGAAGAGAACAAGCCATTTGCCCAATTGCACCGGTGACAATACAACACCGTTCGGTGTTTTGCGGTATTCGCAGTAATGATCGAAGGTCTTGAGCAAGAGTTCTGGAGTCGTCGCTGAAGAAAAGTTTAGGCCCACGACTTCCATGTCCGGAAGCGCTCGGAGAGCGGAAAACAGTGTCATTGTTTTTCCGGAACCGGGCGGACCGCAAAGCACTAAAATAATTTAAAAAAAAAAACAATTTCGTGTGAAAATATTGTCCATATATGCTTAAGGAGTTAAAATTATAGTGAAGTCAATTGACGTCAAGTCTTAATTTCAATTAATTTGAATAGCAAGAAGAAAAATTGATCGCAAAAAATATTTAGAAAATTCATACATAACTTTTAGAAGTATTATTTATCAACTTCTTAAACTACTTGGTTCTTCTAATTATGATTCCAAAGTAATAGTGAAACGTTTATTGGGGGCAAAAAATAGTTGCGTGTGCATGCATAGGATGACAACACCCAGAGAAATGGGTCTGATGAGTTTATTTGGATCAATTATGTGGTGTATTTAGAATGAATGGAATCTCATTTCAATCAAATAGAGTTTATTTCGATCAGATGAAATTTCATTTCAATCTAATAGAGTCTGTTTCGGTTGAATAAAATACTATCAGGCCGGCCATTGAATAAATTATTTATTTAATGGCCAGCCTAATAGGATTATATTTAATCGAAATAAACTATCTGATCTGAATAAAATTTTATTAATTTCAAATACACCCTATAATCAGTTCAAATAAACCCTTCAGACCCATTTCTCTGGGTGTAAGAAATATGAGAACGGGAAGAAATAAAAACATTATTTTCCACGATGGCGTAATATGTATCGACTCAAGGCTAGGATTCTGGACGTTTCCGGTCAGAGACCGGGTCACGGGGAAATTTTCTTGCAGTTTCTTCAGTTTTTGAAATTTCGTTGACTCTGGTTGGTTAATTAATTTTCATAATTTAATTCAATCAATTAGCATTGACGATTATTTAATAGATTCACAAATGCTGGATTTGAATTAGGTTTCCTCTCCTGCGCTAGAATCACGTTCGTGCGCTCGTATCCTTAGTTTTGTCGTTTAAGATCTTAAAAACATTAATATTTACAATTGCCCGCCGCTGCTTAGTATATAAGGATTATTTTCTAAAGCCGAAGTTTGTAATTAAAGTCGTGATAAAAAAAATCCTACAGCTATGAAACACTTTGAAATACATATCCAAATCTTGGATTAGGACTTAGAAGCATATGAAGAAACTGTGCACGTTATTTGATTTTTCAAAATTTTGTAATTCTTTTATGGCGAAATTTTTTGTGCAAAAACCACAATGTAATGAATGTAATGATAATTGATTGTGAGAGAACTATCATTATGACGGAGCTCGAATATAATGCGGCGCTTTCGTCTACTAACTTTACTCATAATAAAATAGTAAACATTTATTATTAAACACGTTCCACACCTTCAATATAGGACTTTACATTCTTTATTTTTATACTCTTTACTCTAAAAATCCTTGGCATTTGATATGCAAACAAAAATTTAAGGAAAATATATCTAGGCATTCATGTATGCAACCATTGCACGGTATTTAAGGCAAAAATTTAACTATTTTGCCGATAAAACAATTTATTTCATCGCAATTCATTTCAGAGCTATTTTACCGATAAAAAAGTTTATTTCATTGCACAGATTTAAACACTTTGAAATAATCTTGAAAAAGCCATGTTCATCAGTCAGATTACGCGTTTAAGATCAGTCAGATTAACGTTAGGCGTTTAAGAATCGGTTAAAATTACGTAAATCAAACGTGTAAAAAGAGATTGCAAGCCAGCACTAAAAGATTACTTATTGCCATTGGGTTCTTTCTTCCGCAGAGTGGGAAAAATTTCGTAAATAAAACCAAACTAAAAGCAGAACTCGAATAAAGCTTGTCAACTGACAATGGCTGGCGTAAATTCCACTCACCAAGAGGTTTGTGCTCAGCGAGCCAAGTGTACAGCAAGCTCTCGTGTCTAACGGTGTCCAAAGTGGGTACCACGATGTCAGGACTTGCGACTTTGTGAGTTTCGACTTCGATCTGCGGCACTTTGTTGCTCCAGGGCAGCCATTCGCCGTGGATATTGACTTCAAAGTCAATTATGGGTATATTGCTCTGAGAAGGTAGAGGTACGGTCGTAATGGACCTAACGAAGTCGCCCAAATCCGAGCGAACCTTGAGTTTCGCATCTCCGGCGAAACTCCACAGCAGCGCATATACCAAACACTTAGGCATGTATCTCTCAAGTTGTTCGCTGGGCAGCGGAAAGTCCACGTGAGCATGATTGTACTGCAGTACGTTACGAACAGCTTGGTTGAGCATCGAGAAAAGCGAGCTAAGTGCCCGCAATCTCGTAAAGTCCATAATATGCTCTTGCTTCATTGCGTACTCCAAGCATCTTACTACGAGACCATCAGGAGCGAAATAACTTTGCAAAATGCTGCCAACTTCTCTCTGCACTTGAAGCGCCGGAGAGACTGTATCTTCCTTTTCCGTTTTCTTGCCCAAATTATCCTCGTCTCCGTCTTCGAGCGGGATATTCTTCAATCTCAGCATATAATTCTCGAAAATCATTTCCGTCGATAGCACGTCTTCGGAGAACCAAACCATACCGCATCGCGAGACTGTCGCCAGAGTCGCGTATTTGAGATCTTGAACTTCGAACATCACGCGAACATTCGGCGGAAGGCTAAGACGCTCGCCGTTTGGCAGAGTCAGAAGTTTGTTGTCGTCAAGGACGGAATTCAAATTTTCTACCCATTCGGGATCGACGTCGCCGTCGAATATTATCCACTGGCGTTTGTTTATCTCACCGCGAACGTTGTCGATTATCTTGCGGAGAATGTGAGTGAAAAGACCGTCGGTCCACTCGCGAGTGTTCGGGTCTAAAACACCGTAAAGAGTCTCTTTGCTTATCGCTTTTGGGTCGATTACGTGGGCTACACCCTCGACTCCTTCGAAACGTTCCAGTGCCTTTAGCAGCACTTTCCACGCCGTCGTTTTTCCCGAACCGCTTGGACCCACCATCATTAAACCGTGATTGAGATTGCAGATTTGGTATAGTTGAAGAACCTAAGAGGTTTTTTTTTGCTTGTGAGTTTGTTTTCAAGGAGAGTTCAAAAACATTTACGAACGATAATCGTGCAGCAGATGCGGGCGACAACTAGAGTTATTTAATGCAGGTTACGAGTTCTACTGTGGCGAGGGAATACAACGAATTTTGGTTTTTTTGTTTGTATATATATCGTTATCTCACCTTTTCAACCCAAGTCTCACCAGCTGTTTCCTGAACGTGCGCGCGTTTGGTAAAGAATTATTTGAGTAATTAGGAATCGTACCAACTACCGGAGTTATGTACATTTGGAACATTTAAAACAAAATTGAACCTCAAAAAACCCCGTACTTTGGTGGTTTTTTTTTAAGTAAGTGCTCAAACGCGAATTCAAGAGGCATGTTTCGTTTTTTTTTATAGAATTTCAACATATCAGACATTTTGGAACAATTCATTCTGCCGAATTTTCAAAGTCTCGTAACTTCGAAAATAATCGGGGTCGAAGTTAAGTAAAAATTCGCAGACATCGAGATTGAAGTTGTTACTACATTCCGTCAAAAAATTATTCAACTCATCACTAAAAGAACCTTATTTAAAAGAATACGACATCTATCTCTCTTCGAATCTTTGTTGTTCGAAAAAAGGTTACAAAAAACACAATGTTTGACGTTCGGGTCTTAAAAAAGATCGTGTGAATTAACCTTGTAAACGTCGACAGTGAAAAAGAGAAATATACATGTTTGTTTAGCGGGCCATTTGTTCAATGTAGGAAGAATATGACAAAAGTAATCGAATGTAAGACGCGCTGTCAAAATGACGCAGAAACATTTTTCTCATGCGTCTTGAATCTCGATGAGGTTTCTGAGGGTTAAATCGTCCAATTAAGAAAATGTGATTTCTCACAATTCAGGATATAACGACTAAGGGTTTTTCGCATAACCGTATAAAACGTTCCAATGTCTGGAATGTCCCAGTGACCGAACGCATCGTGCGTGCGAGATATGGAATTACGATTTTCCGTGTATGGTCATTGACTGGGATCTCAACGTTACGTGTCCAGGCATCGTTTGCCTTAATAATGTATGACATGAAAGAGTGTATGTACACGATATTTTTGCTTTTATTTTGGAATCTTACCTTTTCCTGCCAGGCGCCACCTTGCTCATCGCCTTCGCCACATACGAGATACTCTTCGGCGCAGACTTTTCTTATCTGGTCCTTCAAACCTGCAAGAAAATTGAAATGTTCCCATGTTTTCGTGTTGGAAATTGTTTTAAGGATGTATGATACCTATAGTCTCGCCAAAAGTGAGTTTCAGAGACAATTTCGATCACTTTGCGATGGGATAAAAAATCGGAAAAAAAATAATGCATATAAAACGTGCCGAAAAGATTGATTTCGCATAACAGTAATCCCAAAATGTTATTAACAAATTGGTGAAAAAAACAATTGTTCAACAAACAATCAGTCAACCTAAATTTTTTTCTAATGAAAATGATATGTTAATTTATTTGAATGCGTACGAATTTTTTCAGATTTTTTTCTTTATTTCAATTTTTTTTTTTTTTTTTAAATGCGCTGAAAATAACAAATTTTGGATATGCATTGTGCAAAAAAATCTTGAATGTAGTAGAGTCTTTTATGCCGAACACATATCCAAAATTCGTTATTTCGCGCACATTTTTTAAAATGAAAAAAATAAAATTCACAATAAAGAAAAAAATCTGAAAAAATTCGTATGCATTCAAATAAATTAACATATAATTTTCATGAGAACAAAAGTAAGGTTGACTGATTGTTTGTTGAACAATTGTTTTTTTCACCAATTTGTTATTAACATTTTGGGATTATTATTATGCGAAATCAATCTTGTCAGCACGTTTTATATGCATTATTTTTTCCGATTTTTACCCCATCGGAAAGTGATCGAAATTGTCTCTGAAACTCACTTTTGGCGGGACTGTACGTATCATACATCCTTAATTGCGATTTAAGGGATTTAGAAAGATATTTACCCTTCATTTCCGCACGAGTGTAATTTACGTTGGGGAACACATCGTTCAACAGACTGAACAGCAATGGAATATCCTCAGCAACGAGTTTCGGCACCATCGTCTCACAAACTGATTGAATAAGAATCTCCTGTTCGGGCAAATTTTCCGCAATCGAAGCTTCGTCGATGTCTGTATCGCCGCGATTGAGCATTCCTTCCTTTATTTTTTGGATGCGATCGCGTTTAACATTACCGGCGGATATCAGAACAGATTTCAAGGCTCTGAGTCCAAAATCGTAATGCGACTGATTGGATAACTGCTCGTCGCACAATCTGAGTGATAGAAAGATTCGATTATACAAAAATGTAAGAAATTTTCACTGGTATAATGATAAACGTCCTAATATTCATTCCGAACGTCCAAAGCTTTTAGCTTTTGAGTTTGTCAGAATGTACCGAAGATTATTTAATCCCTTTTTGGAGATTCACAAAAAATTTCATTACATGTAAATAAATAATAATTCAATTACGCAGGAATGTAGAATGTAAGACTTTTTAATTGGGAGAATTTAAATCATTTTAAAATCGATTTGTAAAAACTTGGGAAAAATATTTCATTTCCTAAAATGTTGCTAGAATGTGTTAATGATGTCGAATAAATTTTTGAAAATTCGACCAAAAAAAAATTCCTAGGCGATTGTAAAATGTAATTTACGTTCCGAATTTTTTAATTATAAAAATCAATAATACATCACAACTTCTGACAGAAAGAAACTTAAGGGGTCTACCCTAATTAGACGGGCAAAAAAAGACTAGTTTCACGAATTTTTTGACCAGTATAAATTATAAATATGGTTATAAAAAGTATTACGCCTAAATAATACACTCTTAAAATATACAGAAATATTTTTTTTTGCAATACCCGCTCGAAAAGTGGACTTTTCGGGGGGGCGGGGCGTAAAGCGCTCGATTTCCGAACGCCATGCGTAAAGTTAATCACTTTACGCACGGCTTTTACTTCACGCACTGCCTTTCAGATGACACGGGCTCGCGGTTTGTAATTTTTATACTGACCAGTGATAACGATTCGTTACTGATATCCAAGAAAACTATTTGTTGATTAATTATAAAACAAAATATTTTTGTTGAATAGTTATAACATAAGTAAAATGAAAATTGAACTTCTTAATTTTTTTTTTCTTATATCGGGGATATTATTAAACCAAGCCTCTAGCGTTAAAAGAATAACACTATGTACCAACAAATCATCTACATTGAATAGGTAAGAATAACCAATTAAAACGTACTTGAAGAACGGCACGATCTTGCAGGCGAGTTTCTCAGCAGATCTGAAGCCCTGACTGAAGAGCATAACTTCGGCAATAAGTTGTCTATCAGGAGTGGTCATGGCAAGCGATCTGAACAATTTCTTCAGATTATCCGGTAGATTCGATCGTCCAGCGTATCCTGGATTCATGGTAATGAAAATAGCCATATCAGTGGAAACTTTGACTTGTTTTCCGACCAATTCCACGCAAAGCATTCCCTCTTTCTTTCCCTCCATTTGGCTCTTCAGTGCCTCTTGAATCGTCTGGACTTGTTGAGAAACAGCGGACAACATGCGTTCCTCCAAACGATTGAACTCATCGAAACAACCCCAAGCGCCTACTTGGCACAATCCAACGAAAATTCTTCCCATAGCTTGAAAATCGAAAGTTTCGTCACAATTAAAAACCAGCACGAATCGTCCCAATTGATGACCGAGGGCTTTAACGGATTCGGTTTTTCCGGTACCAGCAGGACCGAAAGGCGAGCCACCGAGTCTCGCTTCGAGCGCTTGCGTCATCGTCAAATAGCAACGATCGGTCAACGGGGTTTGCACTAATCTATCCTGTACTCCAAGATATTCAAAACCATAGAAGAACTTAGCATTTGCCATGTGAATTGTGAGTTGTTGCAGCACTTCCGTTTGTCTCGGATCAAAGTAGAATCTCATTTCGCAAAGCCACTCGAAAGCCTTTGGATTCGAAACTTTATTGGCTATCAAACGTCTCGTAACTGTTCTTTTATGTACAAATTCGTTGATCAAGTGTTCGAGCTTTTTCCTCCTCAAAGCCGGTTGTTCCTGAAGCACAGAATCAGCCAAAACGTTTAACGTTCCTTCGACTTGGAGCAAAACTCTTTCCAGCGGATTTTTGCTCGGATCCGCTTGAGCTTCGTGAAGTGCAGCTTCAACGTCTTCCGACCACAAAATTTGCGCAGCTAGAACGATTATTTGAGCTTGATAATTGTCGCACCAAGTCATGAATGCCTGAGCGTTTATGTTGCCGTCTTTGAACTGTTTTATGTCTTGAACGGCTTTGGCGAGGCTCGAAGCGAGCGTAACACGCATTTCTTTTTCTACGAGCGTCAGCCATTCGTTGATCTTTGGATAATCAACTGTCGAGACTGGCGTTTGGAAATTCACTTCTTCGCCTTCTCGAGAAGCGATTCCGGTAATTACGGTGTTATCCTCGTTTAAATTAATCGCTGCAACGCCGGCAAACATTTTCTTGAAGTGCTTCTGCAGTCTCGCGATATTTTTGCTGTTACCAATTATTTCCAGCAAATCCTCGTCACCGACGAAATAAAATCGCGGGAAGGAAGTTCTCTCACGTTCGAGATATTCTCCGAGTGCCTTCTGAATTTTTCCGAGGAGATCAGCGAGACGTTCTAACGCTCGTTGTACGCCAGGAATATTCAACACGTCCATAACCATCGGAGATTTAGAGACTTTTTTCATGAGCCCCAAAAATTCCGAACTTATACTCTGGAATCTGGAAGTCTCGACAGGCAATAGAGTTTTTATGTCGGCGCTGCCGGAGAAAATTCCCTCGAGATAAACCCAACGACGTTGAACGTCAATCCATACGTCAAATAGAGCATTAATCCTGTTCAATTTTTCCTCCCACGTGAGCGCTTCTTCCTCGAATACTTTGTAGTACGGCGAGAGTTTCATGGCAGCGACGCTGTTGATGTGTTCCTTAACTTTGTTAAAGAGATCGTCCCAGCCTCGAATTAATCGACACTTATTCTGATAATTGATAAGATCAAGTTCGTAAGTTTGCCAAGATTCGCGTACTTGTTTCAAGAATTCTTCGAGCGCCATTTCTCCCTGCGCCACAAGAATAATGTCTTTAACAATAGCCTCGTTTTTCTGAAGATTAACGTCCCAAACTTGGCCCAAAGTTAACTCGCTAAGTATCCAGTTGACTCGCAGTTGTTTCGTCAATTGTTTCCAGTGTCTTTCTTTAAGAGCGTCGGATTTAAGCTCTATTATCATCATATTTACTTTTATGTAACTCTGCAGCATTTTCTTGACGTATTCGTACGAAGAATATTGCCGTAATCTCGCTGGAAGTTCCTTCAATTGTGCCATCATTGTGTCGAGCTGTTGGCGAAGTTTTCGCGGTTGCACGGAAAGCCAAGGTTTCTCTCTGGTTTCGTCAATCTGCGCCCAGATTCTCGACAATTCGGACCAAACGCCTCGCAAATCCTGAAGTTCCTCGAAAACCACTTGCATTCTATCTTCGCTTGTGGAAACTCCGCCAGGTTCCTGCAATTCCAAAGCTTCTTTAGCTTTAGCGACATTGTCGCGTTCTTCTTTGAGCCTCGCGAATTTGCTCTCGAACAATTGAAGCTGCTGAAGAGCCTCATCCGGTCGCAAATGACCTTCGACGGGCTTTCCGCGTTCCCAGTCGCTGAGGAAATCCGTTGTACGAGTTTCCACAGCTTTGTCTTCGGCGACGATCTTCATTTGCAGAGAAGCGACTTGAGTCTGAATGCTTGTATCCTTACGCTTGATGATTTCGTTAAAAGCGCCCCATTCTCCTTCAATATTATCAACGTGAAGCCACGAAGTCGGAAATTGGAAGCGTTGACGTTCTAAAATTCTTTGACCCTCGCGATAAACGTCCACCTGCTTTTCCCAGGCTTTCATCTTGCGTTTTAGCGACTGCACGTAAGTTATAAAACCAACAGCGTCGGTTGTGCTCGCGGCTTCGATCGATTGCTGCTCGAGATCGCTTCGTGATTTCGAGACTTGCGAATGGAAACTCGCCATTTCGTTACCGAGCAACGAACCAAATTTGCCGAGAGTTTCTTTGTGCCACGAATCATATTTAAGCGATACTTTGCTCTGCACTTTAGCGAAATCTATTATTACTGGACCGAATTCTCTTCGGGTGTCTGAAGTATCGAAAGTCGTACGAGTTTTCTTAATATCGTTGAGACATTTCATCCAGAGATTAATGTCTTCTCCGAGTTTCCCGTAGAGATTGTCGGGCTGCAAATCCCAAAGTGCTTGATACCTCAGCCACTGATCGACGTAATCGGCGACATCCTTCATTTTCGACTCAACGGCCTCGTAAGCAGCTTCTAATGGCGTTTTTCCGTTTGGTAATTTAGTGAGAAGGTTTCTGTAAGTTCCAGACTCGGGTTTGTCTAGTCCCACTTGATAACGAGAACTTTGGAGGCGAGATTGCGAAGTTACGATCGCTTGCCAGGCGAATAATTGCTGCATTATTTGGAACCTAGCGTCTTCGATACTGGGATACAAATACATCGTTTGATTCGTTATTCGAACCTCGTGAATCTGGTTCTGAATTTTGGGATCACCGCCGGGTTTGTGGGTCGGTTGAGCGGGCGCATCAGTGTCCATACTCAGATCGACTTCTTTTTTCTGTCCCATCAAAGCGTCCGTCCAAGCTTTAACTCCGGCTTCTAAACGAGCTGCTAAATTTTTCTCGACTTCTTCGTCGAGGCGCGCCACCCAAATGTGCAGGTTGGAGTAATTTTTCAGGGAAAGTTCATCCACGGATTTTTGAATTTTCGCCAGAATATCCGCAAATGTATTTGCTGAGTAAGGGCAAGTTTCTAGGGAACGAACGTCCACGTCTAACTGCTCTTCGACCACGAGAAGATCCTCTACTTTTTCTTGGAAGAGAATTACTATATCCGAAAGACGCTGGACGTAAGGATCGAGCTTGTAACTTTCCCACACCAGGGCGATTCCCTAAATGAGATAAATCTTTGTCAGAAAAATCTGCATTTTTGTTGTACGCTGAGAAAAAAAGTTATTCGATGAACTGAAATTGCGTTTACCGACATAGAATTCAAAATTGGAAAAAGGAATAATTTCGATTACCTCAAACAAATTTGTTGAGGCGAATAATTGTTGAAAAAAACTAACCCTTTTTATTCGTATGGTCAAAAAATTTAATCGAATGACGGCAAATGCAGATTCAGTCAACAGTTATACCTTTTCCCAAGATATTTATATTAAGCTGCAAGTTTATAGCTTACGGCAGATTTTTTGCGTTTTTTTTTACGTACCTCTGAAATCAATGACAGAACCTCTTTTCGCATTCCCGCGACCAGCGGAATGATACTCGCCTTGTCCTCGATCTAATGGATAACAGAAATTCGTTACCAATGGAGAATTGGACGAGATTCGAACAATCACGATCACCAATACGGACGTACGACACAGATAACAATGTCATTCGATAGTTTCGATATTACAACTCATAGAGAAATGAATGTTCCAGTCATATCACAGGCAAATTCGGTTTTGAGTATTAAGATTGTGATTCACACTGCTAAAATAACTTGGCTTCAATTTTATTGTGTCAGTTCTAGAATTTTTATGCATAAAGTGTTGAAGATAAATTCCATTTCCCTTAAATTAAAAACTGAACAGGGAACTGAAATTATCGTAATTGAAAGGAAAAGTACTTTATTTTTATGTTATACTGGTGTATCGAATTTCACTTTTTATGCATGAAATCTTTTAGTACTGATACATAAAAATACTAAACACCTTTAAGAGCCTAAAGAGTTGCTATATTAAGATTCCAGAATCTTTACTTTGACCATTTTTCCAAAGATGGCTCATACTTATAGTAAAAACGGGTAAAAAAAATTGTAATTTTTTACTCAGTCGTTGTATGAAACCAATCGAAGCTTGGTTGTGTCAATGATTGGAACATGCGCTCGAATGCAAAATCAATAATAGTTGTAACAGTTTTCGAAGCGATACTCAAAATAATACGCGTCATTTCGATATTTCAAGAGGGTTTCAAAAAAATATATATGGTAATTTATAAGAATTGCAAGCTCGCCTATTGATACACCAAATCATGAAAGAAATTATACTATAGAGATACACAAAGGTATTGCGCCATGAAGACATTATTAACATCTTCGAAGTTTTATTTTGGCTACACAAACTAAGCAGGCAATACAATTATAAATGGCAAGAATGATAAGGCAAGATGCATTATTCTGCGGAAATCATCGTGTTTATGACTACCTTTAACGTGGGACAGTGGGGACTCCGATTGGTAAGCTAAAAACAATTGTGGAGATCGGAGGGATTAAAACCTTCCGTTCAAAAACGAACTAGCCTCAAGATTGTTTTTTTGTCTCACACTATCAACTAGCGTTGACTATTATCGTATCTGAATTCTATTATTTGGTGAAGCACCGTATTATTCTTATTCAATTTCACACAGTTATATCAATCCAAGAAGATAAATGAACAATTTAAAAAAATTGTAGGGTATTTTCATTGTCTTACCTTCTCCAAAGTTCTCTCGTAGGTTCTAATGCTCTCAATGAGACTGATTGCGAACGGATAGAGCTGATTAGCCTGATGCGCCTTGTTGACGATTGCGAGAGGCACTCGGAACCCAAGATTTTTCAGATTCCTTACTTCCTTCGAAAGCGTGATAATTTCCGGAAGGAAATTAACTTTAAGCTTGAGCACGTTTCCGCGTCCGGAACGCGAACGTACGCTTTCAATCGTAAAAATTCGTCCGGTTACGCCAATATTTCTTTGCTGTACTTTACGCGCCCAGTCGTCGAAAATCTCTTGAGTTGAAAGCTTCAAACGGAAGCTGTCTCCGTCCGCCTTTAGCTTTTGACCCTCGATATGATTTTCCCAACCCTTTCCTGCAAGATTTTTCAGATGCGTTCGTTTTTATTCATTACATGTTCGATGGCTTATCATGTTATTCTATCATTATAAACTTTGGCCTCTTTAATCATATTTATAAATATATAAATAAATCAATAAACAATGTAAATCCTCTCATAAAATGTAACAGCGGAATTTCTGTAAAATTATGTGTATCGAATTTCCGTATTGTAATGTCCGAAATTCTTTCGATAAAATATTTTCATTGTCAGGAAAAGATGGAAATTCGTGTACCAGATCAGAAAATGATTGGTGTTCTTTTTGAGAAAGTAAAACGGAGGTAAGTGGAAGGTAAATCGTTGCGATAAAGAAGCTATCGCACTTTTGTGACAAACCTAATTGTTAAATTACGAATAAAGCTTACCAAGAACGTCTTCGACACGTTTCAAGTACATGGTAAGCTGATAGTCGATCTGCTTCACCCAAATAATGGATCCGGAAACTGGTGGAATGTCTCGAACCATGCTCATCTTACAGCATTTGCTCTGCGAGTATTGAACCTTAAATTTCTCATGGAGCGCTTCAATATCATCTTTCACTCTCTGAATGAGTTGCGTCTGATATTCTCTTATAGCTCCTCGAATATGAGGTCTCACAAACAGTGCATTGAATCTTGAGAAAATTCTGAACATCTCATTAGCATTTTTAGCAGTACCAAGCTGATCTCTCAGATGCGCTGTGATTCTAGCTTCAACCCTTTCGATACGTTCTTCGTATCTGTGAACCGCAGCTTCCCAGGATTCGAGTCCTTCCTTCGTAATATCCAAGCAATCGACTTCCTTAACGTTTTCGTAAGCAAGATTAACTTCGCTGATTGCATTGGCATCTGCAGCATCGAGAGCAAATTCAACTTTGGAATTTTCGTTGTCAGCGTTTTCTAAGCTCTGATTGGCGTTGTTCTGACGAACAGTTGGCCTCAAAACACGAACAATAACAGCTCTGAGCTGTTCGTGTTGACGACGGAAACGTCTCATGTGTTCCATTCTCGTCTGAAGCTTTTTATGCGCTAGCGAAACTCGCCAGACCATTTTCATGTGCTCATCGCGTTTTTTCTTAATAACGTCTCTCAGCAAACCCGTTAATTTGTCATATTCGTCGTCCCAAGTGATAAACACCTCGAAGCATTGGAACATGACTTTCTCAAAGTCGTCGAAAGGAATGTGCATCAAACGTCTAGTACCGAGTACTTTGAGAAGCTGCTGTCCCAAATCTCGTGAAATTGCCTCGACGAGACGCAGAACTCTTTGAATCGGATATTTTGTGCTACGAATTTTTCGCAAATGCATGAAAATCTGTTGAATAGCTGCGCGAATTCGCTCCAATTCTGTGGCGGATAGCAAGTCGTTTATGGGGAAATCTTTCATCAAGGGATTGTAGTCGTTTACTGTTGCTAGCGCCTGTTTTAGGCCTGTGTCAGTGTCGAAACTCACGGTTGCGTGGAAACGCTTTCCGTACTTGAGAATATCGAGGGTAAGCGTGATTTCTATACTCTCTCGTTTTTCCTGAATGCGGTGCAAAGCTCTTTCGAGATTCAGCCAAAAGGATATCTCCTGAAGGGCCGTTCCTGACTCGGGATCGCGATTTAGTTTAGTTACTTTTTGGATTTCTTTTATCCATCTGTTGACGCCGTTTTGCAGCTGGTTTAAAAAGGTCGAGTCCTCAACTTTGTCGCCGAAATCAGCCACTTTGGGTTTTCTGTTCTCTTCGGCGCATTGTTTGATTACTTGAAGAACTACCGGATGAATTGGTAGCGAAATTTCGGGGATGTCGATATTTTGCTGGAGATGCAAAAGGCCCATCTCAAGTTCCGCGATCTTTTTTTCTACCGACGGTGCCATTTTGTCGCCATCTCTATCCGCTCTGCCGGTTTCTTTGACATAGCTTTTAAAGAATGGAGCCATTGTCTTACTTATTGCGTGCAAAGTCTCGTATGGCGGACCGTCTGGATAATTCACTATTCTCAGCTGAGAGTGAATCGATTTGTCAGCCTCTATTACAGTTCCTCGCTTTGTGAGTACTATGGAGGACATTTTTGGATTGGTGAAATAAATTTCATTGGAAATGTGATACATGGCACTTTCCTTGTCTTCGTCACCCTCGCCGCTGTCTTCATCTGGATACAGAAAGAAAATCGAGGGGTTTAATTTTTAATAAGCAGATTTATGCAATATCCATCATAGGGAGCACTCAATAATTTTTTTAAATGATTTGCAGGTAAATTTTTCTAGACCTCCGGGATATGGTAATAATAAAGTGTTATTTTCTAATATCTGGTTTATGGAAGAAATAAAAAACATAATGATTGTGGTATCGTGATAAGGGTTTTTATTCTTGTTCTTAAATAAAAAATTTTTAACCATATGTGATACAATGGGGAAAAAACATATAACACAAGTTAAGCGGCCCAGCATGTGACATCTGCTTAATTGTTTATTCATTAATCAGCTTAGCCTACTTAAAAAACAAAAAATTTATTTCAAGTTGCATTGAAAAAACTTAAAGTTAAAATAAATCAATTCTCTCAAGCTATCCATTGGGCACAAAGTAACAACTATCTGTGACATTAGCATAAATCATGTTTCTATGTCCATAACAAATGGAGAAAGGTAGATAAAAGTTTTAAAGAATTAGAAAAAAAAAAAAAAATATCCCATTTCTTTGTGTACATGATATATCGCAATACTACATTTTTTTTAAATTTCAATGGAAGAAATCTAGATTACTGTTCAGACATTGGCAGCTGCAACAATTTTTTTTGGTAAGTACATTAATGTTAAAAACTGTTGTTTGAATATCATATATAGCAGACTATAAAAATATCAACATACAGTTTTAACTTCCTCTTGTATCCTCTATATTAAAAATTTCTCCTTTCTATGATAAATAGATCATTACAAAGTATTAGCATATTGGATAAGTTTTCCAGTGAATTAGTAGTTTCTTCTGATGAGGCTTACTATTAATTCCATGGATTGTTGCCAGTTTCCGAAACTGCTAAACGACCATGTAAGTATAAATAATTTAAAAAAACAAAAAAGCCGGTGCCTCCATTGCGGAAGCACCGTTTGAAGACGTTGGCAGCCGCGATGATTTTCATTGGTAATAAATGCGAGTGAGTCACAGCGGCGTATAAAAACGATTGGCAAACACATCATTGATTTTTTTCAAGTGCGTCTTCGCTATTCTGTCAACGTTGATTGCAGCGACAATATACCGTTGCTTCCGCAGCAGCAGCAATGGAGGAAGACACGTAGGTGTGTGTATCTATCAGGACGTATGTGTAGGAGGAGGATGTGAGAGAAAAAGTAGTGTGAAGACTTGGGCAACGAATGTTACAGAGAGATAAGAACAAAATGTACCTTTGATCGAACTTCTCTGTATGCAAAGAGCCCAGACTTGAGAGTCACCGATGAACTTTCTGATACACTCCTGATTGTTCTTCTCTTCAAGTGCTGAGATAAAAGCGGGCGGCACCCCATCTTCGTCGGGCGCTAGGATCGGCACGACTTTTCGCAAAAAATTCACAAACGCCGTTTGATCGACAACCGCGATGTTCTGTGACTCGGGCGATGGTTCACCCGAGCCATCCAACGAGTCGCCCATCGCGACTACGATATTATTTCAACCCGTCTATCCGCGGTTTCTGCGGTATTTCGCCTTTTTCTCACGTTAGTTACGAGCGAGATTTTGGCAATACACCGCGGATCCACTCCCAGGTGAACGTACATTCACTGCGTGTGGGTAGTGGATAACTGTCAGCTCAGTTGACTCACTTGCTGCTAACCGTGGCGCAGCGATACGCCAAGTGGAGGGGGAAAATTCGAATCGATCGCGCAGCGACGCAGCTCTCATTCGGGACGCGGGAGATTCAAAGTTTGGTTCGAGTTCATTTGAAAAGAAAAAAGGAGAACCTTGCAAGTTGCTTTCTTATTATTTTTTGCTTTCTACAAAGCTACCTCTCTGAGGAAGTATGTTGATCAATTTCGGCTTCCTCATAGAGGAAGGTTTGTAGGAGGCGAAAAATAATTAAGGAGCAATTTGCAAGGTTCTACTTTGCAGACTTGTTTATACTCTGAAGACATTTTTATAAAAATTCAATGTTGGGTGAAATTTATACCGCTCGAATGATTCGTGTAAAATTGTTACTCAAATATTTGTTAATGATAGTCTATATGTAAAGTACATTGGAACCCGACACCTAGTAATTTGCATGAGCAAGTGCTTGAACGAGATTTGGCCGAGATTCGACCGATTGGTGTCAAATTTGTACCGAATATCTTTTTAAATGGTCGTCTTAGTGTGAAGAAAATTTAAGATAAATCTGTGGAAAATTTCGAAGTTTTTTTTTTATGAAAGCTTTTTTTTTCTTTTTGTTCATAAAAATCGAAATTTACTGTAATTTTAACAGTTCACTAGACTAAAATCTTAATTGGGAATCAATGATCGTGCAATCATATCAGCAATTGTCGCCGGATATCTCAGAATTTGTATGAGTTATAGTATTTGCAGACATTTTTGAAAAAATTAAAATTGTAATAAAATCAGAACGATCCGACAAATTCTCGCGAAATTTGATACATATAATGTTTTGCAGGTAATCCATTTATATACAAAATTTCAACTCGGTGCCTCTTCAATTGGGAAAGTTATAACGTGAAAACAATTTTTTCAAAGTTGTAAAAATGGTGTGGAACAAAAACTTTTCAATCGATTCGCGTCAAATACAATCCCAAATGTTGTTATATGATAACCTACTTGAATGCCAAATTAGAAGAAAATCCGTAGAAAATTACGACAGTTATCGTGCGTACAAGGAAATCTGCACAGATACACGCACACACACACACATAGACATTTCGTAAAAACCACTTTTCTCGATGTTTTAGCCCATTTTAAGTATCCTGACATGAAAATCTTAAAAAAAAAAAATTTCACGAAAATAAAGCTTCCTCTATAAGGAAGCAAAAGAAAAAAAGTCACATGAAGAACAAAAATTAAAAAGTAGTCGTTTACAACTCCGGCAAATAAATATGATTTTAAAGAGGCCCTGATCAGGGCGAAACGTAAACCAAAAATTAAACAGTCAAGCCGTCATTCGCCCAAACAACTAAAGAAATTAAATTTACCATAAAACGGCTAAAGCATCTTTAAAACAATTTACCATAAAACGGCTAAAGCATCTTTAAAACAATTAAGCTTTTTGTACTATCATTTCTCAGCCCAAGTAACACAAACCGATAGGTAATCCAAAAGCGCTTAAATGAATTATATGTGATCGCCAACATGTTATCTGTCAGCTATCCTGTGTCGTAAAGTTAGGACACAGAAGGGCTTACCGATAACATTTTGGCGGTGACTCGTAGAGTCAGGACAGAGGATAGCTCACAGTTATTACAGATAATTTCTTGGTACTTTCTTGCTACTTGGGTTACTATTCAAGCAGTTTGAACTACAGATCTCTATCGTGGGTTAATTTTGAAAAGGATTTTTTTTTTTTTCATTTTTCCTACCATTTGTTTAATATAGAGCGTTTTGATAAATGTGGTTCACACTTTATTTAAACTTAATGGTGCAAGTATATAAAATTCTTGAAACACATTTTTGGCAGTAAATTTAATTTAAGAAATGATAAAAAGTAAATGTAGCGACCAAAGGTGACGATCGCTACTTTTATCGTTACGAGTTACTCGATACATTTTAAAAAATGAGATTCATTGCCAAAAACGGCTTGTAAGGTTTTTATATAAAGTTAAAACACTAAGTTATATAACGTGTAGACCACGTTTACTAAACGCTCAATAATAATCAAATTATCGGATAAATAAGAAAACGATCTTTTTAGAAGTAACGAACTAGGGAGATTTGTAGTTTAAACTTTCATTTACTATTCAAACTATTTACCATATCATTTACCATTCCAGCTGTTTGAAATGAATAAAGTATCAACTATTTACCAGCAGTGCATTCATAAATTTCTTAAGGAAAATATGGGTGAATTGTTTAAAAGCTGACACACTTATGGATCTTTAATTTACAGTTGAAATTTTCAATCGGATTGTAAATCCAAGGTATAGCAAGATACAGTGTTCTAAAACTTCGTTTTTTTGACATTTTAAAAGATAATGAAAAAAATTTAAGCTGACATTGGATTTAATGGGTAGAATTGATTTATGGTATTATTAAACATTAAAGTTATTTTTATCACATGAGTACTTATATTTTACAAAATCATTGTACATTGAATTTTTAATGTAAAAACACGTTCTACGCAATATATTAATTTTTGCGAAATATTTTATCTATGTAAAAATAGGGAAGTAATTTCCAAGATTCATCTTTCTAACTTTTTTTTCGCGTACACAGTACAGACATAATGCACATACAATAATAACAATTAAATAATTCACTTTCTGGTGGGTATCTCTTGTATTTTTTATACTTCATACTAACAATTCCGGTAGTATTCTAAAATTATTTCGTCATTATTTTCATCCTAAAATCCTTCTGCTTACATAAAGTTATCACATTCACTTGGGAAATTGAATATATTAATGATAGCGTGAATTTAATGTATCATTAATTATTAACATCGGCGAGGTGAATCGGAGTTTTAATTCTATATATCGCTTTTCTATCGGCGGTGCTGAAATATTATGATTCTAAACGTTCTTCCCTATTCTGAAGCTTACAAAATATATAACGATCAATATTTTACCGTGATGCGTAAAAAAAGTACGCGTTTGTCCCAATCATATTAATAAGCGTTGTGTAACAAGCGGTGAGACAAATGTAGCCCCAAATTTTCGGAGCTTCGATAAGCCGCATATACAAGATCGTGTGGCATATTTTGGCGATTGGAAATACTCGCAAAAGTATACTAGCTTGTAGAGAAGATGGTGATGTATTCAACCAGATCGAAGCCATCATGAGATACGGTATAATCAATGCGAAGTCGTTCAAGTGACCGGTTCGAATGTGATCCACTTCTGGATGCCCTCCTCCAGTTAAACATAACGTTGGATTCTTCATCCACATTCGATCTTCATCACTGTGTATTACCTTTGAACATGGGAAAATAACAAATCGTATTACCTTTGAAAAAAAAAATTTTTAATTACATGTCGTATTATCTTTGAAATAAAAAAAATTACATCTCGTATTACCTTTATAAATAAATAAATGATATGTCATATCATCTATGAAATAAGTAAGAGATACATTCCGCATAACCTTTGAATATTTAAAAAAATTACATCTCGTATTACCTTTATAAATAAATAAATGATATGTCATATCACCTTTGAAATAAATAAGAGATACATTTCGCATAACCTTTATAAATAAATAAATGATATGTCATATCACCTTTGAAATAAATAAGAGATACATTTCGCATAACCTTTGAACATTTAAAAAAAATTACATTTCGTATCAGCTTCAAAAATATGTTTAGAAAATTACATCTCATATGATACGGAACGCAACGCTAGAAATTGAATAGTTCACTATTTGAACCATTCTCATTATTAAAGTTACACGCACTAAACATACATCCAAACATCCAGTATCATACAGTGGCGATGTGCCATCAGAAGTACGTTATGGACGTCTATAGTTGGAAAGTTCTATTTTACTTGGGCTATCACAAAAACTACTCCGTAGATTGTTTCAAAATTTAAATACATAATATATGCGGGCTGCCAAATATAGATTTTGTTATGATAATTTGACTTGTAATTCCAACGATTCCATATGAGATCGGACCATTAACTCTAAACAGGCAAAATAACATTTTGTTATTTCAATGTTATATGGGATTGTACGAATAAAAATAAGAGTTAACTAAAAAATACTTTTATTTGGCAGGCCACAATGACTTTATTTCAGTGTTCGCGTATCTTGCAAACCTTAAACATTTACAGTCCCGATAAATCAGAATCCAATTTGAGGAACATAAGTACGCAAGCTGTTTGTACAGCAATGTTTAATTGCATAAATTGCATGAATTTTGTTAATTTATATCTCAGCGAAGATTTGGCCAAAGATTTTGAAAAAAATATACTTGAATTCTTCGTGCTTTTCTCTGTAATACGAAAATAATTATAACAAAAATCTTTAAAACTGTAAACCTGTATAACATATCCAAGTTACGAAAAGTCGGTAAAGCGTAATGCAAAACTGTGCCCACACGGTTCTGGCAGATTGTGCAACATCCCTAAAATACACAATGTACCAAAACCGTCCCGTAGTGATGCAGATATGCGATACGAGACGAGACAAGAGAGATCTCGAAACTCACTTTACGAATTCGATCGTCAACTCACTGAGAAAAGTTCGATATAGAAAAAATAGCGACATTATTCTCGTTCTTGAATTTGACAACGAGATTAAGTTTTGTCTCGATCTTGTTGCATGGATATGACGGGCCACAAGATTCTCGCTCGTTTCCCGTACATCCAGAAAAAAGTAATATTAACTAAAATTGTCTTTCCAACATTTGTTCATTTCAATCAACGAAAATTTGCTTTCCCTGGAACAAATATGTATTTCATTCAATTTTGCAGTTTATTTATTTCGAACATATTTATTTATTTAAAGCAGTTTTTACTGTGCAGTGGACACTAAATAAATATTATATTCGTTCTTACTAAATACTTTCTTCATCCGGAAATAATATCTAGTGAAAACGACTGGATACATGTATTCGATCTTTTTTATTCAAAATCAATTAGAACTTTCTTTTAATCCAATATGTAATTATTTTCTTCAATCATTAGAAATGACTTCTCTGTAATTGATTTAGTTATTTAAATCAACGTTCGAACGTACATGACGTGTTTCTGACGGCACGTTGAGTCAGTTGGCCACTGTGCAGACGCAGTGCTCCCAAATATCTGCCCAGGTACACATTGCAACTTGCTTGTACACTTATGTAAATACTTGCAAGAAATACGAAAGAATGTATAACATTTTTGCCCCCTTGTAACATATTGCTGATAAAAATCATGTATTACTACTAATAAAATTATTGAAATATTCTTGATTCTTGAAATAGTGTCTTACACTATCCATATTTACTGATCCATATTTTATTATTATTTGTTACACACCTTAAGCTACCCCTTTTGCTATTAGGACCCCGCTGTACTCTAAATGAGCAATAAAAAAATATCTATAAAAAACTACGCAACCGATCTTAAATGTTATCGCCAGATTTTGACCGAGATGTCATGGAACGTCCTATATTTTCCGTATCCGCGCAAAAAAAAAGTATTAAAACGGAAACTATCTCATAGTTTTCATTTTCATTCGTTTTCATTCTTTTGTATGTCATATTAGATGAAATCAGACTTCAATTACACTCCTATTCACGTATTAAATATGAAATGAAGATGCGAAAAGATCAAGTATCAAACATTTTTAGATAAAACAATATTAATCAAAAACTAAGATCAATCAATTCTAAAATGAAATAAAAAAATACTCGAATATTTTCATATGCACATTTCGTACTTTATACTTGAATAGGAGTATAATTGGAGTGTGAGGTCCAATAGAACTTTTTTGCGTAGGTATGCCGATATCGTAAATTAAATATATGTCTCCACCAATATAATATGATATGATATATAAAAATAAGTAAACGAAGTATTACTTTAACATTGTATACTAAACTCAATTACTCGTTTAATGCATAAAAAGTACCGGGAAAACTTTTAACGTAACTGAATCTACGAAGTAGCGAATAAAAATAAAATTAATAACAACAACAGAAATTATAGTATTCCTTTTGTTGCAAGGAATTGAACTTACCTCCGTTCGCACTCGAACACGTCCCGTAAACCACGAAAAGGACATTAGGTGCAGAATTAAAACGCACGCCCACCACGAATATATAGGTGTAAATCCGATGCTCGTTTCTGTCCCATTGTAAAGAAACATTTTGGTGGAGTAGACTATTATTTTTTCTCAGGGCGATGTCAGCATTACGGCTGAGGGCTGTAAGCAAACTGCCGGTTCGTTGGGAAGCAGGGAACATAAGGACGGTGATTCCCCTTCTTGTACTTGTTCAGAGACCTAGCGAGTCTCTGAAAACGAATTGATATCCACGCCTGACGTCCTTTGTCGACGCCACTGCAGTCGCCGATCAGAAATACCTTAGTCAGTATCCGATGTATGCTAAAGAAGCGACGAAACTTACTCAGTCGGTAACGGAAACTGTAAGCAATTTCTCCGCGGCCGCCGCTCGTTTTTGAACAAAATAAAACTTTCACATCGTTCGTCTTTCAATTTTGCATGATGGAAAACTGATTCGAATAGGATCAACTTTCCGAGCATTCATAGTCCGACAGTTCAAAATACAGTTCGATTTTTTATATATATTTTTGATGAGAATACTGAAATATCGGGGGATTTCACACGCAATGATTACATATATGGAGCATTCCATACCAATTCGTCCTTGGTGTGACCCTCGGCCTCTTGCATTACATCCTCCATTTTTTATGCTATTATTTTACACGGAAAAAAGATATCATTGATTCAATAAATTCACGGTTTGCGGGCTGCCAAAAACAATGTTTTCAAATTTACTCCAGTTGTTGTTCTCACAATCCGATTTAACATTGAAACAATAAAATATTTTTTTGCCTGTATTGAAGTTATCGTTTAAATATCATCAAATTGTAGGAATTAGAAGTGAAATTCAATTGAAAACGCTTGTTTTTGGCAGCTCGCAAACCAAGGTTTTATTGAATCAATGATATTTTTTTTCCCATGTATCTTCAAACATTATTTTTTATTGGACTTTTACTGTTTTCATTGGACAGTATCCACAATTTTTATTCAATTTTTTAAAACAATTTATAACGAACACATTGGAGACCATAATTTGAAAATCTGACTGAATTCCCAAGAATCATGTATCAAATATCAATATTTTCAAGGTCAGACTTCAAAGTGGGCCGCACTTAATCATTTTCGTTTTTTACGAGTTTTGTCCAAAACGAAACATGATAAAGTTAGATGTCAAACAATTTTTTCACTGCAAGCTATAGCTTGAACGTTACTATACATGTCAGAACTTCAAAAAATTGTTTCAGATTTTTTCAAAGCGCTTTTTTAAATAAAATACTTAATGCTTTTTAATAATTAAGTTAACAAAAATCGTTCTGAAACAATCTAAAGCAATTATGCAAAGTCTTTTGGCATATATAGAAAGGTTCGAGCGATAATCTGCAGTGAAAGGATTCTTGCGCATCTGACTTTTTTGATTTCCGCTTTGAAAACAATTTCACTTTGGATTTCCGCTTGAAAAAATAGATATCTGATGTAAGATTTCTGAACATTTTGTCAAATTTTCAAATTATGGCCTTCAATATATTCGTGATATCAATCATAAGTATATAAATTTTGATTTCCGCTTAGAGATAGAACAATAATATAATAAATCTGTGATGAAAACCCAAAGGTTTGAGGTCAGACCCAGGTCAAGTTGATATGGAATAGCCCATACACATTTGGGGTAAGCTCAAGTCTTTTTTTTTGTAAAAATTTAAAAAAGATTTTCAAAAAGTGTTTTTCAACGACTTTCTAAAGACATTTAAAACATCTTCAAAAAAATATTGTCCAGTAAGGCCTTGAATCTACATAAATGCACAACGTGATTATTATCATTTCTGTCAAACGAAACAATCTTCGCGCTCTAAACAACATTGATGCAGGTCTGGAAAAGTTCCACGAGCAGACAAACGTAAAAAGTTTCTTCAGAACAAGTGGCCAAAGGTTAATGGATAGTAGGTAGTAACTCTGAATACTGAACACCTTGAATAACTTCCATTTCATCTTAACCACTTCAGAATAAGCGTATATGTTAAATTTTTTGTTTCAGGTACTTAATAGCCCATGATCGCGTTACAGCATCAACCTCGTCTCGATTGACACACACAGAACATTTTTATGATAGTAGTGACTTTTGAATTATTCATACGACGACGTAAACACTGCGACCGACTAGAAGAATATCATGACTATTTGAAAATATTTTTTTAGCCTTGAACAAACCTTTAGCATCAATGTGATCAGAATTTAATATCAGCAGTATTTTTCTTTTTCCTTATTACAACAATTAATGTTGGTATACAAATCTACTATATCAAGTAGATAGTGTACATTATTTAGATATAGTACTGAACTATTAAAAGCATTTTCAGCATAATTTTTTTTATTCATTCTTTCTCTTTTTGTTACAACAATTAATTTCATGCATATTGCAACTACTGCACCAAATGGACGGTATCAATTATTTACATATAATAATGTATCGTTGCAAGGACCTGATACAAAGTGACGAGGAATCCTCCCACGAAAGCCAAAAATCTTGCCGGTTGTGGAACGGGATAAACAGCATAGACAAGAGTGTGAACGATTCGACAGATTCCAAACGTCTTTATGAGCGTCGCCGCGAATTCTGGAGCTGGAGACGTGGTCAAGAAAACTATCGTTGATATTACCCAGGGCAATATACTTTCTAGGTCATTAAGATGAGCCCTTCGGATTCGTTCGATGTCCGGGTCCGTGTAGACAACATTCGATCCACGAATAAACATCGTGTCTTCCGGAGAAAGGAATATCTAGGAATTTAAATGACTATTAGGAAATTTATTCTTCTACACAAACTTGATTACAGTTCCAACGAAAACGAATAATAAACTCAGCTGGTCAGAAAATTTCAATTATGATAATATTAATTTCTTAAAGATTTTTATTTACACGATAAACTAAACTGTAATTTGAACAGATATAAACCAAATTTCGAAACGAGTAGCAGAAAAAATTCTAATTGACCTTCGGTATAATTTTATTCGCACAATAAAGTTGATTTTTAAAAACTATGATCTTCAATAATAATTGAATGAATTTGAGAAGAAATTAATCTTCGTAATATTTTGGGAATTTAGTTTACACGATAATAATTTTGGTACTCCACTCAAATAATTTATAGATGTCTGCAATTCAAGATAATTACGGCTTTTAAACATGTCATCTTGATAATGTTGACAACCATCTACAAAAGTTATTTCTTGTAGCAGTAAAAAATTGGGTTTCGAAAATAAATTTACAAAATGGAAATTGTTATATTCTATTTAAGTAGTAGATAATTTCTGCGTGTTATTTTTTTATCAATTTTTTAAATCATTTTTATCACATACCTTTTTTGCAAATCTGTACCTTCCGATCATGGGCACCAACACTAAAATTTTTAGCACTAGTACCGATGTCCACCATGCAAAAATTCGATACGTAGGATCATTGAGAATTTGTTCGCCTATTCCAGGCGTTATCGTGTTGACCATTGTGATGACTCGGCAAAGATACAGTCACGTTGAGAGACGAAGTGATACTGCGTGTCTTAAGGCCGTGCTTGGAGTAACTATGTAGTTAAGTCGTCGGTGGTAAAAGAACCTGTTCGACTGCTTATACACTTTTCAATATGAAGATGCCCTTGCGAATGTGTGTATCCTGTGCGTATACGCGATGATGAACGCACATATAGTATTAATACATGACGTTAAATATATCGTATGCCGGGCGACGATAATTTTAGCGAGCTTCACTGAAATGTTTTTACTTTTTCCTCCATGAATTAATCTCGCTGCGATAAAAGAAATAATAATAAAAATTCATTTGCCGACTATCGCAAAGCAATAATTACACAACCAGACGATGTGAAAATTAATATTTTGCATAAATAAAAGCTAGAGTATATTTTGGAACAAAATCTCTATACTTCAATTCAAAATCGTTTTTCCAATGGATTTGATATACGGATTGATTTTTGTTTCTAAAATAATTTGTCACAATAAGTTTATTTCTAAAATAGTTTGTGACAATAAGTCTAAGTTTTGTTGCTAATAGTTTTCGATTTTAATTTGAAAGCTTGTTAAAATAATCTTTTATAATTTAGGTAAAAAAATATTCGAAATATGATTGTTGACATTATGAATTCTTGTTTAAAAAACTGCCGGTGGCTTACAACTTTGATTAGAATCTAATCTAGAAACGAACTATGAGTGAGGAAAAAATACCTCCACAGCCTTATTCAATTTGATACAAATGAATGAATAAAAAACTAAATTTTCGAGTCATCAAGATTTTATTACATCTCAAACTAAAATAAATAAGCATTTCACGACATTTAATATCGTGACTCAAACTCCTCCTCTTGGTTTTTGTTTTTTACATTAAAGATTTACACTTGTTAATTTTATTGATAGCGAGGTCAAAGACTATACGTATTTATAAACGCCACTGAGCGATGTTGCTCTTCTTTATGTTGGACTGTATTGATACGTCGATCAGATTGTTACCCAGGAAAAAATCTGTGGCTACGACATTTGTCTGCTTCCACCATTCGTTTTGAAATAGCGCTGATAAATTTCGGTTCACCGATTCGGCCATTTGTCGAAGTCCCCCAGACGGCTCGAAGATTATATCGAAGGGTCGAGGTGTCAGCTCAGCCATAACTGCCCACAGAGGATTCTGACTATTTCGTGGCTTCTGATCGCCCATAAGGACTTCATCGAGGTATTGGAAAAGACCCTGTGGTGACTGTTGATTGCCCCAGGCCTGCGTCATTGGCGGCCACAGCCACTCGAACGCTAAACCAAGATTTTGTCACGTGAATTATTCATAGACAACACGTTAAATTCAATTATTTATATAGAAATTTTTTCCAAGGTTTTACGGAAGGCAAATTAAATAGAAAACGAAAAATAACGAGGAAGCTACGTGCAAGTTTTTTATAATCATCCTTGTCTTCAATAAATATATATGGCTGAGGATCGTTTTATTTACATACGAAATTTAGACTCGACATCCCAAGATAAATATTGTTATTTATATTAGATTTTTTCGCAAATTTTTACGGAGGCCAATTTGAAAAAAAATGAGATGGCAATGTGAAAGATTTTAATTTTTATGTGTGTTTTGAATAAATAAATAACGGCTGAGGATTGTTTTATCTACATAATAAATTTGAACTCGACTTCTCAAGTTTAAAAAAAGTTAATACGATAAGGTAAATTTGTTTATTATTCAAAACTCCATGAAATTCAAATTTTGATATCGTTTACCACTGAAGTGTATATTGATTATGGATGAATAGTAGTTTGTTCACGAACCAAGTCTACGTCTGATGGCTTAGATAAGATTTTGCAGTAGTTAATACCATGACATAAATTTTTGAATTTTTCGAATTCCAAATTCGTAACATGTTAACCACTTCAGCGATTCAAGACGAATTCAATAACAAACAGTATTTGCACGTGCTCTCATACACAACTATTTAGCATTATATGTTAAATTGATTATTTATATTATACCAAATAGTTGTTTATATGAGCCCGTGCAATGTTGTTTGTTACTACTTTTATAAAGAAGTTAACACCCTACTCTTTTTTCAAAAAGTTAAAGAGCTGTAGAATTTGAATTTTTGCATACACTCTGCCAAATATTGCAATAATCAAAGGGAAGTTGCTGCTCCACTCGTGTGCCTAATTTTAACTGAATAGCTAAAACGATTCTTGAGTTATTGCCTTTTGAAGTTTTGAAATTGTATATATACACACTAGAGTAGTCGTTAATTTCGATGTTGAGCGAATTCGTCCGAGACGCCCTTTCATTTTGTTCGAAATAAATTTTCAAAAATCTGGTTAAAACTTAAGAGCTCTATCTCACCGGCAAAACGTGCCTGTAAGCACAAACATTTTCCCATTTAGATAACATGGGAGTTTTGGCACAATTACTTTGAATTTTTTTTCCGAGACTCATAGAAGCGGGAAAAATGTAAATACTGCACGTAATTGTGCGTCAAGTAGTTGTACTTTGTACACAAATTTTATTAACCATCTCATCATTATATTCAACACCCTTAAGCCACTAAAGTCATTAAAGTCGGCAAGAGCCTTTTTCTATATAACTGACCTCGAGCTCTTCTCATTCGGTTACTTAACGTGCAAAATAATTCGAAACAGTATTCTTAACACTATGTCTTTAAGGTTGCTCTCTTTGATTCTGCCAATAAGAAATTTCGGAAAAAATTGTTCGATCTAAAAAAATTGTTTTTTTGAAAAGTAATATGATTTAAGGAAAAAAAAAAAAATTTCGTCACACGTGCATGAACAGCGGTGCTTTTCATGGCAGTTTTGAGGGCCGAAAGTGGCTAGTTTCATAGCAGTGTTGCAATGATTGATTGGCGCATGCGCAGTTCACTTTTTCGTTACTTTCAACCCTAACGTTTCACTTCCGACCCTTGGGACGTAAGATTGTAACCTCACTTTTCACTTTTCGTCCCGCAAAATTACCATTCAAAGCACCACTATTCATGCACTTGTGACGAAAAATATAATGTGCAACGTCGGCCGAAATTAGCGATTGCGACTTGTGTCGCAAACATCAAACTCGTCGCAATCGCAAACTTTCGGCCCTTGTTGCACAATATTCACGCTAAGTGACATTTTAGGATTTTTTAGCTTTGCTATAGAGGTTAAAACTATTTAGATCATGTTTTTAATGTCTGAATTTGGAAAAAGACTAAAGAAATTTTCATTTTTCTTGCGTATAATTCAAGATTATACATCTACCCTACAATAATTTGTCACAAAATCTTATTCCCATAATTTTCGTACCGTTTACTGTGTGCTTGTCACTGTAGCAAATGATCAAACGTTTTCCACGATTCCAAAGGTCGTTTAGTGTTGGTCCTAAGCCGTCGACTCCACGATCCGGTTCGAGGATCAATTGTCCGAACGATCGATGAAGCATAGAGACTAGACGCCGATGCAAGCTCGGTCTTCCTTCAAATCCCACAGGAAATCTATAAACAGATAGTTTATATGATTACCCATTATTAATAAAAAACAAATCCAATTAGTAATAAAACTATTCCTTAATCGTAAGAGGAAAAACACCTTTAATAAAATTCCAACCAGAAAAACATTTACTAAATAAGAAAGTGAATAATACAGCTTTTCAACTAAATAACCATAATTTTATGCTAAACCCGAAATGTTTAATTCCGCGTAATGATTATATAATATTTAGATGACATTCTAATTATTATGCTTCATCACATCTGGAAAATATTATCATTCATTCCATAAGAATTGTTATTTCAATCTGTTCACAGTTATTGAAATAGCGTGAACCTTTTTATTTCCATACAATAATACATAATAATTATTCATGCATTATACTTATTTTTATTGCTTTTTTACTAGATAGAAACATAAATAAAAAACTATTATAATCATATTATTCGTTGGATTATAAGCCGAAATTGTAAGTTCACCTGTGAAAGTCGAGTATTACGATTTCTCCCCTTGCGACATCAAGGAAATTTCTCACGTCCTTGATTATGGCCGAAAGTGGAGTGATGCGAATCATGTCGTGATTGACCCAGAATCTGTCGGTGTGATCTACCTCGACGCTGTGGGTTGCATTGTTTGGTATTGGGGGATAATAACCCACTCTGATGTCGAGATATCTGATTCCGTGTACCAACTGTGTCCAGACATCACGATCTTGGGTCAGAAGATAGGGCTGAAAGGCGTTCCTTCGAGTCAGGTCTCCGTGTTTGTAGCATCCGGAGTTGTGAGTTCCTGGGATCATCAGAGTACCGATTGGCAGTCTCCCCAGTTGTCTTCTGCTCAATAAATCAGCAATGTGACTCGTAATACATGTCAAAGGAAAGATTTATTAGATGTCAATAAAATGTTCTTGAAATTGATTAATTTTATGATTTTTCCGGGAGACTTAATTTATTTTAGGTCAATATATATTTTTATTTATATGTGTGTTTCGGCGCATTTGTATACACTAATTGTATCTTTGATTAAAGAATTATAAATATTTTATTCGAAGCAATTTTTAGTCGTACATGGGATTTAAAAAAGCGTTCATTTGATATCTAAGTACATTGGCTCGACTTATTGGAACTGAAATCATTTAGATGCGATTAGTAATGGAATGGAGTCATAGATAAAACTTGATTCATATTTTTTGGTCTCAGTTTTTGAAAAATGTTGTATTCAGATGAACAAAATCCTTATATGTTTTTTTTATTTAGAACTACGAAATCGTTTATCCAGGTGCAAAAATCTTATTAATAAACCGAGAACCAAAATTTAATAAACTAGTTTGTATTGTGACCTAATTCGTTCCGTGCCAACTAATTGATCTGTTGGCCCCGGTCAACGAATTTGTTTTCGTAACCAACTAAATTATTGGATCAACCAGTTTTACCGCTTGAAGCTTATCTATTTAATTGTTTCTTTCCATGTAAATTATGTTTTTTACGCAAATTTCATTACAAAGGAAAAAAAAATGTACAGCTTTTTGAGTATGAAAAAGGCGTGATCGCTCTAACTTCCGAAAAATGTGGAATAATCTGCTGGATAGTTCTTTATGAGTGCAGGTCCATTCAATGTTATTTAGTATTGAAATCAGAAATGTGTAAAAATAACCGTAGAAAACTAATACTGTACAATTAAACGTTGCTCTTAATTTAATTCCCAAAATGCATATTTCTTTTGCGCGTAGCGCACCTACTGGCTAATCGGTATACACTAATTATATCTTTGATTAAAGTATCATAATTATTCGATTTGAAGCAATATTGTACTCGTATATTGAATGGGAATATGGTTCAGTTGATACCTAAATAAATTGGCTCGACTTATTGGAACTGAAATCATTTAGTTATTGCAATTAATAACACCTTCGACGATAACGGCCATCGATAACACCTAATTCATATTTTTTGGCCTTAAATAAAAAAGTTTTTTATTTATTTAAAAGAACAGAATTCAAGTATGCTGTTTTAGTTGAAACCACGAAATTGTTCCTCTAGTTCTAAAACCTTATTAATAACCCGAGAAAAATAATTGGTTATTAAGTACGCTTAAAGCGACAAAGTTGACCAGGTGAGCAAATTTTTTAGTTCGGCTAATAAACTAGTCTTTTTCATTACCCGATTCGTTCGGTGCCACTAATTTATCCGTTGGCCCAGCCAATTAATTTGTCGCCCCGGTTAACTAATTTATTCCCGTAACCGACTGGTTTATTGGGTCAACCAATTGTACCGCTTGGAGCTTATCTATGCAATTCTTTCTTCTTATGCAAATTGCCTTTTTACGAAAATTAAATTATGTCGGTGAAAAACTTTACAGTTTTTTGAGTGTAAAAAAAGCGTGATCGCTCTAACTTTCGAAAAATTTGGAATGTTGCGTTACACTGAGAAAACAGATTTGTTCACTGAACAAACAGGTGGTCATCGGCTGTCAAATAAACATTCAGTTACAGTAACAAAACGTTTTGTTTCTTCAACAGTTTCTCGGTTCAACTGACCAACAGATATTTGAGGTGAGACAAACATTTTTTTTAGCTGTCATCTATTTGACAGCCGTTGACCGCCTGTTGGTTGAGCCAAAGAATCTATTCTCTTAGTGTGAATAGTTCTTTATAATTGCAGGTTCATTTAATATTGTTCGGTATGAAATTTGGTCGAAATTGGGAATGTATACACCTACGGAAATCGATCTGCAGAGTTTATTTCAATGAATTACGGGGTCTATTTGAAATAAATAAAATGTTATTTAGATCAAATAGCGTTTATTTCGAGCAAAGAAAATTTTATTTCAATCAGATCGAGTTTATTTCGAGGAAAGAAAATTTTATTTCAATCAAATCGAGTTTATGTCGAGCAAAGAAAATTTTATTTCAATCGAATCGAGTTTATTTCGAGCGAAGAAAATTTTATTTCGATCAAATCGAGTTTATTTCGGGCAAAGAAAATTTTATTTCAATCGAATAGAGTTTATTTCAAGCAAAGAAAACTTTATATCAATCAAATAGAGTCTATTTCGATTCAATAAAATTCTAGTAAGCTGGCCATTAAATAAATAAGTTATTTGATGGCCGGCCTAATAGAATTTTGTTCAACGGAAATATACTTTATTTGATCTAAATAAGATTTCATCTGATCGAAATAGACTCCATTTGATAAAAATAAAATTTTATTCATTCTGAATATACATTATAATTGATTAAGAAAAAACTCATCAGACCCATTTCTGTGGGTGTAGTTAAACCGTGAAAAACTAATACTGTACATTTAAGCGTTGCTCTTAATTTAATTCCTAAAAAAAACATTTTCAAAATGGGTGTTCACATTTAGTATTACCTTAAAGTGTAAACACGGAGAAATGAAAATAGAACTTGCCTCAAATCGTACATCCACGTTGGCCAAATTTGCAAACACGAACTTGTGAGTATAACATTATTTTTGTACAGAGCGGCGTGATGCTTGAGGCAATGAGGTCCTGGCAGAGCAGCGCCTCCGGTGGCGTCCCATCCACCTGGTAAAGGTGGTCTGCCCACGGTAATGTTGCTGCGATAATATCCCTCCGGATAATCAGTGAGAATCAAGGTCAACTCCGGCTCCAACGTTTTGTCTACAATTGTATATAATCACATCAAAATTACATACTTTTATATTCCGAAGACGACGATGGGTGAACCACCATCGAATTTTATTTAGATTAAATAGGCTATTTCGATATGAATAAAGTATTTATTCAAAATATTTCATCTGAATTCGAGCTGAATGAAATATTAATTCAAAATATTTAATCTGAATTCGATCTGAATGAAATATTAATTGTAAATATTTAATCTGAATTCGATCTAAATAAAATATTTATTCAAAATATTTAATCTGAATTCGATCTAAACAAAATATTTATTCAAAATATTTCATCTGAATTCGATCTGAATAAAATATTTATTTAAAATATTTAATCTGAATTCGATCTAAAGAAAATATTTATTCAAAATATTTAATCTGAATTCGATCTGAATAAATTATTTATTCAAAATATTTAATCTAAATTCGATCTGAATAAATTATTTTTTCAAAATATTTAATCTGAATTCGACCTGAATAAAATTTTATTCAGATCGAAATAAACTTCATTTGATCGAAATGAAATTTTATTTGCTCGAAATAGACTTGATTTGATCTGAATAAAATTGCATTTATTTTAAATAGACCCCATCATTGATCCAAATGAACTCACCGGACCGATTTCTCTAGGTAAATTGTGTCAAATTGTCTTTGAATTTTAATTTCTTCTCTCGACAAATTTTCATTATTTGATGGAACAAATTAAATTGTATTTAGTAGAGCAAAAAAAAGTGGGTAAAAAATGTTCTGTTTTCATACAAAATTTACGTTGATTTGTAGAAATTTTTTATTGTTCTTGGTAAAATGTTTATTAAATAGACACAAAGCCATGATGTCGATTTTTTCGGATCGGTAAATGCTTACTGTGCGCTGGATCGGCAGTGAAAACTTTGATGATGTCCGGGTGTTCGATGTTCGGCGGACAATCCAAATCCCAATTAATTTCCAACTCGGCGTCGACAACCTTGTCGCTCGCTGCTATCGGTCTCCACAACGAGGAGACCGTCAGCCACACTTTGCCGCATTGCGTTGCCACCGCTGTGAACCGTTAATGTCGATCAATCAATCAAGCGTTTCAATCATTTGTAATCGACGTAATCGGGTTACCGTCTGCTATCATCATTTTAATGCAGTGTAGTTGGGAAAAGAGATAGTGATACATGCAAATTTGCCAGAATCGAATGATAGCAATATCTGTTAAGTTGTCTATTGTTATTAATTCGCAGATTGCAAGCAATTTCTGTCTATCGAATCTGATGCTATTTTAACGTATATCAAGATTTTAAAACCCAGTAGAATTGATAAATTCTGTGTGACAACCATCCATTTTTTAAATTTGAACAACTATTTTTATTTAAACACTAATATTTTGCCATTATTGCTTCAATCAATTCACATTTAAAATTAAAAGAAAAAAGTAAATGGGTATGTACAAAAAAACTTAATTAATAGTTGTAAGGTGGTAGTCACCAAGCCTGCCATAATTTTCTAATCGTGTCGACTTACATTAAAATTATTATGAATGATAATAATTAAAGAATGTTATTCCATTTTACAGGTATTATAAATATTCATATTGTTTAAAACAAGGGACCATCGAGTTCAATCTATTATTCCATTAGAGAACCATTATTAACAAGGGTTTTAATGGGCCACTCACTAATTTAAACAATGTCGAACCACTCTATGTATATTAAGCTTTCATTAGTTTGAAACGAACTCGAACAGAAATACACTTTTATGATGGAACATTTACATATTGATCATTTCTAAAAGTAATAAATATGAGAATGAAAAATCATAAGGTTGAGCAAAATTTCCCAAAACTAATATCTTCAGTAATATTTAAAGCAACCATAGTACGAAAACTGCATGTAATTAATTAAAAACGAAAGCCTGATGAATACAAGCATATGTATAGCTTGCGTAGGAGTTTGAAATTTAATAAGAGTGAAAAAATGTTATTTGTAGAACACAAGCAAAGAAATTTGTCATAAAGGTTAATGTATGATATGTATTTCAATTTAATAATTATTATAACTACGAATTATATAATGCAAAATTTTTTTTTATTGTTCTGTGACCGGGAATTAAACACTAACAATACATATGTTCATTATTGTTTTGCACATGTTCCGTACACAAGCCTAAATTGAATCAATACAGGTGAATAAATCAGACCAACGGTGATTGCAGCGATAGATAGCTAAATAATTGAAATACAGTTGTCAAGCAGAAGTCATGAATATAATTACGAGCACGGCTCGAAATAATTATAATTAACGGGTAAATAAGTGCAAGGGCAGATGAGTTATAAATCTATATTGATTTATGAAAAAAATACATTGTTATTAATTCCAAAATTATTATTGCATAAAAATAACCTGCTGCAGCTTTTAATTTTATGATATTAATTTTACGTAATGATAAAATGACAAAATATTAACAAAATCGTGATATGCAAACCTCTGTTTATTTTTCAATGCATTATGCTTATAATTTATTTATTTTGTAAATATCCAAGATACTTTATGCAGTTAATTGTTTATAAAGATTGGAAAAAAATTTTAAAGCTACGAAAATCTTGAGAAGTTATAAATCTGACAAATCTTTGAAATATGACAAAAATTCATTTACGATCATAGTAATATATTAGAATTTGTGTATTTAGAAACTTTGTATTGTTCATTTCATATAAAAAATTAAAATTTCTAAATATGCCCTAGAAATGATAAAAAAAGTTAAATAATAGTTTAGTTTCAAGTCGTTTTTTCTAGGCGTTCTGTAAATCACTTCAGTTGTCATTGACGTTAGCGCTTTTATTTGCAGTTTTTAATAGTAAAGTTTTCCTCTTCGTTTTCGTAAAAAAATATGGCAAATTTTTTTCTCCTTCAGCCGCAATTTCCATTTTACTTTCAGGTCATCCATTTTTATGCCCATCTTTTTGTCCCCTCATTGTTTAACGATGCCAAAACCGAGGGTGGTTCGTGCGCCGCCTAAAGCTTCCCGCCCCGACGTCTCGCGGCTTTAAGTTCCATTGACAACATTTTCATTGTTATTTAAATTTTTTTTTAATTTCCGGAACATTTTGGATTAATAATTTTCCTGTTCATTTTCATTCTTATGATTGACAGCGAATTTATGAGATGAAAATATTTTTGTAAAATAATAACCGCGTGGACAATGAAGCAAACATTAAAAGCTCTGCTCACCGGAGTTGCACGATACGCAGAGAAGAAATGTGAAGGCGATCCCCTTAAGCATGGTGATTGGGAGTCCGGCCAATGTCGGGTCGCCCCAACACGAGCGAAAATGATAACAAAGGAGGAATATTGGCGATTTATTATTTGTTCTTCTTGTTTGATTTTTTAGATGTTCGATCGCAACGTAACACTAAGGGGACACCCTAACTAAACTCCGTGGAGAACAACCGACCGGCCGAACGACCGGTAACCGGACTAGTTTAATCGAGACCCACGCACGTATAGAACCCGCGGTTCGAATCGCCTGCATCGTGCCATCCTTCCCATCACTTCCTCGGACGCGTCAATTGCCCGGTGGGGATCGAGTGTGTGCCTCTCTGGTCGCCCGCTTCTCTTCTACACGGAATGCTGGTGATGCTACTGCGGCGGTCGCTCTTGCTGCTGCTGCTGCTGCTGCTGCTGCTGTTGCTGCTGATGGTGCATGTGCGCCTCTCTCTACCCCAGTTGGTCAAGCACGACCTGACCGACCCATTAAATAACGTTTCCTGTCATGTCAGGATACGGTTCGACGTGGACCGCCTCTCGTTTTTCATTGAATTATCACCCACATCGTCCAACCGGTGAAAATAAAAAATCACAGCGTCGACCTACGACGGAATTTAGAGCGGCCAATCATAGTGACATACTCGTCATCGCCTAAGAATATATCTGAAAAACTACATGGTCTCTTTCTCTTTCTTCAAGTTGATATTAGTATTTCATTATTTTGTTCCGAGGAGTTTGGGTCCATGCGGTGGAACTAAAAAATTATAGCTTCGACCTGAGGTGAACTAGCCAGTGAATGGACGGTGACCAGTGAATGGACACTGTCTATAAGAGCACGTGGATTGTAAATATTCGATCATTGGGTTTTGTCGTCTGCTTTACCGTCTATTCACTGGTCGGTTTAACCTACGATGGGATTTAAATCGTGCAATCAGAGTGACATTCTTGTTATCATTACTGGGGTATCTCTGAGGACTAACCGCTTCTTGCATGTCTGTAAACGGCGTACAAACCTGGATTTTGCATTGCACTCGTGAAGGAAAATATGGTTTAGTTAGTTAGTTTTCCATTTCCTGATTCCCTAGTTAGGAAGTTCGGGGTCATGCGGTCAAAATCTAAAATCACAGCGTCGACCTACGACGGAATTTAGAGCGGCCAATCATATTGACATTCTCGTCATCGCCTAAGAGTATATTTGAAAAATTACATGGTCTCTTTCTCTTTCTTCAAGTTGATATTAGTATTCCATTATTTTGTTCCGAGGAGTTTGGGTCCGTGCGGTGGAAATAAAAAATTATAGCTTCGACCTGAGGTGAACTAGCCAGTAAATGGACGGTGACCAGTGAATGGACACTGTCTATAAGAGCACGTGGATTGTAAATATTCAATCACTGGGTTTTGTCGTCTGCTTTACCGTCCATTCACTGGTCGGTTTAACCTACGATGGGATTTAAATCGTGCAATCAGAGTGACATTCTTGTCATCATTGCTGGGGTATCTCTGAGGGCTAACCGCTTCTTGCATGTCTGTAAACGGCGTACAAACCTGGATTTTGCATTGCACTCGTAAAGAAAAATATGGTTCGATACAAGAGGTCAAACTCGCTTCTTGCACACTGCTCGTGTAAAGACGGAGCGAAGCCTTCAGACTCGCAGTGCGTAAAACGCTCGTTTGGCCTCTTGTATCGAAATATACTATTCCATTTGCTAGTTTAGGAAGTTCGGGGTCATGCGGTCAAAATTAAAAATCACAGAGACTACTTACGACGGAATTTAGAGCGGCCAATCATAGTGACATTTTCGTCATCACAAAGAATATATTTGAAAAATTACATGGTCTCTTTCTCTTTCTTCAAGTTGATATTAGTATTCCATTATTTTGTTCCGAGAAGTTTGGGTCCATGCGGTGAAAAAAAAAAATTATAGCTTCGACCTGAGGTGAACTAGCCAGTGAATGGACGGTGACCAGTGAATGGACACTGTCCATAAGAGCACGTGGATTGTAAATATTCGATCACTGGGTTTTGTCGTCTGCTTTACCGTCCATTCACTGGTCGGTTTAACCTACAGTGGAATTTAAAACGTGCCATCATACTGACATTCTCGTCATCACATGAAACATATATTTTGAACGTTATACCGTCGCCTCTTTTTATTGCTTCTTTTAGTACCGTGCATATTAGTTTTCCATTTCCTGATTTCCTAGTTTAGGAAGTTCGGGGTCATGCGGTCAAAATGAAAAATCACAGCGTCGACCTACGACGGAATTTAGAGCGGCCAATCATAGTGACATTCTCGTCATCGCCTAAGAGTATATTTGAAAAATTACATGGTCTCTTTCTCTTTCTTCAAGTTGATATTAGTATTCTATTATTTTGTTCCAAGGAGTTTGGGTCCATGCGGTGGAAATAAAAAATTATAGCTTCGACCTGAGGTGAACTAGCCAGTGAATGGACACTGTCCATAAGAGCACGTGGATTGTAAATATTCGATCATTGGGTTTTGTCGTCTGCTTTACCGTCCATTCACTGGTCGGTTTAACCTACGATGGGATTTAAATCGTACAATCAGAGTGACATTCTTGTTATCATTGATGGGGTATCTCTGAGGACTAACCGCTTCTTGCATGTCTGTAAACGGCGTACAAACCTGGATTTTGCATTGCACTCGTAAAGAACAATATGGTTCGATACAAGAGGTCAAACTTGCTTCTTGCACACTGCTCGTGTAAAGACGGAGCGAAGCCTTCAGACTCGCAGTGCGTAAAACGCTCGTTTGGCCTCTTGTATCAAAATATACTATTCCATTTGCTAGTTTAGGAAGTTCGGGGTCATGCGGTCAAAATGAAAAATCACAGCGTCGACCTACGACGGAATTTAGAGCGGCCAATCATAGTGACATACTCGTCATCGCCTAAGAATATATTTGAAAAACTACATGGTCTCTTTCTCTTTCTTCAAGTTGATATATTAGTATTCCATTATTTTGTTCCGAGGAGTTTGGGTCCATGCGGTGGAAATAAAAAATTATAGCTTCGACCTGAGGTGAACTAGCCAGTAAATGGACGGTGACCAGTGAATGGACACTGTCTATAAGAGCACGTGGATTGTAAATATTGGATCATTGGGTTTTGTCGTCTGCTTTACCGTCCATTCACTGGTCGGTTTTTCCTACGATGGGATTTAAATCGTACAATCAGAGTGACAATCTTGTCATTATTGATGGGGGTATCTCTGAGGACTAACCGCTTCTTGCATGTCTGTAAACGGCGTACAAACCTGGATTTTGCATTGCACTCGTAAAGAAAAATATGGTTCGATACAAAAGGTCAAACTCGCTTCTGGCACACTGCTCGTGTAAAGACGGAGCGAAGCCTTCAGACTCGCAGTGCGTAAAACGGTCGTTTGGCCTCTTGTATCAAAATATACTATTCCATTTGCTAGTTTTGGAAGTTCGGGGTCATGTGGTCAAAATGAAAAATCACAGCGTCGACCTACGACGGAATTTAGAGCGGCCAATCATAGTGACATACTCGTCATCGCCTAAGAGTATATTTGAAAAATCACATGGTCTCTTTCTCTTTTTTCAAGTTGTACCTAGCATATTAGTATTCCATTATTTTGGTTCGAGAAGTTTGGATCCATGCGGTGGAAACAAAAAATTATAGCGCCGACCTAGGGTGAACCAGCCAGTAAATGGACGGTCACCAGTGAATGGCCACGACGACAGACGCCTTTATTTGGCAAAAAAATTATTGATTTATTCGATTGGTACCACGATTAAGCCTGACTGGGCCCTTGTAATCGAGTGATTAACATATCAAATATTATTAAACTTATTAAACTTCGTTATGGAAACCTAGAATTGTCTTATGGGGCCCGGGCTATATTATTATTGATTTTTTTTACTTGGTACCATGTTTAATCTCGACTGGGGCTTTAATTGATTGACCTAATGCGGCCCCCTTGAATTTTAGCATGAAAATCTAGAACTATACCTAAAGGTTAAAAAACTAATGGGAGCTGTAATTCTGCTCCATTTAATATTACAAAAGTAATGGTAGCTGCATCACTGCTCCATTCAACTTTTTTTTTTAAATGGGTGCTGAATCCATGTTCCAGTAAACATTAAAAAAATAATGGGTGATGAATCGCTGCTCTATTAAACATTTTTTTTAAATGGGTGATAAATCGCTGCTCCATTACACATTTTTTTTAAACGGGTGATGGATCGCTGCTCCATTAAACATTTAAAAAAAACGGGTGCTGGATCTATGTTCCAGTAAATATTTAAAAAATAATAGGTGATGAATCGCTGCTCCATTAAAAATTAAAAAAGTAATGGGTGCTGGATCTCTGGTTCATTACTCATTAAAAACAGTAATGAGTGCTGGATTCGATTTCCATTATCCTTTTTTTCATTTTTTGTTATTTCATGATGCATTATTTTTACATTAAAAATCTCACAACGCTGATCCAGTTATTACTTTTCCGCATGCACGCTCGGGTATAAAAACACGTCTTCACACTTTCATGTCATTCGTTGAAAGTCCGTTTGCCCAGTCATGTTTAACTTTAACTATTTCCTTACTGTTGCAATGTTTATTATTGCAATTGTGTCGTACCGAAGGTGTTCATGTGGCAATGGCTGAAACCACCGATAAAGCGCCACGATCCGGCCAGGAAGAGTATCTTACTATTTAATGAACATTACAAGAAACAAGTTTGGTGCTTGAACGGAAAACAAGAAAAAGTGAAAAAACAATGAACTTCTCTACATATTGAAGATCACCGTCAACGATTATATTCAAAATGTTATATGTTAATCGGGTTTCACTAAAAAAAAAAAAACAGAACAAAAATCAGGCTCTGTAATTTACATATTGCTTACGATATATAGACGATGGAATTGATACCTCTATAATTATGCGTAAGATTTATTTTATTCATGTAGGAGTAATCAGTGGGGTATCGAAATAGCAGATGACCAATATAGCGAATTTTGAAATATTGAACATCTAAATGCAGAATGGCCATCATTAAAAAATTTGTTTGTTCAGTTATTCACTATTCTGACACCAACTCTATCGAAATGCAATCAAAATAGCGAATGACTAAAATACTAAATTTTATAATAATGTCGAATCTAGATTCAGACGTTCAGTACTTTTAAATTCACTATTTTCTTTATTCGCTAATTTGGTCATTCGTAATTTCGAAAACTACTCGAATGATTCAGTTAAATTTAAGGCAATTAAAAATAGTGACACTTTGAAATTAGTGTATATTTCGTGATAATTACGTACAATAATTTCTCTAAATATCCATAATGCGATAGAAGCGTTTTTTACAAAATCTGTTCGCTGAAAATATTGATTTCACCGGCATTAGTCACCTTCAACTAATCCATCCTCTGCTGTGAATAAATTACCTATATTTGCCACTTTTAGTAACAACAACAGATGATTTGACTACATTTGGCACATCGAATCCGAAAGTGCATAATCTGTTTATTAGCTGTATCCCGATACGATAAATTATTAACTCGACGAGATTGAATAAAATAATTGAATGAAAATAACTTGCGATTAAAAAAAGTAGATCAATTTTTTTTTAAATTGGGTGATCAAAAGATAGCGAAACCATAATTATTCGCATTATTTGTACTCAGGATATTTCCACACTCTTGAAGAATTAATCTGCCCATTATAAATGTGCGCATCAAGATTATTTCACTTTTTATCATTTATACAATTCTTGAACAATTGAACTAGTTTTTCCCGTCGGTGCATTTCTCATTTTTGTAGATTATTCTTTGTATGACCTCTTTTAAAGGTAATAGCCGAAAATGCATACAACTTTCATTTCTAAACGGCTAGAGTCCTTTCTCAAAAAAGAAATAGTAATAGCCAGAAATTATGACAGTTGACGGCTATTTATTCGCTATCTTATCACCTCTCTGCACGGATCCAGGGCTCATCAGGTTCAGCCATGTTCAACTCCAACTATTTTATTCCAATTGTAAACTTTCAATTGGGATGATCATCCTGCGCCGCTGAAAAATAATAGAACGCAGTACGAAGACACGTATCCTTATTGATACGGTGCATCTATGAACATGACAAGGAACAACTTTCGTGAACGGAAAACGAGAAGGAGCAAGTATACAATAAACTTTTCTACATTTTGAAGAACACACTTAAAAACTGGATATAAAATGTTACGAATTGCCTTTCACCAAAAAGAATAACAGAACGAAAATAGTGCTTTGTAATTCACATGCTATTTATGCCCTTATTATGAGACAAATAACTCTATCGAGCCACGGAAAGTGGTTTAGAAAAAAATATCGTGACTATCAGGATGATAATAAAACTTGGCACGCAAGCGAAATACTTTTTATTCTTCTATCATTGTAAATCTAATTCAAATTCGGTTTTCCTACATATTTCATCATAATTCAATTCTTTCTGCAACCAGAGAATTGAGCCCGGTCTACTCGTAACCCGTGTATGGTTGAATTCTTAGAATTGTAATAAAGGAGGAAATTTCAATAAACTTTTCGTATTTTACTGGAGATATACAATATAATATTTACAGATGCACGCTCATATACAAATACAAGTTAAAAATATACCTGTTTAACATAAATAGATCGATAATATAGAGACCGTGTGTTGTAATAGTATACATGGACTGTCTGTCGTTTGTGAATTATTATTTTCCTGTTTACACAATACAATAATTGTAACAATACGCGAGACAATAAATTAGTTTCTGGGGTCATTTAATATTTGAAAGGACCGCGATGTTCTCCGTACATTTGTCGTATTTTTCGCGACGTGTCGTACGGAGGCATCTTTTATAAAATAAATAATTGTACAGTGGCGACTATCTTACACGATTTTTATGAATACATTGGTTACCGATACTAATATTCATACTCCTATTTCTACGTTTATTTTTTAACGTTATGTTGCTTTTTTTCTTCTTTTTAATCATAATTCTGATTAAACGAGCGAGTAAAGTGGTATAGAAATGCGTGTACACGAAGGACGTGAATGCAATTTGATTTGCTGAGGTAGATAATTTAATCAGTCTATAAACAGGGAGGGATCAGGTCCAGCCAGTTATCATACGTCACGATAATAGTCACCGGCTGCATTTATTCGGGACCTCGGGATCATTTCTGCAACTTTTTCGCATCCCCTTACACCAATTTCAAGCCGTGTGATCGGTTAGCCAAATTTAACTGTGTTATGCGTTATCGAAAACAAAAATGAAGTTTCAATACTTAAGGCAATACTGAAGTAACGCAATTATCGTCATGTTTAAATTGACTAGGATTAAACTTGCTTCTTTTTCCGTGGTGCTTCTTTTTCCGCTTACAATTCTGACAAAACTGTCAAATTTGTGAAACACGAATTTAGTCCTAATAATTGGATGCGGCCAATCATAGCACGAATTTGACTAAAAGGGGGAATAAAAATTGGATCTGCACTTATTGAATGACAAAAAATTTTTGACGATGTATAAACACTACTATGCAAAGATTTTCTTGGATAACAATGTTTAAACGTCTATGATATTTACAAATAACAATAGTTTCGAATATCAATAACTTTGAAAAAAGGTTTTTGTAAGCTAGTTAAAGAAAAAAGTAATTCCAAAGCGTTGTTGGAAATTTGTTTCTTATTTATATAATTTGGATTAAGAAAAAGTCCGATTCTTTGAAACGATGTAAGTTTGGGTAAACCAGCGACTCCTTTTTATAATAAACTCAAATTTAACTTTTTGAAAGATTCGGAATATATTTTATTTACCCAAATTTTAAAGAGCTGTTGCTTTAGTTTAACAAAAATCAAGGTTTTCAATATCTCGAACATAATTGATATTGACGGATCCCTTTTTTTCGAAACGAGTCAAATTCTAATCGACTATAAATTTGGAACCATAATTTTCCAGTTTTTTAAAAGCTTTCGAATCACATGGCTTAGAATCGATGAAAACATGAGATTAAAAAAAGATGTAGAATGAAACCCCCTCGTCATCGTGGTACCTTTGGTACGTGTTTCTGAGATATTCAATCGCATTCCTCGTCATCTTTTTTAAAAAAATATTCTTTCGAGACACTTGTCGTACACAATAAAGCAGACAATACATTCAGAGTACGTGAGTGTTGGGCGTGCGCGTGCATATACAAAAGAGAATTTCGTCGTAAATAAACAAACAAAAACCTGTCTAACGACACGTTGGTTCTCCGTAACACTATCTACCGACTACAATAGTCTTAATAACGCGAGAATAATAATTACAGCTCAGGAGCGGTGAGCAGTTTTCTAATATCTAAAATAAATACAAAAAAAAAAAGATAAACGACAAATTCACCGCGCGTTTACGCGACGAGAATCATATAAACTTTGTTTCTTCCGGGTTTGTTTCGTTTATGTACAATACTTTTGGTTGAATTACGCTCGACAGGGCGCACTCTGCTAGCTTTAAGGGTTTTACTTTCTCTCCCTCTCTCTCTCTCTCTGTTTGTTCGTTTCTCTCCGATAATTCTCTTCCATCGCTCATCCCGTTCGGTTAATATTTGGTTTTGCGTCAATTAGAGATTCGGTACTTCTCTGATCGCGAATTGGAATGTTCGTAGGACGAGAGATGTATAAAGGAGACAGAGAGAACGAGCACCAGTGGGTGTGCAAAAAAAAACTGAAAAAGAAGCTGCCGTTGGCAACGGTGGATTCATTCAAAGGCGAACGAATCAGCGGCTGCGTGTCAGTTGGTGTGCTGGGTCAACAGATTCAAGAGTTCGTCGTGATCCATGGTGTCGAGGATCTGTATGTCCATTCCGAGTGCAATAGCAACGCTCTTGATGTCGAGACCCATTCCCTTCATCAACTCTATGAAGTCGACCTCTTCGCCCGTCGTAGGATGGTGCACTTTTGGACAGCTGTGATTGCACTGCGGCCAGGTACATCGCTCGATCAAACGAAACTGACAGCCCTGAGCGCACTTTCTTTTGTTCGACGGTATTAACGATCTTTGAGGTCTCGTGCCGTTATTCATTATAGCCGTGTGATTGTTGCCGTTATGCTTTCCGCCTTGCTTACGACCTGCGAATTTATTCATTTTTCGTTGATTATTTTGCTTCCAGGTAAAGGAAGTTTTATTTTTGTGAAAAACATTTCGTTCGTGATTTCTACGTTGTTATAATGATAATTTTGTAAGACATGAATAAAAGCGGGTTGGAAAAAATGTATGTAAATGTGTGGTGTGTATGTATGTTGCGCAATTCGAATTGTTGTATCTTAAGAACGATTTTAGTAATGAAGTTCTAATTTGTCATGTAAGTAAAGCATTGTTATGCTTCCTGTCTTGCTTACGACCTGCGAAATGATCCATTTTTCGTTGATTATGTTGCTTCCAGGTGAAGGAAGTTTTATTTTCGTGAAAAACATTTCGTTCGTGATTTCTACGTTGTTATACTGATAATTTTGTAAGACATGAATAAAATCGGGTTGGAAAAAATGAATGTAAATGTGTGGTGTGTATGTATGTTGGGCAATTCTAATTGTTGTATCTTAAGAACGATTTTATTAATGAAGTTCTAATTTGTCATGTAAGAAAAGCAGTGTTATGCTTTCTGTCTTGCTTACGACCTGCGAATTGATTCATTTTTTATTGATTATTTTGCTTCCAGGTAAAGGAAGTTTTATTTTCGTAAAAAACATTTCATTCGTGATTTCTACGTTGTTATACTGATCATTTTGTAAGACATGAATAAAAGCGGGTTGGAAAAAATGTATGTAGAAGTGTGGTGTGTATGTATGTTGCGCATTTTGAATTTTTGTATCTTAAGAACGATTTTATTAATGAAGTTCTAATTTGTCATGTAAGTAAAGTATTGTTATGCTTCCTGCCTTGCTTACGAACTACGAATTGATTCATTTTTTTGTTTATTATTTTGCTTTCAGATCAATTTAGAGGAAGTTTTGTTTTTGTGAAAAACATTTTATTCGTGATTACTACGGTATGATACTAAAAAGTGTGTAGAGCATGGATAAAGGCTGTTTGTAAAAAATGTATGTAAATATGTAGTGTGCATTCATGTTGCGAAATTTCAACTATGGTATCTAAATAACAATTTAATTGATTAAGCTTCAATTTGTCATGTAAGTAGAGCATTCATAGTACAGTATATGTAGGAGAGCTATTTTGTTCATACTTCAAACAATAATTGAAAAAATTGACTTAGCTACTGTAATTAATTAGTTGTTGAGCTAAATATTTCAGTATGAATGAAGTAATGTTAATAAACGATCAGTATTAGATTTTTGTTAGGTATTTTTTTTATCCCGAATTTCTCAAATTCTAATCCAATACAACGTTTCCAATAAGATCACATTTGTCAATTCTTAAATGCTTTTTCTCTTCAATTTTTAGATTATGAAATAGAAGACGAATGATCAATGAAACGTTATCTATACTTAGGATTGTAGTGATTGCATTTTTACTTAAAATTTTGTAAGCAACGAGGAGTTCCTTCGTTATTGTTATTCCGATTTTGTAATAAAATGTTCAACTCACCTCCTTTTTTTCTGGCGTGCTTCTCTTTCTTCACTCTTCCTTCCTTATTTCTTTCCCTTCGCTTTCCCTTGTGCTTTCTCCTTCTCCTTTTTTTATTGCCCTTGCCTTCAGATTGTCCCCTTTGCGCCTTTTTCGCTTCAGGCTTTTCATCAAGACTCGCCGAATTTTGATTCACGAAACTGGCTCCCGTGCCGTTCTTTCCACCATTTTTAACGTTTGTGACGGTTGTTCCATTTCCTTTAATCGGTCCTGATCGTAGGAGTTTTCTTATCGATCTCGCACACGCTTGATTCGTCTCGATTTGACTGTTAGTACTAAAAAAATATTTGTATTTAGATCTCTCCTATTTTTCTATATTATATTATTTATATTTTTCACATTGCGTAAGATTTTAGAAAATAGTAACTTTGAAGAATTTGTTGAATTTTTTATTTACTTACTCATTGACTCGGTGATTGCCAATTCCTGCCTGTTCCCAGCAGTGCAAAGATTGCGGAAGCGATACATCATCTATTTTCACTAATTGCCAGTCCTTTTTCGTGAGAACACAGTGACTAATGCAACTCGGTGCAAAAACTGCTGTGACGTTTTCGAAGGTTTGACGAAGACTGTCGCCCATTTTGTGAACGTATTCCCACTGTTGTTTCGTCACAGGAGGACCGACGTTGTCAGCAGTCATTTGGGCCTCATCGAAAAGCCATTGAAAAACGAAGAGAGGAACTGTAACGAAAAGTATAAATTAGTTAAACGTAAAGTACGGGAGCATAAGAATACTTGGGCGCATTTTAGCCTTTTGCAACACGCATATTTCGCGTTAAAAATTAATACTTTCTTTCAAATTAGTCATTTTTCAAATGAGCCAGAAAAGAGAAAAATAGTTAATTCAAAAATGATTTTTAAAACGAGTAATCTCGTTATCATTGTAACCAAAAGTCATTGGTCATTCCCAAATGTATTGGTCAACGTAAGGAGAAAATTCACAAAATTTTTTAGTCAAATCCATCTACTCTTTATATTATTTAAAAAAAATCGTTTGTTCTTCAGCTGTACAATAGGAACAAAACTTCAAGAATAAAACGTTCGAAAAAAATGTCACTGTGCAGAATATACATACCAGATAATGTAGGATACAGTCGGTATCCGAAGTAACACCTCCACGGTTCGTGAGAATGTTGAGCAACACATGCATGGGGAAGTCGACCTTTCCAGAGATCCATTCCCTTACGGACGGCGTAAATGGAGTGACCATCTGGAGAATAGGGTGCCCTGTCCAAAAACCACCCGGAATCGCTTACACCACGAATAGAGATATGTTTTAGTCCTGTACAGAAAATATTTAACGTCAGATCTACCGAAATTAAGTGTGGAAGCATGAAATTCAATTTTGATTCGATAATAATTCAACAGCCGTAAGATGTTGTAATAGGTTTACCTAATTCATGATTCACTTGGTTCTGAACGTGATCCAGATTCAACATAACTCCGATACCACCAGCGCTACTGCCAGCGAGTAGAAGAGAACTTGCCGTGTTGAGACCCAAGTGTACCAAGTCACGAACGACTTGGGAAACTATTTCAGCTCCCATGAATGAATACTCATCGTCCCGGGTGCGTCTCATCGTACCGCTCCAACTGTCGCTCGTGCAATACGGCACGTATCTGTAAAAAAGGAGAAGATTCATGTTATATCCGAAATAACAACAAAAACGTTGTGGTGGTCTAGTGGTTAGAGTGCTGGCTTTTAGACCGGAGCATCGGTAAGTCGCGGGTTCGATTCCCGGTGCCGTCGAAGATTTTCGTCGATATATGAAAACATGGACGCGATGAAGCTCCAGATGTATAGGTGAGACACACAGAGACAACTGTGGAGGTCTCATTTATATCAGGGTGGTCGTTAATTTCGATGTTGATCGATTTTGTCTGAGAGGCACCTTCATTTTATTCGAAGTGAATTTTTTAAAAATCTGGTTAAAATTTGAGGCCTCTATCTCAACGGGAAAACGTGCCTGTAAGCACGAACATTTTCCCATTTAAATAACATAGGAGTTTTGGTACAATTACTTTGGATTTTTTTTCCGAGCCTCACAAAAGCGAGAAAAATCTAAATACTGCACGAATTGTACGTTAAGTAGTTTTACTTTGTACACAAATTTCAATGACCATCTCATCATTATATTCAACACACTTGAGCCACTAAAGTCATTAAAGCCGGCAAGATCCTTTTTTACAGCTGACTTCGAGCTCTTTTCATTCGGTTACTTGATGTGCAAAATGCTTTGAAACAGCTCAACATTATGTCTTGAGGATTGCTTTTTTTGATAGTGCCAATAAGAAATGTCGAAAAATTTTTTTGATAAAATACAATGATTTTTTTAAAAGTAATATGATTTCTTGAAGATTTTTTTTTTCACGCTAAGTGACTTTTCAGGACCTTTTAGCTATGCTATAGAGGTTAAAACCATTAGTGTTCTCAATGCCTGAACTTGAAAGACAGACTAAAATTCCTTGCGTATAATTGAAGATGGCGCCCAGAGTTCAGTATTTCCTTCGTCAAAGTTTATGAATTTTCGACTCGAGCACCGTACAATATCTTAAATAATCTCTATAAACGAAAAGAGCTTAGAATTAGCCACTTAGTTTTACTGGATTTTTTCAGAATTCTTTGAAGCATTTTAAAATTTTTTTTGTTCGGCCAATTTTTGGAAAATTTTCAAATTTTTCTAAAAATTCTGAAAAAATTCAGGATCCTTCCTTAAATAATCTCCAAGACTCTTTATTTCCTGCACATTTGATTTAAAGTTCAATGTTTTTGAGTTACACATTCCTAAACGTAATTTTTAGTTTAGGCGCCATCTTGAATTATACGCAAGGACAAAAAAAGTTCTTTAGATTATTTTCCAAGTGCAGACATTAAAAACACGATCTAAATGGTATTAAGCTCTATAGCAAAGCTAAAAAGTCCTGAAAAGTCACTGAGGGTGAAAAAAAATGTTTAAGAAATCATATTACTTTTCAAAGAAACCATTTTTTTTTGTGATCAAAAAATTTTTTCCGAGATTTCTTATCGGCACTTCCAGAAAGAGCAATCCTTAAGAAATAATTTTAAGCGGTTTCGAATTATTTTGCACGTACTGCTACCAATTAAAATAGTTATGAACCACTTGAACATGATTAAACTTTCAAGAATACGTATGTCTCTATGAGGAACAAATTATCTATTCGTTGTCCAATCATGTTCGAAAAATTAAATTAATAAAATAAAAATTTATGGGCCAATAGCTAAGATATCAGTTAAAAACAGAGGAGATTCCACGTGCTAATTGTATTCTCTCGAGGCGAATTTTCATTACCCGATAGAAGTTTCATTTGCCTGACTGTGGCTATTATATAGAAAATATGAAGTATTGAGCCATTAAATGCGGAACTTTTTGCAAGGTGGGAAAAATATCTGGCTCTTGAAGGTCATCTATTACAATAATTCTCAGCTGTGAAACTTTAATTTTTTCATAATTATTAAATTTATAATCAATGAAAAAAATCGTGCCTTAAGATCTCAATATTATCTTCTCAACATTTTGTGTTCAAGATATAAAAAGCTCACATTAACTCCGAGTACTTAATATAATAACGGTTGTTGAGACTCACACATGATTTGCGTTCCACCAGAAAGGATTCTCGTCTGGATTCGCTGATAGCAATCCGCCAACTGGAAATGAATATAGTTTTTTAGTTTATTAATGTAATATTCATTTGTAGATTTTTTTGTGTACGTTTGCAGGAGCATATTTCATGTTGAACCATGTTATACATTTAGATTTTTTCTTATCACTATATGATTTATGTAAAAATAAAATGTGTCTTGTGCGATAGGTTTGAAGTGAAGGGATTTAAGACAAGCAACAATTGACCACCTTCGCGAGTCTCCGGCCAGCCTGTTGAAGTCATCAATTTCCTGTGCTTGGTCCACCTGTTTTGGCAGCTGTGTTTATCATAACAGTACCATCCACCCTCCAGAAAAATGATCCATCTTTTTGAGCCATGAAACTTTCTTAAGTAGAATCCTGCCTGTGATCCGTCGTTGCACGTGATTGATCTATTGCTGAGATACACCCTCTTCAGATCCCGCTGTTCCTCGAAATTGTACTTAGTCAACAACTTTCTCAATTTTTGGAATGTTTTGCTTGGAACTGGTGGAGAGTCCGTTGATGAGACTGAATTCGATGGCTCTTCCTCAGCAAACACTGTCACCATGAATATGGCCACCAGACACAGACCAATCTGAAAATAAAAAAATTACGTGAATATAGTAAGAATAACATTGAGAACAAACACAGGAATTATGAGCAGAAAGTGCTCAATGAAAAATTTTCAACACATTTGGCCCCAAATAATATATTTCCCAATGCAAATGAATTTAGAGGTGATTGAGGGAAAAAAAAAAAAGAAATTATGCGTTCAGAAGAATAAACAATGATTCTAGATATTTTGTGGTTCGATAAATAAACTTGATGAATACTTCTTTCAATGAATTAAAAATCTGGACACATAACAATAATCTACAATAACGCAAATGGAAATTAAGGAAGATCGACCGCAAAAATTATATTTCCACATGCTACAAGTTCAGTGCAGTCGATTCAATTAAAAGAGTTGAAAAAATATCTTAATATTCATTTTAATCAGGCTCCTTATAGAAAAAAAAATTTGCAAATGCATTTCGCAATACAATATCGCTTGGACTGCGAAATGCAGTTGCGAAATTTTTCTTATCGATATCAATTGTTTTTTGGGGGTTTCAGGTAATTCTACCATCTTTAAAGAAATTGAGATCCATTGATATTTAAGAAAGTTATCCTGATTTAAACAATTAAAAATGAAATTGCGAAATGAAAAAAAAAAGTGGAACAAATAGTAAATATTGAGATCACATTACCGGGTGGCGCTCAAAAATCATATTTTAAATCATAGAATCAGTGTGAAATTTTTCCGATTTTTAAAAGCGGCGTTTTTCAAGTTGGTTTTTTTTCGAGGATTTAAAAATGTTACTGGTGGTAAGAAAATCTGAAAAAAGATCCGAGGTCTTTATGGGTCGGTAATAACATCATATTACAAAATGAACGAAATCAATGAGGATGAGGGTCGTGGCCTGCTGATTTGACCCGGAATGCCCCATATACATGAATGGGTATGCAAAAAGAGCCTGTAAAAAATTGAATGCAATTAAGAGAAGTAAAAAAAATAGATAAATGTTTAATTTAATGGGGTTTCTTAGAAATATATATTTTGCGATCTAAAGGTGGAATAATAATAGAAATGTACGAAATTGGCTTGAAACTCTTGACACATACACTGAGAAAAAAAATTATTAGAACCAACAAAACGTGCGCTTGCGGGCGGCGAAATAAATATTTGTTTGATCGAAAGAAATATTCAATTGATCGAAGCGGCTGGTGATACTATTAATAGATGTTTCGATTAACATTGCCAAATATTTTGTCCAACCGACAAAATATGCTTTTCGCTGCCGGCAAACGCACGTTTTGTTGATTTTAACGATTTTTTTTCTCAGTGTACATAAATAAATATGCAAAAACACTCTGTGAAAAAATGTAACGTAAAATTGAGAAAAGAAGGTGACTGTATGAGAACATGTTATAGAAGGCAACGTCCCATACAGTCAATTGAATGCAATTAAGAGAAGTAAAAAAATAGATAAATGTTTAATTTAATGGGGTTTCTTAGAGTTATATATTTTGTGGTCGCAGAGGGGCCTATCACGCCGGCTTCGCCACCTCACTTCGCGTCTCCATGCTCGCTCTCGTGGTTCCGTCTAAGGCGATTAGGGTCAAGTTCCAGAACGGTAGCCGCGAGCGGAAACACCGTAGAAACAGAAGCTCGGACCCGTCGAGAGATGAAAGGCACCGCTTTGCGGGTAGGAGCTGCGCTGTGCTCTGATGCAGCAGAAGCTACAGCAGCACCAGCAGCTTGACGAGAAACGGAGCTCCGATGTGATACGATCGAGCATAATGACCGACAGTCACCGCAACACCGGATTAGAGTGGCTTCGCAAAACAATGAGAAGAAAAACTCTCCACGGTCTCTCTCTCTCTCTCTCTCTTTTTTCTCATCCCTTTTCTTTTTTCGCTTCACTTTATTTCCATCACAGAACCTTTCGCGAGGCGCAACTCTTATATATAGTTGCATTGAAAGTTTCAACCGAAACATTTTTACGAAGATCAATTGACTCCATCCTACGTATATGTTTGCAAGATTTCGAATAATCAAATAAATATAGGAGAATCAATGGCTGAAGGACCTCGGTCGATGGCCAATTGTCAATGTTTATATATGTATATGTGAGTTAAAATGTAATGTACCAATAACTGTCCAATGATGTATGTTGACAATAAATGTACTACTACTACAAATAAATATAACATTGTGACACAACTAAATGAATGATACGTTGAGATATTTAAAATCACACTGTATTGCTGTTACACTAATGACAATTTATCATAATCATGTACAATCGATTTACTTTTAACATAAATGAGAATAAAATGTGACAGTAGTAAAAATTATCAAAATTCGCTAGTTTGTAAAATGTAATATTATTGAATTTATTACATTATCGTTCTATAAAAATGAGTAACTCTGACATGCATGATTTGTAATTTTGCTGAATTTGATAGTATCAAGTTTTGGTAACGTATAACAAAGATTATTAAATTTATGACATTGTTATTTCATAATAATTTAATTAACAACTTTCTCTTTTTTTTCGCTTCACTTTATTTCCATCACAGAACCTTTCGCGTAGCGCAACTCTTATCTAAAGTTGCATTGAAAGTTTCAACCGAAACATTTTTAAGAAGATCAATTGATTCCATCCTACGTATATGTTTACAAGATTTCGAATAATCAAGTAAATATAACATTGTGACACAACTAAATGAATGATATGTTGAGATATTTAAAATGGCAATGTATTGCTGTTACACTAATGACAATTTATCATCTTCAAGTACAATCGATTTACTTTTAACATAAGTGAGAATAAAATGTGACAGTAGTAAAAATTATCAAAATTCGCTAGTTTGTAAAATGAAATATTATTGAATTTATTACATTGTCGTTCTATAAACATGAGTAACTCTGACATGCATGAATTTGTAATTTTTGCTCAATTTAATAGTATCAAGTTTTGCTAATGTATGACGAAAATTATTAAATTTATGACATTGTTATTTTATAATAATTTAATCAATAACATGAAGGATACGTTAGTTCGAAAAATGCAGTAAATGGAATATTACGAAAGTTGTTTCCCGAGACGATATAGATTCACTTGGGGCGAAATGGTCCATGCAATCTTGGTGCTGTATCGTTCCTGAGGATCGCCGCGAGTGATCAATCACTGGACATGCCGCGTTTGTCGTCTTAATCGCACGAACAGAAAAGGTATGGTACAGCAGCGAGACGATCGACTTGGCTATTTTCGACTCTGTTATTCAGTGCCTCCGCAGTCTTTGAGTGCTCAATGGTTGACGCACTCAGTTGAAATCGATACGTAAGCTTGGTTCAAGAGAAACTTTGATCGAATGTTAAAAAATATTCAACGTTAGAGTGCTTGGATTAAGGATGTATGATACGTATAGTCCCGCCAAAAGTGAGTTTCAGAGACAATTTCGATCACTTCCCGATGGGATAAAAATCTGAAAAAAATAACGCATGTAAAACGTGCTGAAAAGATTGATTTCGTATAACAATAATCCCAAAATGTTACTAACAAATTGGTGAAAAAAACAATTGTTCAACAAACAATCAGTCAACCTGACTTTTTTTCTAATGAAGATGATATGTTAATTTATTTGAATGCATACGAATTTTTTCAGATTATTTCTTTATTTTGATTTTGATGTTTTTTATTTTCAAAAATGCGCAGAATATAATAAATTTTGGATATGCGTTTTGCAAAAAAATCTTGAGTGTAGTAGATAGTTTTATGCTGAACACATATCCAAAATTCGTTATTTCGCGCACATTTAAAAAAAAAAAATCAAAATCGAAATCAAAATCACAATAAAGAAAAAAATCTGAAAAAATTCGTATACATTCAAATAAATTAACGTATCATTTTCGTTAGAAAAAAAGTGAGGTTGACTGACTGTTGAACAATTGTTTTTTTCACCAATTTGTTAATAACATTTTGGGATTATTATTATGCGAAATCAAAATTTACAGCACGTTTTATATGCATTGGTCTCTTTATGTCAGTTTTGACATCTGACATAAACAAATAAATTCAAGGCATGAACTTGGTCCTGATCTCAGAGTATCTGACGACACCGACGAATCAGAGTATGTTTTAACCGCTAACAATGAATTTCGCATTCATCATCCATGAACTTTTTAATATAGGATTATTTTTTTCCGATTTTTATCCCATCGGGAAGTGATCGAAATTGTCTCTGAAACTCACTTTTGGCGGGACTGTACGTATACATCCTTCAAATAGTATAAAAATTAAACATGAATTAAAAAAAAAATTATTTGCTCGTAAACAAGCCTAATTCCAATAGCTTTTGATGATGTTAGTATTGGAATGACGAGTTCAGGACTAGTATGTGACAAATTTAAATTCATTGCAGATTAGAGAGTGCCAATGACGTTTAAAATTAATAAACGTGACGAAAAATGGCACAGATATTTTGCGGATAAAATTGTTGTATTCAAAAAAATGATTTTCGAATTTTAAACGCAATGTCACGACGCACACATTAGGCTATTATAAAAATAGTCTTCTTGTATTTTGTTAAATTTGAACATTGAAATTTCGTGTCTATTTGGACATATGAAAACGGGGAAAAACCGAAAACTGGTAATATTGAAAAAATAAATAAAAACACAAACAAAAATTCGCTATCCACCAAATTACATAAAATAAGTTACATCCAATAGTTCTGACAACAAAAAGTTGCTTAGAATTCATGTATGGGGTAGTTTTTTTACCTTATACATGAATTCTAGGTCATCACTTGTTGCTGCACAAACCCTTTACAACGTCAAAGTAAAGAAAAGGACAGTTTTAACCAAGGTTATCATTTAATTTAAAAATATGTTAGGAACTCTTTCAGGAAATAAATACCAAATTAACTGTAGTGTGAAAGCACTCTACCATCCTTAACTTTCGCCCGACGTACCTATATATTTCTTAGTGAGAAAATGTCTTTTATTTTTGGGTTTAGAACACTGAAGTTAAGACTCTGAACCATGAGAAACGAGGGGAATATACTTCGGAAAAAAATTACACGGTCGCTCGATGATTTACGACATAATAAAGAGCTCGCGTTGCGCAATGAGGGTGAAGAGATATCCAGCTGTCGAGACTGCGTCTAATAGTCTCGCCGGACACTATATAACCACCCCGTAAGGTTGAGACGGTAGTTCTCCATCCCCCTCGAATTTTCGGCATTGCTGACCGTTTCTTACCGTGAACGTCTCCGCGCAGTGATTTACTGCCTTCACGAAAGCTTGGATTCGTTGCGGGCTCTACGAAAATTTTGGGTTGCAGACCGAAACGGTCGCGTGCGATCAACTGGCTTTGCAGATTATAGGTATGAACGGAAAAAGTGCGAGAAAGGCCGGCAGTCGGTAACTATATCGCGTCAAAGCGTTGCAATGATCAGCGGAGAGTGATTTAAGGCTAAGGGCTCTGCGCTCGATATGGTCGAGATGTTATTTAAGTTACAACTTGGACTAAAACCGAATTCTTTTATGGAGAGTAAGAGTCGGACAGAGTGGTTACTTGTAAATAGGGATTTATGATACTTGCGAGTACGCAGCAATTTGTTTCGGGTATTTCGACAATATAATGAGGAGAATATCATTATACCGAAGAAAGTGGTATTCTCAGGCTGAAAAAGGTTGCATAGTCCGATCCTATTCTCCTTCTTTATGTTTCCCTTCATCCTTTTCTATATGAGGAAGCAAAAAAATAAGCTTTCTTTTCGTAAGCAAATTTTTTTCGGGATTGTTATGTCGGAATACTGAAAATGGTCTAAACCGTCGAAAAAATTTGGACCACGAGTGAACCGTCGTTAAACAGGATGTGATATCGAATTTGGAGTTAATCCGTCAAGGTGTTAAAAAATTATAACATTCTGAATTTTTCGAAAAATTTGTTTTAGCGTTTCAACTTTCAAGACATCTGACTTATATTTGGTACGCAAGTGAAATGTGGGTAAACTAAACATCAGTTCGAATCTGGTGTGAATCTGTTGAAGAGTTAAAAAAAAATAATGTCGTTTAGAATGTTTCAAACGATGCGGCAAAGTAGAACTTTCCAAATTGCTTCCTTATTACTGTTGGATTCTACGAAGCTTTTTCTATGAGGAATCCAAAATAGATTAACATACTTCCTCATAGAATTAAACTTATAAAAATACAATGTGCAAATTTCCACTTTTTAAGCTTTTCACAGAGTACGTTGACGTATTGTGTCGACCAGAAATATTTAAAAAAATTTCTCTTATTATAACCAGAAACCGTTGCCTTAGAATACAATAGTACGTTTTGATATGGGCAGAAAAAAGGTTTTCCTCTCGAGTGTTAAACCAAAGTTATCAGTTTGACGCCAGGAAACAACAATTTTTTGTAGGACTAACCAAAATATCTGTTTACTTTACGTGATTCTATCTCTGCTTCAATGCTTCGATATAATCGATCTTCGATGTGCTAGATCTTTTTCACAGGAAGAAAAATGTACACTGTTAGAAAAAATAGGAAGTTTTTATGCATAAACTCGTCATCGAAACAAATTAACAATTGTGGTATAGAATTCATGTACTTTACCAGTAAAATCGAAGCAAATTATTAAAATTCAAATATTTTTACCGTAAAATAAAAGTAAATTATTGAATATGCTGTACCGTACATTAATCTTACATCACACTTGTATACTAAATTTCATATACTAGTTTATGAATAAAAACTTCCAGTAAAAGTACAGTAAATCTCAAGTAGATTTTTTTACAGTGTATTCTATTCCACAACAGTAGAAAAATAATTCAAAACGCGCGCAATACGCGACTGCGGCGATCATAACAGTCTCAAGTCAAAATTCACTGAAGACCAATCAGAATGTTTGAAGACTGTCTTCGGGTTTCGATATTTCGATGTCCCGTGTGTTTTTTGAGAGAGGATACGCAAACACTTCTGGGGAATGGAAAGTTTGTCTTCCGATGTAATAATAACAGTAACCAAATAAGATATCAGTCGATGAATGTCACTGATTGTGACCTTCCGCCCCTTGAGCGAGGGAAAGCCATTGGTCGCTCGCAGGAGAATGACGAAGATGACACCGGGGATGGATATCGCGCGCCGATCGGTCTCTTGAAAGAGAGAGCTAGGAAAAGAGAACGGGAGGTCGCGCGCGAGCAGCATAAGCGGTCGGCTCGTTTGAAGCCTTCTTCGAGCCCCGTCACGTTCCTCTTCCTCCTTTCTTTCAGGCGGTCGCGCGCGAGCGACGACAAGGGGGAAACCGATCGGTCCCTTTGTCAAGGGATCTCTCGTCAAGGCGACGGACCTACGATGCGAGAAGTAAACTCCCCGTTGTCGCTCCTTTCCACTATTCTCGTTCTTTCTCTCTTTCTCTATCTCACTTTGAGACAAAAGACACGGGGTCGCGAGCGCGCGGGTCCCTTCGGCCCTTGCGATGCCCTGATTGAGACGTTCTCCGTCCACAGATTTGCCGCTTCTAGAACGTTACAACGGACGACGAAAAACAAGAGAAAAGCGAGAAAATAAAGAAGACATTGACAAATTTCCGAAAATCTCCATTTATCTCAGTCAAGTGCTGGTGATGCGAAAAACGTGTGTACAATCAAAGAAGTGTTAGTTATGGTAAATAAGGAATAATAGCCAATATGTGATTGAGACGTTCTTCGTCCAGAGATTTGGAACGGACAACGAAAAACAAGTGTGCGTGTACAAACACGTGAAAAAGTACGTGTAATTATATTGATTTTCAGTTCAATTTATTTTTTTTTCATTTTGTTTGAGACTAATGTTTTTTCGTACGAAGATTTCATGTTACACAATACTTTCAATTTATTAAATACGATGATAAAGAAAAGAAAAATGTTACACAGATCTACTGACTCATGCATCTATAGATTTGTTGATTGGGTTTAAAAAGAACCATATTTCTTCTGTTACAACAATAACAAATATCTAAAAGAATACAAGAAAAAAGTGGGAAACCTCAATTAGTTAGCTCGACGATTCTTCTATGTATACTAGGGTGCCTAAAAAAAAAAAAAATTCTCGGCTGTTGATGGGAAAGTTGAAATATATGGAGAGATACGTTTTGGTGGAAGGGGAAAGACAAATCTTGCGTAAGCGACCTTCTGAAAAATTTGCCACAGAATCTCGCTTCCAGAAAAATGTATTTCTAAATGCATGTCAACTTTTCAATCAACAGCCGAGAGCTTGAAAATGAAAAAAATTTTATTTGGGACACCCTAATGTATGCGGGGCAATCTACCCCGTTTCGACCAGAGCTAGCTCATAATTTTATCTAGGCTTAGTTAGACCCTCAACCACGCAAAAAAAAATTTTCCAATTTTTTTTAAATCGCAGTTGTATGTATGTAGTGGTAGATGCATTATTTTTCATATTTTTTAATAATTTTTTTAATCAAAAAGATTTTCAGATTTTTATTTAAATTATGGCATTCGATATGTCACTGTAAAAATATAAATAAATAAAAATTGCGATGAAAAAAAATTAAAAATTATTTTTGCGTAGTTCAGGATCTAACTAAGCTTTTTTTTAAAATGTTTATTGTTTACAAGATACATAAACTGGCAGGCTACAATAAACTTAATAACAAAAGCCTTATCATTGAAAATATGTACATATAGACATGTCTACTTGTTAGTAGTTCTCGAGTATAGCCGCTCTGATTATGTTATACATAATTTTGTGAACGGAGACTTTATGGGTAATGGGTGTTTTATTTTCGCGTTAAGCGATAAATGAGGACACCTCTATATATGTGATCATGTTTGCACACTTATATAGGGGGAAAAACAAAAACCGTGTACGCAAAAATAAAACTCCTAGTTCCATCTTTAATGCACGGCAAAGTTTATTTGGCCAAACTTAGGCCTAGAATCTTATAAACAGGATCTAACTAAGCCTAGATAAAATTATGAGCTAAATCGAACGGGTCGAGGTGAAAGCCTGGTCGAAACGGGGTGAATTGCCCCATACGTATAAGACAAACAAATTATTTTTTTTTATACCATGTCCGGACAGTAAAATCTAATTCGAAAAAAAAGTCCACCCACTGTAAAATAATCAGTACCCACTTTTCCGTCCTGAGTCTAGATACAGTGTCGATAAATAACGATAGTTCGAGCAGTGGTCTATCTATCGACGGACTCGTCGTCCAGCTCTTGACGTTACACAGGTGGTACATGCAACTATGGATTTGTTGATCGTAAATCTATCGCCGGGGGCGTGCGGCACAGTTGGAGAGCAGGTCTCAAGACATCGGACGAAAGCCGGCGAAGGAGTGGGCCAAGAGATGTCGATTGTCGGTGGCGCGCGGTAACTCTTGATTACAGTTTATTTCGAGTCTCCTCGCGTTAAATTTGAGGCCCTGTAATCAGCGGGCGTCCCGTGTATGTGCTGGCAGCACCAGCAGCATCGACATCGACGACGACGACGGCGACGATGACGACGACGGCTGAAGGAGGTGGCAGCGTAGCGGCTAAGAGGAGGTAGAGTGAAAAGAGAGAAAGAGAGAAAGAAAGAGTGGAGGAGCAGGTGGGCAAGATAGGATATACGGAACGCCAGTGGATCGCGCGCCACTCGGTGTCGGCGAGTCAAAGAGATTTTCTCCCCTTCCAGAACGCGACGGGGGCCCCACCGCCTAACAAGGGCTGAAATATGACTGCCTCGACGCAGTGGCGGCGGCCGCGGCATGCTCTCCGCCAAGCGGCATCTCTCGTTCAACTCATGAGCAAGCGAGCGAGCGAATAATCCGAGAGAGGGCCCCCACTCAAGGAGGAAAACCCGAAAGGATATCTTCCAGAACGCGAAGAGCCGGGCCGCGACCGGATTTATTGGACGGCTCTTCTGTCTTAGACTCTATAAAGTATCTCCTCTCTCGCTCTCTCCGTATACCACTGATCTATCTCATTAATTCATCCGGTCTTTTTACCTCATCCTGAACTAATTACCAAATTAAGTGGAGTTAAAAAGATGATTTAATGAACCGGAGGAAAATGAATATGATTTACATACGTAATTAAGTCTATGTGGTTGTTACAAATATTCAGGATGTTGCTGCGCTTTACACTAAACAAATCGAGGTTTTTGAAAATGGACAAGTATCATAATTCGTTTGAGTAAATATTGTGGAACTTGTTATTTCGTTAGGAATCTGGATCAATGTCATATTCGTTAGTAAAATTGAAATTTTACTACCGGAAATTGGTTTTTAACGTCATTCTCTAAGAGAAAGCCTCATTTTTCTGAGCATTGTTTTATGAATTGATGGGATTTTAATGGGATTAAATATTCATAGAAAAATTGTGGAAGACTTATCTTCGGTAATTCGAAAACTATAGGAGTATTCATTAACTTAATGAACTTAAATGAACAAGAAAAAATGCATATTCAATAGATACTGTTATTGCTCTCATATACAATTATGAAAAAATAATATTTTTAAAAAATTGATTCTTTACTCTTGCCTTAATTCACTCATTCTGCTTGCGTATACGATTTTATCTTAATGGCGCTTTGTATGTATGTAGCTATCAAGCTTGTCTCCGCTCGATCGAGTTTCAACGGACGATAAACGCCGTCAAGACCTACGAGAGTTCAACAGTTGTGGCTGCCCTAGAAGGGCAAATGAAAGGGCCGAAGAACTGTGTGATATTCATCAATTATACTGCCTACTCGACACTACCAACGTGTTGTTTAATAGCACAACATATACAGTAATTCACAAAAATAGAAATATTGATTGAGTTCAATTAACTACACAAAAAAAACTATTGGAGATTATAAAAATTCTAGAGGAGGACATATTCATTGCTTAGGCTCATTCTTAATATTCAAAGTTCAACAAAACCATAAAATTCGATTTACCACACGAAAAAACGAATTGTCAATTGATACAATTATTCGTATTAGTTATTAATAAAAAATGTTGTATGTCGAATTGTAATTTGTAATTGTAGTTCGATTTTGAAAAGCAGTAGCTTATTTTCCTTGTTTATTATTTTCCTTGAAAGACTTTTCAGGAATGCACAGAGCAATTGTCTTCGTTTTTCTTCTCAACTAGAAAAATAACTAGTCAACGACGTAACATTGTTTTCATTTAAAAAATAAGTAATGTTTGTAAATGATTAATGTCATTGAAGGAGTTTAATTTACGGTATGTGTGACAAAACAAAATCAAATGAAAATTCGGTCATGAAATGTGTAATAAATATCACAAAATTTGAGGTTGATCCGGTGCAGCGAATTTTTTTATATCGTGGTCACCTTCTTCGAAAGTGGAGTTTCAAGAAAACAAATACTCAAACTTTCTTATAACTATACTAGCAGTCCTGCGTACGTTATATTGCAAAGTTTCGTCCAACACTCGAGAGGAAAACTTTTTTTCTCCCTAGTAATAAAATGTACTAATTTCGACACAACAAAATTACTGCGTATTTTTTATGTGCTATTTTCGAAATATAAAAATATTACCAGAAAAGATCACAAGATCACGTTTTTTTGGACGTCTGCCTAGGTATAAGCCCTTAATGGGACCAAGACAGCTGACAAATGTCAATATAAAACATTAATTTCAAAATACCTATACTGACCATAAACAAAATTAATTCCAACCACTTACATAATACATCAAACAATATAATTGTGCAGTTATATGGTGCACCATAAGATTAAGGGAAAAAGTAACTAACTTTTTTTTTGTCGTAAACTTCAGATCAAACCGAATGGCAGAGAATGGGTTCTGATACATCACTTCGTTGCTAAGAGAAGACATTCTGGATTGAATATAGGATTTTTTTCTGATGCTGTGGAATAAACTTATCAATTTTAATATATAAAAAAAATTTCATTTTTGATAAACTTACCACATATTGACCTGTAATTAATTCAATTTTCACTGTAGCCCAAAATCCTATATTCAATTCGGAATAAACTCTTCGAAAGATAAATAAGAGATCGAACACTAAAATTGGTTCACCTGTTCGGTCTGAAAGCTACGACAAGTAAAACATTCTACTTTTGACCTCACAATATTTCGGTGCAGTGTACGTCTTTACAAAATTGCAAAATCGTAATGCTTGTCATGTACTTAATGAGGTTCGAATGTAACATTAATTAAAATAAGGGTATCATTTAAAGAATTTTTTCTCATCATTTTTTTTAGATGAGTGAGTCCTTTTAAGGTAGCTTTGTATTTTGGTGTTCGGATCGCATAAGTTCGAGATAAATGATAGAGAATTGCAAACACTTTTTCCTAGTATAAGAATCTAAAAAGAATTCATGCATATTAAAGATACTGTGAGAACATTTTGCATAATAATAATAATTTCAAAATGATACTTAAAAAAACCAGGGTAACCCAACTTTCCTTTTTTATAAAAATGATTCGTTTATTTATCCGAATACTTATGAACAGTTTCAGATCTTTTTTTATTTCCTATGAATATGTTTATTTCTTTGCATATAATAAATCTGTTGAAAAACACAAAATTAAATGCGTATTGTAAGATCTAAAAAAATGTATGTCTTCAGAAAAAAAACAAATAAATTTTGTAATTTGAAAATATTAGGTTGTCGCAAAATTTGTTAATTGATGAATTTTCTCCTCAATTCTTTAACGACATTTTAGAATTATTATTATGCAACATGATTCTTTCAAGTCCCTTTAATATGCATGAATTTTCATGGGTTTTATGCAACGTCGTTCGCACTCACGCGCTTCTCGCACTTGTGAAATAAAATTGTATACGAAACTCGTGCGAGAAACTTGTTCTCAACTCGTTTGATTGCAACACTCGCCTTCGGTTCGTGCTGCAAACTCACCCGCATCAGAAAAAGTTTAATCGCACTCGTAACATATTAATATACCATTGAGAAGTATTTGCAATTTTCTCTTGTTTTTCTTAAACTCATACGAAACGAACACCAAGCCACAGAACTACCTTAAGGATGTATGATACGTACAGTCCCGCCAAATGTGAGTTTCAGAGACAATTACGAACACTTCCCGATGGGATAAAAATCGTTAAAAAATGATGCATATAAACCGTGCTGAAAAGATTGATTTCGCATAATAATAATCCCAGAATGTTATTAACAATTATTCAACAAACAATCAGTCAACCTAACTTTTTTAAAGATAAAAATGATATTTTAATTTATTTGAATGCGTACCAATTTGTTCAGATTTTTCTCCTTATTTTGATTTTTATTTTTTTTATTTTCAAAAATGTGCGCAAATAACGAATTTTAAATATGTGTTCGGTATGAAACTATTTACTACACTCAAGATTTTTTTGCAAAACGCATATCCAAAATTTGTTCAATTCTGCTCATTTTTGAAAATAAAAAAAATCAAAATCAAAATAAAGAAAAAAAATCCGAAAAAATTCGTACGCATTCAAAAAAATTAACACATCATTTTCATTTTCAAAGAAGTCAGGTTGACTGATTTTTCGTTGAACAATTGTTTATTTCCCCAATTTGTTAATAACATTGTGTGATTATTAATACGCGAAATCAATCTTTTCAGCACGTTTTATATGCATTATTTAATTCCGATTATTCTCCCATCCTGAAGTGATCGAAATTGTCTCTGAAACTCACTTTTGGCGGGAGTGTACGTATCATAAATCCTTGAGGACGGTGGTAAACACAACCGTTGATATTTCCTCGACTCGACCGACTTCCAGCACCCGCTAAACGTCGCCGAGACTCACGAGAGTTCAACAGTCGGGGATCTCACGGAAGGGTAATCCAAACGTCTCGAAGAATCGTGTGATATTCATGATGATACTAACTCCGCTCGCAGCTACCAATAGGTTGCTTTATGGTAGATACTCTACATGCAGGATAGTTGATGCCGGTATAGTACAACAACCGTCGTATATTGTACCCCCCTGAGAAGATTGATAGGAGCCTCGGTCGGTTGGTCACGATGCGTATCGGGTATCCGGTGAGCGTGACTGTTGTGGTGTCTGATTCTGCTGCCGGTGCTGCTGGTGATCTCGCCGGTAGTACAGAGTAGTCGCGGCAGTGTGTAGCAGTGGTTGTGGTGGTCGTAGTGGCGATGACGATGGCAGTAGTGGTGGTGGTGGTTGTAGTGGTCCATCGGAGTAAATATATTGAATCCCGGTGTTGGGCCCTGTGGTAGGATTGGTGGCGGTGTCTTCCGCTCTCTACTTGAGCCGCGTGCCCGCTCGCTCGTTCACGCCCGAGGTGCGCCTTTGATGTGCCGCCGTACACCCCGTTCGCGCTAACTTCACTCATCCACATCCCTTTCCTCTCATCGTTCACTTCGCTCGCTCTCTCCCTCTCTCTCTGTCTCTGCGCTCTCCGCCGTTCTTCTCTTTCACCCACCGGGACATTTTGTCACGTCCCAGTGCGAATTCGTTCCCCGTACACTTTTTCTCACTCTTTTCTTTCGTTTCTTAGTTTTCTCGTTTGATGTTTACGTCTTTCGGGGTGTTTTTTTTTCTCTCGCTATCTGCTACCAGTAGAAAATCTCTGAGCGACGCGCGCGGTTTACTTTAAAGCGATGTATGGGATTGAAAATTAGGCAGTGAAGGCGTATTTTCTTGTTGGTCAATGGGAAGTAAAGGGGGCTCGAAAAAATACGATATTTTTGGGACTGTGGATGTGTTGTGTTTAATAAGTTGAAGTTGTTGTCTTGTTATTGTTGGAGAGATTTGCAAACTGGTGGTAGTTTATTTTATTGTCGAAATGTTAACTTTCCGAAAATATGTGGGTAGTACGTAATTTGTTTCGTTGGTTTGAACTTAATTATTAAGTAATTGTCCTTGAATGTTGAAGAAAAAAATGAACGCTCGAGGTTTTTTAACGCTCCGTTTTTTTTAAATATTTGCAGTGACCAGATGTTTCTTCTCTACTTCCTTTCCCTTCGACTGTAAGAAAAATGTGGATGTGGATTTTTCAGATTTGCTATATTGAAGTTTTTAGTTATTCCATTTTTTAATAAAGTGCAAACAAAAATTTAGATTTTATGTTTTTTAAAATCTATTGAAAAGTTCATGGTCGGTTTTTTTCGAAGAATTTTGAGTATATGTTACTAAATAGTTCTTCACAGTTGCAAGCGCATTCAACATGGTTTGGTATTGAATTTTGTTGAAATCTGTGGAGCGACTTCATTTATTAAGTTTACAATCTTTTAAACAATCAAAGTTGAATTAATCACAAAACCAGAGATGGCGAGCCCAATAAAACATAAAAGAAAATCTATCAAGTTATATTACTGACATCATTCAAGATCGGTAGAGCGATTCCAATTTCATAAGTGAATTTTTTTTTTTCATTCCTTGATGACATGAATGTTACTCAAGTTCATTTTTTTATATCACCTTAAAACTAGGATGCAATGTAAAATCTTGCAGATTGCTTCCTCATTACTTTACACTTTTTTTTACAAAGCTTCTTTTATGAAAAAGCATATGCGCTTGTTCAAACCATTGTCGACACGCGTCTACCAGTGTCGGTATTTTTTTTTCAACTTACGCCCTTGCGGGTTCGACACGTCTGTCATTGAAGCGCCGTTTCGTGGTTGCAGTCGTATACACGTACTAGCAGCAAAACAACGTGCTCGCTTAGTTTGCATCCTTTTCATTTGTCTCTCCTTATGGCTAAACAAGATATTAGCATATTTATACAATTCGTGACTTTATGTGACTCTATTTCAGCTTATGTGTTTTGATATAATCAACTTTAGACGTGCCATGTCTTTTTCATATATTCCCATCTATTTCCAGAATAAAAATGTATTCCATTTCACAACTACGATACAACGGCAGTTACAAAAAGCGCGTCACACGTGATTCCGCAGCGATTATAACAGTCTGAGGTTGGCTTTATGTCAAATCCAACGACGACCAATCAGAATGCCAGAAAAGTGGCTTTAGTCTTCAATACTACGACTTTCGATGTGCCATGTCTTTTTCATATATTCCCATCTATTTTCAGAAAAAAAATGTATTCCATTTCACAACTACGAAACAACGGCAGTTGAAAAAGCGCGCCACACGTGATTCCGCAGCCATATAACAGTCTGAAGTTGGCTTTATGTCAAACCCATCGACGACCAATCAGAATGCTAGAAAGGTGGCTTCAGTCTTCGATATTACGACTTTCGATGTGCCACGTCTTTTTTATTAAGGTAGTCCCTTCACATTAGCCAGCCAAATCAGTGCTAAACTTTGAATTGCATTTCTGCACACTTTGGTAGTTCCACCGATGTTTCTAAAGCGTGACTCGCTCGTCAACATTAGTTTATAAATATATAAATCCATCCATAGACACGGTTTGAAATCAAAATACCCTGATACATAAAAATGTCGGACGAGTTTGTTGTCATCCAGTTTTATATTCGTTGTCTTGTATTCATTAGGAAGATGTTATTCGTAGAATATAAGAATAATTCGATTAGGATTGTAAATTTCAATATTCTCACATTCAGAATAATTGCTTGAATATTTTACGTTCGACATGGATACTTAGAACATTTAAAAGTCTTTATTGTGATTCTATGTAGAATTGTATACCGATTATATACATAAAACTATCAACTATTGCTTCAGTTACTATTTGTAGAATATAAGAATAATTCGATTAGGATTGTAAATTTCAATATTCTCACATTCAGAGTAATTACTTGAATATTTTACACTCGACATGGATACTCAGAACATTTAAAACTCTTTATTTTGATTGTCTGTAGGATTGTATACCGATTATATACATAAAACTATAAACTGTTGCTTCAGTTACTAACCCAGTCCCAAAAACGGTGCTTTCGGCACTTGAATAGCGTACATTCATCGAAGAGGTAGCATGGTAAAAATTGAAAAACAACGAGAAAGCAATGTTCTTCTCGGCATCCTTATTATCTTCCTATCAAAATATCATAATATCACCGGCTGCGTCATAATCGTGATTCCTTTTCGGATTCCTTCACGTACATTTCACGTCTTATATAGTAACGTGTTATATATTGTATAAATCAGAAGCCTCAGAGTGGTGTTTTTATACGAAGTCTCTTACAGATATAATGCGGAGCTGGTACAGGTGCTTCTCACATACTTGTAACATAATACACATTATACACGTACGTATATACACGTATACACATTATATATAATGCCACAGTAGTACTACAGTGTAAAAGGCGTCGGAAGTTAGCCCGAACGCGGCATAACGTCGCGGTAGCGCGTCCGAGACGACGCGTAAGCAATTATTTCACGGGGTCTTATTTCGAGAATCCGTCTCGAGGATTCTTCACGCGTGCTCAGCCGGCACGCGGACTTTAGTACTTTGGCTCGCTTTGCGGAAGCACACGCGGGTCCAGAGGCCGGGTACTTCAAAGGTTCCCGGAGAAAGAATGGGGATAAAGAAGGACGACCAGTTGAACCGAGCGAGTGAACGAGAGAAGCGGGAACTCGCGAGAAGGAGCTTGATCGACGTTGCACCGTCGCAGGAGTCCTTCCCCCTTCTCGCTCTCTCTTTCTCTCTTTCTCTCTGACGCTCACTCTATGTGTATGCTTCTGTTGCTCGTGCTGGCGGCGCTGCTGATGTCGGGACCTCGTGCACTTGGGCCTCTTTCGCGCGTCGTCGTTGTCCTCCTCCTCCGCCTACTTCTTCTTGTCGTCTTTCTCACTCGCGGTCAGTCAGACAAGCCGATAATGAGATTCGTAATTGCGGCTCGTCGAGTGAGGCTCCAACGCGCGCGCTCTCCCGCTTCTCGATTCGCGCCCGGAGAGTCGCGTATTTTACGCAGAGCCGTATAAGCGATAACGGCTTCTGGAAATCGATGGTCGAAAGGTAAAGGTACCAACGACTGGACGGTTAAGGGCATCTCCGGATTCAAGCATTTATTCGACGGTTGAAGGAAGATTTATTCATATGAAGACTGAAGTCAATATCAAGCCGATAACTCATAGATTCTATTAATCGTTGATATATTGAATTATTTTCTACTTATATATGAAAAAACAAAACGGTCCATTTGTCCGAGTTTTTATCCTTATTTCCGGGAATCTAATGATCCGGTCTTCCGGAAAATCGGTAATTTTAAGAGTACTAGGTTATAAACAGCTTTGATACATAATCAAAACAAAAGGGTATTATTAATTTATCCATTACATTAATGAAAATATATATACGTGCAAAAATCGTTGACCTAAATTATATAATAGTACATTACGATACTCGTGCGATGAAACTTTTTCGCGACGAGTATCGTATAACATTTTATCCCACTAGTGCGAGAAGCGCCTATTCCACGCACGCGAGCAAAGCGAAATGTGCGTGAAGTAGCCACTTCACGCACACTGTGGTATAAAAGATGTTTAACCGAACATCTTAAAAAATAGTTCGGTGTCTGATAATTGTGCCGTTCATCTAGGGATGTTCGTACCGGTCTCCGGACACAATGGTCTGACATAGAATCAAAATTAATAAGAAAATTAACTTTTATATTTGAATTCGCGGAAACGCCAATCATGAATTATGAATTGTAAATTACGGTTCCAAGTTCCACTTTTGTTTTGTTTTTATAATTAAATCCATAATCGGCACAAATAAACAGAGAATCGTCCGAAAACTGGGACGTTTCCGGCCATTGATACCGTTATCATACCTCAAATTTAATATGTCGCTTGTCCATTCGCTTCGTAACCCTTTGAATGGAAAAGTAATCGTCGATGGGTGCGAAATCAGTAATATCAGACCCAATTTGTTTTTTTTTACATAAATGATCATAACAACATTATTTTCATCATTTCATGATTATAAAAATAATACTGTTATTGAAAAATTTAATACGAAGGAGAATAAAATATTTACTCAACTACTCGACATAAATTTAATGTAACGACCTGCATAAACAAAGAATAGCTAGCAAGATTTACCGAGGGACCAGGGACGAAAATATCGTCTAAAAAGACGAAGGTCGAGACCTTGAGGGACCTGGACAAATTTGCGATTGAATAACACGGCAAGGGCTATATTTACTTAGGTCTCATTCTATCATCCTCTTCAAATTTACTTCCCAATTTTCGAGTTTCTTTCTCCACTCTCTTTTACTCTTTTCCTCATGCTTGATACTGGCTAGAATGCATTTAAGATATGCAAACTGATTTTCCATTAGCACCAACTCACCTATTCGAGTTGAGACCAAACATTAATTTTAAACTTACTCTATTTGTTGATTTGTTTCATAAATTCGATATTATTCATTTTTCGAGTATATCTAAATGCAATAATGATACGAGGTATCAACATTCTATTTAACAATATAAGAAAACAAAGTATCCGGTAATTGATTTATTTTTAAAGTTCGTATCTCACAATACGCGTGTGAAAAAAAAAAACACTTTTTATGAGTCCGAGTTTTCATGTTAGAATTCTGCGGAAAATTCATTCAGCATTTTGTAAAAATGATTACCCTAATGAAAAACCGCTTCAGTTGTGTGCTAAATTTAAGCTCGATCGCTGAAACGATTCTTGAGTTACCGGTGACTATATTTCCGAAGTTGGGACCATACAGACATTTTTTCCAAACCATTTTCCTCGAAGTTGTGGGGAAATGTTTGGCCATAAGAAACCTTCCTGTATGTGACAGCGAATTGACAAAAATCGCATGGTACTTTTATTAAAGCACTCCTGGTCTTAAGGAGGTTCGGTGACGACTATCGAAGTCAAATAAGTGCTAAATTTTCGTAATTGATTATTTGAAGTTTAATAATAAAGAAACAATAGTGAAGGGTGATTTGTATTGAAGCATGTATACTTAATACAGTGAAAGATCAATAGTAACGGATTTGCATTAAGAGTAATTGATTAACATTTATTTGTAATGGGATACATTTTCGTTCCGTTTTTTCCAAGTATGATCAGTAATCCTTTATCGATTTAAATGAGTGACGGCTTATAACCTTTCTTCAAAGATACTCTATGAATTGACCGCCACGATATTTCATAGTGTTGATAGTTTAAAAATTATAGCCTGTTGTTTATAAACGTATTTTTGTTTCTGTTAAACAACAGGCTATAATTATTAAACGATCAATATTACGGAATATCTAAGCGGTCAATTCGTGAAATACCTTGTACGAAATAAAATGAGCTATCACTCAGTGTAATCGGTGAAGAATTACAGATGATATTTGGAAAAAACTGAACAAAAATGTGTGCCATTGAAAAAAAAAGTTAATCGGTTGATTTTAATGCAAATTCGTCACTATTGATCGTTTACTGGTTTAAATATACATGCTCCAACACAAATCATCCTTCACTATTGTTTTTTAATGTATAAAACTTTAAAAAATCAATTTCAAAAATTTAGCACCGATTTGACTTCGATAGTCGTCACCGAACCTCCTTAAGGGGAACAAGTCACATAAAAAAAGTCATAAGAAATAATTTTTTTCGATGATATCTCTAATAGACAGAAAATAAATTTTTCTCTGATACCCCGAAAAATAGTAAGGTACAGTAAATTCATCGGGCGTATGAAGTCTGTACGCGCGCGCTGCCGTAACCGACGCAACACGCGGTCGAGTTCGGGGTATATATGCACACGGGTGGAATGGACGAGGCGCGCGGCGCGAGCCAGTGAACAGAACGAACGCTTTTGATCTCACCGCTCGCTGTGCACAGACGAGCGAGATCGGTAAAAGGCCTTTTTCTCCCGCGTGGCGCGCGGCTTTACCTTCGAGAGTCGCCGTTGCGCTGGATGGCTCTTGGCTCTTGGCTGTGGCCAGCGAGCCAGGCTCAAAGACTTGACTGATGACTCGGTGGGGCCGTAGAGTCGCGGTGGTGCACCGCGCTCGTGGAAACGGTCCACACGCCTCTATGCCCTCCGCGCGAGTCGACTTTACTGCCCCCGCAATGCTCCCCAGTATAGTTTCTCTGTAGTATATATGTATATACATATATGTACGTATATACTAGAGCGGAGTATAAGTATATGGTGCTCCGGGGGCGACTCGGAGCACGCCCGTCACACCCACCCTCCAGCGCCGCGTCATCCGGAACTGGTTTTCGTCGGTTCGCGCGGATACCCGTGACGCGTGCCCGTCCACGTGTTCACAATCTCTCGGGAACTCCTGTGTCCTATATAGGGTGTGCCCTGTGTTTTTTTTCTGTGGTCGAGTGATGAAGCATGCTCTGGAGAACTTCACGGCACTTTTGTATGTTTTGCTGAGGGGTTTTCCTATGAAGGTATGAAGGTGTTCAATATTTAGGGGTTTGTTTATTCGTCTTTATGTACATATATGTGGATAGTCCTATCAATGTATTGACAAGGGTTTGTACCTGCTAGGTCTGATTTAACTTGGCTAAGCTGTAACTTTTAAAATTTTGAGTATACCTCCAGTGGAGGCCGCTTGAATTTTTTTTCAATTTTTTCTCGGGTACCTTGTAGGTTCTGAATTACAGGTCGCTATTTTAGGAGCATCTTTTTAATACAGAATTGATGGTTCCCGAAAAATATAAGATCACGACGTGATCTTATGCAAGAAAAGTCTCAGCTTTTCAAAAAAATACTGTCGTTTTGGTGGTGAATTTTTTAAGGCAGTGAGAATCAACGAAATTGTTTTAAAAAAAACAAACAGCTTTTTTAAGGCACTCCGCCTTTTAAAAAATTTTATTACGATTGTTTTCAAACTGAGAATTCTTCATATAACATATGTAATTTTCAGGTCCCAGGTAAAAAATGTACGGGATCCCACCAGGATTCGGATTTAGTTCGTCAAATGTACGACCCAAATCGGGAGTTTTGATGGACTAACTGATAGGGATAATTATACGTACTTCCGAAGCATTAGAATGAATGGTTTTTGCGTACCAGCTAGACTCCTACGTAGAGAACGATGTACGGGATTATCTCTTACATTTTTCTATACCCAGATGGATTGTCCGTATTTTTCGGAGTCGAGGACGATCTTTTTACCCAGTAAACAAAAAAATCGGTTCCGTTGCTGCTCTATTAGAATTTCCCACTCAGTAACTGTTGCATAACACTGTTGTCACATAACAGTTACATTGCTGAGTGGGAAATAGAGCAACAACGGAACCGATTTTTTGGTTTTCTGAGCAGTTTATTGGTGTCTACTGTAATTTCACCATAGTTTTTAAAATCTAGATTAATTTCTACATGGTATTTGGTTTCCAGATTGATTTCTTCATAGCTTTTAGTGTCTAGGTTGATTTCTCCATAGCTTTTGGTGTCGAGGTTGTTTTCTCCTTACCTTTTGGTCCAGGTTAATTCTCCATATTGGTGGTTTTTTATATCCAGGTTATTTGCTTCCGAGTTTTTAGTCAATTCTATTTCACGGTCATAAAAAAAAGTTTGGCTTGTACGCCAAATACATGAAAAATCCTTCTATGAGTCCAAACAGTTGAAGATTCGTCTCGTTCGAGTGATTTGTGAAAATATGACCTCATCCGTTAAATTTGTGAAAAAAATCATCTTGCACGCCAGAAATGCAAAGTTCATCTTGTAACTTGAGTCTTGTAAAAGTTCTTATTATGCGTACACCAAAAGTTCATCCCATGAGTCCAATCCATTGAAAGTACGTTTCGTCCAGCAAATCCGCTGAAGGTTCGCCTTGTCTTATGTTTGTATACAAATATATATTTCGTCCCTTTTTAATGCATAAGTAATGAAGTATGCTTTAGAGATCGGCAGAGCCCTTTTGTATATGTTGGTGAAAGGCTTTTTAAGACACTTTTTGGGGCAATTTTCTTTTTCAGGGCATCTTTTGCACATATCACCGGGAAAATATTCGTTTTGGGGTAGATATTGAAAATATATATATCTCAATTATAAAAATTACTCAGGTACTCGGTAAATTTTTTTATCTTTTCCGTTCGAAAGCGCTCTGGATTTTTCATATGTCGGACTGATGAAGTATGCTTCGGCGAACTTCACGCTATTTCTGCATTCATTACGTAAGGGATCTTTTATTCTGAGCTTATCCGCAACTTTCAAGGCGAATTGGTTTTTTTTTCACAGTATTATCTTTCTTCGTTATCATTCTACATGCCCAATCTTTTTTTATACGCATGAGTGATGAAGTACACTTCGGTGAACTTCAGACCTCTTTGGCGTATATAAGCAAAAAGATGTTCTTCATGGCAAATTAATTTTACTTTCTCATAAAAGAAACTTTGTTTACGTGAAACAAAATGTTGCTTAAATTTTTATGTCGGAGTGAATTTTTCAGTCAGGAAAAAATTTCTTTACGAGTGTATACGGGTAGAGCATCTTCCTTATTTTAGTTCGTATAATTTTGTTAATTTTAATTTGGTATAAATTTTATAAAAATCGCTTAAAGCAATCACATTCAATGACGAAAATGCCAGTGAACGTTCTAATCTAAATTAATTTTCAGCTGTTCAACTGAAATTAAGCATAAAAACTTGAGAAAAAACGATAAAGTAGTCCAGATTTTATGGAATTTTTTAATAGTGAGGAATATGAAAACAGAATTTTCATATTATCCATTTGCAAAATCTTGTTATACAATGGATGAGTTTGAGAATTATTAACAATATCTCTTGGAAAATTTACATTTGGCGAATTTTACACAAAACACTCTATGGATTCTCGTCAAATTTGGTACACATAATGCTTTGATAGTCGTCCATTAACATTCGAAATTTCATACCGATATCTCTTGATTTTCAAAAATGAAAGCTTGAGAACGATTTCATAAAAAAAATTAAAATGCTGTAGAATGAAAAATTTTCAACCGATTTGCGTCAACTACAATCTCAAACGTTGTCTTATGCCAGTTCACTTGCGTGCCAAATTTGACGAATACACGTCGAAAATTACGATAGTCATCGTGCTTATAAGAAATCTGCCCATACACACACATACAAACTAGGGTGGGTAAAAAAAATCGATTATTTTTTAATTAAATATGACACATGAAAACTAGTTGCTGAGTATCTCTAGAAAGTACTCACTAAGTATGAGCTCTTAATATTAATGGAAAGATTATGTTCATCATCGATTTGCATTTTCAATTTAGTTTCATAAAAATGGTCATATCTTATGACCAACGGACTATAAAACCAGTACCATCGTTAATATTTATAGAAAATTGAACGCTCTACAAAAATGGTGTCCTATACTTTTTTGATAAATCTAACCATTCAAAAGATATCCAAGGTCAAAGATTGAACAGTTCTTAGAATAATAACTTTTTGTTTTGAATTTTGTAACTTACTGAAGAATAATTATTGACAAATGAGTTTCTATTATTTCTATAGGAAATTACACGCTCTACAAAAAAGTCCTCTAGTGGTTTTTCGATTACTCGAACCGTTTAGAAGATATTCACACTGGAATATCAATGCATACTGCTACTCATAGTTTTTTAACGATTATTTTTAATTAACCCGTTTGATTTATAAATTTTGAGATGATTTATAAAAATTTAAGTTTATCTTGATGGAATGTCAGTTTCCAAGGTAGGTCTCATCTTTTGTTCGAGAATATATTTCTTTGAATCAATTTTTTAACAATATTTTCTTTCTATAATTTTACTCTTATCACAGTTTAGGATCGTTATTTAATATTTGTCAACGGATTTATTAAAAAGGTAACTCTTTTTTTATATAGAGATACTCAGCAACTAGTTTTCGTATGTCAGATTTAAAAAAAAAATTGATTTTTTTTACCCACCCTAATACACACATTACTGACATTTTTCCAACCCGCTTTTCTCAACATTTTGGACCAATCTAAGAGTGATAAAATAAAGATCCGAAGAAAGAAAAGATTTCACGAAAACAAAACGTTTCCTATGAGGAAGCAAAATGTACTATGCATTTTGTAGCATAGCATGCGTCCTCATAGCCTTTGTGATCGCCGTGAAAAAAAAAAATAAGGAAGCAATGTGCAAGGTTCTCTTCTGCGCCGTTTATTAAAACTGAAAAATATTTTCAGCATCGATGAGCAAAGAGGACAGTGCGCATTGAGCTGTGAGCTAATCGACAGCCGGAAGGTAAATTACGTTGTTTTCGCTCGTTCAGTAGGTCCGTCGTTCTCAGAGGGGATGAACGCAACGCGCGCCCGTAGGTTGTAGGTACGAACGTAGCCCGCGCGCGCTCACCAGCGAGAGCGAGAAAACTTGAAGAGAGATAGTATAGAGTAGAGTACGGAGGAACTGTGAGCGCTCGCCGCGCGGCTCTTTTGAAGTCGGCCGGTACCGTGTGTAATTAGGCTGCCTCCCACCCCGCCCTTGGCCTCTGATCTCGCCGCTGTGTCGCTAATTGCTCGCCGCCCCCCGAAGCGCGCACCACCAGCACCAGCAGCGGCATCAGCAGCAACAACAACGGCAGAAGCAGCGCGCCGCGCAACCGGCACGTTCATACCTAAGCACAACACTACTCTCCTCTATCCCTCGGCCGTCCTAGACCGACGTCCTCTAGGCCACACGGCCCGGCGACTTTTCAACGATTCGATAGTCCTATCCCTCTCTTTCTCTCCCGCTATCTCGTCTCCGTCCGCTCTAGGGTTGGTCGCTTCCACGGCCATTCCCAGAAAACACTTTGTTACGCTCGTCGAGGCACCTACCAGCTCTTCATCTTTCCGCGATAAGAACTTTTTAAATCCATTAACGGTAAAAATCGTTTCAGTTGTTACCGGAGATAAACCAGATATTCCAATTACCTGGAATTCTTTTTCCATGCGGAAACCACGGTGTCTTTATTGCGCAGATATTTTTGTAAGTCGCAATAAGTATCGATCAAAGAGTGTCTTAGTTTATGTAATAAAGGTTTATAGTATCACGTTTTGTTGTTAGTAGTAAAAAAATAATTAGACGCAGTCCTTGAAAAAGAGCCTTACGAATTTGAACAATGAGAATAAACATGGGTTTTCGGAAAAATTTGATGAAATCTCTAGTGTTTTGGGAATTATTTAAAAAATACTTTACATGTGGAAACAAATGTGCATTATTTGTATATAAATATCGTTAGATGACGACTTTGTCAATGAAGGTTATATCTACGGTAATAAGTATATAATTTCATAGTTATCACAATAAAAATGTAATAGTTATAATAATTATTTTAAAAGCAGAACTCACTATATCTTAAAGCTTAATTCAAAGGGTAACTAAAACTCCCAAAATAATTATTTAGTCTAATCACTATACAATGAGATCAAGACAGAATTGTGAAAAATATTGAAACATTTTATTTTTTCAATACCATAACACATTTTATCACCACAACACATTTTTTTTTTACTGTGTCAACAAGATTTAGGGAAACAGAATGAAATTTTTGTGAACCACGCTTCAATCCCTCGAATCAATTAACTTAATTTCATTTCATTTCATTGATAGAAACTAAAAAATAAAACATTTTAGTCTCTGAAATCTCAATCTCTGAAGTTATTATTCAAGCTTCAATTCTAAAATGTGCTGTTGACGATTCAGTGCACAATTGCAAGTAACTTTTTGTACTAATCTACCTTAAAAAGTTTTTAGTAGTTTTTGCTCATGTTCATAATATGATACGGAATGCGCCATATATAGAAAAACACCCCATAAATTCGATGTGCTTAGACCTTAAGGATGTATGATACGTACAGTCCCGCCAAAAGTGACTTTCAAAGACAATTATGATCACTTTCCGATGGGATAAAAATCGGATAAAAATAATGCATATAAAACGTGCTGAAAAGATGGATTTCGCATAATAAGAATCCCAAAATGTTATTAACAAATTGGTGAAAAAAACAATTGTTCAACAAACAATCAGTCAACCTAACTTTTTTTCTAATGATAATGATATGTTAATTTATTTGAATGCGTGCGAATTTTTTCAGATTTTTATCTTTATTTTGATTTTTATTTTTTTTATTTTTAAAATGCGCGCGAAATAACGAATTTTGGATATGTGTTCGTCATAAAACCATCTACTATACTCAAGATTTCTTTGCAAAACGCATATCCAAAATTTGGTATATTCTGCGCATTTTTCAAAATAAAAAAATCAAAATCAAAATAAAGAGAAAAATCTGAAAAAATTCATACGCATATAAAAAAATGAACATATTATTTTCATTAAAAATAAGTTTGGGTTGACTGTTTATTTGATGAACAATCGTTTTTTTCACCAATTTGTTAATAACATTTCGGGATTATTATTATGCGAAATTAATCTTTTCGGCACGTTTTATACACATTATTTTCTTCCGATTTTTATCCCATCCGGAAGTGATCGGAATTGTCTCTGAAACTAACTTTTGGCGGGACTGTACGTATCATACATCCTTAAATTTGGTAAACCATCCGGTAAATTGTTTTTTTTTTCACAATACAGAAGGAAAAATAAGCGACAGTGGCACGCGCGTTGAACGAAATTGGTTTTGACGCGCGCGAGCATGCATCTGAGCGTGCTTCCGAGCAAAGGGATTGAAAGGGTTCAAAGGTGAGTCGGAGGGCAAAGTATGCTGCCGAGTAGCGTGGTCGGGGTTCAAACGTTAAGCGCGGGCTTCTGCGGACTCCCCAGGCGTTTAGTACATGCGCTGTTTCGTCCGGAGAGTCGAGTTCAAAGGCTCGTTCATTTCGGCCTGCGTGACGTGTGAGAATCCTCGAGTATGTGGAATGACGGGACCCAAGAGGCGCATAAGTATGCGCCAAATAACTATATACGAGAGTGCAGTTAAGCCGTCGGAGACTATAGCTCCGCAGCTTTCGAGAAATCTCATGTTTTGTTGCCTCCGTATGCTAAAATCTCCGTGCATTATGCACATGTCAAAACAACCGCAAGAGCCGTTGATACATTTTCTCTTTTACTACCAAAAACACTGTTAACCCCTTAATCACGTTCTCTTTGAGATTGTTTTTCTCCAATTTCGGACATGTTTTTAATCCAAGTAATGGAAAAATTGCATTTGGAAAAAATGCACTATACTTAATTGTTACGTGTAAATGCGTTTACCTTCGAGGAAATTGAAGTCGAGGATGCATTCCGAATAAAATTTTACTGCGTGCCAACTTTTTTTAGAAACTTTAGAAACACAGTAACATAAATATCTTGAAAAGGAAAATTTTCGTTTAAGTTTACTTCTCTTAAAGAAGACATCGAAAGTCGAAATTAAATATCGAATATCAAAAACTATGACCAGTTTTCAACTATTATGTCCGGCCGTCGAAGACTTCAACTTCAAGTCAACTTCAGACTGTTATATAATCACTGCAGAATCAGCAATCAGCGCGCGCGATTTGAATTGTACTTTGCGCATTTGTGAAATAGAATTCGTGTTTCTTCTCGTAAAAAAAGACATTGCACAGCCAAAGTTGATTATATTGAAACTACGAAGCAGAAAACGAGTAACGTAGGCCTACAATTGTATAAACTTGCGATTATTATGTTTAAGCGAAAAAAAAAAAGACAAAGTAACGAAAAGAGTGCGAGGGAAGCAAACACGTTGCTGGTAGTGTAGTTAAAGGTTTGATAAAAGCAAAAACGTTTTGCGAAAAGTGATTATTACAAATGCTATCAATGACTTCTACGCAAATCCTGCAAAAAATCGAAGCGAAGACTATAGCTCTGCAGCTTTTGAGGAAACTTATGTTTTGCTGCATCTGTATGGTAATTTCTCTGTGCATTATACACCTGACGAAATAGCCTCAAAAGCCGTTGATACAGTTTCACTTTTACTACCAAAAGACTGTTAACCCTTTAATCCATTTCTCTTTGAGATTTTGTAACTTTCAATTTTGAAGACTTTTCTCAATCAAACTAATGCCAAAATTGGCTTTAAAAAAATGCACTTTTCCAAAATGTTACGTGTAAATGTGTTTACCTTCGATGAAACAGAAGTCTGAGATGCATTTCGAGTGAAATTTTACTCCTTGTAAGAAACTTCGTAAAAAAATTAAGATAAATGTTTTGAAAGCGACAATTTTCTTTCAAATTTGCTGTGTATTGTAGAGTTGATAAAACCAAAAACGTTTCGCGGAAAGTGATTATTATGAATGCTATCGATAAGTATTTCGCAATACCTGCAAAAAATCAAAACAATAAACCGATCTTTGAAGTTCTGAATATTTTTAGAAAAATTTGTTAAATATACGAAAAATCCTCGCAGTAAAATAAAATTAGAAGAACCGGCTGAAATAGATTTAAATATAACCATTACTTGCTAAAACGTTTGTGCTTTATACTGCTACCATAATTAAGTTGAAACTTAATGAAGTTTCTCTTATACACAACCAAACCACTGTTTCAATAATTACGAAAGAGCTGTGCAGCAATTTATAACAATTTCAACTACCAAATTGTTCGAAACTTATGTAAAGCATAAAAACTCATTATTATCCAATTAATCACTTGAACAAACATATTTACAACGAAAATATTGTTCCTCAAAGTTCAAAATATCTCAATTGAAGCCAGAAAAAAATCTTGAACGAAAACCAAACACCAAAAAACGTCGATCATAAACAAATACCTAAAAAGCGATAAAGTAGTAAACAAAATAAGAGCCAGTAATATGTTTACACAACCGAGTGGTCGAATAAAAACAGAAGGATAAATACCTGCAATTCCATCCTCATGTTTGCAGAACCGGCGCTTCCGGTTGTTGCCCGTGTATCTCGATCGCCCTCACTTCTCTGTTTTATTATTAAAACAATAGAACCAGTTGATATATATTTAAGACACTCGATTAACTAATCGCACACAGTCCGTTGTCATCGTTTTATGTTATTTTTAAAATCTCAGCGAGTATTGTACGGATAAAAAACTTGTGTTGTTATCACGAAGCGGTGTAATCAACCGCTCGATTTATCAGATCACTCATAATCGTCGTTTAGTTATTAATTTAGTACAGACAGGCGGTACGTTATTTAACAAAATATTTTCGTTCTTCTTTTTGTTATGTTAAATAACCAAACTTGTAGAAGCAGCAACAGCAAGAGTCACGTGGACACGCGCATGGAAATACCGGAATAAAAAGCAACGTCTCTTAGGCACTCGTGCGTCCTGCACGACAGCGCGCACCACACTGCCGGTTTACGTATAGCTCCGGCACTTCTCTCCCGATCCCCGGTCGCGGTCGCTTCTCTTTAGTCTCTCTTTCCTTTGCCCCCTTCAGCCGGAGATTTCTTATTCCTTTTATTCCTTGCCCTTTCTCACTCGGCCTAATTCTCCGTCTTCTTTCCTCCTCTCTCGCCACTTCTTCTTCGTTCTCTTACTCTTCTTATTCGACTCTACACCTTGCGCGCGGTGAACCAAAAGCCTCCTTCCTCCGACTTCCGGTTTGTATTTACGTCAACAATGTCTTACGGTAAAAACATTTTTCAACATTGCGTCAGTAATTATTCGTCAACTTTAATATTTTCAGTTGAATCTATGTGATCTTTATCACAATATGATTGTTGGTTGTTACTTTACTTCTCTTCTGCCACTTCAGAAAAATTATTCTGTTTATGCTATTATAATTTTTAGATTGTATTGTTTAATTTGCGATTTAATGCTGAGTATTATTTTTATTCAGCGTCTTCTTCGCTTCGTCGTTGCTACTACAGGGAAATTATTTCTTATTTTTAGATGTTTTTGCCTATCGTTCGACTGTTTTATATTTAATTGTGCGTGGTGTTGATTAATATTGTTTTTTTGATAATTTTTTTTTTTTTTGCAGAATTGTTAATCTGAGTTGATGAATGCTATTGATGCTAGCTTACTGTCGCCGCTAGAGACGTTCGGCACTGACTGACAATCGTACCTGGTCAACCGGCATGAAGTAACCAGCAGCCGTGATCCTCGCGTGTCGGTGGTAGTGGTTGAGGCTGCGAGGTAGGTGCAACGCAAGATGTGGTAGGGAGGGACACCCCCACCGAGCAGAAAGTTTTGTCCTGAGGGGTTACTTCTCTTCTATCCCATTTCTTTTTCCCTTTTGCGAGATTGTAGTACGTAACTTAACGTAGGTACTTCGTGAACGTGGGTTACCTCTGGTTACGTGCAGTTCACTTTTCAGGGTACGAAGTCACGCTTTTATTGACAAACTTTCAAATGCGATTAGCGTGAACATTCAACGTTAATAGTAAGGGTAAGATTCTGTGTTTTTAAGAACGTATTTTTCTGCTTCTTTAGAAGCTTTTTTTTTTATTTCTCTTCTGATCGAAGACGTAATATGTCATGTGAAAATTGAACGTGGAAGTAAATTGTTTCCCGTAAAGGTTTTATTATAAATAGAAGTTATCGTAACAAATTACCGTGAGTGTCATGAATCAATTTGCCTATATTATATGACATACATAACCGATTCCACGGTATTTCAGCCACCCAAATTATCGAATTTCTGCAATCACTTCGAAAATTAGGAAGTTTGAAGTACTAACTCGATGAAAAAAATTCAGAAATTTTCAAAGCCATTTTGAGCTTCCGGTTAAAGAAGAAACTGAATTAGTTTTTTTTTCGACGATATTTCTGCAAGGATTGATCGTAGAAAATTGAAAAAAAAAAAATAAAACAGTATCTATTGTTTTCTTTTTCATTCTCTTTTCGAAAAATAAGGAAATAAATTCATTACGGGCGACCAAATATATATTTTTTTACATTATTTAATTACGTTTTGCAAGAACACTACAGACCCAGACGATAATTTTGCTTTGAATTTTTTTTTCGCTTGCTAATTCAAGAACGAATTTTAACCCAAGCGAACCAATGGTAGACTCACTTTTTTTCAAGATATGATTTTTTAGAAAATACAAAAATTTTTAAAAAATCATACGTTGAGAAGAATTCGATTTGCCCTCAGATGTCTGGCTGAAAATTCGTTCTCGATTTGACAAACGTAAAAAAAAAAAATAAAAAGAATAAACACCGACTCGTCTTCGTTTTTCAGCGAAACGAAATATAGATAAAATTTATTGTACTGGTAAAGAACAAAAGAAATTCCGTTGCGTTCATACACAAAAAATCGTTAAATGATTTAAAAAAAAAATGTATTTCAACGCTCGCATTAAAATGATGTTATTTTTTTCAAAAACAGGATGAAAAAACACAAGAAAAGATTTGTAAAAAAAATTTCTACAATCAATACTTGCAGAAATATCGACGAAAGAAATAACGATACAAATTTTAATTTTTTTCTTGAAGCAGAGTTTGAAAGGGCTTCAAAATAAATAAAAAAAATTCATCGTCTTATACTCCAAACTTACTTATTTTTAGAGTGATTGAAAAAATTAAAAAATTAGGATATCTGAAATATCTTACATTTTGAACGCCAGTTTGATTGAGTTAGAATTCAACCCTCGCGACGAGGAGTCATTTACAGTGTCATTAAAGATATCATGTAAGTCGGATCTATATAATAATAGGGCTAAAGAGTAATTAATAAATTTGTATTTGCAAAAGTAGTAATTAAATACATTTGTCGAATAATTTTTTTAAATTTCATAAAATTGATTGTTTTTTTCATGAAACCGCATCCGCTTTTTTAACCAAAAGCGAGTAATCTTTGAAACTATTTATTCAATTACATTATTGTAGTTTCCCTTTTCGACTTTTTCAAGCTGATTTCCACGAGAGTGTGTTTCGATTAAATTTTAATCGACAGAATTGAAAAAAAAATCTAACAAACATATTAGCAAAAATTCGGGACTTCACTAAATTAAATAAAAATGTATTTTCTCGAACGTTTCATTTCGTAACAACAATTGGATATTTGTATCATCCATTATCAATGTTTTCAGTATTTGCTTTTTGCGATAGAATGGAAATTAATTTACACCCTTAATTAAATAAGGGTAAATATTTGCAGAGATTTGTAGGTGAGAGAACAGGAGACAAAAAATACTTGCTACCGAATGTCGAACAGACTATAGAGCGAATTCGCCTCCGCTGTAGTGGGGGTGGCTTAAGGAAGAGGACAAGTCACGTTGGTGGCAGGTTGCAGAGGCAGAACAGCTCAGCAGGAGCAGAAGGATGGTGATTATACGGCTGTTAAATGTTAGCCTGGGGGCTTTCTGGAGGAAGGTGCTGCCTTGCTGCCCGAGGCAGAATAAGGTGGCCAAGAGCTGAGCCAAGTGCGAGCTAAGAGTTTGGGGTGGGGTCTTGCACCGTAGCCCAAGAATCGGGGCTCCCAATGGACGCGAAGACGAAGAAGAGGAAGAAGAAGAAGATGAAGAAAAAAGACGAGGGTGAAGAAAAAAAGGGGCAGTCGAAAAAATGGAAGAAGAGGGTTGGCCCGAACGAGCCTTAACTCTAGGAAAACCTCCGTCGCCCTTTAATACAGTATAACAGCATTCTGTGCTTCTGTATTCCGCATCTACCGATGAAATTTATCGATAAGTCTAAAGGTCCTTAGATGGACCAAGATTTTTACTTTACAACTTTTTAAAAGGGGATTAAGTTAAACTGTTTAGGTCACACTGAGACAAAAGCATATCGTTTATTTAACGATTTCACATGGTGAAACGAATATAGGAAGGCTTGCAATGTTTTATGGTTGAAGCGATGATAATATGGTTCAATAAACGATACTTGCAAGGTTATTGAAAACAAACGTTGAAATCCTATATGCAACAAAACGGCATATTTGAAACTATTCGAATAGTTCTATTATCATTTTGATGATTGCTACTATAATTGTTAGGGTGGTCGTTAATTTCGATGTTGAGGGATTTTGTCCAAGACGCCCCTTCATTTTGTTTGAAATAAATTCAAAAAAATCTGGTTAAAATTTGAGAGCTTTATCTCAACGCGAAACTGTGCCTGTAAGCACAAACATTTTCCCATTTAAATAACATGGGATTTTTGGCACAATTACTTTGAATTTTTTTCCGAGCCTCACAAAAGCGGGAAAAATCCAAATACTGCACGAATTGTACGTCAAGTAGTTGTACTTTGTACACAAATTTTAATGACCATCTCATCATTGTATTCAACACACATAAGCCACTAAAGTCATTAAAGCCGGCAAGAGCCTTTTTTTACAACTTCGAGCTCTTTTCATTCGGTTACTTAATGTGCAAAATAGTCCGAAATAGTTTAACATTATGTTTTAAGGGTTGCTCTTCTCAATAGTGCCAATAAAGAATTTCAGAAAAAAAATTTCATCACAAGAAATTGTTTTTTTTTAAAAAGTAATATGATTTCCAAAACATTTTTTTTCACGCTAAGTGACTTTTCAGGACCTTTCAGCTTTGCTATAGAGGTTTAAACCATTTAGATCGTGTTCTTAATGTCTGAACTTGAAAAACAGACTAACGACAATTTTTTTTTCCACCGAAGCACTCCCCATAAACATTCCTCGTAAACGGCTAAAGCAAATTTCAAAAATTATATTTGTGTATACATTATACACAAATAAATTATGTATAAATTATGTGTACATGATAATTTTCCTGTATAAAAATATTTAATTCTCAGCGACTTATGCGCCGTCTCGAGACGCCAAAAAAAAGTGCTACTGCTGCAGTGATTGTAGCCTTTAGGGGGCGTCCATTAATCACGTGATGCGGTTTTATCAAATTTTTGACCCCCTCCCCCCCGTTCGTGATCAACCGTGATATTTCAGCGGACCCCTCCCCCCCTGGCTTGTTATCACGTACTTTTTTCGTTATTGCACAGATAAAAAAAGGATTAAATAAAATATAAATATAATACAATTTAGGCTGTTTTAAGTATATTTTAGTTGTATACAATTCAAAATTCGCTTATACATATAACATCGGTTTTTTACTAACTTTGGGATCGTCAGGTATATCACGTATCGAAAGTAAATAAAGTGACTAGTATTTGAAGATATCACTAGTTAGCCACTAGTCATCGGCTACCCACGGATTCTCGATACTCCTTTCCACGCTTACAAAAGCTTCATCTTGCAACCGATTACTTTCACCCTGCACATCCGTCAATGCGTCTTCGTCGTTCTCTCCGCCACTAAACCGTCCAATGCTCTTATTTTTCTTGTGAAGAGTTTTGTGGGGAGCAACAGCTTTTTTTGTGTAAAACTATTGCCCAAATTTTTTTCTCCGAACTGCGAAACTTCTTGAATCATATAATAGAATCTACACGGTAATATTAAAAAATAATGTATCGAGAAATGTACGTGACTTTGGCCCAAGATCCCTCCCCTCCCCCATGTGATCATTCATGATGATTTTCAGTACCCCCCCCCCCCCCCCCCCCCCTTCAGATCCTCACGTGATTAATGGATGCCCCCTTAGACTACCTCGGGTAAAAAAATGAAAAGAGTTCGTTAAACTTTAAAAGATATTGTATATACAATGACGCAGGATTGTGGAAAAAAAATGAGAATCCACAAAAATGGCGGGGTTTTGAAAAAAGTTCGAAGTTACGTAACTCAGAGAAGAAAAATTCAATACCCGATGAGAATCGAATCCTTTTACCGATCTTTACTAAATCTTGTATCAAATGACACTGGCGATAAATCCGTTTTCATGGAAATTCAGGCATGCTATCTTCAATTTTTGGTCGGTACATTTGTTCAACCAACAAATGTACCGACACAAAAGAACGTAGGTCACAAACTCAACACCGGTGAGTCAATATCTCAACAGTAACATTAAACACAAAGGTTATAACATTAAAAACAGAAACAAACCCAAAAAATGAAAACAAATTTTGTAAATAGATACGACGGCTGAAGGACTTCCGTCGATGGCCTGTTGGCAGACCACATTGTAAAAATATTATAACTTATTTAAATGTACTATACGTCATCATTGTTGTAACGGTCTGTCAATAAAACTCCTCCTACTACTACTACTAGATACGAATTAAAATAAAATTAATTCTGAAGAGGCCCTGATCAGGGCGAAACGTAAAACAACAAAAACAAGGACTATAAAAGCCGTCATTCTCCGAAGCACTCCCCATAAACATACACTAATATATATCCTTACAATTGTAGGACTCAATATTTTTCTTTCAATAAATTTCTAAAAATCACCTTTTTTCGGGCCGTCACACTAGTTGTGCCCTCTAAAGTATAACTGCGAAAATTCTACAATTCTCGAGCCGCCCCTCCCCCCTCACTGCATCAGAGGTTTTTTTTTGTCACAAATCTCGAACTCCAACCGCATATGCTCCGAGCGTTCGTCACATTGTTTGGCACCTGCGAGTTAACGGATCTTAATGAAGATTAATGATATCAGGTGCGCCCGTTGCAAAGATCCGAGGAGCGGTAGCATCTCTTGGCTCGTCACAGTCGCTCTGCGAACCGACACGAGGGAATCCTTGGTGTTTCGGGGAAAGACCGAGCCTCAAGGGATCGGAATAACTCCTATATATCTATATACTAACATATATATATTAAAGTATAAAGCTATGGTGTGTCTCGTTGTCATTATACGCGTATCAGTGACGCTCCGCACAATCCCAGAGGTCGTGTTGTAGAGCAGCCAGTATTATAGTGTATAAGAGGCATTCCATCCCGATTCGATGTGGGTCTGACCTTCGACCTCCCCGATTTGGCTCGTATTTTTTTGTAGAATTGGTTACACCCTCAAATGCACCTGATTTTTTTATTTTATTTTTCCGATGCAAACATTTTTTACAATATTTTTTTAAAGTGGCATATCAAATGCCATAATCTAAAAATCTGAAAATTAAAAAAAAAATACTCTGTTGAATATAAAAATGTTCCAGCTTATAGCAGTGGGCAAGTTTCTCCTTCAAATAGTTGTCAAGATTTTTTAATTAAAAAAAAATCAACATATAGAGAGATAATTGATCTGATATGGAGAACTTGAATAGAATCTTAGGCCGGAAATATCGGAAACAATTCTGAAAAATCCGTCTCTATATTAACAAACGTTTGACCCGCCGCATGTGGTAGATAATTTTTTTTTACGGATGTACGGATGGAGGAAGCTTTGTTTTCGTGAGAAAACAGTTCTTCAGATGACATTTCAACAAATCGACCGGAATTTCCTACACAGGAAACAAAAATTAGATAAATAAACTACCTCATAGAGGTGACTTTGCAAAAGATAAAAATTAATGCGGAAGCATTGTGTACCGCTCTACTTTACAACTTTTTTTTTCCACTGCAAAAGCTTAAGAACTATAAGAAAAAAAATCTTCTCCACTTTGGCTATAGCCTTATAAGATATAGATAACCTTATAAGATAGAAATTTTTTATATCCAGCAAGATATTTTATTTCGCCCACTGAATATCAACATTTTTTTAAATTTGTGGTTTATGGCATTCGATATGTCACTTTAGAAAAATATTTAAAAACAAATTGTATTAAAAAAAATAAAAAATCTGGTGCATTTGAAGGTCTAAGCAATCCTACAGAAAATTGTGAACCAAATTGGGGAGGTCGAGGGTCAGACCCAGGTCGAATCGGGACAGAATGCCCCATATCTATACCTATATATATATACAAGATAGTCGCGGATACACGACTAAAGCTTGAAGGGCCTAGCGGGGTCGTAGCGAATCGAGCAAGAGCTATACGGGTCTCGCTTATTGTCCTCCGCTTTACCCCCACCACTATTCTCGTTTCGGGCCCCGTCACGACGAGAGCGTTGTTGCTGTCCCGTGCGGTTCCAACGAATGCGAAGAAGTGGGACGCTACACGAGAGATCAACTTGCGACAAGTCCACCTGCGAGCTGCTACTGCTCGTTGCTCTGCTGCTCCTCATGCGCGGCTCGAAATCTCTTCTCTACTCCTCTTTTGTCGGCGCCGCGACCGTTCGACCGCCCATCTCCTCCCTCCATCGTACTTTCGGTGCTTTGATCTTCGGCGATATGTCCACAGATTCGTCGGGGCGAAGACGACAGCGTCGCGGCTATACACCAGAGGGAGGATATCATATGAGGCATTATGAGCCGTCTCACTCTCATTCACTGTCTTACTTTCTTCGTGTGCCATCTCGAAATATAAATCGTGAGGCTCTCAATGCCTCAAAACCATTGACAACATCAGAATTTCTTTTCTTTTATGCATCCTGACAAAAAATGATAATCGGAATCTCAATTCTATCGAATATTGAAGATCGTTTGCTTAGACTCTGATTTTTTTATGGGGGAGAATGATCTGCAATTCGGAAAAAATTAACAGTATGCTGTAGATATTTTCTCTTTGATAGTTTTCACCCCTAGTGTATCTGAAAAACCGCAGAATAACCGATGGGTAACGGGTCGATATTGAATAAAACGAGCCTGTAAAGTAGAACCTTGCAAATTGCTTTCTTTTTTTTTGCTTTCTACAAAGCTACCTCTATGAGGAAGTATGTTGGTCTATTTTGGCTTCCTCATGGAGGAAGCTTTGTAGAAAGCAAAAAATAATGAGGAAGCAATTTACAAGGTTCTACTTTGCAGGCGTGTTTATACACGGGAGACTTTTTTATAAAAATTCACAGTGACGTAAAATTTTTACCGCTCGACCGATTTGTGTAAAGTTGTTACTCAAAAATTGTGTAATGATAGTCCATATGTAAACTAAATTGAAACTCGATACCTAGTAATTTTCATGAGCAAGCGCGCGAACAAGATTTTTCAAATAATTCAAAATGCCATAAAATTCGAACCACTCGACCGATTGGTGTCAAATTTGTAGCAAATATCTTGTTAAATGGTCGTCTAAGTGTGAAGAGAATTAAAGATAAACCTGTGAAAAATTTCGAAGTTTTTTTTTTAGTAAAAGCTTTTTTTTCCTTTTTGTTCACCATAGTCGAAATTTTCCGACACGTCAACAGTTAATTAGACCAACATCTTAATTGAAAATCAATAATCGTGAAATCATATCGGCAATTGCAGCCGGATATCTCAGAATTTGCATGAGTTATAGCATTTGGAGACATTTTTGAAAAAATTGAAATTGTAATAAAATCAGAACAGCTTGACAGTTTCTCGAAAAATTTGATACACGCATAATTTCATATGGAAGTCCATCTATGTACAAAATTCCAGCTCGGTGCATCTTGAATTGCGAAAGTTATAGCGTGAAAACGATTTTTTCAAAATTTAAAAAATTGTGTAAAAACAAAAAAAAATTTCAACCGTTTCGCGTCTCGCGAATTTCGAAACGGTGTTCTGTGATAGCCCACTTGCATACCAAATGTAAATATCGCATCGAACATTGCGGAAGTTATCGTGTAAGCAACAAACACACACACACACACACACACACACACGCGCGCGCGCGCGCGCGCGCGCGCAGACATTTCACAAAAACCACTTTTCTCGACGTTTTGGACCATTCTGAGTGTACTGACATGAAAATCTCGAAAAAAAAAAATTTCACGGAAACAAGGCTTCCTCTACGAGAAAAATCACTGCAGAGTAACGCAGAAGAAACCTAGCGACCGCTGGATCGCTAAAAAGTAACCCGATAAGAACCCAATGGTCCGTTTCCGGTTATCATTCAGTTATTTAAAGAACTTTCGAATAACCCAAAAACAACTTTTAACAAGCTACCGGTAACTTCTGCCTTACTTTGAGGTTTTTGTTTGGTTACAACAATGGTCGCTTTGTAGTTGCTACCGGGTTCCATTCTGTTCCATAGCGACGGTCGCCTTGTCGGTTACATTATGGTTGTGTTACGGTAAAGCAACTGAAAATGACCTTCTGAATGACGGTTACTTGTATATAAGCATAAAGCGACCACAAAAAACGTTTGCTCGAATCCGCTAGGGACATTTTTGAGTCGTTAGTTTGTTTAGTAAGTTTGGCGTATAGCCTCATGGATGAAAACACTAAGAAAATAGAGACGCTTCTGTTAATCATTTTGGTCCGTTAATAAATATTTCTCATGTCCATAAGTAAAAAAAAAAAAATTCCGCTAGTTTTTCTTCGTTATGTTCGATTTAAATCGTTTTGGATTCGTGATCAATAAATAGCTCAATTTTCCGTACTCATAAATACGAACTTAGCGTCTACTTCTCTCAGCCTTGCGTCATATATAACACTAAACTGAAGGTGTTGAAAAAACTTTTTTTGGCAACCAATTGCACGAATAAAACGACCTTAATCGGTCCACGACGTTTTGTCAAAATATTTTTACATAAACTTCAATATTACACAATAAAAACTGGATATTTTCGGTGGACCATTTTTACCGGCGTTTGCGCCAATTTGAATGACAAGAAAATAAAACTCCGTCTATGAGGAAACAAACAGGAAATTATATATTTATTTATTCCTCCGTATTTATTTACACTTTGATGTTGCGAAATCTGCGGATAACGGGGAAGAATATTCGAATAGAAGTCTATTCCGGAACAAGTCAGCGTAGCAACATTTCGCTGTATCACTCGTTATACGCTCGAATGGCTCGCGTGTTATGTTCTACTTCTACTTATTCGTGTAAAGGTATGTACGACTATATATGTCTATGGAAGCGCGTGTTGGATGTATAGATGGGGTAAGCGGCGCGGAGGGCGTTATACATTCTGAAAGAAATCGAGACTCTCGATTCGCCTCGTAAACTCGATGTTGAATTAACGCTCCCGGCCGTTCGTCCTGGATTTTATAGTTCCCGGCTCACCGACCCGATTTCATGCGCGCGAGCCCAAACGAGTGCCGCGCTGCGCAGCATCATCGCACGCCGCGCGCGCGCACGAATGCTTTCGTGTTAGTCTCCAGCTCTTTCTTCTTTTCTTTCTTTCTGGCTTTTTTCTTTCTTACAATATCGAAATTATTATCGAAGCACTCTACACTCCCATCCCGGAAAAAGTATCGAATCCATTCCAGTGAATATTCGATTCCGATAAGTTTAACCAAAGAAAACTACCGAGTGTCGTTTTCACAGAATGCGCTTTCATTTTGCAAATCGGAGGGCAGGAGTTTTCGCTCGAATGAGATTCTACAACGCACGAAAAGAAAAAAGTTGCTTTGGCAACGAATTCAGGCCTAAATGTGGAACTAAATCGTAATCGTAGTCTCAACTTTTTCCGAGGAAAAAATAGTACGGTCAGAGACTTACTTACTTCCTGCAAATATAACGGTTGCTGTTCAATCCCAATGATTCGGTGCACCAACCAATCGAGGAATTGAGTTTATGATCTCAGATAATCAGTCTTACTAACAGTACTTTACCAACGAGGTTATAGTTTCTTCGATCGAATGAGTCGTTGGCGCTATTATATCTATTACGGTTGGTTATCGGGACCGATAAATTATTTTGTACAACTGTAATAAAGAAAATTCTTCCAAATTGATTTATCACTACTGTTTGCTTTTTACAAAGTTACGTATACGAGGAAGTATCTTCATCGATTTTAGCTTAGTCATAGAGTTTAAAAAACTAGAAGTAGTGAGGAAGCCATCTGGAAGGTTCTACTTTGCAGATTTTTTCATTGCATTATTTGTCAAGAATTATTTAGCTTATTAGCTGAAAAATTGCGGCAGCTAGAGTCTATAGACATTTTTCAGAAAATTAAAAATCCTACATCTGAGTAAATTATCAAATTATTTTGTAAATTCATAAATTGGAAGGAGCATTGCTGTTCTACCAGTGTATCGAATTTCAGATCGATTATTGAAGCCGTTCTTGTAATACAGCCGTTTTAGTTTTGCAACGTCAATTGTTCGAAAGTTAAAAGTCTTATAAAATGCGACCTTCTTTACCGATCTCGCCAAATTCAATAGTGACTTTCAAATGTATAACAATTCGTCATTGTAGAGAATTTAAGCAGGACTGATTAAAGTTTCTTGAATTCGAAGGAAAATATCAATATTCAAAAATTGAAAATTCTATCAAATCTGAAGCGCTTTACGGATTTTACTCAAATTCAATACTGACGAGCTGAAGGACTCGATGACGCATTGGACGAAGAACGCGTTAGTTTAAAGTAAAAAAAAAAACGAAACAAAAAAGTACATAAGAACACTGTAAAAATTCTGTCCAATAAATGTCTTTTATTTCAATAATGATTGAGATTTTTCATTGCGTTATTTGTCGGGAACTATTTGGCCTACTAGTTAGAAGATTGTAGCAGCTAAAGAACATACATAAAGATTTTTCGAAAAATTCGATGTTTTATAAAGTCTAAAAGAATGGGTAATTTGTTTTATTCGAAAATTGATAAATAAGAAGGGTTATTATTACTACTCTATCATTGCACCGAATTTTAGCTTAATCGTCAAGGCCGTTCGTGAGATACAGCGGGTTAAATTTTGCAAGTCTGCCACACATACACATGGGGCAATTTACCCCTTTTCGACCAGGCTTTGACCTTGACCTCTCCAATTTGGCTTGCGATTTTTTGTAGGCTTAGTTGGACCCTCAAATGCATCAGATTTTTTCGTATTTTTTCTATGGTTATTTGTCTTTTTATATATTTTTAATGCCATAATTGAAAAATCTGAAACATTCTGAAAAATACTTTGTTCAATATCAAAATTTTGTAGCTTACGTTAAAGTGGGAAAATGTTTTCTGTTTACTGTTTTTAAGGTTTGTTTCTTTAAAAAATTATGTTTTCAATCAAAAAATCTTAAGAAACATGAAAAAAATTGCCTACGTTGGCTATAAGCCTATAAGAATATAATATACAGTGGAAGCTCTCACATTTTACTTGATGCGGAGACATGTAAAATACTTGAAGGGCCAATCACGTTCATGAAGCAGCACATCCCCCCCTTGCCAGCTCCAATGCGAACACTCGAATCATTCCCACCACTTGCCTATGTAAAATAACTGGAGGTGAAATGTGAGAGCTTCTACTGTAATATAATAAGAAAATTTTTATACTTAACAGAGTATTTTCAGAATTTTTGCAGATTTTTGAGTAATGATATTTGATATGTTACTTTGAAAAAATATTTAGAAAAAAATTTCCATAGAAAAAAAAATGTTGTGTACTTGAAGGTCCACCTGAGCCTACAAAAAATTACAAGCCAAATCGAAGAGGTCGAGGTCAAATTCTGGTCGGAAGGGGTCGGATTGCCTGACATTCATCCGTCCGGACATTTTCGCGAAGCCTCGTTTTTCGATTTTTGTAACCATTCTGAATATTCTGATAAAGAAGTATGGAATTTTTTTTCCGTTAAAAAACAACGTAAGCTTTTCTGTTTTTCGGTTTTTTAGAACAAGCGGCTCCGACTTCCAAGGAGCCAGAAGCTTAAACCGTTCCTGCTATAATTCCGTGTATCCTCTCAAGGTTCAAGATGCATTGAGCCGTTTGAAAATGAATCGGTTTCAAAAGTTGAAACGCGTGGGGTATAAGTGCCACTGCCGCTTGAGAAACCTTTGAAAAATAGAGAGATGAAAATAACTTCGTACAAAAAATTAGGCGACACTCAATCGTTATTCCTATATTGTTCAAAACTGCAACATTAATTATCCTTCGTTTCAATTCAAGATTAGGGTGTAAATATTATTTATTTATCGGATCCTCGAAAGCATTATCTTCTTTCTGTACTGCACAATAAAAATTTATTATGTAAAATCAGTGCACTAGGTTCTTTAACTAATACAAACTTGTTTTGTTTTTTTTTTGCTATTCTTCACTTTTTTTCATGAAAATATTAAGGAACGTGTATTACAAAAATATTAAAAAAATAAAACTCAAAAAATTAACGATAGAAAAGCCAACGTAAATTCGCACTAAAAATCTCATGCATACTAATAAAAAATAGTCAACAATTAAAAACCACTGGAAGAAAATAAAAGTCTAAAACTAATTGTTTGTCAAGCAGCTTTTTAAAGTGACCGACACTGTGCCGCGCGTTGTCCTTATCGGCGAGTATAATAATCGAGCCACGTGCTGAATACATCCGAGTCCACAGACTCCCCGCGAAAAGAGGCTCCAAAGTTAAATGTAAACTCGTGAGGTATAAGTAATTAGTACAAATACGTAAAAAAAACACCCGCCGACGTGTCGTGAAAGAGTGTATACGTTGAAGTAATTCGTTTTACGTATAAGTAAAGGGGTATTGTATACCTGAATCGGTCTTGCGATTTACCCGGAGTATTTCTAACTTATACAGCAACATTAGAGGTATATATACATATGTGAGTGTAAAAGGACCCGACGCCGACTGCGCTTGGCTGGCGAGCGTTCGCGCAGTAAACCCCTTTAGCGGCAGCGCCGCGTTTCGCTCAGCGCGCGGTCTCTCTTTCTGCGCCCGAGAGAATAAGAGAGAGAGAGAGAATCAGCAGATCTTGGCAAAGGTGCCGATACAAAAAAGGCCGCTCGCGCGCGCGAGCCAAGCTTTATTTTCTCGAATCGATGGGTGCCCCGCGGACAAGTTCCTTAGAAGCAACCAGCATGGCACACCGCACGCAATATGTATATGTATATGTATGTGGATAGCTATGTATATATAGTACATAAAGGGTAGCATATACACGGATGAGCCGTAAGAAACTTCGGTGTATATTGCTGTGTAGTACGTATGGTTGTACCGGACGCGCGCTCGCGCCGCTAATGATCATCGCGGTGTACCGTAACGTGAAGAGCGCCGGCACGAGCGGTACATACAGCGACTATCCTTCGGGAAAAGATACTCACTGCATGCAACTTGCATATGTGTATTGGGGTGCGTCGAAATTTTTATTTTTTTAAATTTTTTTCATTTTGCATCGTTTTAATTTATAGTTTGTAACTTGAAGCAACTCTTCTCAAAATTTTAGCGCGATAAAAAATTTTTTAGAGGTAGCTTAAATGATTTATAGATTTACCATTTGGTTAACACGTAGATGAATGCGACTCTCAATAAATTCATGTCCTTAAATTACAGATACGATATATTGACGTTCGCGTATGTTTTTTCGTTATCATCAGATCATTGGGAAACGAAAAAGTGCTTACAAATTTTCCGTTTAAATCGATAGTTTTCTAGTTATGAATTTTTAAAGCTCAGAATATCGCCCTCTCCGCCATGTAAGATCAGTTTCAATTGAAATTTGAAGATTGAGGTAAATTCTGGAGGCATTGTCTGTCGTGAAGTTTAATTATAAGTGAAATTTTATTCAACTGTTAAACGGATGTTTCAAATTTGTTTGTAAATACGAAAGAATGATGAAATAGGTCGAATATTTAAGAGAAAAATAAAACAATTCATCGGCTTCGTTCAAATCGTTTGATAAACCTGTCAAATGTGACCAATAATTGGGAAAAAAATTCAACAAAACATCAAAAAATTTAAGGAGAAAGAAAACAATTATGAAGCGTCTGAAATTTTTTTTAGGTTGATTCACAAATTTTACAAATAATGTGACAATGGAGAAAAATCGAGAAAAATGTAAAAAATAAATAAAAATCGAGGGGAAAAATCAATCAATCATCAAAAAATTGCAAAAGGAGAAAATCATAAAGATTCCAAACAAAATGTCAGTTTGGGTAAAAGATTTTGCGACATTTGGACATTTTTTTCTCGATTTTTCTCCATTTTTGACATTATTTGTAAAATTTGTGACAAAAATTTGTGCTGAATGAAATTTCACTTATAATTAAACTTCACGACAGACAATGGCTCCAGAATTTACCTCAATCTTGAAATTTCAATTGAAATTGATCTTACAGGGCGGAGAGGACGATATTCTGAGCTTCAAAAATTCATAACTAGAAAACTATCGATTTAAACGAAAAATTTGTGAGCACTTTTTCTCTTCCCAATGATCTGAAGATAACGAAAAAAAGTACGCGAACGTCGATATATCGTATCTGTAATTTTGGGACATGAATTTATTGAGAGTCGCATTCATCTATGTACTAATCAAATGGGAAATCTATTCTTCGTTTGAGCTACATTAAAAAAATTTTTTATCACGCCAAAATGTTGAGAAGAGTCCCTTGAAGGTACAAACTATAGATTAGAACGATGCAAAATGAAAAAGAAAATTTTGTTTTCTTCGACACACCCTAATGTATATTAGGGTGTCGCAAAGAAAAAAACAAATCCTCGGCTGTTGATGGAAAACTTGAAATATGTGCAGAAATATCTTTTGGTGGAAGGGGAGCTCTGTGGCTAATTTTTTGGAGGTCGCTTCTGCGAGATTCATTTTAATTAAAAAAAAATTAGCTTGACGGGTAAATTAAACAAATTTGTTTTCATCAATTCGTTAATACCATTTTGAAATTATTATGATTTTGTTTCTTCACTTTTTCCCAGTTTTTACATTGTGATTAATGTTAACAACAATAAGAAAAAATATAACATTAGGACAGAAAATTATTAATTTAATCATAGAATTTTTTGAACGAGTGATATATAGCGTAGTATTCGAACAAGTTCAATGGAGTTTCATCTACGTTAGCAATGAATTATGCTCCAATAAGCTCCAAAACATTAATATTATTATTGTAGATGGTCTTTTGTCTGAAAAATTGAAAGAAAAAATTTGCGGCAAAATAATTTTTAATAATAATTGATTTTTCTACAAAAAATCATTATAATAAAACAAAGGATAACTTCGGAACAACTGATCGAGCCATCTTAAAAAAAATACGTGTTATTGTACACTCTTCAGAGTATTTTCTGAAATTTTTTGAGACAAATCGAAAGTGACATACCGACCGAAAAAAATTGTTTTCGTATACTTTTTTATGGAAATGGTAATTTTTTTAGCTCGACAAAATCAAACAAAATTTTTTTCACAAATTATGCAAAACTGCAATTTTTTTGTCTTAAATATTTTTCTGTTTAATCGTTTTCTTTCAAGATATAACGGTATTTACAGAATTTTGAAATTTTGAAAAACTCGAAAAAATGCGATCCAAAAATTTTGAAAAAATGTACACTTCTCTTTTTTAAACAATGGAATAATTTGACAAAATTTCAATTTTTTTGGGAGTGGACAACTTTTCGACCGTTCGAAACCGTATGGAATGCCTTATACAGGGAGGACACGGTGAAACTAGACAGTCCAATGCGGCTCCGTGAGAATTTAGGAAGCCTGATTGGCTACTGCCTACGGCCGCCAGTGCGTCTCATCCGAGGGGCGACTGTGTCCCCACGCGCCATCGGAATGGGCCAGTAAGGGTAGTGGTAGGGGCAAGGGACGTTACCTGAGCTGGTAGGGCAGACGCCAGAAACCAAGGTTTATTTACTACTCGGTCTGCACGCATAGAGTGGGAACCGTCGGTTTGACGCGCAAGCGCATTTGCGCTGTCTAGTTTGAAAAACTCGAAAAAATGCGATCCAAAAATTTTGAAAAAATGTACACTTCTCTTTTTTAAACAATGGAATAATTTGACAAAATTTCAATTTTTTTGGGAGTGGACAACTTTTCGACCGTTCGAAACCGTATGGAATGCCTTATACAGGGAGGACACGGTGAAACTAGACAGTCCAATGCGGCTCCGTGAGAATTTAGGAAGCCTGATTGGCTACTGCCTACGGCCGCCAGTGCGTCTCATCCGAGGGGCGACTGTGTCCCCACGCGCCATCGGAATGGGCCAGTAAGGGTAGTGGTAGGGGCAAGGGACGTTACCTGAGCTGGTAGGGCAGACGCCAGAAACCAAGGTTTATTTACTACTCGGTCTGCACGCATAGAGTGGGAACCGTCGGTTTGACGCGCAAGCGCATTTGCGCTGTCTAGTTTCACCGTGTCCTCCCTGTACATTGCAATGTGGCGGCATGGACATAATACGATGCCACCCTCGACTTTTGGGAAGGGAAATGAATTAATCGAAATTTTCAATCAAATTTTGAGATTGTTTTTGTGCCATATTTAATTTAAGGTAACCCTTATTGCGACCCATACTAGTCAATTGACGCACTGTTCCGAAAATTCTGTAAATGCTAACATTTTCATATATCTAGTCAGTTAATCACAGTGAGAATGAAAACGTATTTGTAGATGTTTCGTAAACTTAAAAGACATAAATTGTATTAGCTAAAATATCTCATCATAGTCTCGCTTGAACGCGTAGTGGTATTGTATCATCACGCGTTCAGAGCTAAATTTGGTCGTTTTGAAGGTAAATTTGTGCCACGAAACAAAAAAAGTACATCTAATTTTTGCGCCACGAAAAAAAAGTACATCTAATTTTTGCGCCACGAAAAAAAAGTACATCTAATTTTTGCGCCACGAAAAAAAAGTTCATCTAATTTTTGCGCCACGAAAAATCGGGTGACTAAAACCGAGGTTGGAATAGCGCCGGTTGACACTGGAGGTTATGTTGATTTCTATCATCGTCCGCTACATCCGGTTATCCGTAACTTCTGAGTGGCGATGATGTGTTTAACCTTGGAATCAAACCCAAATACTTCGACAACGTCCCTTTTTGATATTTTATACGGAATCGTGACACTCTAAAGAATCCATAGCACATTTGATATTGTATAAAAGTTCAGTTTATACATGTTCATTTTCGTTCCGAAGAACGAAATCGGTTAGTTCACCATAAAAGCCCGTGCATAAGAATTCTTTTATAAATACTTATTTTCTCGGTAATTTAGTCGATAACCCAGCTTGAAACTTCGCAATCGCATTTTGAAGGGATTTAACTATTATATAAAAAAACGTTAAGTCTTAAAATCCAGAAAGGTTAACGCGCAAGGACTACCTTAAGATACACCGAGAGAGAGAGAGAGAGAGAGAGAGAGAGGATTACATTGATTCGCGCACCGAAAAGACGGTTTGCTAACATTGTAAACATTTGATTTCAATTAACCAAACCCGGCGGTTGCGGCTGTCGAAGTAAATATTTATAGTTGAGTTGACTAACAATTGTCATCGATTTTAAAGACTCGATTTAATTATTACAACTCAATATATCATTGACCCATCCCGACAGCAGTGGACGCGTGGTCGGTGTGTGCACGGAGAGAAGAACATGGCAATAATCCCTCGACTCAACATAGCAATCGAGTTATATTCCGGTTTTCTGGCGATTTACGCTATAACAAGATAGCTGCGTATAGCGTAAATCGCCAGAAAACCGGAATATAACTCGATTGCTATGTTGAGTCGAGGGATTATCGCCATGCTCTTCTCTCCGTGTGGCTTCGGCGGTCCCCAGAGTTAAGCAACGTTTATTTGCGGCCATAACTTGGATGGGTGACCGCTTAGCCGGGCACTGGTTTGCGCGCGAACTGCTGAGCGGGAAGCAGTTTTTTTGAGTTTCTAACGCATCCTCATACAGTAGAAACTCAGTAAAAATAAAGCCGTCTGTATCGGCCAGGTTTTCCGCAGTTTCCCTGTGCCCTCGTGCAAATGCGATACAGTAGTGCGTGAGGATGAGTGGCTGCGGACAACACTCTAGGGGGTCTCAATGAAGGAACTGGGAAAGGAGGGATATCTATAAAATGGTGGGGAGAAAAGCCTGCAAAGTAGAACCTTGCCAATTGCTTCCTCATTATTTTTCGCTTTCTACAAAGCTACCTCTATGAGGAAGTATGTTGATCAATTTTGGCTACCTCATAGAGGAAGCTTTGTAGGAAGCGAAAAATAATGAGAAAGCAATTTGCAAGGTTCTACTTTGCAGGCTTGTTTATACTTGGAAGACATTTTTTTTAAATTCAAAGCGACGTAAAATTTTAACCGCTCGACCGATTTGTGTAAAATTGTTACTCAAAAATTGTGTAATGATAGTCCATATGTAAATTAAATTGGAACCCGATACCTAGTAATTTGCATGAGCAAGCGCTCGAACGACATTTTACAAATAATTCAAAATGCCATAAAATTTGAACTACTCGACGGATTGGTGTCAAATTTGTACCAAATATTTTTTTAGATGGTCGTCTAAGGGTGAAAAAAATTTAAGATAAATCTGTGGAAAATTTCGAAATTTTTTTTTTTGTTCACCAAAATCAAAATTTTCTGACATTTCAACAGTTCATCAGACTAAAATTTTGATTGGGAATCAATAATCGTGAAATCATATCGGCGATTGCAGCCGGATATCTCAGAATTTGCATGAGTTATAGTATTTGCACATTTAAAAAAAATTAAAATTGTAATAAAATCAGAACGGTTCGACAGATTCTCGCAAAATTTAGTACACATAATGTTTTACAAGTAATCTATTTATATACATAATTTCAGTCCGGTGCCTCTTTAATTGCGTAAGTTACAGCGTGCAAAGGATTCTTCAAAAATTTGAAAAATGCTGTAAGAAAAAAAATGTTAAACCGATTCGCGTCAAATACAATCCCAAACTTTGTTATATGATAACCTACTTGAGTGCCAAATTAGACGAAAATCCGTAGAAAATTACGAAATTACGAAAATTACACACACACACACACACACACACACACACACACACACACACACACACACACACACACACACACACACACACACACACACACACACACACACACACACACACACACACACACACACACACACACACACACACACACACACACACACACACACACACACACACACACACACACACACACACACACACACACACACACACACACACACACACACACACACACACACACACACACACACACACACACACACACACACACACACACACACACACACACACACACACACACATTTTGTAAAAACCATGTTTCTCGAAAACAAAACTTCCCCTATGAGGAAGAAAAAAAGGGGCGCGGGACAAAAATGTTAAAGCCTGAAGAAGGCATACGGAGAGTAACCAATAAAAAAAATAATAATAATAAATTGTTCTATAAATATATCCAATTTATACAAACTCTGTCTTCCATACGAGCGTCGACTCAAGTATGCAATTCTTTCAATCAGTTCTCCAATTTTTTTTAACTGCCAGTATCTCGTGTAGATGCCGACATTTCCGGTCCGTAATGTCCTCTCTCATATTTCCAATAGCCCCGGCATATCTATAACGCGAGATTCCAAGGAGACGTATCGACGTCACGGGGCGCATAACTTTGTCACGAGAGATGAAACGAGGACAGATCGACGGATAGAGATAAAATGATTTTCTCCGAAAATCTTTTCTGGTCTGCCCCTTACCGCCGGTTATACCATGGGCTACATAACAACCATTACTGAGCGTTCTCCACGCGCCATCATATCACTCAACCGATCATAGTCAGGCCTTAATTATTTATCATGCATTCTCCTAAACACGCAATCGATCCTTCTGACCCGCAGCTCGAAAAGCATACCGAATGTTCGTGCCGCGTGCGAGGGACCAAAGAATAAAAGCGAATGGTGCTCTCGTATCATTTTACCTCTTCTCGCTCCTTAATAGATGCAACATATCCGACCGTTCATTAATCTTCCTGCCGAATGGTATTCTTAAGGAGAGCGCGGGAGTCTTTGCCATAAGATGGCGTATCACTGTTTCTCTCTTTGTCGTTTTTTTATCGTCATTCGTTTTTTTCTGATTTTTCATCATGCTTAATATCAATCTTGAATTTGTCTTTTTTTAAATCCTTTTTATGTATTTTTTTCTAATGCAGGGACCGATCATAAATGAGACTGGCTTAGCACGTGCACTTTATCCGCAATGGTATGTCGAGCTGTTTTAAGGGGCATTAGGCACGTTATGATCATAATTATAAATAATTTATTTATTCAGTTATTTATTATTTATCATCGATAAAATGGGCTGGGCCTAATTACAGGTATGATGAGCAAAGCACATCAAATATTTACCGTACAGTGAGTAGAGAAAATCATCACGATACGAAAACACAGATTCGATTACAAGAAGAAAATTAACGATTAATTACAGAAGGGTAAAGCGAAAAATAAAGTAGGTTCTTTCGTATTCATCAGGAACCAACGATAGTACCCCTCATGGAAACAAAGTACACTCAAGATATATTGAAAAATATACCTCAAATATATGACATATATCTTGTTCGAAAAATACTGTAACTGAGATATATTTCGCGATATATACGGAATATATGCGAGTGAAAAATATATTTTCGTTATATTATCGTCCGAAAAGTTGATTATGTCAGATATTTTACTATATATTTTTTTTCCATAAGGGACCCGCTTTCTAAATTGAAATATGATAATTAATTGAATAATAATAATTCCATTAATTGTTGGCATAAGAGGTATTGCAGAAAGGTAAAAAATTGAAGTTGAGATGCACAAGGATATTAACCGAATTCGCAGGCAAAATAGTTTTTGTAACACATCTACAAAAATCCCCTTTTCATGCTTGTGAAGTGTAGCGAAAGTGGCGATTGTTTTCGTGCGATTAAATGACTTTCGGTAGAACCAGAAATGAATGGATGCTAAAACGTTTTTTGCCCTAGTGTCCAAATGTACTACTTATCGTTGTTTTTTTTATTAAGTCCAATATCAATTCTGACGCAGCTTATTTGCACGTTCTCTGTATTTTTTAAGATAGTCAAGTCCTGTGTATCAGTGAGACTGACAGAGCGTATCTATTTTATAGCCGATGATCTGCCGGACTGCAGTAAACATACTGAGTCACCTAAGAATTATAAAAAATAAATTAGTTGCACGAATGAAATCTTGCATAATTCTAACAAATACTTATTCAATCACACGACAATATAAGGCATTTCATTAATGAAAGGTGCAAACATTTATTTCATTTGCAGCTTGTCATAATCTTCTTATTGCACTGGTTAACAGAATTGACTTTGCAAGGTCTCATTTTATCGTTATGAAAAATTGCGCAAGTTGCCAAAGGAAATCACTACCACCAGAAAAACTAACTACAAAAAAAATGTCCGCGACAGAGTTTAAAATTGGAATTCCTATGAGTGCAAGGATCAGAGAGACTTTTTCTTTAAAAGAGAATGTAGTAGGGTTCATTCTAGTGATGTCCTCAAGAAAGAAGATAAAATTCGAGAGGTTATGTTCTCAATGAATCGTCTCATGAACAAATGAATTTCGATTTCTTTCTACAGGCGTGAATATAATCTCGTGATACAAGATGCTCATTTGATATCGTTCAATGAGTCAAGATCTCGATATAGCGATATTTCAAGAATATTCAGAGATTTTTTGAATGCGGAGTTATGGAGGAAAAGAAAGCTGAGAATTATGAAAATCAGGAGCCGAAAGTATTAACTATTGTGGATTATTACACAGCACTTATTAAAATTCGTCGTTTTCGTTTTTTAATACGTTTAAAAATCATTGCATAATCTTAAACAGTTCTAATAAATGTTTAAATTCTTTTCCAAGCTGCAATAAATCGTTCTTCAAAGTTAAATTGTAGGATATATATTGCATGCATAGATATTCTCGAATATGCCGAGTTGTGTAATTTCTCGAGGCGACGGGACAAGACGATACAAACAAACGAAGGGCTCAATGTTCTCAAGTCGAGAAAGTTCCTTGACTAGGTCCTGTCAATTGGAAAGACGAGAATTGTAATCTTGTGCGGCATCACTAGTTCATTCAGTCAACCAATGAAGTCTGCAGTTTAAGAAAAGCAGAAAATGGACACAAAATTTGCATCAATAAACTGTTCAACGTAAAAAAAAATTCTCTCAATACCGTCTATTTTTATTTAGTGTAAGTAGTATTTTCAATCTGCGCAGGATTTCATATTGCCAGTTGCAAATTAATTTTATTTTTATGCACTTTCAACCATTCCATTCACCTTCGTTTTTTTTGTGTCTTTTATGAGGATCAATATCCATTTTGATTCTGTCTCTCTTTTATGCTTTCTCTGCATTTTTTACAATAGGTAAGACCCGGACATTAGTGAGACCAGCCGTCCGCGTCTATTTTATCCGCGACGATCTGCCGCGCGGCACTCGCTCACAATGAAGAGATGAAAGGAAAAAAAAAGTGGAGAAGGACGAAAGTCGCGCTGATTGCATTACGTGGCGCGATAGCGTTGATTTCATTATATGCCGACGGTACTGGCCGAGAGAGAGAGAGAGAGAGAGAGGGTAATATAGATAATGAAAGTGAAGGAGGGAGATAAGGATAAGGGCGAAGAGGGAAAGGGAAAAGGGGGAGGAGAAGGGATAGGGATATTGTAGCGAGCGACGGCTCGCGTAAGGCATCACCAAGTGTAGTGTAGTAGGTTAGGAAAGTGGGGAGGCCAGAGGGCAGTCGGCGCCTTTCATCCCTTCCACGATCGCGACGTATCTTTTTCACTCTCTTCCTCAAACTCCACGTTGATTATCCTCTCGCTTCCACCTATTCGCGCTTCCCGCTCACCGACTGTGTGGACTTTGTTTCTTCGTCGGCTTCTCCTCCTTCCACTTTGCTTTCGCTCCTTTATCGTTTGTTTATAAGTAGTTTTGGGACCTGTATTAAACGCAGTCGGATAAGCGAGGAATCTGAAATGTGTTTACAGCATGAGATTGTTAACCTCATATTTTGAAAGGAATAACGATTACAATATCTTCAGATAATAATAGAAAAAAAAATTATTTTTATTTTTTGTGTTGTAAAATTTCTTTAAGGGGATCCAGCTACTTGCAAAATGTCATAAGACAAAAAATTGTGTAGGTGATACACTAGTTTGAGAAAATCGCTAATTAAGGATGTATGATACGTACAGTCCCGCCAAAAGTGAGTTTCAGAGACAATTTCGATCACTTCCTGATGAGATAAAAATCGGGAAAAAGTAATGCATACAAAACGTGCTGAAATGATTGATTTCGCATAATAATAATCCCAAAATGTCATCAAAAAATTGGTGAAAAAAACAATTGCTTAACAAAAAATCAGTCAACCTGAGTTTTTTTCTAATAAAAATGATATGTCAATTTATTTGAATGCATACGAATTTTTTCAGATTTTTTTCTTTATTTTGATTTTTATTTTTTTTATTTTGAAAAATGTGCAGAATATAACGAATTTTGGATATGACTTTTGCAAAAAAATCTTTAGTGTAGTAGATGGTTTTATGCCGAACACGTATCCCAAATTCGTCATTTCGCTCACATTTTTGAAAATAAAAAAAATAAAAACCAAAATAAAGAAAAAAATCTGAAAAAATTCGTATGCATTTAAATAAATAAACATATCATTTTCATTAGAAAAAAGTTAGGTTGACTGATTGTTTTTTGAACAATTGTTTTTTCCACCAATTTGTCAATAACATTTTGGGATTATTATTATGCGAAATCAATTTTTTTCAGCACGTTTTATATGCATTATTTTTTTCCGATTTTTATCTCATCGGGAAGTGATCGGAATTGTCTATAAAACTCACTTTTGGCGGGACCGTACGTATCATACATCGTTAAGAAAGCATCTTCGTACATCGATTTGGAAGATTAAATCACAAAATTAATATATATTGTAGATTGAAACATTCTGAACGATCTCAAAAAATTACAAAGGGTTTGACCGTATATAAATGAAAATATTTCAAATTGAAATATGCCTTTTTTAACACGGTCTCAAATGGAAGTCGAAGGTTGGCACGCACTCTATTGGTGAATTTTATATGCTAATAGAGAAGATGCATCCGAAATAATGATTTCAAATGATAGACTGTACTCTTGCAAAGCATCAAAAATTTTGAAAAATCGTATTCAACCGCAGAAGCACTTTAAAAAACTGTGTTTAACTAATTGGGTTAGTGAGATTTCCTATGTCAATCGAAGAGATTTGGCAACGCTGCGTATTCTGATGGGAAATAGCGGACTAGCAGATCGGACTCGTCGGTAGCGGGAATTTCAAAAGTTTGTTTTCACTTTTGATGAGATTAAAGCTTCTTACCAAATATAACGACGAAAACTCTGGAATCCCGGAAGTTTGCATTTGTTGAGAATTAAATCAAGCTGAATCAACGCTCGATTGTAATTATATGACTTCTTTGTAGTCAGTAACTAGTTATACATTTTTGAGATTTAAATACACGATGAAAGTAAACTCAGTGATACCAACCTCAACATATGTGCGACGTTGCCACGAACTCCGCGCTACGTCTCGACACGCAAACACCCGACTTTATTTCGCCCAAAATAAGGTTGGCACAATAGTCATATGAGTGACTTTGCATTTCATAATTCGTAAAAATGAAATAGAAGGAAATTACATTTCGGGTTAACACTCTACTCAGTGACTGAAGGGGAAATGTAGAGCAATATGCACTACAAATTTAAATTTTTTTGTCATTTATATGGTAATTTCTAATAGTGCGTTGGTTGACTAGCATGACCCGTAGATGTCTCCTTAAAACCTCATTAAATACATGATAAGTACCGACAGCAGTGGACGCGGTCGGCGTGTGGCTTCGGCGATCCCCAGAGTTAAGGATGTATGATACGTACAGTCCCGCCAAAATTTAGTTTCAGAGACAATTTCGATCACTTCCCGATGGGATAAACATCGGAAAAAAATAACGCATATGAAACGTGCTGAAAAGATTGATTTCGCATAATAATAATCCCAAAATGTTATTAAAAAATTGGTGAAAAAAACAATTGTTCAAGAAACAATCAGTCAACCGAACTTTTTTTTTAAATGAAAATGATATGTTAATTTATTTGGATTCATACGAATTTTTTCAGATTTTTTTCTTTATTTTGATTGTGATTTTTTTTATTTCGAAAAGTGCGCAGAATATAACAGATTTTGGATGTGCGTTTGGAAAAAAAATTCTTTTGTGTAGCAGATAGTTTTATGCCGAACACATATGCATTCAAATAAATTAACATATCATTTTCATTAGAAAAAAAGTTAGGTTGACTGATTGTTTGTTGAGCAATTGTTTTTTCCACCAATTTGTCAATGACATTTTGGGATTATTATTATGCGAAATCATTTTTTTCAGCACGTCTTATACGCATTATTTTTTTCCGATTTTTATCCCATCGGGATAAAAATTATGGTGCGGCCATAACTTGGATGGGTGACCGCTTGACAACGCACTGATTTGCGCGTAAATTGTTGAGGGGTAGGCAGTTTTTGTGAGTTTCTAATATATTGTAAAACAGTAGAAACTCAGTAAAAATAAAGCCGCCTGAATCGGACAGGTTTTCCGCAGTTTTCCTGAGCCCTCGTGAAAATGCGATACCGTAATGTATTAGGAAGAGTGGCTGCGGTCAACACTCAAGAGGAGTCTCGAGGGTTGAAGTACTGGGGAATAAACGGGAGGGGATAGGAAAAAGCCAATTGGCTTACTTGAGAAATAACCAAAAAAAGTATATTCTTCCACAATGTTATGCTCGATATTTCTGGGTTAAAAAAAGTGAAGTGGCAGGGGCTCCTATTAAAATCTTTAATATTAGCACTTCTCCTTTACTGCACCAAGTATAAGACAAGTAAAGTAAGAAAACAAATTGCAACGATGATTCGTACTGCAAAAAAACATTTTTATCTGTGAACATTTTTCAATTTAATTGATTATTAAAATTGCATGGTCTTTTGAAGAAATTGTCACATGAATATTAGTGAAATTAAAAAAAAATTCAAATACCTGCCGTAATTGCTTACATTCAGATCTGTGGACTTCCTAAGATAATCAGAAAGTTGTTGCAGTGATATATAAGTTGACTCTTGCATGGGATTTTTATGCAATTTTTTTAACGAAAAAAAGTATTATTGCTTACCCAAAGTGACTCCCATAAAAATGTTTAATATGAACACTCCTCCTTGCTACGCCGTAATTGATTATTAAATTTGCATCGTCTTTTGAATAAATTGTCACCGGTTGTAGTAGTGAAATAAAAAATAAAAAATAAAAATACCTGCCCTAATTGTTTACATTCAGATCTGTGGACCTCCTAAGATAATCAGAAAGTTGTTGCAGTGATATATAAGTTGACTCTTGCATGGGATTTTTATGTAATTTCTTAAACGAAAAAACGTATTATTGCTTACCTAAAGTGATTCCCATAAAAAGGTTTAATATGAAAACTCCTCCTTGCTACGCCGTCATTGATTATTAAATTTGAATCGTCTTCTGAATAAATTGTCACATGTTGTAGTAGTGAGATGTAAAAAAAAAAAATTAAAATAACTGCCCTAATTTTTTACCTTCAGATCTGTGGACTTCCTAAGATAATCAGAAAGTTGTTGCAGTGATATATAAGTTGACTCTTGCATGGGATTTTTATGCATTTTTTTAACGAAAAAAAGTATTATTGCTTACCCAAAGTGACTCCCATAAAAATGTTTAATATGAACACTCCTCCTTGCTACGCCGTAGTATAAAATGTTGGGTATCCCTCGCACATAATGCGATAAGTGCGCAGTAATCCGATAACCGGGTTATGGAGAGTACGTGGATGCGAAAATTCTTTTAAGATTGCAAATTTCGCGCTTCAATTAAATGTACCCAGAGGTAATGTCGTTAAAACGTATTATGTACGTACATAGTGGGGTACATATTGTGTACAGGACTGTTAATGGCGTTCATACCTTATACACACGTATAGAGTATTTTGGGAAGGTTGTGCTCGCTATACTTCGAGCCGTTTGTGGCGAGCACGTTTGGTCGTTTGCGGCGACGACGACGTGAGCGAGAAAACATCAAGGTCCGTAAAGCACCCGCAGCGTGAGCTGACGGGGATAACGAAAGGCTACATTTAAAATTCGTTTATTAGAGTCGCAAGCATTATACGAGCCCAGCGTTTAAATAAACGATTTTGTGGTACAGTCCGACCTCCAGTATCTGAACCCGAAAATAATGTGAAATTCATTTTTTTTTCGCAATGACAAATTTTACAATTACAAATTTTCAAAAAGTAAACGACCAAAATGTATTTGGATTATGCACTAAGATAATGTATGATCCCAGAGCTATTTACATTTTAATTTTTTGGGTGTTGGCAAAGTCGTTGTTTTTTTTTGACAATTTAAAATACCGATGCATGATTATATTCAATCCAATGCATTAATCATTAATATTGAGCTATCGAAGCAATAACCAAAAAGAAAAAAATAGCAATATTTTTGGTTAAATGAATGATTATGATTTCCTAACTGTATAACTTATGAAGAATTTTTTTCTCAATTCGTTGCTCTAAGCATTTATTGTATAGTCCATGTTCACCGTGTTCAATAAAACCACCGAATCTCTTGACGTAATTTAATGTATTCAGGGCTGTGAAAAATCGATTTACTCCATCAAAGCATTTTTAAAAATAGTGAAAACCGAGAAGAATCTTTGCTCAACTAAAAAAATTATGACGACAAAAATTATGAATGACTTATGAAGAAATTTAGTTTAGTTATAGTAAATCGTAGCATCAAAAATTGTATTTACAGCTTGTGCTCACCGTATTTAGTAGGACCAACGAATCTCTTCTCTCGATTAAAAGTATCACATCTCCCATGGTCACATTTTTAGTTGTAACAGATGGGGTGAGGTCATTCTGACCCCTTGTGACCACTGTTTTTGTTTCAACTGCATAATGTTCTTGCCATTGTAGTGAGTCAGTTATATTTTCGTCCACCTCAAAAAAATATTACACTTTTTCAACCGAATGACTTATGAAGGAAGAAGAAAGAAATGCACCCAGAGAAATGGGTATGATGAGTTTATTTGAATCAATTATGAGGTATATTTGGAATGAATGAAATCTCATGTCAATCAAATAGAGTCTATTTCAATCAGATGAAATTTTATTTCAATTAAATAGAGTCTGTTTCAGTTGAATAAAATACCATTAGGCCAGCCATTAAATACATTATTTATTAAATTGCCAACCGAATAGGAATTCATTTTAACGAAATAGACTTTATTATATTGAAACAAAATTTGATCTGATTTAAATAAATTTTATCTGATCTGAATAAAATTTTATTCATTTCAAATACACCCTATAATCGATTTAAATAAACCCATTTCTCTGGGTATGTTGCTCTAAACATTTCCCGAGTTAAAATTTAGACCCTTGTCAAAACCTAAATGTAGTGTACACGCAGGGTACACGAAGGTTCCTCCATTCCTTTGGCACTGCTTAAAACCTTCGAAAATGGGAGATATTACCCAATTGGAGTAAAACAAGACTACTGTGGAGAGAAACTCATATGTTTGAACCTCCAATTAGGTTGTACAGAGTGAGATGAGGTTCTTAGACCCTTGCATAGACCTCCAAAAGTGGCATATTTTACCCATTTTCATTTAACGAAGGGTTTTCGGAGGGTCTCAATTCAATTATGTCATTGCCCAGGTCCGCCAAATTTAGTGGAACCAATGAATCTACCCAGTGTGGAGTTCACCAGCACCCAGAAAAAATATCTAGTTAATTGGACTAGAACCTACGCATCGGAAATAAATTTTCTTATTTGAATGGTGATCTAATGGACTTGTATTCAACTCGAATAATTTTTTTTATTTGTAAGTCATGCATATAGCTACTAATAAATATATTCAAACCTAAGAACTATGTTATTGATTGCAATATATCTTTATTACTTCGTAGAACAAAATATGTTTTAATGACATATACATTTCTTCGTGTCGAAGAAAAATATATTTACGTCGAATAATTTATTCTTTCTGTTGACAAAATACATAAATTTGTAAATTCATTCCAAATGGATAGAGTACATTCGTTTCTTTCAATGCTTGTTTGTGTTTGTTGTTAGGTTTGTTAATGTGCTTTCAATACGTTGTATGTATTTTTTAAAATCTGTTTCATCTAAGGTCAATATCGATTAAGTGGAATTTTTTCAAAAATAAAGAATAAAACCGATCATGAATCCGTTACTCACGAACAGAAAGCAGGAACGCGTATTTCGAGAATGTTCCACATTATATAGTCTTCCATTATGAAAATTCGACACGTACAGAAAAGTTGAATTAAGCAATATATATTTTTTATATAAATATATGACAAGTCGATTGAACCAAATGTTTTCTATGGATGAACATAAATACGTATTAGAGTTAAGTTTGGTGTTTCATTACTAGATCATCAACGAAACGTTGATTTAAATAACTAAATCAATTACAGAGAAGTAATTTCTAATGATTAAAGAAAACAATTCCGTATTGGATTAAATGAAAGTTCTAATTGATTTTGAATAAAAAAAGATCGAATACATGTATCCAGTCGTTTTAACTAGATATTATTTCCGGATGAAGAAAATATTTAGTACGAACAAATATAATATCTATTTAGTGTCCACTGCACAGTAAAAACTGCTTTAAATAAATAAATATGTCCGAAAGAAATAAACTGCAAAATTGAATGAAATACGTATTTATTCCCAGAAAAGGAAATTTTCATTGGTGAAATGAACAAATGTTGAATAGACAATCTTAGTTAATATGACTTTTTTTTTCTGGGTGCATAGACCTCCAAAAGTGGCATATTTTACCCATTTTCATTTAACGAAGGGTTTTCGGAGGGCCTAAATTTGAATTACTTCATTGCTGAGGTCCACCAAATTTAGTGGAATCAACGAATCTTTACCCAGTGTGGAGTTAACCAGCCGCTGGTATATCCGCATTTCCCTTATTTCAATGCGGTTCCACAGAGTCGCAGGTCGACGTCAGGCCCTTTCCATATAGCTTCGGATGGCGGATCCTCGCGCGCAGTTCTTTTACACATCGCGAGAACGAAGAAGACGACAACGAGTGGGCCGAGAGGGGCGAACAGGAGAAAGAACGTATGGGGGTAATGAGAATCCTCATGCGGTAGTGAGAGTGGGACAGCACGAGGATCGGTGGCGTGCGCGTGACGAAGGCAGGTGCGCATCGGTGCGCTGTCGGCGCTTTTGATGTTTCCGAAGGTGGGAGACTACGAGGTATACAAGCATATATATATATATATATATATACCTATAGTGCTGAACGCATAAATATATATATATACTTTTTTCCTTTCCTTCTATCGCTCTTTCACTCTACATATATATACGTAGCGTTGAATCGATGCGCAGAGTGCGAAAGATCGCAGCTGGTGCAAAACGATGTTTCATAACAATAGTTCTTCGCATTACACTGCCGGGATTTCCGGATTAATAGAAAAATATCAATTCGCAGAATCGAATAGTCTCAAGGCCCGATTGAATAATTCCACTATTCATTTTATAAACAATATCGGTAGAGTGAAAAAGTAACTATCACGTCGTGATTGGGAAATGGAATGTTTTTAGACAGTCGAATGTTTCAGTTCCACTTTGCGAGTTGCTTCATTTTGCTAAAAAAAAACAATTTCTTCAATCCTGAATACATGTTTACCTTCTGCATTTTTAGTCTTGTGAGATATGGAAACAAACGGTTTGTTTTAGAGTTAACTCCTGATTTTTTAGAAAAAAAGGCAATGATCTAATACACGTCGGGGAGGATATTTGGAAAATTACAATTGTACATTCAATCTTATTATCGAGTTGTAGTGAGGGCGCCATTTGCACGATTCTACTTTGCGAAATTTTAATTATAGTAGTAGTTGTAGTAATCGTTACACCGATAAAAAGAATTGATAATACCAACCGAATCTGTGGTTACGGGTGGCGGAACAAATATTTGGTTGATTCGAAGAAATATTCGTTCCAATCAACCAAATATTTCTTTCGGTACGCTTTCAAACGAAATATTTGGTTGATTGGAAAGAATATTTTTTCTAATCAACCAAATATTTGTTTCGCCACCCGTAACCGCAGATTCGGTTGGTATTACTACATCTTTTTATCGGTGTATTTATTGATAATACATTTACATAGTAACAATAATAATAATTTTCTGTACATAATAAATTATTCGCTATTGACAATTGGCCATCGACCGAAGTCCTTCAGCTACTGTTCATCTTTTTAATTACATTTGCTAAGAATTTCGCAACAGATGTAAGAAAAAAAAAATTTCTGAAATTTTGGCACCTTTACCAATTTTGACTAAAGGCTGTATCATTAATGGGTCACTGTTGTTTTAGCAATAGTCATAATCCCGACCGTCAAAATATCGAATGATTAAAATACCGACAATTCACAACCCGCCAATTTCAAATACCGAATAATAAGAATCCCGACAGAACCCGGAAATAATTCAACCATATTTTCATTAGTTTGAAAAGGAATCGCAAAAATTAATTAATAAAGCGGTCTATTGTGCTTCATCAGAAGGGCTCCATCCCCTGGACCGTCTTTCCCGTTGATGATCGGGTGGGTTTGTAAGAACAGAAGGAGCATTGATGAATAGAGAATGAAGAAAGGAAAGAGAGGAAGTAAGGAACTGATGAATTAGGTTTATATTGTGTATAAATACAAAATTCAATAACAGACACAGAAACCAATAAAAATTAACGGCAAAAAAATTCGAAAATATCAATATGAAAAATCGATTAATACTTCAATAAATAACGATCAAAAGAAAATAACAGAGATATTTTCAACGACTTACAGTTGGCGTTGCTCCGGTAAATCGAAAAATATTAATAAAAAAATTAACAACAATAATTTGAAAAGATCAATATAATGCACTACTCCGGAATTTTCGAAAACAATTGAAAAAATAGCGAACGAAATATAATAACAATCGCAATCACAACTGATCGATTTCTTTCATTCCTCATAGACTCAAGTTAAATGCCATTCGATCCGCGTAAATAATTAATCGCTTCACGAGAGCCCTAATCGGCGATTACTCGTTCAAGTCTCTCTCCGTGATCAAGAACATTTTTTCGGCAGTAAACACAGACATTCGTTAACAGATCTCTAATATCTTCGGGATTTCAAATGTTGGTGTTTTAATGTGTCGGTATTTTTTTTGTCGCTATTTTCACCGTCGAGATTGTAATCGTCGGCAAAACGAAAGGCGATGGTAATTGATAATTAAATGTCCATCGATTCGTGTCGATAATTCCATCGCGATATCTTCAAGTCCTCGCGAATCAGCGCTCGCCATTTTTTTTAATCACGCGTCCATCCATTGGACGACCTACATAAAATCAATCACAAGTTGTATTTGATGATGGTCTATCCTTACACCAAATTTCAGCACAATATCTCAGTAACTGCGTCGACGAGAGACTCAATAACGAATAAAATCTCACACATGCATTTTTCCTGAGCGACTTTTCTCCTCGATGTTTTGGACCATTTCAAAGTGGATCTGGAAGTTACGTATTTACATATAAGTTACAATATTTAACCTGAGGTTTAACCTCGATATCGACGTTGCGTTGAAAAAAATTAACTCTCCTAAGCCGACATGCGAAAATCCACAACAAGACTATGAGAAAGAAAAAAATGATTTTTATCTAAAAAAACTTTTGGATAAAAAGATTGACCACTTGACAAAAGAAAGGATGGAAGGTGGAACTTTGCACATTGCTTCCTCATTAATTTTCATCTTTCGCAAAGCCGCCTCTATGAGGATGTTTATTTATTTTATGTTTTATGAGAAAGCTCATGGAGGAAACTTTTCGAAAGATAAAAATTAAAGACAAAATAATGTGCAAAGTTCTACTTAGCATTCTAATTACAAAAACATCTAAAAATCTCAAATTTATAGAAATTCAATAAATTTGTATTAGTAACCATAAAGTGACAACTATTCATTTGTAGTTGGTACAAACATAGTTGTTACCGGTTAATTAGTTGTCACAACTATTTTTATAGTCACCGTAACTACAAAAGGACTAAAAGTCAATAGTTGTCACTTTATAGTTAACTGTGCTATGACGATTTCTCTCAGTGCGGAAACGAAAATTTTTCGAAATATTCCAAGTCATTTAAAATCCGAACCGGTTTAACGATCATTACAAAATTCGGTACGTAACTGGACTGAATGTTATTTTTCCTGTTCAGAAAAATTCAGTCGCTTTGCTGAAATTTTTCCTGAATTAAAACGAAAATTCTTGGATAATTTTAATATCTTATATCAATCAATTTTTATACAAACTTTCAGGCTGATAGCTAAAAATTCATTTGGCCTACAGTGTTTACGTACATTTTCAAAACTTTGAAATTCGTATAATAATGAAGTCCGTTGAGCATTATTAAAAAAACTTATACAAACTAAAGATTAACCAGTGCTGTGAATATTGATCAAATTCGAGCTAGTTCGGTCGAACAGTTTGCAAGTTACAGTGATATGAATTTTCAACCATTACACACATATCCGGATGATAATACATCCGGAAAATTTTCCCGAACCACTTTTCTCGACTTTTTAGACCATTCTGGGTATTCCTACCATAAAGATCTCGAAAATTTTTATTTTCACCAAAACAAAGTTTACTGTATAAGGAAGCAAAACTTGAAGAAAAGAATAACAATCAAAACTTTCCTGTTGGTATCACTAGCTTAGATTGTTTTGAAGTAAAAGTGACCCACATTACCTCCATCTTCAGCAAGATTACTATACTACGCTGAGTTGCGAGAATGAGAGGGAGGGATGAGGTTGATATGCTGCTGCCAGTGATGCTTGTGGAAGGGTCGAAGCGGCGGCCGCTCGAGCAGAGGAAGAGGGGGAGAATCGCGCGGTGGACCACTATTATGTAAACATCAGCGTGCCTTTCATCTTGCCGCCCCGTGACGGCGAAGGCCTTCTTCTTCTTCCTCTCCGTCCTCCGTCTCTTCTGCCTCTTCTTCTTCTTCTTCTTCTTCTTCGAAGACTGACCCAGCTGGCCCTCTGTACGCTCTACACTCTCGGTTGTGTTGAGCTCCTTCCACCGTGCGGCAGCTCGATCGCGCGTTCGCGCGTCAACAGAGCGCAGAACGAGAACCCGAGTGGACGCGATGCTATACGCCGACGAGCAGCGCCATTGGGGCGAACGAGAGACCTAATCTGCGAAATTAGCATCGGACACAGCTATGAACTTTAGCTATTACAGAATGGCGAGTTTGGGTCGGGAACGAACCGACTTTAAGCTTGCGGTTTTTCGGTCGTGTCGAAAGGGGAGCCACCGGCTTTCTCACCCCCTTTTCACGGTTACACGCTTCTCAACGACGGGACATTGAACAGCAGCAGTTACGGTAGCAGTAAACAATTCGTCGAGGAATATTTTTCGCGATAGCGACTATACAAGGTCGCGGGATTTACTTTTTTTTGTTCATACAAACGTATTCGTCACGCTCGAGCTCCCTCTGTTGTCAAATTTTTACTTTCATCTCGATGTCGGGCACAAAGCCGGTAGCTATGCGTTTAGTGGTTTTAAGCTGATTGATGCGGTTTTTTATGACACCAGTGTTTGCGAAAACGGTTTTGTAGCATGTTATGATACAAGAAAAGGAAGTGCGTGATTTTTGCTGATGGTGAAGTTTGATATCATCCCCGATTAAAAATCACACTTACTCGCGTGTCACATTAGGTTAACGGCCATGTTCTTGATACTGACGCAGTTCGTGGCACGACTGATCTAGCATCTCCTATGATTTTACATGAGCAGAGTGAGAGGGTTATCTTAAAGTGTTGGAAACTGGGCCGGTTATCTTACGAAATTTTTGCTTGATTTCACTAAAAATAACCACGTAACAAGAATGCACAAAATCCCTATTTCGAACCTCTGACTTGTACGCAAGTGCTATTTGCATTACTCTCGTCGGGCAGAAAAGAACTGTTTTTCTACCTAGGAAGAAATGGAACAGTAAAGTGCAATCAAACGAGCAGAGGTTACCCTAGCAGGTTTGCACACCGACTAAAACACTGAAAGAACAGAAAGCACCCACCGGAAAAACCCCGTTGAACACTGAGTGCTTTTCGAATATTAAAGACACGGGATTTGTTTTCTAACGCACCAAAAATACTGATTTTTTTTCAATACAATTTTTATATTCGCTGCAATTAACTAAGCGGTTTAATTTTTACCGTTCTTGTTCAGACGTATTTGGTTGTTAGGTACGTATTCGATCGCGGGGAAAAACTAAAAATTATCATGTCATTAGTGAGACTCGAACTCTCAGAGCAAAATATTGTAATTCAATAATAAAAATAAATACTCCGACAACAATCTAACTATAATGTATAGTTGCCAGGAGAAACTGCAATATTTTATGGATATAGCAAATATAAGAAAATAGTTGGAGCAACCATTAATATAATTCCCAGGAGGAACGTCTATATTTCATGGTTATAGCAAATATGATTATAGTAGCAATTATCAGAATGATAATAGTTTTAAAAACTATTCTAGTAGTTTCAAATATGCTGTTTTGTTGCATATACGATTTCAACGTTTGTTTTTAATAAACTTTCAATAAAATCGTTTATTGAACAAAAGTGCTTTGAATAGTAGTTTTGCGGGACGAATAGCGAAAAGTGAGGTTGCAAGTGGCATAAAATTGTATACGATATTCGTGCGAGAAACTTTTTCTGATTTCGTGTCATTGCTACACTCGCCTTCCGCTCGTGCTGCAAACTTACACTCGTCGCGAAAAAGTTTCATCGCACTAGTATCGTAATGTACTATTATGATACGCCTTCATATAAAGCGCCTAAACATCTAACTACCAAATAAGTCTAAACGTGAACGCAGAAGATAAAATACAGCCGTTTACTTAATTACAGCACAGAAAATAATTGTAAGAAAATTCGATGCTTGGCCCTGGTAGGATAAAAATAAGCGATTTCTGCACCCAAGTCACGCCCATAAAATGAGGTTATTTCAGCGAAAACGACAAAAATTATACTTCAATAGTTTTGATCCATAGGTTTTCAAGTTATATGTTTTGGTTTCGGGCTATGTTTCAGTGTGATACACTATTGACTCGATGAGATCGTTATTTTTTTTTTACAAAAAGCCAGTATGAATATATATCGAAATATCAGAACATGGCCGTCATTGCGAAACTCACTTCACGGCGCTTATGGTTGAGATGAATTCGAAATGAAGAAAAACGATGAAATCGAAATAAAAATGATGTCACAAAAATGAAAAAAAACCCCGGATTACATAAAGACGGGTTATTAATTTCAAAATTGGGTAAGAAAGCGAAATGATAGATATGCCATCGTAGCTGTGTGGTTTATGTGTGAAGGGTGTAGAAATCTGTTGACCACAATATGCGAGTGATTCGCATGATTCCACTTTTTTGTAAGTAGCCAATTTTTTTTAAAATAGACCTTTTTTTTTTCAAGACATGAGCTTTCAATTTTCGTGAAATTATTTCACATAATCGACATAATTTTTATTTTTCGTATAATAAGAAATCTTTCATCTATTGAAAGTACTTTAATCCTTTCATGTCACATTATCAATTAACTGTTCAAATCATGCGACTTATTTATGAATTTATGACAAAGTGATCATCACGGAATTATTCAATGATTTCGTATTATACCAAATGTGATATTTATACCTTCAATGCGGAATAGGTCAGGCATTATTATTCCAACGTCTATGTTATAATAATAAGAGGAATAAATAAATATTCATTGAGCAGTATTTCGATGCATACGATTTAGTCCGTACATTAATAAAAATATCTACAGCAACTATGTGTGCGATATATATAAAAAAAGAAGTCGTGGTTTCCCGTGGCCTGGCGATCTATGGTCTTGTTTTCATATCGACTGGCTGAAGCGCCGCCTTCGTTCAATGAATAAAGCATATTTAATGCCCGATCCAAACGATCTTCATAACGACGCAAAAGAGGCGAAGCTAAGCTGCGTTGAAAGGAGATCGAGAGGAGGAGGAGGATGCTAACTCTTTCGACGAAAATTTCTCTCTTGCTTTAACCCTTCTACCGTCCTCCTTAATTATATTACGGTTGTTTTATACCCTCGAGAATGTAATAACAAAACGCACAAATTTCACTCAGCAATATTCAATGAGTTTTGAGAATACGAGAGTGTACGCAGTCGACAGCAGGAGGATCCCTCGCGTATAAATATCGATAATGCTCATTCGGTGGCCCTTTCGCGATCGCTGGAACCGCCCAACACGCCGCATATACACTCCAGTGTGGCTGTGTGGTAAGCCTCTACTTTATAGTTATAGTTATTGCGAAGCTAGCGAGAGTTACCAGCAGGAATAGCACTCCTGGCACTCCGTAAGCACACTGTAGACCCTGTACAGGCAATTCTATGCCAGGACAGTCGAAGATTCGGTTACTTTTCGTTTAAGAAAAATTTGACTATCTATAGGTGTCTGCAAATTTGAATTATCTTAACTTATCCATATTGATTTCTATAAGTAGATGCTTTTGCGACACTGGTAATAAGTTTTATTCGTGGTTTTTTAAAAAGATTTTCTTTACATTTCGGTGTTATCGATTTAACTTTTGTCAAAATCTGCGGGTTTTCAAGATATTATGGTCCTCGATTCTGAAAAAGACAATAGGTTATTACTTTCACTTACGACATCAAAATTTTATTCGGTATTCTTAGCCGTATGAGTCATTAGAAAATTGAAGAAAAGTATATCGATTTCAAAACTTATTTTATTTTAGATGGAGGCCACTTGATGGCTTTTTCCGGAATTTTTTTTTGGCACTCACTATTTTTAACGTTTTATACTTGTAATTTTGTTTTTTCACATAGTTTTTCCATATAAAGGAAACAAAATTCAAGGTGCATTTGAAGTTCTGAAATATACTATACGTATTCAGAAGAATGAACGAATCACGTTCATTCAAATAAAAGTTGGGTTCTGGGAACAATCGTGCAACAACATTTTTTTCATTTATTTGTTAACAACATTTAAGAATTATTATTATGGGAAATTAATCTTTTGAGTATCTTTAATGACTCATGATTTTTTTCCAGATTTTTATCTGTAGTTTTTGTCGAACTCATGCCAAATGAATACTAGGCTCAAGAACTACCTTCATGAAAAATTCACCTCATTCACAGAGTCTTGAACCTCGAAGCCACCTTAACAGTATTGAAAGTTACTGTTTTTTAATTATTTTTTTTCATGTTGCAGATACGATAAACCTTATTTCAAATGACTCAATCTAAAAAGAAATTAATATGTAGGATTTTCTTATCATGGAATGTTCGAAGCATTTCGAAATTTCGTACATTCGTTATCAGGCTGCAATTTGGCTTTCGGATTTTTTTGCGGCAGGATAATTTTCTCGAGTATTGAATTTGGCATGGAATGTCCGGTATACGGTATACACAGAAGTGGTACGGGCTCTGATATGAATTATCGTTAATGTTCCCAACATCTCTGCGCCTCATCCTCCCGCCAAACTCTCCCCCTTTTCTGGATTCTCCCGACAATCGCCAAGAGTTACTGTATGCCGATCGTTTGTGGAATAACGCCTGGCGATCGCTAATAAATTAATACGAAATGCGAAGGAGAACGAGCTGAAGATAACAAAGAGCCACGTCGTTGGTTGAATAGAATGAATATAAAAGGGATGATTATAGCAGTTCCTTACTGCGATTATTGTCCGATTTAACGATTACTATTTTTTATCCCTCAGGTTTTGAAATACCCTCAAGACGAGATATGTGACGTCCCGACCAGAGTCCTCTTCATTTTGCTCACTAAATCTATGGAGTGGAAAGGGTCAAAGGGACGAAACGGTCTACCTCCCGGATTCTTCCCAAAATAATGAAGATTTTTAGCATATTTGTACGGTATTTTGTATTTATTTCAAACAGTAATAAAAATCATATAATTTCTTTTTCGTTTGGATTTTTAGTCATTTTTAACAATATACGGGAAAGAATGAGTGTAATGCATTGAAATGTGAAGTTTTATTACTAGTGTTGTGTTCTTGTAGAAGCAAAAGATGGTACAAAAAAAATCACATAGTGGTGAGGATAGTCACAACCTTTTAAAGAAAATAAGACAAATATTAGACGAGCGGGTATTTAAAAAAATAAAAAATTGTATATGGAAACATTGATATGTAGTCTTCGAGATACTTATATGGTAAAAATAGTTACATGCAAATGAATGCAAAATTCAACCCTTGGATTGAAAAAGTGAAAATGACATAAGCCAAAGTATTAGCGGCGGACGATGGGTTTAGTTGGGGATTATAATACATTTTTTATTTCCGATAACCGTATGTGATTTATTTCACTTTTCTATAACTACCATTTTGAATATGAATTCCGAAATGTGTTCAGTAAATTATTAAAATACATGAGACGGGCCAGTTTGAATATGCAATCTCAATACTCGTACTGGTTCATCACAACTTTTCAACCTTTTTCACTGAAAGAAAAGATTCGTTACCATAACCAATAGATGAGTTGACACAACCAATCGATTATCTATTTCCCTTACAACTCAAATGATAGTGCCAACGGTTCGAATAGTGATAAAGACGATTCGAGTGGTAGTCGCAACGATTGGATTGGTTAACCTCACTAATCTCACCAGGACTAATCGTGAATAGTTGAGGTTACCATTCGATATGGTTGAGACAACTAATTTTTGAGAGATTGTGTACAGAAAATTGGAAACGTAGTTGTCACAACCAAACATTTATTTCCGTGTTGATGCTGTTCTGAATGATTTTTAATTAAATCGAGTGAAAGTGGAAGAAGGCGGAGGAAAAAAATTATTCGCGGTGAGCGCTCCAAATGAAGCGAAACCAGCTTTAAAAAAACTTAGTTGACCGGAGTTTTTTAATGCAATATAACTTTTTTTTTCATGAGTAAAAGATATGGTTTTGATGTAATTTTGAATTTGTGTCCTCTTCTAAAAAAGACAGCACATCGAAAGTCGTAACATTGAAAGCTGAAGCCACCTTTCTAGCATTCTGATTGGTCGTCGATGGCTTTGACATAAACCCAACTTCAGACTGTTATACTTCTTACAGCATCACGCGTGGCGCGCTTTGCGAATTGCCATAGAATACATTTTCGTTCCGAAAATAGATTTCCTTTTTTTTTCTTCGTAAAAAAAGACATGGCACCTTGAAAGTCGGTTATATAGAAAGACTGAAGCCGAAACAGAGAAATAGAGTCACGAATCGTATTAAGAAATATCATTAAAAAAAAAACAAGAGACAAATGAAAAGAAAAGAGTGCGATCGAACCGAGCACGTTGTTGCTAGTATATGTAAAATAGAAATTAAAGTAAATATCGATTTTGAGTAAATTCACCAAGTCAGAAATGTTTAGTCTACAAAAAGAATGAGCATAGGTTTATGGACTGCGAAAAAGATTCTACTTTTTCTTAGACTATAGGTACTAGCTCCTCATTTGCATAATTTCTTCAGCACATCACTTTTGCTTTATCTTATTCTTCTTATGCCACGAAAAATGGCACATAAGTAGTAGCGAAGCATTTCGACCTCGTAGCGGAGACTTCTTCATGTAGTCTATATAAAACAGTTTCATTTATCCGAATTTCAAAACGTAAAGAGACTAAAAATAAAATATATATATATATATTTCTTTCTATAATAATTTCTTCTGGAGAGATGACTGAAAATTTTTACATGAATTCGTAAATAAAGCGCAAAACGTTAGAATTTTGCGCTCTATTTACGAATTCATGTAAAATTTTTCAGTCATCTCTCCAGAAGAAATTTTGGTAAAACGAGTTATAACAATAATACCATAAAAATGTGCCCTCAAAGTTAGAGTAGTTTCAAGGACTACCTCGATATATACACATGATTTGGAAAAAAGGAAGAAAAAAAAACATTTTCTGTATTGATCGTTTAATTAATCATTGCAACCTTCAATATGGATTAAAAAGGTGCACTAAAGATATTGATGAAACCTTAAATTATCAATAAAAAAATGCTATAAGAGAATAGGTATACTTAATCCCACATGACCATTTAGACGCATTCTCTCTTGCATATGTACATATTCGCACCGTGAAGGTGACCTATTTTCAGCACTTCATACTAAAGTCTGGCCCAGCAAGCATTGAACCAAACAGGTAATCTTCAACGTATAGTCCGACCATAAAGGCACATCACCCCGTTCGCTTCAAAACAACCTGCGCGATACGCGAAAGCGTGGTTGCGCACAAAAGAGTCCGTGCGAGAGGCACCTTTTGCGCTCTAAGCGCGACTCAAAGCATAATATCCTCAACATTGGTCCTCGAGAATTTCACAGAAGGGCAGAAGAGCACACGTGTGTCGTGGAACACGTGCAGCCTTAAGCCCTTCCCTATAAAAACAAAAAAATACGAAAAAAAACATCTCTATCTCGAGATCGTTCTGATAATACGAGCACAAGTTTTCATCGAGAGGCAAGAACATACCACGAACGTATAAAAAAAAAACATAAAATCTAGAGAGGCGCTGTATCTTGGAAGAAATCTTTACAACGATCAGTTAAAAGGGGGGGAGGAAGGTTGTTACGCGGTAGATAAAGGTGAAAAGCTAAAGGAAATTGTAGGGGTTGTTCCGGACGCGAGCCGACACAATGCACGAAATGCTGTTTCTTTCGTAATACAGAAAAGCACATAACTGAGCGTGGAGAGTGACACGAAGAGGGAGAGAGATGGATGTGGAGCTGCGCCAGGCTTCACAATGCCGGTCACATGTCACCAACGCTTTGAACCGTGCCGCTCGCCGACTCGTTTTCTTCGTAAAGCGTATATAGGTAGTATTATGGTGTATAGCGTAGTACATTTAGTTCGTAGCATCCCCCTCTTAAACACCATCCCTGTGAGTCGTTGATGTACATATATGTATACATGTATATACATACGCAATGCATCCCGCGCTTAAAGATATATATATATATATATATGTAGGTTGTAAATGACAATTGCGAGGGCGTTTAGTGTTGGCGAGTTGTTCGGTCCATTTACTAGCCAATACCTCAGTTCTCGAGGTCCCGGTTGTGTTCGATGGCTCGGCTTTCAACCCCGTTTCGATCTCGAGGGGTTGATGTGGTTAGGGTCCCGTTGATTCTATTGAAGGCGCCATGGCAAATTCACGAGGGAACAAAAAAGTAGGGCGCCGAAATTGAGATAGCGTTTCATCATATGTTCAAGCAATTGTAGCTTTTAGTCATCGATTTGTTCTATTATTTTGATCAATATTGTACTTATACTGTTAACAATATTTTGAACATAGATTGATTGAATGATGTCCTGTAACAAAAAATCGATGTGGAGTGTTTTCACCGTAACAAAGAGAAAGTTTGATCCGAGAGTTTTCTAAGGTGAAATCTACGACAGTAGGACAACATTGAAGGTCAAATTCGATCAGCCGGGAAAAATGTTGGCTTGCAATTTTTGGGATCTATGAATTTTGACATCGAGGGAAGAGGAAAGAATACTTTTGAGATTACAATTGAAGGGTAAAATCAGTAAAATTAGATAACAGATTAGATAAAAAGAAAAACAATATCATTAGTTACAGAAACAGAAGTACAAAAGACAAAAACCATGTTACGAATAGTTTCATTTCGAAAGTCGGCTCAAACAATTCCACTCCCAGCGATTTTTACAGCCTCCAAGTCTATGTTAAATGCTTTAATAAATTTAATCCGTACCAACACCGACATGCGAAACATACAAGAACAAATTTCGAATATGCAACAAAATGGTCAAGACATGGTAATTAATACTTGGCGTCGCGACGCTACCGTGTCTCTTGATTATATCCCAGTAAACACAAAAATTGGTTTCGTCGCCGCTTTATTTGAATTTCCCACTCAGCAATGTAACTGTTATGTAACAACGGTATTATGTAATAGTTACATTGCTGAGTGGGAAATTGTAATAGAGCAGGAACGAAACCGATTTTTTGGTTTACTGGGATGGATCTGATGACACATGGGTATAATCAGAAACGAAAATGCAGATATAGCTGCCAAAAGAGCCCTAACAGAAATAACAAACAACACTTAACTGTTACTAAGCTCGGCATGGAGCTGAAAACATCTGTCTTTCACGCTATTCAAACGAAGTGGAATAATAATAATTGGTCCAGCAACATAGCTAAACTACACAATGCCAGAGAAAACGTATGATAAATCCCTCCTGACTTGGGCAATAGAAGAGAACAATGTATATTAACGAGATTGAGGATTGGCTCTCCATGCAACATTCCAACGTCAATAGAACACATACCAATTACTTACTCAACACAGAAACGTCTGCGAAAGGACACGAAAGTACCAACGTCGACCAAAGAGTGCCTAAACAGCCAGAACGAATTTTCGAGAGTACTTAACTAGTGTAAATCGACCAAAATATACGAAGACCCGTAAACAACTTGAACAACTTAAGCTAACACAACTTCATATGTATCTACATCAATATAATGTTTATGTAATCTGTACATTCTTTAGCAGTCGCTTATAATCCTGGCTGTTGATGCAACTTGAAATAGAGGAAAAAAAAATTCCACTCGCTGTCGATAATAACAAGTGCCAAAAATCCTCCTAATATGTACGGCGTGTGACCAAAAAAAAAAATCAAAATTCATTCCTGACATACTAAACATCTATTAATCCCTTAGATATGTCAGAAAAATCGTGCAGAGTTCAAAGGTAAACTTGATCGGCGAGTTACGAGCAAATCAGGTCATATAAGGCTCGAAATCGAGTGTAGGTAAAACGCCGCCCGAACGTAAGATCGCGCGCAAGTGCTTCAGCGAACACACAAGAATATTCAAACGATCGGAAGTCCCTCTGTGATGTCCCGAGAAGGAGATATCCGTCTGTCGTCGAAAGGAGGTATTACATAGCCTATCATCATAGAAACGCGGCGCGGGAGAAACTCCGTGTGCAGATTCGTTGGTAGAAGAACGCGCGGGGAAATCGGCTTGAAAATACCGCGTGCCGCCTGTTAAAAAGATCCCCCGCTGGACGCGCTCTTGTCGCGCGAACTAAGCGTTTGATGCGATGCTGCAAGTGTAGAGGGCCGCGTCTCCGTTGGGGTTACGTTCAGGCGTCGTTTTGCCGATGCTTTTATGCCGCGGTGATGCTGATGGCAGGGAGCCTCGCGAGGAAAGAACATACATGCGTATAGTAGCAGTGCATATATATATGTATCTGTATATATATATATATCTGCGAAGAAGAAGAAGACGCCGCGTGTGTATACGCGATATCCTCGCGCGCGAGCAGCCGATGCCTCTTATACGCGAGGATAATTACCGTTCTACGTCTGTGCCAGGAAGACCGCGAGCAAAAACGCCGTAATCGTATACGCCGACCGATCATAATGGTTATGGAGGCTCATCGCGAGAAAGCCCGTATAATTAGCGGCCCCCCAAGCCCCTAGACTATACTGTTGTATATAATGCTGTCTACAATGCGTGTTACAGGTACGCACGTGTGTGTATGTGAGGAAAAAGCAGGCTACGGAGGAGCAAGCCGCGATCTTCTTGTCTTAACTTCTGACCTCCGTGGGTGCTTCTGTCTTCCGTTGTGCTGATGTGTAAACCTTATTCTTGACCGTTTTGAAATACGTGCAGACAGGAAAATATGGTGAACGGTGGGAGTGTAGCAATTTTACTCCCTTGAAGAGTAAAGTCATCATTGGATGGACGCAACTGTTACTTTTTGTCAAAAATTTCTACTAGCGTAAATGGTTTCGAAATGTTATAGTGAACTTTGAAAATGAAGGTTTTTTTATTGCGAAGGCGATGAGAGTAATGGTTGGAATCGAAGAACAGGGATAAATCATAACAGTATAGCTATATACAACTATATTGTTGTATATAATGTTGTCTATAATGCGTGTTACAGGTACGCACGTGTGTATATGTGAGGAAAAAGCAGGCTACGGCAGGCGGCGATCTTCTTGTCTTAACTTCTGACCTCCGTAGGTGCTTCTGTCTTCCGTTGTGCTGATGTGTAAACCTTATTCTTGACCGTTTTGAAATACGTGCAGACAGGAAAATATGACGAACGGTGGGAGTGTAGCAATTTTACTGTCTTGAAGAGTAAAGTCATCATTAGACGGACGCAACTGTTACTTTTTGTCAAAAATTTCTACTAGCGTAAATGGTTTCGAAATGTAATGGTGAACTTAGAAAATAACGGTTTTTTTATTGCGAAGGCGATAAGAGTAATAATTGGAATCGAAGAATAGGGATAAACCATAATAATATGTCTTGTATTAAATTCTGACCTCCGTGGGTGCTTCTGTCTTCCACTGTGTTGATGTGTACACCTTATTCTTGACCGTTTTAAAATACGCGTAGACAGGAAAATATGGTGAACGGTGGAAGTGTAGCAATTTTACTCCCTTGAAGAGTAAAGTTATCATTGGATGGACGCAACTATTACTTTTTGTCAAAAATTTCTACTAGCGTAAATGGTTTCGAAATGTAATGGTAAACTTAGAAAATAAAGGTTTTTTATTGCAAAGGCGATAAGAGTAATGATTGGAATCGAAGAATTGGGATAAACCAGGGAATGACAATCTAACCTTTATTTCTATCGAAGTTAGCGTTCAACGGGACTTCATTTTTTTCTTTCATTGTTGTGGCCGGCTCGAGTTTTTATAGATGTGTATTGCTTCACGGCTATTTGGTGAAACTTGATCTGAAAAAAAGCAGCGAGGGGGCACGGCGATCGCGTAAGCGACCGAATGACAGTTTGTAATTGGTAAGAATAGTCATACCTGGTGTGATGATGATAACGATTAAGTCGAGTAAGTTTTATCGGGGAACTAGCGAAAGGCGCAAAAATGGTCGAATTCAACGGATAATTTTGAACATCGGAAATGATTCATAAGGGCGAGTGTTTGGTTGATTTTGTTGAATCATCGTTGAAGCGTCGAATCAGAAGATAAGCGAAAAGTTTGTTTAGTTCGTTTGGCTCACCAGCTAACGAATTCACTTTTATGTTAGACTATGACAGGACGGTCAATGGATTATTTAGGTAGTCTAGTAGATTAGGTAGTAGATGAAGCGCAGAAGTGAAGGAGGGTGGGCCAAAATCTTCGTCGAAGGAATGAAATTTTTCTTATGAGTGCTTTTTTTACAGTTTTCTAGACGATCTGCAAACAAGATTAGTACAATAACACGGAAAAAAATCATTGATTCAATAAAACCACGGTTTGCGGGCTGCAAAAAAAAATGTTTTTAAATTAACTCCAGTTCTCATAATCCGAATTAAAATTGAAAAAATAAAATATTTTTTTGCCTGTATTGAAGTTATCGTTCCAATATCATATGGAATTGTAGAAATTAGCAGTGAAATTGAATTCAAAACGCTTGTGTTTGGCAGCTAGTAAACCAAGGTTTTATTGAGTCAATGATATTTTTTTTCCGTGAAGGAATGAAAAAATGCGGGGTTTAATCGGCATTTGCACTTTTGGTTTTTTTCAGGATTTTTGACATGTCTGTACTTAATCTTGTCATGTCCTGGCATTAATTAAGACTTTTATTTTTCATCGGTCCCGTAATCTTGTCAATTTTTTTTACTGGCTATCAACAATTTCAGTAACTTTTGAAATAGCAATAAAAAATGTAGTTATGGTAAATCGACAAATGAATTTTCTTCTTCTGCCCTGTAATTAAATCAAATTCGGAACTCTCCTGACAAAAAAAAAAGCACTGGTAATCAATTTTAAGCGCGCCTACACAAAAAAGTGCTGCTACAGCATGAATTTCATAACCATAGCTAATTCGACTACTCAGGGTGGATACATTAAACCATCGCATTTCGCTATCGAGAATTTTGCAGTATCAGCAGATATTTTCCATTCAAGATTCATGAGTTGGCTGCTCACCAAACCAATTATCGGCAACGCATGTTCATATACATCTATAATTCTATTTTTTTTAATGTTTGACTCCATGATTTTTTTCAATGGCTGTGAGCAGTAGCATTAAATTATTTCAAATTTCATTTGAGGGAGGATCTAAAACGTTAATTTTGATAATCGTGCGAAAATTCTCATTTTCCAAAGATTGTCCAAATCCTTTAATATTTAGAAGACAATGAGATCCGCCATTACATGGATGTATTCGAAGTCGCACCATCATTGATAATTTAGAATTTGATGTATGAGATTTTGATTCCATATTGATCACTTAGCTCCAGTATTGGATGCATTTGATGCACCGTATTGTCAGGATCTATGAGAGAGATGAAGAGAGAGTAGAAGCACGTCATCGTTGATGATGCAGTGGCCGACAAAGAGCTAGAATGTAGAGAAAAAAAAGTACGTCCTTTCGTATGAGTGTTGCTTGTACGCCTGTTACTAATACCATATAGGTCGTTAGATAAAAATGTTTGTTCGTAGTGTGATCGATCAAACGTGGCCGCGATCGGGCGATGTTGAGTCGCGCGATTTTGCCGCGATTTCACCGGGTTCGCCGTCGGGACTGTGGAAGCCTCGCATGATAGATCGGTGGGACCTGCGGCGAGAGATCGAGTCATAGAGCGACTGAGGGACTCGAAGAGCAACAGGAAGAGCCTCCCAATAATGCGCCGCTCAAAGTAGATGAGAAAGATCGGCATCATGGGCACTACACTGAGAGAAAAATCTGGAAATTTGAAAAATAATATAGTTGGACTGACAATAATTTAACTATAAACTATAATTCTCAGGAGGAACGTCTATATTTTATGGTTATAGCAAATATAAGAAAATAGTTGGATCAACCACTAAATATAATTCCCAGGAAGAACGTCTATATTTTATGGTTATAGCAAATATAATTATAGTAGCAATTATGAAAATGATAATAGTTTCAAAAACTATGCTAATAGTTTCAAATATACCGTTTTATTGCATATACGATTTCAACGTTTGTTTTCAATAAACTGGCAAGTATCGTTTATTGAATCGTATCATCATCACGTCAACTATAAAACATTGCAAGCCTTCATACATGCTTTTAATCATTCGAAATCATTGAATCAACGATATGCTTTTCTCTCAGTGTATGATTCTGCGAGGATGGATCGATAGATTGCTGGATAATAATGCTGTGTACCTGCCACACGTACAAAAGAGACCAAGGATCAGGTATGTGAACACTGGTGAAAATTGAACATCAGTGTCCGATATTAAACATACGAACAAATTTTTTTTTTTTTTAGATTTGTCTTTATCAAAAGATATTTCAGAGAATTTATGCGGATGAACATTTTCGAAACTGCAGAAACTTACATAATAAGAAAAAGCGCAAAATATATTACATTCGATAATTGACTTGAAACATTAGAATATTATGTATGGAAAAGTGGTGATACCGAATGATAAATGAACCATTCAGTACGATATAAGGTACTCGGAGAAACATTCAACATTCAACAAGGAAAAAGAATTGGTTGGGTCAATGAACAAGCTTTTGGTCATTCCAGTTTGTTAGGACCACGAATTATTTCTTTGCGTGAACATGAACCTGAAGATCAACATTTTTCAATTACAACGCGGCTTTAGAAAAATCTGTTACCGGTATCGAGCGATATTACTGAAAATAATTATAGATTTATAGTCTCAAGTAGTTCGCTTGCGCGAAGTGATCCGTCAATTCGCCATCTACCGGTGAACGCGATAACTTTCTCAAAACAAAGCATCCGTTATATAAACCCCTTATGGCGTATGCTACAAATAATGAATGTTTAATGCTACTAATGAGACTCAATTATCTAAAAATCCATGATTTATTTTATTGCAATACTTTATTTTTCTTATATACTTTGCATACGATGACAACGTAAAAACTCCGTATATTTGCCATAAAGTATGAAAAGCATGATGAATTCGATAATGTATCATTAAAAATTAGTAGACAGTATGAAAAACAAAATGTGAATTTCAAAATCTAAATTGATTCAACAAATTCCGTTTTTTTTTGTCGATCGATTGTAAAAGGAATACCGGTCATCTTAAAATTATTTTTTTCTTTCTCACCCATCTACCCAAGGATAGTTTCATCGGATGTGTGATCGGTATGTGACAAATTTCAATTCCAAGAAAAATCGGCTCCCTTGAATTTTTGTTGGTGAAGAGTTTGTCGCTTCTCGTAACGACTGCGTAGATTCCCGAGGCAGAAATTTGTCGAATAGGCATTTGCCGACCGCGATAAAGGACCAAACGGAATCTACGCGGGATGAGATGAGGGTCGCATCTCAGCGACACGATCGCAGCAACAGCCGTCGCCTACGGCTCGTTCAGGATGCATAGATTCGCGAATCACGCACCGACGACGGAGAAGAGATCGTTAAGTGGTCACCGCGCTCGGTTCGCTGCGAGTCAGAACGACAGGACCCCACGAAGATTTAGGTATTGAGATAAAGACGCGCACACCGCAAAATTCCGGCAACGAACTTGAACAAAACATGAGACAGACGGTAAAGCGGTGAGCCTGAAATTTTTTCAGATGATAATTAAAGGACGCCTTAGTGGAGAAAAAAATCGTTATATGTTCAGTGCATATATCATCCGCCGCCCTAGACTTTGTCATCTACAACTGCGACGATCAGAAGTATTTTTCTTCTGTAAAGTTTTTTTTTACCTGTCTCTGCTTCTCCCTAAATTGTCTGGCTATCGCGAGTGGAAATATTAGAGTGGCGGTAATTAAAGTAATTATGTAGTTGTGCTGCAATTGGAAAGGAGAGATTTCCTTTGCAAAGTCGAAGGAAACGTGAAATAATTTTCGATTCGATAATTTGGCAGAGGAAATTTAAAAAAAAACTAAAGAAAAATCGTTGAAACTGCGCTTTTCACATAAACACATACATGTAATTATAAACATTTCGGAAACTATATTACCCAAAAAAATAAGAGCTTTCCACCGGATTTCATGAGTCCATCATCAAAAAAATCGGATGTCTCGAAATTACCAATTAAAATGTTTGTAGGAAATACTTATTAAATCCCTTGCTCAATGTTTCGAGGTAATGCAAAAGTGACAAAATTATTCCCGAAAAATCATAAAATTTAAAGAGAAGTGGTCTGAATCTGAAAACTGTCTGATTACAGTTATGCAGGACAATAATCACTGAACTATTTTTATTAAGCCTTATCGATATTTCTCAGTTTTGCCTTAATAATCGAACGTTTTGACGGTTACTACAAAGTCTTGCTATTCCAGAGTTGGGGGAAATCAGGTATTCAATAAATAGCTTCTTTGGAACTTGGGCACCGTGTTACGTTGGACTTTCCGATCTTTCGGTGCGATAACGAGAATCTCGATATCTCGGTGCGAGCATCTTGTTTCTTCGGGACTCGATGGTACACGATACTATACGTATATAGTGTGGTCACCGGCGACTCCTTTTCTCGCTATACATGGTGGCTCCCGGACGCGCGCACCTTACGTCTGTGGCATAATTAAAGCGATAATGAGTCGTTATAAGTTTCGGCGGAATGCGGTAGCCGTACGGCTACACTCGCGCCGCCGGGATCTCTCGCGGTTTACGAGAACATGTCGTATACATTACGTATCTTTGACTTAAAATCTCTGGTACTCAATCTCACTCGACTTCGCTATAGAGTTAGAAAAAAATACTCGGCGTTTTAGAATTCAGACCTATCCATACGGTTTAATTCTTTGAAAAATGACTCAACAATATATAAGACTTGATAAAAAAGTCTCGAAAAGTTTAATTTAAAAAAAATATATATCTCACACGCAGATTCATTTAAAAACGCTATAATGAGAAAAACACACATTCCATTACGAAACCTTTCCCAATGTTTCAGGCGATTTTAGCCCTCACATGAAAAACGCGAGAAGCACTCAAAATCAGTGATGGCAGTTCTTCTTCAGTTGACCCGCGACGCAATCCATACTTCACTGAATAGAAATTTTTCATAACCTATGAATGATTTAACAATATATAAGACTTTATAAGAAAGTCTCGAAAGTTTAATTAAAACGTTCCATATGAAACCTTTCCCGATGTTTCAGGCGATTTTAGCCCTCACATGAAAAACGCGAGAAGCACTCAAAATCAGTGATGGCAGTTCTTCTTCAGTTGACCCGCGACGCAATCCATATTTCACTGAATAGAAATTTTTCATAACTTATGATTTTAGGAATCTTATGCGAGTGACTAAAAAAATATCAAAGTTTTCGCTGTACCGAATCGCTTATTGTTCAGTGTTAATTTGCTGGACATTTTCACTGAAAGAAAAGTATATCGTTGATTCAACGATTTCACATGAGAAAACGAAGATAGGAAGAGAGCAATGTTATATGGTTGAACTGATGGTAATATGGTTTAATAAACGATACTTGCAAGGTTATTGGAAACCTTGAAATTGGTTATGCAACAAAACGGCATATTTGAAACTATTATGATTTTGATGATTGCTACTATAATTACATTTGCTATACAATAAAATATAGACGTCTCTTCTGGGAATTGTGTTAATGGTTAATTCAACTATTTTCTTATATTTACTATAACTATAAAATAGAAAAGTCCCTCCTGGGAATTATCCTTTATAGTTAGATTATCGTCGATCTAACTATATTTCTTTTTATTTACCAGATTTTTCTCTGAGTGTTGTCTGCATGTGTCAGACCGAAGGATAATAACTTTTTTTATTAGAATGCGGTCCAAAATCAATAAAAATCCTTATTTCATAATTTAATATTTCCGGTAAAGTGTCAGAAAACTACATTTCACACATAAGAAACACATGCTGAATTTCAGTGTGATTTACAGCTTGTCCAAAAGTTATTGTGTTCCCGGATGGCACAGACAGACAGAAACCAGTGAATCCTCTTTGGTTCTCCTATTTCTATCCAAAACTAAACCGTTTTTTTTTTGTTTCCAAAAATTATTATGTAATCACAGCTTCTCCCATAAGGAAGAAAAATAGTGAAGATTCATCAATACAATAATAAGATGTATTTCCAATATTTCTCGTGAATTTAATCTCCTGTTAATAATCCGTAGCTTTAACGAAGGAGATCGAATAAGCGGGATCAGGATAAACAACAGCGCGGTGTTGGACTCGTGGCCCGGATCTAAGAAGCTCAAAGAGCGGACCGCTCGCGGGTCGTAGAGTCTCCACTCCGTTGGAATTGAAATTGATTTCGGTCGACTTCCATTACTCAAAGAGCCGGGACCGGAAAGATGTAGGTACCGACAAAAGTCAGAAGCGATCCGTTCTGGGATAAGATCACGAGGCTCTCTTCCCTTGCTGCTGGCGAGCTGTTGCTACGGCTGCTGCTTCTGGCTTTTGCCGTTGATGTTCCTGGTGATGTTGCTTCTACCGGTGATCCTGATGCCGCTCTCTCTCGAGACTCTTTCGGTTGGTCACTGGACTTGCTCTCTGGTGTGTATAGTCAAAAGCCATTCGAGAGAGAAGGAGGAAAAGAGAGTCTTACAGTCATGGCGAACCAACGAATCAACGAAGGAACGAATGGTGAGCGCACGTGGTGCCTCGGGAATTCTTGGCGTGTTTACCAGCAGGAGAGGATTCGTGACTCCCTTTGCAACATGCCGACTGTCCCGTCGACGATGAAACCAGCCGAGAGGGATAAAGAGCGAGACGGAGAGAACAGGGCGAGAGAAAAGAGCCCTTCGGCCTATCCTCTCTCTGCGCGAGCCCTTATCTATGGCTCTCGTGTTCTCCAGGAACATCGGCGTCGGGAAGTTCGTGCCCCAGGCTCTCCGCCACACCACGACGAATTTTCTCCGTGATTTTATCTGGGAAAAGTTTGACCATATCAGCCTGATGAGAAAGGAGTCACAAGGTTGTTACGTCTGTTTTCCGAGCGTATCGTAAATATCGGGAAGGTTTCACATCGTTTAGAAGAAATAGTACATTTCAACGGTGGGGAGAAAAACCTTATTTTGGCGAACGTAGGATCGTAATCTGAGCTGTACGCAAATACGGTAACCGTGCGAGGTTTTGCAAGCAACTTTTGAAAAGCTTTTGTTCATTCACTGGTTACTCTTAAATCACTGGTACATTCACCCTACACACCAGTTTTTGTGATCAGTCGAAAACAGTTGAGACTACAATTCCGATTTGGTTTCAGTGACTAACCCGAGACCCGGCATTTGCTGGAATTGTCCATGAAGGTTGACCGGACTTGGCCGATGATCGGCCCATTCTCGGTGCCGAGACTGCCAACATTGGTATTGCTAGTGACCTGATTATCGGCCCGAGTCTTGGATGATAAGTCCGGCTCGATATTGGCGAACAATACTTGGCCGACCATTGGCCTACTGTTGCGAAGTCGATAATCGTCACCCCAAGATTGACCCGCGTACTGGCCGTTTCAGCTTTATCGGCAAACCCTACATGGGTTGTCGCCGAAACGACTTTTTTCAATCTGGATACCAACTGATTCACCAGAAAATGTCTAACGTTACGGTCTCATTCATGGTATCATATCTAAAAAATTGGGAAACGATCCGAGCAAAACAGAATACAGGGCTGGAATAATCATTCCCGAGGTACAATTTAACATTTCAGTCCACAGTAGTCTTCGTTTACTCCAATTGAGTAATATCTGCCATTTTCAGTGGTTTCGAGAAGTGTCAAAGTAATGAAGGAATCTTCATTAATGAAGAATTCTTTATGTACTCTTTATGTAACCCCTTAAATTTTAACTCGGGTTTGCACCGCCAATATAGTATTGGCACTAAGGTCACTTTGTTTAAAAAAAAGAATTTTTGGTATTATTACTATGATGGAATATTGTTTTCCTGAAATAAATTATAAGTTCATTATCCCATAAATTCACAATTCAATGTAGCGTTTTCAAAAGTAATCTAATGTTTACAAATCTAGATAGCACACTTCGTGGCCGCCAAGGAAAACGAAATGGGCGCACATCCAAATTCTCCCATCGTTAAAATATCTCATGAACTCTCGAAAAGGTGATCTTCATTCATAGGTGATTTTTCAATTACTGATGCGTTTACCCTGGACACTATTTTTCGCTACCAATCGAAAAATGTCGCGACTACAATTCCTATTTGGTTTCTGTGACTAACACGCTGGAATTGGTTTGTGTGACTAACACGCTGAAAAGACTTTTTTTTTCGCGTGCACCGTCTGATCCACCAGAAAATTTCCAACGTTACGATCTCATTCATAGTTTCATATGTCAAGGAGTGGGCAAGAATTCGTGCGTAGGAGGAGATGAGATGAGTCAAAGCCGTGAAATAAAGGAGAAGAGGATGCAAAAGGGAGAGACGACGATGAGGGCGCGCACATCGTCAGCGTGATCGGCGTCGTAGTCGACGACGCGGTATGCAAAGCGAATAAACGCACGAGTACGAGGAAGAGAAGGAGATAGTGAAACAGAGAAAGCGAGAGGGAAGAAAGACACGATCGTATCGGTCGCTTGTTAGGCATCCAGGCCGCCACAGCAGGGTGCTTGGAGCACGCGGTGGCGGCGTCGGCGTCTGCGCGACGACTACGTCAGTGCGTAGCAGCATTATTACATACATATATATACCTTTTGGTGAAACGAAATGAGATGCCGCTAAGAAAGAAGAGAGCGATCGGAGCTGCTAGTGGACGCCCCTCAAGCTTAGAATCATCACACATCAAAACAGATCGTTAAAAGTAAAGAGATGAAAAAATTAAGAAAAAAGAATCTAAGAAAGAGAGCCGAAAAATGGTGCCTCGATTCGTACACGATTCTCAATCTCCTCTGATGTAGATCATTATAAAGATCTTATGATGATGGTATTCGTCGCGTAAAGGGAGTTTTCTGTTTCTTCAAAAAATAATATAATAATATGTAAAAAGCACGTTAACGTGATTTAAAGGAGCTATCTCCATTCATCGATATAATTACTGGCCTCTCTTAATAGCTGACATTAAAATTGTGTAATCTTTTTTATGGCTGTGGAAGTATTCGCGATTTAGCAAGTTTCTCGGAGCGAGTCATAGGAGCAGTTAATATTGTCATTTAGTTGATTTACACTGATTAAAGCGAAGTTCTGGAGGAGGGTTCACAGAATCTGATATTGACCATTACTTTTTATATTCAGCTAAAATATTGAATCTATTTTTTTTTAATGGACTCAAGGGAGGCAGGATTTAATGTTTTCAAAATTGATTTTATAAATCGATTTGAGGAGAAAAAAAATTATCGAATAAATATCTGTCGACGAAACTTCTGTGCTGATAATTTTGAAAGCGCAGTTTTGAGCTTGATTGGTGCGTTAGCTTGATTTTAATACATTCTGCATATTGAGAATTGATTTCTTGAGGCATGAAAAATAAGCTAGGAAAAGTTAACCAAATGACTGTAAAGAGTGCATAAACTCTGTGTTGTTCAGGCCAAAGTTCCATTTTATATTTCAATAGCATAATAGTTCATGTAGTAGAATTCTACCATTTGAAAAAAGAAAAGAATAGAAAAAATCATTAAGAAAAAAATAAAATTTTGAAAAACGCGCACAATATAACAAATTTTGGATATGCGTTTTGCAAAAAAATCTTGAGTGTAGTAAATGGTTTTATGCCGAATACATATCCAAAATTCGTTATTTCGTGCACATTTTTGAAAATAAAAAAATCAAAATAAAAAAAAATAAAAAAATCTGAAAAAATTCTTATGCATTCAAATAAAATAACATAGCACTTTCATTAGAAAAAAAGTTAGGTTGACTGATTGTTTGTTGAACAATTGTTTTTTTCACCAATTTTTTTATAAGATTTTGGGATTATTATTATGCGAAATGAATCTTTTCAGCACGTTTTATATTAATTTTTTTTTCCGATTTTTATCCCATCGGGAAGTGATTGGAATTGTCTTTGAAACTCATTTTACGCGGGACTGTACGTATCATACATCCTTAAGATAAAAATGATGAGGGAGTCGGGCTCGATTTAGATGTCCTAGGGAAATTGCAGAAGTAATTGAAATAATTGTCATTTGCAGACTTACTTACAGTTTATTGGATCCAATTTAGAAATTCTTCAATAAACAGAAATCTGGTTCGAGAAACCACACAATATATCCTTGATTCCTTACTTTTTAGTTTATAAAGCGCAGTCTATGGCCTATTGTCTTAGATTATGAAGCGCACGTCTTTTGGTCTTGGATACACCTTAAACAGCTCTTGATGAATAACCGCTACAATAATCACACGGTTCAGGTTTGCTGATGAGGCAAGAGTCTCTCTCGTGAAGAGCTTTGATGGATTGTAGCTTCGGGAATCTATTAAGCTGCGCAAGTGCCCTTATTGCCTTACAGACTCGAGCATATTCTATGACTATTCTCGGCGAACCTCGAGATTTCACGGGACAATTCGTTGAAAATCTGAATTCGACCTCAATGTTCGAATAATTATTTACCATACTTGCTTCGTAAATTTCATACACCTTTATATATTAAAAATGTTGTAAATATCATAACATTTTAATTAGTGTGAAAATACGAACAACCACTTATATGTAAGGTAGTCCTTGCGCATTAACCTTTCTGAACTTTAAGACTTAAATTTTTTTTACATAATAGTAGAATCCCTTGAAAATGCGATTGCAAAGTTTCAACCTGGTTTGTAGACTAATTTATCGAGAAAATAAATATTTAAAAAAGAATTCTTATGCACGGGCTCTTATGGGGAAACTAACTGATTTCGTACTTCGGAACGTAAAATAACATGTATAAACTGAACTTTTATGCAATATCAAATGTGCTATGGATTCCTTAGAGTGTCACGTTTTCGTATAAAATATAAAAAAGCGAGGTTATCAAAGTATTTGGGTGTAATTCCAACGTCAAACACATCATCGCCACTCAGAAGTTACGGATAACCGGATGTAGCGGATTTGAGTTGGAATGAAATGTGTTGATAAGTGCTTGTGGATAATCTGATTGTGCAGGTAATTCAACGTGTGGGATCATATCTGTATAGCAAACGATGTGTAGAATCGAAATGTGTAGGATCGAAATGTTATGGAAAAGGTCTGTGAACGTCAGAAATGTAGTAAAACGCGGTACGTAGTATCGAGTTTGTAGAGGAACGAATGTGTAGTTACGAGATGCGGCGTATTGGAATGCGCGGTAAACCGTGTGTATTGGAACGGTTTGTCTGGGAAGAAATGTGTAGTTCTGAAATGTGTAGGATCGAAATGTCGTGGAAAGAGCGTGTGAGCATAAGAAATGTGTACGAAAAACGGTGTGAAGGATAGAGTTTTTGAAGGAACGAATGTGTCGGATCGCTACTGTGGTGAATATAATTGTGCAGGAAAGAAGGGCTGCCAATACCGCTACGCCTTGAAGCGAGACTCTGATTAGATATTTTAGTTAATACGATTTATGGTTCTTAAGTTTACGAAGCATCTGCAAATACGTTTTTAATCTCACTGTGAATAACTAAATGTGCAGATTAGGGCGTGTCGAAATTTTTTTTTTTTTCATTTTGCATCGTTTTAATCTATAGTTTGTACCTTTAAGCAACTTTTCGCAAATTTTTAGAGCGATCAAAAATTTTTTAGAGGTAGCTTAAACGATGAATATATTTCCCATTTGATTAATACGTAGATGAATGCGACTCAACAAATTCATGTCCCTAAATTACGGATACGATATATTGACGGTCGCGTATCTTTTTTCGTTATCTTTAGATCATTGGGAAAAGAAAAAGTGCCTACAAATTTTTCGATTAAATTGATAGTTTTCTAGTTGAGAGTTTTTGAAGCTCAGAATATCATCCTCTCTGCCCTGTAAGATCAGTTTCAATTGAAATTTCAAGTTTGAGGTCAATTTTGGAGTCTGTCGTTAAGTTTAATTATAAATGAAATTTCATTTAACCGTTAAACGGATGTTTTAAATTTGTTTGTAAATACGAAAAAAATAATGAATTAGATCGAATATATAAGAGAAAAATAAAAAAAATCCATTAGCTTCGTTCAAAACGTTTTATAAACCTGTCAAATTTGACCAAAAATCGGAAAAAATTTTCGACACATCCTATACCCAGAGAAATGGATCTAAAGGGTTTATTTGAATCGATTATAGGGTGTATTTGAGATGAATAAAATTTTATCAAGATCAGATAGAATTTATTTCAATCAGATGAAATTTTATTCAAATAAAATAGAGTCTATTTCGATGAAATAAAATCCTATTAGGCTGGCCATTAAATAAATAATTTATTTAATGACCAGCCTAATAATATTTTATTCAACCGAAACAGGCTCTATTTGATTGAAACAAAATTTCATCTCATCGAAATAGACTCTATTTGATTGAAATGAGATTTCCTTAATTCCAAATACACCACATAATTGATTCAAATAAACTCATCAGACCCATTTCTCTGGGTGTAGTGCAGATATATAAAAATGTTAGCATTTACAGAATTTTCTGAACAGTGCGTCAATTAACGAATATAGATCGCAAGGCCTACCTTAAGCCTCCCCCCCTAAACTTCGTTCCCTAAAAGCTCGTGAATACAAAAATACTTCCAAGTCTTCGTTGTCCCCCAAATATTTTCAAAACTGATGAGCAATAACAATGTGCATGCCAAATCTTAGAAACGCAATTTAGGCACTGCAACAACATGACATTTGCGAGGTGTTACCGCGTGTTAGTGAATATCCGTCTCGTGTTTCGTGGACATCTCTTGCGTGAACGCATTTACAGGAGAGCACGATGCACACACATTATTAACAGCGGTGTGCGTGACGATGGTGCGTCGAGTGGAAGCGCGGTAGCCACTGGCACGGCATGCTTATCGGTCCGACATCCACTAAACCCTGGCTATTTGTACAACAGCCCGGCCTTTATAATTAGCCGATAAGGCGGTTCGTTAAAACATGAAAGGGAAAAGACCGTGGCAGTGCTGAGAGCTCCTGTGATCCGGCCAACGGCTGTACGTCCGATGACGAGCGAAGCCGCAACGCTCTTTTGGGAGCTCTGTGTGCGGTAGCCGGGCTTCTGACTTCGAGAGCAGCGGTGTGTAGCAGCTCGGCAGTGTAGCGTGCTTACAGTATGCCTCCAGGTACCACTCAAACCAGTGTCGAGACTACTGTTACAATTTTAATGTTTCCCTTTTATCTACCGACACTACTTTCCTATAGAATCCACAAACGGCAGTAGTCGAGTTATATCCTCGTGGCGTCACAGTTTATCTTACTTCCAAGTTTCCGAGAGATCTTCTTGGGTGTGCTCTATGATCGGTAACATTATTTTCTCGACTGGTGATGCTGTACCGCAGCATCTGGCTCGTTTCGCTTCAATCAGTATAAATCAAAGCGTTGAATATTAACGGGCAATAAAAAAAAAACTCGAAATTGTCCATTGGAATAAAATAGCAGCCCAGGTTTGATGTAATGGATTATTATGATAATCACGACTATCGCTCGGTTGATAAAAGCAGAAGAGTTATGGGAATTTTTTAGACAGTATTTAACATAAATGGAAATATTTCTGTTAATTTGCATAAAGGCTTGCCATTATTTTTCACGGCTTGCCATTTTTTCCGGAGAGTACGGATTTTAGAAATTGCATTGTTACGATGTTTGAACGTTTATTGCATTATTTTCTCAAGGTTTTTTGTGAAATTTGATTGAATATACTTTGTTTTTGTAGATGTTCGAAAGGTGACAGGTCATTATTCTAATGCTGTACGTGCAATTATGGGGCAAGTATGGTTTTCAGTTTTGGTCTATGTGTCGAGCAAATTTTGTACATAGTGAACAATGAGGATAATGTGCAACGATTTATTTTAGAGCATTGAAAGAACCATCAGAAGCTAAATGTTAACCATGAAATCTGTACTTCTTTACTAACCTTGTTCAATTCAATATCCAGCACTGCTGAATAATATCTCCTTTATATACAAAATCTGAACTTAAATTGTGAAAATCGACGAAACGTAAATCAACAACATCAATTTTTCAAAAAACTTGAAGTCCTACTAAACTAGAACCTCTTTATAAAATCATCTCGCATTGACAATACACCATCTTACAACATTACTTTATCAATAAAAAACTATTGAGCTGAATACCTGAAAAAATTGAAGCCCAACAAGCGTAAAAAGACGTTTCTTTTGTAAAATTCAATGACTAAATTAAATTCTAACACTTCAATTTCTACAATTTTTTTCCCAATCAAATTTTATAAGAACTCCAAATGATAACTGAAAAGTAAGGTAAATAATTTAATCGTTGATGCATTAAGTACCTCTCTTCAAAAACTACGGATATACGTACATAATTGTGAGTTCTTTTTTTTTTGAAAGATGTAATTAATCGAAGAAATGTTTATAAAACCAAATGATGGCGGTTAACTACTCAGCAGCTTATCGCCGAATGTTGAGAGAAATTAATAGCTGTTTTCAGTTTCATGGGAGATTACAAAGTAATTCCAAGTTATTATGATTTCTTAACAAGTGTAAGCCATTTTGGGTTTGTGTGTCCGTGGCAATGAGGCTGAATGAGCAAAGGACTAGCCGAAAAGCATTCCACGGGAAATTCCAAAGGTATCTGATGTTCGTCGTGCCGTCACTGTATCAGCAGCATAAGTTTCAAGCAAAGCGAAGACTAGCAACACCACTGAAGATATATATACGAATCCCTGCTGCTGTATCCTTCAGCTCTCGTCCTGTGAGCCGCAGAGTGCGATTTCAAACGGGAACGCAGTAGAGGCTTTAATGCTACCTGGAAATGACACCGGGATTGCCATTTTTGGTCGTATAAAAGATAAGAGCCAACTCTAATGTCCTTTCCACCGGCAGGAGACCGAACAGCATCAAGTCGCAACAGTCTTGACGACAGCAACAGATTTGCCAAAACATCCGACTTTTCCCTCACTCACTCATTATGCACTGCGGACACTTGTAATTTAATGCGAAACTCACCGCGAATTTACGAATTGCGACATTAATTGTTTGTCCGTGGCAACTTTGATTACTCGTTAAAGTGGCTTGTGTACATGGAGAGTGTATCATAAAATAATGCTGCGCTCGTTCGTCGCAAGCGAATTAAATGCCTGTGTGCATATATGGGCTATTCCAGGGCAAGTTGACCTCACCAAGATTTATTTCGAAAAATTTTATTCCTTAGAAAAAAATCCGTTTAGAATCATCTATTCAAAAATTGTCTCGGTTAAAGAGTTATTTTCTTATTTTTATTTTATACAACGATACATGTAATTTCTTAATGATATTTATGTATTTGTCACGATATTAATTATTTTGTTAGACTATTATAAGTCATGCGTATGCAAATATATGAACATTTGACGAGAAAAAGTAAAAAGTCGTGTCATTACTGCGATAAATCGATGCGACGAAAAAAAACTTATGAAAAGAACAATAACGAAAAAAAAGCTATCGAGCAAATAACGCGGCATTTTTGGTTGGACCGAATTTTATATGAACATGAAATCAATATAAAATAAAAACAATTCTTTTTTATATATTTTCATATATTGGTCATAATATTAATGATTTTGTTAGACTATTCTATGGCATGCGTATGGAAATATATAAGCATTTGATGAGAAAAAGTAAACAATCGTGTCATTACTGCGATAAAAAAAACTTATAAAAAGAACAACAACGAAAAAAAAGCTATCGAGCAAATAGCGCGGCATTTTTGATTGGAACAAATTTCAAATGAACACGAAATCAATATAAAATAGAACCAATTCTTTTTTTTGTTGATACTGTAACTGACAAAATGTACCCAATATTCAGAGTATTTTAGAAATTGATGTAAAGGGATTTTCGTGCTTACTTGATAAACAAAATTATAATCGGAAAAAACCGGGTCAGTATTACAGCAACTTGGGCTGAAAAGTCCCATGCACACTAATCATATATGTGTACATCTTTGTCTTGGCTGTCTTGGTACTCCAACCTTCGTTATTCATTTACTTCAACCGCTTCTTCGTGCTCTTCATCATCATCTTCATCATCTCACTGGTTCCTCATCATTCTCGGCTCTGCCGAAGCTTTCACTCGAGACATTCGCATGCGATCAAGACGAGGCATCACGAAGATAAGAGGACTAACCGCACCGCTCGCTCTACACATCTATACACGGCGCGCGGTGCGAGTGAAGCGTTTAATTTATTTACGAGCCGATTCGGATTCATTAGCATACCCATAATATTTCTACCATCATTCGTTCCTCTCTCTCACTCCTTTAGCGTAGATATGTGTATATATCTATGAGATAAGATGTACATGATGCTTATGCGAGTTGGAAGAGAGCAATGACGAAGGTAATCTTTCTAGGAAGTATTATTGGTTTATAATACTCTACGAGTGAACGACTCTATAAACTATCTAGTTACCCTCAACACGTCAGAGGTGCTCGAAAGACACACTTCCTCTAATTTTATCCAAAAAACGTCGTCAAGTATATAAACTCCGGCTTGTGTGGTTGACTCGTAAAATTTAATTGGTCGTGTTGGATTAATTCTAGTCAATAATAGCTGGACGCCATAATTCCTGAGCCTGGGTGATATATGATGTGCTTGTTTAAATATTTTTTTTTTAATTACATTCCGTAGAGTTGGATTCACACAATAGAGTGTAGTGATTTGAAATTGCGCGCGTAGTAGTCATAATTCATAACTACTGCGCAATCATTATTTCCTCATCCTCACTCAAATTCATCGATGAAGGGGATTTTTCATTAGAATTGGTTCTATATCCCCGATGCTTGAAAATACTCGAGAGATCTTATCGAGCGCTCACCGTACTTACTTGTGTATTCCTCATTATATTTACATTAATAAGCGACGTATATGTAGAAGTGTGTCTAATTCGTGGTCAGGATTGAATAATATTTGGATCAAACCTATATAGCTTCATACGAATAATAATAATATCAGTATTTTTTTTTATTGTAACGGCGTTTCATTGACGAACTCACGAGTGATTTTGACGATAATAGAAAAACTTAACAATAGAAAATTGTTAACTTTTTTGTGTGACTGGATTTAGATGTTAAGACTATTGCGTAATATTATCAAGGAATGTGTTTTGTGTGATATGTGAATAAAGTGACATATAAGACAATTTACAAACATCTTAATTCACACGCTGACTGTTTTTATTGTGTAGTCAATTGTTTTTCAATGATATTCTATATTTTTGCGCATTTTGTTTTTAAATTATGCCGTATCACATGAATATAAATTTACCGATTATTGTCGCTTTATTTGTGGTGTATTCTGTATTGTATTATATCAATGTAAATTTTTCTTATCGCAATTATTTGCAAATTCAAATTAAATATTCCCATGGCATAATGAAATGAGTGTGGAAAAAATATATTTGTCTGTCTTACTATTACCGAAGCAATCAGCGATCTTATAAAAATCATCTTAAAAATTATTAAATGGGAAAATTGGTATATTGAATATTCGTCGGCAATAGTACATAAATTACCAAAGTACAGAATCATTACAAGGGCGAAGGGAGTTTATTAACGGACATGAGATTTTGGGCCCTGCACTGAGGGAAAGATATAGTAGAATAGTACGTTTTACTATCCCAATATAATTCTCAGGAGGAACAGTTATATCGATTATATTGGATACTATATGTTTTCGATTACTTATGCTATAATTATGTTTGCAGCTATTGTTTTTTTGTCTTTGTCATAACTATAAAATATAACTGTTCCTCCTGGGTACTATTCTGTTAGTAAGAGTATTGTTATTGTTATTGTTGTAGTATTGGTACTTCAACCATATATTTTTTTTTTTCAGTGTGAACATAGCAATTCAATTTATGGTAATGTGAAAATTCCATTAACTCATTGGTGAAAACACGCCACGAAAACCTTTCAAAGGTATAATCAATGGTTTAACATTATTTATTATTTAATAGCTTTTATTAATAGTTTGAAATAATTTTTGCTTACTCATAAAGGAAGCTGTGTTTTCGCGAAAAATAACTCGAACTAACCTGAGTCAACGGACATTAAATCAATTCAAGTATTGCCGGAAAGCAAGTAGTGATATATAAACGCAACATTCATTTATTTAAATAATATTAGAATACAAAGTAGAGCTTTGTACAATGTCTTGTGATTGAATTCAAATGTTTACAAAGCTTCTACTATTCCTTTATTTTTTGGATAATTGATCCATTTTGAAATTATGTTGCAACAAATATCTGTAAATTTTCTTGAATGATGCGCAGAGTTTTTTTTTAAAGATAAATTAAACTTTCATTGAAAAATGCGGAATTGTGAATCGTACTCCTTTATTTTTACGCACAAGTCCACGTGGGAAAATTACTGTTTTGCTTTCTATAGCCAAACCATTTACAATGCGTAATAGTGCACGCGAAAAATAATGGCGTGGAGCAATTTTTTTAGATTTTGTAATGAACTTTTACAGAAATTTTTTGTGAAAATATCCGAGAGAATGTTTGTGAAACGGTTCATGAACATGTCTCCCGAAATGTCTGTGAGAATGTCTACGAAAATGTCTGTGAAAATGTACATGAAAATATCTGTGGAAATTTCTGTGAGAATGTCTGTGAGAATGCCTGTGAAAATGTCTGTGAGAATGCCTGTGAAAATGTCTGTGAAAATGTCTGTGAAAATGTCTGTGAAAATGAATGTGAAAATGTCTGTGAAAATGTCTGTGAAAATGTCTGTGAAAATGTCTGTGAAAATGTCTGTGAAAATGTCTGTGAAAATGTCTGTGAAAATGTCTGTGAAAATGTCTGTGAAAATGTCTGTGAAAATGTCTACGAAAATGTCTGTGAAAATGTACATGAAAATATCTGTGGAAATTTCTGTGAGAATGTCTGTGAGAATGCCTGTGAAAATGTCTGTGAGAATGCCTGTGAAAATGACTGTGAAAATGTCTGTGAAAATGTCTGTGAAAATGTCTGTGAAAATGTCTTTGAAAATGTCTGTGAAAATGTCTGTGAAAATGTCTGTGAAAATGTCTGTGAAAATGTCTGTGAAAATGTCTGTGAAAATGTCTGTGAAAATGTCTGTGAAAATGTCTGTGAAAATGTCTGTGAAAATGTCTGTGAAAATGTCTGTGAAAATGTCTGTGAAAATGTCTGTGAAAATGTCTGTGAAAATGTCTGTGAAAATGTCTGTGAAAATGTCTGTGAAAATGTCTGTGAAAATGTCTGTGAAAATGTCTGTGAAAATGTCTGTGAAAATGTCTGTGAAAATGTCTGTGAAAATGTCTGTGAAAATGTCTGTGAAAATGTCTGTGAAAATGTCTGTGAAAATGTCTGTGAAAATGTCTGTGAAAATGTCTGTGAAAATGTCTGTGAAAATGTCTGTGAAAATGTCTGTGAAAATGTCTGTGAAAAAGTCTGTAAAAATGTCTGCGAAAATGTCCATAAAGATGTCAGTTAAATGTCTGTGAAAATCCCTGTGAGACTGTTGAGAGTGCGCTGAGCGGTCTTGCTCTTTATTCCCATGTAGACATTTACACATTCTCATTGACCTATAAAGTTGAATAAAATCCAATATAATTAACAACAAATTATTCATTAAATAATTGTACACACCAAATATGTCGAAAAATAATACTATGGTCACAAATCTAATCTGCTGTATGAACGTAGATGAGACGATAACGCAAAGGTCTGGAACACTGAGAGATCGAGTGATGACGAGCCGAGAGGGGTTGACTAAAAGCTGCGCAAAATTTTCTTTGGACTACCGCGCGCGCGATCGTTTGCGATTTCGCACACCTGTTGTTTTCTCGCTAAGCGTCTGATAAGATCGCGGCGCGTTTATAAAACGCGGCCAGGGTTCGCGACAACGACAACGGCAACGACGACCACGACGAGATTCATCGTCTGAGACGGAGGGCTCTCTGCACACACATGCATTGAACGCCAGCCGAAGCCGCGTGCATGAACTGAAGAAGGAACGCAGCTTTCGCAGGTTCAACGCCTTCCTATCCGCGGTAATAATAATGTAGGCGACAGGGCTGCGGCTGTTGCTTCTGCGGCTGCATGAGAACGGTGCGAGGGACATTCAACGGGACAAGGTGCAAGGATAAAAACTTAATGGCTTCAAGGCATATCAAGCGTGTTCGCTTTCGCGCCTCGACACGACACATGAAGCGCAATAAAAACTAAACTAAAAAAATGTATCACGCGAAAATTAGCATGAAACTTTGTAAGGTCTTGCATTCTTTGCAATAATTACATTATGAATATAAAGTCTTCTGTATTAGGGCACTATGTTACTTTGATTGGCACGCATAAATTTCCGTTTTGCTTCCTCATATAGGAAGCTTTGTTTTCGTGATAAAATTTTTTTTCGAAATTTTTATGTCAGTACACTCAGACTGGTCCAAAACGTCGAGAAAAGTGGCTTGTGCGAAATGTCTGTATATATATATATATATATGTGTGTGTGTGTGTGTGTGTGTGTGTGTGCATGTGCACGTTTCGTTGTTTAAACGATAACTGTTGCAATTTTCGATGAATGCTCTTTAAATCTTGTATGCAAGTGGGCTATCATAGAATACCGCTTGGGACTGTATTTGACGTGAATCGGTTTACACTTTTTTTTTTACACCGTTTTTTTAATATGAAAAAATCGTTTTCACGCTATAACTTTCGCAATTAAAGAGGCACCGAGCTAAAATTTTGTACATAAATGGACTACCCGTGAAAAATTATGTGTACCAAATTTTGCGAGAATCTGTCGAGCCGTTCCGATTTTATTACAATTCTAATTTTTTTCAAAAATGTCTGCAAATACTATAACTCATGCAAATTCTGAGATATCCGGCTGCAATAGCCGGTATGAGTTCACGATTATTGATTTCCAATTGAGATTTTGGTCTAATTAACTGTTGACGTGTCAGAAAATTCCGATTTTGGTGAACAAAAAGACAAAAAAGCTTTCACGAAATAAATTTTTTTTCGGAATTTTCCACAGATTTATCTCGAATTCTTTTAACACTCAGACGACCATTTGAAAAGATATTTGGTACAAATTTGACACCAATCGGTCGAGGTGTTTAAATTTTATGGCATTTTGAATTATTTGAAAAATCTCATTCGAGCGCTTGCTCATGCAAATTACTAGGTATCGGGTTTTAATTCAGTTTACATATGGACTATCATTACACATTTTTACCCAAATGGGTCGAGCGGTACAAATTCTATGTCACTTTGAATTTTTATAAAAATGTCTTCCAAGTATAAACAAGCCTGCAAAGTAGAAACTTGCAAATTGCATCCTCATTATTTTTTGCTTTCTACAAAGCTTCCTCTATGAGGAAGCCAAAATTGATCGACATACTTCGACAGGCTTTTTATTTATTTACGTTGAGTGAAAAATTATGGTCTAAGAAAAATTCGTGTCAAAAATTGATACCATATTTGAATGTTTGAGTGAAATAGAAATCATTCCACGTTCAGAGAATTTGGAATACGAGATTATTTAGGTCGAATTAAATTTCATTTGGTAAATTTGCTGTCCCTCGATATAGGGACGTAAAAATATTTTGTTACGGCAAGAATAGGAGATTTTTTTTACGGACGTGAGCTTTACATTTTTTTTTGTAATGTATAGTTAAACATATGATCACACACTGTGAGAATGTCAAAAGGTAATGCATAAGTATATACTAGGTAACCCCGAAAGATACTTAACACCCTCTTGAAGTTGAACTTAATAATTTGTTCGCGTGTCTATAATAAGATTCTGAGTCAGAGCGAAAGAATCTTAGCATCCAAGAGCTGGCTTCCATTGCGTGCATAGGCCCACAATAAGCTCCAGCAATATTCGGGTATGTTATGACGTACGCAGTATCGCAAATTCTCTTTAAGTGTGTGATAAAAAAAATCTCATGTCTGAGTTTTTAGGCGAACTAAACAGCGTTTTTTTCATGTTATTATCAGCCTGAGTGACCTTCATGGAAAAATAAACAAACAGAATATGTATTTTAATCATGATGAAGATATATTTTTATGACTTCTGATATATCTATTTTTTATATCACACGCCATAATGATGTACAGTGAGAGAAAATTATGGCATCAGCTATAGAAAGAATTATGGTCAGGTATATAGAGTGACAACTATTTATTTTTAATTCGTACAACCAATTTTTTTTTCAAGTTGCTACTAGTATCAAATAGTTACCATAACTATTTTTGTAGTTACTGTAACTATGAAAGTATGGATTGGAGATGAATAGTTGTCACTCTATGTTTCTTTCTATAAAATTTTCGTTTGTTGACATAAAGGGAATAGGACTTTCCAGATGTGCACGATAAATCTTTTTGCAATTATTCCAACACTAATAGATACTTGATTGTACAGATTTTTTAAAATTGACATATCAATGTTAGTTTTTGAACGCCAATGATGTTTGTCACATTCATTCATATTGTGCAATAACAAAATTATAAGGAATGCTATTGGGTTTTTTTGGAGGCATGAATGTAACCTTTATGAAGCCGGAGTTCTAAGTGATTGCCGCGATAAATTGATTAGCTGTCGCAACTAGTTTTATGAAGCTTCGATATAGCAAATTGAAAACGCAGTAGTCTGAACCAACGTTTTTTCTCCGTGTACTGTACACATGGTCAACACACAGGTGTCACTCTGAGCATCTTCTGTTTGGCAAACGAGAAAGACAAAGAGTAAACAGAATGCAAAAAAGAGTAGAGAAAATACTTATCGAGTCAAATAGAAGCATCAGGTCAGGTTCATCAGGTCACGGGCGTTTTTTAAACAGGAGTTAACGAAAACCACTGTACCTTTCACATTTATAAATGGGGCATTTCATACTAACTCGACCTGCGCCTGACCCTCGACCTCTTGGATTTCATCCCCAATTATTTACGTTATTGTTCCATCTCTGAGCTGCAACTACAATTTTGTCAGACTTTTTTTTCTAAAAATTTATATATTTATGATTATTTATAATGAAAATATTTATGTCTATTAAAAACAACTGACAACATCCTGATTAAGCTTGTATCAGTTATCAATATTTTTAGGCATAGGTCTAAAGTGGACGCGACCCTGCTCGTATTTTTTACGAATTTTTTTCAAAACGGTAATCGAAAACAATTATATGCGTAAGAATGCTTTCACTGGAAGCTATCGCTTGAAAATTTCTATATATGTCAGAATTTCGGCGAATTTTTCAAGATTTTTTCAAAGCGATTTTTTTAAATTAAAATAAAGCATTAAAAAACAAATTGAATGACCACCAGGGTTATATAAGTGACAATTTTTTTTAAAATAGGAAATACCGCCCCCGCTGTCGAACATGGCTTAAAATTCTTCATTTCCAATGCACAATTTTTGTGAATTTTTTTAGATTTTCAAATTATGGCCTTTAATATTTTCGTTATCAACCGGTGTGCTGGTCTAGTGGTTAGAGTACTGGCTTCTAGAGCAGAGCATCGGTAGGTCGCGGGTTTAATTCCCGGTGCCGTCGAAAATTTCCGTCGAAAAATAAAATCATGGAGGCGATGAAGCTCCAGATGTATTGTGAGACACACACAGGTAACTGTGGCGGTCACATGTATACAGCTGTAGTCTGTGTTTACATTCTCAACCAAAATCGTGATGTAGTTCCGGTGTCGTGACGCGAACTCGAGACCAGCTATATCGGCATGAGGTTTTTCCGCAATGTATTCCTATGCCCTTATCAGAAATGCTATGGCAAATAGCTATAGAGCCCAAGCAGAAAAATTATATTGGGTTTATATACAAATTCTATATAAAAAGATAGATATAATTTCAATCGGAAAATGGACATATAGAATGTCTATGGAATATTGACGTATTCCACGTCAAATCAGCAGGCCATGGCTCTCACCCTCATCGATTTTATTCATTTTTTAATATGATGTTATTACCGACTATAAAGAACTCGGAAGTTTTTTCATTTTTTTTTACCACCAGTAACATTTTTAAATGCTCGAAAAAAACCGATTTCAAAAACGACGTTTTTAAAAGTCTGAAAAAGTTCACACTGATTCTATGATTTAAAATATGATTTTTGAGCGCCACGCGATGATGTGATGTCAATATTTACTATTTTTTCCGAATTTTTTCTTTGTTTTTTCATGCCGCAATTTGATTTTCAATTTTTTAAATCCGGATAACTTTCTTAAATATCAATGGATCTCAATTTCTCTGAAGATGGTAAAATTACCAGAATGCCCGAAAGTAATTGATACCGTTAAAAAAAATTCCGCAAATGCATTTCGCAGTACGATATCGGCCGGGTCAAGCCGGTAATAGGCGTAATGCTTGCAGTCGGGGGAAATGCGAATAAAAAAAATTTCGTCATCAATAATCAGAAGAATAAAAATAATAAAAATAATGAATAAAAAAATTTGGCTAAAGGCCCCCAGGCGATGGCCTGCCACAGTTGATAACTACGGCAAAAATAATAAATAATAATAAAAAATAAAAAAATTATTTCATAAAAACGCTTTGAAAAATGATGATAAATTCACTGAATTCTGATATATACAAAGATGTTTAAGCAATAGCCTGCGGTGAAAGGATTTTTACGCGTCAAATTTTTTTAATTATCGTTTCAAAAAAAATTCATTAAAAATGGAAGCGTGGTTCCGCCCACTTTGCGCTTAAGCTTAAAAAGACTGATATATGAAACGCGGTTTATGCAAATTTTATCAGATTTTCAAATTATGTCCTTCAATATGCTCATTATAAATAATCATATGTATTAAAATAATTTTTTTTAAATTCCAATTAAGGAAAATTCTCTGAAAAATCTAAAAAACTCTATAGTCTGAAGTATATAACAATGTTCAAGCGGTAGTCTGCGGTGAAAGATTCTTACGCAGCTAACTTTTTTCAATTTTTAAAAATTCGATTGACATCCGGTTCAACTTTATTATCTTTAGGTTCGACTATTGCGGTTTTTAAATATTGATATCCTATTTAGGATTTATGAGAATCATGTCAGATTTAAGAAAAATTGTCATCCATATGTTCTATATAAATAATCAAAAGTATAAAAATTATTTTTAATAAAAACTAATAAAAATTGTCGTTGCTGTTTAGAGGTAGAACAATCATAAAAAATCGGCGATGAAGTCTAAGAGGCCGATGTCCAGGTCGAGTTAGTATGGAATACCCCAAATACTCTGCAATTAAAAAACCTTGCAAATTGCTTCCTCATCATTTTTTACTTTTAACAAAGCTCCCTCTATGAGGGAGTATGTTGATCAGTTTTGGCTTTTTCATAGAGGAAGCTTTGTAAAAAGCAAAAAATGATGAGGAAGCAATTTGCAAAGTTCTACTTTGCAGGCTTGTTTATTAGGGTGTCCCAAAAAAAAAAAAATTTTTTTTTTTCGTCCGGCCAAAGTCGCAAAAGTTGGATTATATCTAAACGAAGATTATCTCAAAATTTGAGGCTCGTAAAAAAATATTAACCGGTCGCTCACGATTTAAATTCCATTAATATATAAAAAAAATGATGTTGGCATGAAAAGTATTGGAAGATATTGATGAATCCGTTTCAAATTTAACAATAAAATTATCTGTTATATCCCAAAGACATCCACAAAATTTGGTAGTGATCCGTACAAATTTCCGGGAGATATGACGTTTGCAATAAGCACTAAATTGATTATTCATATATTTTGAATGATTTTAGCTAAAAAAATATTGGATAATATCGATCGATCAGCTTCAAATTTGATACTGTAACTATATTTTATATGACAAAGATATCCGCAAAATTTGGTTGCGATCCGAACACATTTTTCAGAGTTATTGTGTTTCCAGTGGAGGGGGCAGACAGACAAAAATTTACAAAACTTTTTCTCGGACTCTGGGTATAGATTAAAATTCAGGATGGGAAACAAAATTAATTATGAGCGGTTCAAGTCACTTGAGGACCATTTTTGTTCCGTTTTTTAATTTTTATTTGAAGTTAATTAATTACGTATAGTTAATTCATTATAGTTCACATTCATGATTTTCTCGTGACAACGTCGGCTCTACTTTCTAGAAACGATGTTGAGGGTCTTTTTATTAGCGTTTGGATATTGTTGGTGGTGGCTTTTCACGACCTGCAAAAGAAATTGCTTTTGCTCCTCGTCGTTCGTAAGTGCCTTATTGTACTTCGAAATGAGAGCAACACCTCGCTCGGCAACATCATTGACGACTCTCATATTTCTGAATACGAATTGACGTTTCTAGAAAGTAGAGCCGACGTTGTCATGAGAAAATCATGAATGTGAACTATAATGAATTAACTATACGTAATTAATTAACTTCAAATAAAAATTAAAAAACGGAACAAAAATGGTCCTCAAGTGACTTACACCGCTCATAATTAATTTTGTTTCCCATCCTGAATTTTAATCTATACCCAGAGTCCGAGAAAAAGTTTTGTAAATTGTTGTCTGTCTGCCCCCTCCACTGGAAACACAATAACTCTGAAAAATGTGTTCGGATCGCAACCAAATTTTGCGGATATCTTTGTCATATAAAATATAGTTATAGTATCAAATTTGAAGCTGATCGATCAATATTATCCAATATTTTTTTAGCTAAAATCATTCAAAATATATGAATAATCAATTTAGTGCTTATTGCAAACGTCATATCTCCCGGAAATTTGTACGGATCACTACCAAATTTTGTGGATGTCTTTGGGATATAACAGATAATTTTATTGTTAAATTTGAAACGGATTCATCAATATCTTCCAATACTTTTCATGCCAATATCATTTTTTTTTATATATTAATGGAATTTAAATCGTGAGCGACCGGTTAATATTTTTTTACGAGCCTCAAATTTTGAGATAATCTTCGTTTAGATATAATCCAACTTTTGCGACTATGGCCGGACGAAAAAAAAATATTTTTTTTTTTTGGGACACCCTATTGTTTATGCTCAGAAGACATTTTTATAAAAATTCCTAAAGACGTAAAATTTTTACCTTTCAATTGATTGGCGTTAAATTTCTACTGAAACATCGTTTTATGGTAGTCCATATATGGACGAATTTCAGCTCGGTATATGGTAATTTACACAAGTGCGCGGACCAATGAGATTTTGCAAAAAATTCTAAATGTCATAAAATTTGAACCACCCGACCAATTGCTGTCTAGTTTGTACCAAAGATCTTTTCAAATGGTCGTCTAAGTGTGAATAAAATTTAAGATAAACCTGTAGAGAATTGTGAAAAAAAAAATTTTTCGTAAAAGTTTTTTTTTTGTTCACCAAAATCGGAATTTTTTGACATGTCAACAGTTAATGGGACTAAAATCTTAATTGGAAATCAATAGCCGTGAAATCATATCGGCGATTGCAGCCGGATATCTCAGAATTTGCATGAGTCATAGTATTTGCAGACATTTTTGGAAAACATTTAAATTCTCATAAAATCAGAATGACTCGGCAGATTTTCGCAAAATTTAGTACACATAATGTTTTGTAGGTAGCTTATTTATGTACCAAAGTTGCGAAAGTTATAGCGTGAAAACGATTTCTTCAGAATTTTCAAAATGCTGTGAAATCTAAATTTTCGAACCGATTCGCGCCAACTACAATCCCAAACGGTATTCTATAACAGCCTACTTGCATACGAAATTTTAAGAGCATTCATCGAAAATTGCGACAGTTATCGTGTAAACAAAGAAAAGTGCACATACACACACATACACACAACACAGACACACACGCCCACACACATAGACATTTCGCACAAACCACTTTTCTCGACGTTTTGGAACATTCTGAGTGTACTAACATGAAAATCTCGAAAAATAATTTTTTCACCAAAACAAAGCTTCCTCTATGACGAAGCAAAATCGACAGACATAGTATCGGGGGGTGGGGTGTGAGGTTGAAAAAAATAACTGCGACCTCAACGAAGCCGAAGTTAAAAGTGGCTGTGGATAAATCAATAATCATCTTTCGCAAGTAATGTTGTGAAGTTCTGGTACAGCAAATTGAAAACGTTGTTACACCCAATCTTTTTTTCCTCCGTGTACTGTACGCATGCGCAACTAAGGCGTCACTCTGAGCATCTTCTGTTCGGCAAACGAGAGAGACCGAGAGTCAACAGAATGCAGGAAAGAGCGAAGAAAGTACTTATCGAGTCAAATAGAGGCATCAGGTCAGGTTCGCCCGCAGCGCAGGACGCTCGAGGGGGGCTTCAGCTGACTCGTTGTGCCCTTGTTAGCGGCGGTGGTAGTGGTCGTATAGCATCGGTAATATAGTATAAGGAGGTACCTCGGACCTCCCACGCGTCTACTGTTTGTACAGGACGACACCTCACTCCGCCTCGTCCTGAATAATTGCCGATGCCTTTTTCGGAAGTTCTATGAATCATTCGGGTTGGCGCGACCAAGAGGCTCCACGAGAGCGCGCGCCGGGTGATCGCTCTGTGTCTTGTCTGCCTTTGCCCGAAACCCGCAGTCGCATGAATCGCCGTCGCCGTCGTTCAGACGCCACCCGCGTAGTTTCACTATTATCTACCGAAATATCGCGGCTTTTGGTCTTTCATTTATCTCCTATTCATATATGGCAAACGGTCCAGTTAGTGACGTCCAGGATTGTAGATGTCAATTATTTGATTTTAAGGTTTATTACCGTGAAATTAATTTAACCAGTATTTTACGCCGTAAAAAAAAAATTTCGTTCAACTGATCATAGTAAAACTATTTCGTTAAGATTATAATTTTCTTTGCACTTTACGGTGTCTTTTGTAAATTGAGAAGTGAGGGAAAAGAGCACAAATTTTTTAAATCAACAAATTATTATTCATTATTATTAGTGACTTCTGAAAATGGAAATTTAGAAAAAAAATTACAATAAAGATTTGTCAGTAGGTGCGACTGTATCAAACCGGTTTTGTGCAAGCTATAACATTTTTTTTGGCATATTTTTCGGTTTTTTAAATAAAACGAGGAGTGAAAAAGAGGGAACAAATGAAACAAAAACCTGTCAAAGCTAAAATAACACATTGAAAATAAATGCCAAATAGTTTGGTGAAATAAAATATATTTTCAACATATTATTTTTGTACTTTTAAGAAATTTTTATAAAGGTTCGTAAAAAAAACTGTTCGTGCTAAACGGCCAACTTCATTTGGGATGACCTGTACATATTTTGTGTATAAATGTATTTTAACACAGTCAGTCTATGTCCACCTTAAACAAATAACCAATGTTTTGCCATGTTTCTATTTGGTACGTTCACTCACACTGAGAGGAAAGCATATCGTTTATTTAACGATTTCATATGGTAAAAAGAATATAGGAAGGCTTGCAATATTTTACGGTTGAAGCGACGATAATATGATTCAATAAACGACACTTGCAAGGTTATTAAGAAAAAAACGTTGAAATCGTATATGCAACAAAACGGCATATTTAAAACTATCAGAATAGTTTTTGAAACTATTATCATTTTAATAATTGCTACTATAATTATATTTGCTATAACCATAAACTATAGACGTTCTTCCTGAGAATTAAATTAGTGGTGGTTCCAACTATTTTCTTATATTTGCTATAACCATAAAATATAGACGTTCCTCCTGCGAATTATAGTTTATAATTAGATTATCGTCAGTCCAACTATATTATTTTCAAAATTACCAGATTTTTCTCTCAGTGTAGAGAAAAATATCGTAATTTAATAATAAAAATAGTTATTCCGACGATAATTTAACTATAATGTACACTCAGAGAAAGGAATAGTACCGTCAACTATATATATATAGTCAAGGTACCTTTGTTTCTACAGAACTAAATTTATTCCCGTTAAGTTCGACTTGGTTCATCTGACAAAATCTGTTAGCTTGAAACAAAATCATAATCAAGTTCAAATTACCATTCCGATTCAACCATATGAATTGTTAGCTGAATTACATCAAAGTTAATTCAACTGAATAATGGTTTTACCGAGCTGCATGGTTTTTTGATTCTTTGACTAATTTTATTGGTTCATTCAAAAAAGATTTAGTTTTATTCAACAATTCAATGAGTTAATAGAAAGAAAGTTATTTAGTTCAAGCCGTCTCGTTACTTACTTAATGGATACAGACAAATTGGTCGAAGTAACCAAACATTTTCTTGTATGATAGGGACATTCGTTTGATTCACCCGTTATTTCTTATAATTACGTCAGGATCTAAAATGACAAACAGTCCATACAACTAAACATATTGTTGAAATAACGTGTAGGTACATTGATTCATTTCAATGTTATAGTCAAAAGAAGTTTACTGCAAGATTCAATGAATTTGTTGTGAGTGCATGTTAAATATCATGAGAGCTGTCATCAACTAAATATCCTCATCCGTGTAACAAAATATTGGTTTCACTGTAAAAAAAGATTGTAAATTTAATGTACTTATGTATATGAAATTTACAAAATTTGTGCATGAAACTGTGATTCAAGTACTGAGTGCTGTAAATTTCCATTTTGTTTTCGAAATTAATGTACCTAACTGTAAATTTAAGCGATATTTATTGTGAATTTACAAATCTTTAAACACGTATACAATGTTTTGTATTCGTGTTCTGCTACTGTAAAAAAAAGTTGATAATACGCTGTTGAAAATGTCGGTAACAGTAAAAAATGAATATGTCAATGATAAGTACGGTTAAGAGAATAATATATGTATAACTGTTATGCCATTTTAGTATCCAAAACTACTAAGTCGTTGATAGCGTAGTTGGTAGCGTGCGTGCGTAGTTAGGTACTTAGATAGGAAGGTCGTAGGCTCAAACCCCGAGGTAGACGAAAAATTTCTTCAGCAATAACCAATACCCTACAATTTCTAATGATGTGAAATGTCTGAAAAAATAATGCCTGAGTAATAGTTCTATTTTCTTTTGTTTTTAAACCCATTTTTAATTTCCAACATATATGTGATTGAAATTTAAGGTACCGTTTTGCAATAAAAGATCTATGACGTACATTAATTTTATGTACCATAATCAGAAATATTTGACGCGGTACATTAAATTTCAAATACAAAGTCACTGCTATTTCAATAAAATTCAAATTATTTTCATGTGTCCTACATTCGAATTTTCGACACATTGGTGCTTGAAATTTAAGAGTCGGTTTGCGAATAAAAACTTCCGGTACCGGTACTTTAATTTTCAAGTATATTTTTTTTACAGTGTTGCTACAACCCAGTTGCTGCATCTGATTGATGAGTACAATCAGCTAAACATTCAATAAATTCAAGCTCAGTTAGGTTTGAAACTACCCGAAAAAGAGTTCATTAAAATCTGCGTGTTTTCGAGTGAATTAAAATTAGATTTTATTTAACTAAATCATTGTTTGGGATTCAACTAAATCCTATGGTCATCCCAAACATACATTTCGTCCGCTCCATTTGACTGCAGGATTTAGTTCACTCAAACAGATTTCCTTCGACGGTACTATACCTTTCTCTGAGTGTATAATTGCCAGGAGGAACGACTATATTTTATGGTTATAGCAAATATAAGAAAATACTTAGATCAACTATTAATAAAATTCCCAGGAGGAACATCCATATTTCATGGTTATAGCAAATGTAATTATAGTACCAATTATCAAAATGATAATAGTTTGAAATATGCCGTTTTGTTGCACATACGATTTCAACGTTTGTTTTCAATAAACTTGGAAGTATCATTTATTGAACCATTATCATCACTTCAACTATAAAACATTGCAACAGCCTTCCTATATGCTCTTCATCATGTAAAATCGTTGGATCAACGATATGCTTTTGCCTCAGTGCATATACACGGTACAAATGGTCTACTTACTTTGAAAAAATGAAAATAACTACGTAGACCTTGTTTCCACTGCAGAAAAATTGGTATAAATTGCAATATGAGTGCTATGCAGCAGAAATTAGTTTTGCCATCCCGACAAAATTGATTTCTAATTGCAGCGATTTATTCCACTATGGGAACAAGCTGCGACTGCTATTATTTAAGATCTGTGTCGGCATATAATAATACCAGAATTATAATCAATAATTAGATCATAATTGTCCGACACAACATGTGATAACTAATTTTTTTATACCGAGAAAAAAAATGTTGTAACATCAAACGAATATGTTTTCAGTCAAACGAATTCGTAGGTCGTAATCACTCGTAAGTGGCGCGAGAAATATTTGCTTGAGTTGACTGAAAATTGCCATCAATATCAAAGACTGGATTTCGTTATTACAAATCAATATATTTTTGACCCAACTAATTGATAATGATTCTTTGGCTGAATTAACCATACGTAAGCTTGCAGAGACCACATTATAGTTTATCGAGTAAAACAATATACTAAATGAAAAATAAAAAAAGGTCCACTTGACTAATAACAACTTTGCCAGTATCATTTTTATAGGAATTTCAGCAAAATATTTTTTCTTTTATTTTGGGATATTCTTCAGAATACTTTAGAAACTTATGGAAACCACCTTCCGGTCAGTAGTTATAGCACGCAAATCAGTGAGCAGCTATGCGTTCACAGGGTATTGTGCTAGACACCCAGTGGTGTCCTCGTGTCCAGTAAGGTGGTCACCACAATCAGACGGTTTATTTTCAACCATTAGCGAATGGTTGATTCCTCGAATGTAGTCATTTCATTTTTTTTTATTTTGAAAATCTTTTTTATGCATAAATTGTTATTACAGGTTTATACAGTCTTGTATTTATTTCTGTGAACCACTGTTATACCTATTCTTTAAAAGAACTTTACTAACCTATTTATGTTTAATGACTCTATGTTTATAATTAAATAGATCGATAATTGCTTTTGTGTGTTGAGGTAAAAATTTGGAAAAAATCCCATTAGCTTTCTGCAGTCGAAATCAAGACAGCTTTGCAGTCTTATATACACTAAGTCTTCAAGTCACTTGCGAGAAACGCTTCGACCGTTCGCCATCTAGCGGAGCATTGTGCACCAGTGATGCGTATGATCGCACTAGATGGCGACCAGACGTAGCGTTTCTCGCAAGTGTCTTAAAGCTTCAGCGTATACAGGGAGGACACGGTGAAACTAGACAGCGCAAATGCGCTTGCGCGTCAAACCGACGGTTCCCACTCTATGCGTGCAGACCGAGTAGTAAATAAATCTTGGTTTCTGGCGTCTGCCCTACCAGCTCAGGTAACGTCCCTTGCCCCTACCACTACCCTTACTGGCCCATTCCGATGGCGCGTGGGGACACAGTCGCCGCTCGGATGAGACGCACTGGCGGCCGTAGGCAGTAGCCAATCAGGCTTCCTAAATTCTCACGGAGCCGCATTGGACTGTCTAGTTTCACCGTGTCCTCCCTGTATAAGACTGCCAAGTTGTCGAAACTTTGCACCACTAACAAATGTGATGAGAAAGCCACGTGCTTCGGCGAATGACAGCCTGACTATTTATTTTATGTTTTTTTTGTTTGGCCCTGATCAGGGCCAAACGTAAAAAAGCAAAAAATAAATGCTCAAGCTGTCACCCACCGAAGCAACCAAAAAAATTTGATATTTAAGACGAAAGTCACGTGCTGCGTATTCGCCAGTAGCAAATTTTTGTAGTTATGGAATATCAACATTTACTCATTGGTCATGAGTAAATTTGGTTATGAGAGGATCATGAATTATGTTATTCAATCAATTCAAATCAATTCTCTATTCTGCTCGGCTCTATCGATTTGTTGAAACACTGATTCTTTTTAAACCCGAACCAAATGTGCGGTTTAATTAACGTTGTTGCCTTTGTAACACAGAAAATGTAGACGATTAAATCGAAGAAATATGCTTTTGAATCAATTCAGTTCTTGGTCATTTTGAACTAATATTGTGTTGGTAGTAATTGCTATATACTGTAGATTCAAACATACCAGTTTCATTAGTACGACGTCGGTATAGATGATTGCATTATACCTTGTTTGATTCAAACAAATTTCATTTGACTACGGCGGCGAGGTTATTGTTAGTAAACCTTTGTCGCGGCGTAAATGTAATGTTTATATTTCTTCAATTTTATATTAGAGGTTTAAAAAATTTACTTATCTCTTTATATATATTAAGAATGAGATCTTGACGTTGCCATGCTTAGAATTGAGGTAGGCCGTCATTCGGTCACCCATTCAAGTACTAATGCAAGGTCACTACTTGGATGGGTGACCGGCCGTGACCGTTTTTTCCCTAAGTCTCTCTGATTTTTATACAAAGTTTCAGCCGCACAACTAAAAGTTTGCTTCAGTTAAAGTCACAACGGATATTTTTGAAAATCTTAAAACTCATAAAAACGGAATGCGTCAAGCGATATTTATAAAATTTATACCGATTTCCTTAGAATAACGATGTTTGTTTTGATGTAGTATTAAAAACCTTGAGTAAAAAATATTACACTGAGAAAAAAAATTGTTAGAACCAACAAAACGTGCGCTTGCGGGCGGCGAAATAAATATTCGTTTGATCGAAAGAAATATTCAATTGATCGAAGCGGTTGGTGATACCATTAATAGATGTGTCGATCAACATTGCCAAATATTTTGACCAATCGACAGAATATGCTTTTCGGGGCCCGGAAACGCACGGTTTGTTGATTTTAACGATTTTTTTTCTCAGTGTATTAACGTAACTAGTGGAGTTACGACGATCTCATCAATTTCTAATACATCCAAATCGTCCGTAAAATCAATCAAAAGAAAAATTATTATCCATTACTTCGATTTTTATTGCATTTCCTCATGTTCTTTAAAATCCAAGAGCTTTGCTGTTTCAAATTGAACGCCTACACAATTTTCTATTGACATATCAAAAAAATCCTCAAATAATGATCAACATAATGTTATGTAAGTAACTAAATTACTACTTAGGACTCTAGTGACAATTGGTTTATGTTAGTGTTTAAATTAGTTACGGTCGCAAAATATCTAGTCACCCAGAAAATTTTTCTTCCTTCTTCACAGCGATTAATTTATACGCTCAAAAAAAAAAATTCTTTTTCGTAAGGTTACTAATTGAAACGTTTACCTTTTTTTTCAGGTGACTGGCTTTGTCATTAGGTTTAAACTCCTTTGCCGTTTTTTATTTGCTGCCGCTGAATCAGGAAAATCCAGTGAAACGAAACGCGACTTCCGCGACGGTCGGATTTAGTGGCGCGAATAATTCGGGACGTCACAAGGAGGGACGCGCGGGTCTAACGTCATTTTGGCTTTTCCTTTGACGGCACAGTCAGCTCGGCTATAACATTATTTCCACTCGAAGGGGGGTATATTCCGGAGTCGTTTTCTCGGCGCTTGCCTCGCTACTTCTATCTTACTGTGTGTCCCGCTGCTAGGACAATGATGGCACAAAGGTACCGCAGGCGTGCCCTGCGGGTGCTGTACTCATTCTGTCCCTTTACATGCAGTGGTTCATTCAAAGCAGAACCGATGCATAGAAGAAAACAGCCGCTTCGCAAATCTTCTAACCCGAGGGTAAGCTTTGTTAACGCCATTATGTCCGAGTCCAAATATTGTTGAATTTCGCGCGACTCACTTCCAGACCTACAGCGAAGATGACAAAACGCACTTTTGTCGTGGCGTATCACACGTGAATCCGTGAGATACAGAAACGGTAATGAAATACAAGGGAATAATAATTTTTCTTTATACCTCAGTTGAAAGTACGTACATTCGGCATTAATTTCGATACAGACAGTTCAAGATTCGTGCATCGGTAAAACTACACGCACGCTCTCTTTCCCAGCAGGAGCAAAAAAATTGACTATATTTACGCGCGCATGTATATCATTTAACCTAACCACGAAGCGGCTTACGTGATATTTTTATTTATTTTAGAGACACAAATCTTCGTATTAAAATGATTTCAACGAATGAATCGATGGACGAGGAAGAAATATTAAGAGGTTTTGATGCAGAGGCGCAATCAATTATTGAATCGGAAACTTTACCCAAGAAGTCGGCCGATCGGTATAAACTCCTCTACTAAATAAATAAACGATCATACATTTATAACCAAAAATTTTGAAAATGGAAATAAATTCGAATAAATATATTTGTTTAACTATGATTATATTTTCTTTTTTTCTATACGTGATGTCTGCCCCCTCGATCAGCAGCACTAGCTTGGCTCGTGCCACAAATGTCAGGGCAGGCATCATTCCGCGAGTAGGTACCATTTTTTTTCTCGTACTTTCGACCGGCTATAAAGAAAAATAGTATACACCACACGGGCAAAAGTTTGACAGACCTGGACTGCGCGATATGATGCCCTAGGCTTCACCTCTGTCATCATGACGCGCAGTGCAGGAATGTCAAACTTTCTGCCCTTGTAGTTTAATATACTATTACAAAGGTAAAAAAAGTCCCGACTGAAAAAAGCAATGTAATTAGTGAATAAATTGCGTAATCGACAAATAGTGGAATAGTAATCATTTGCATATTAGAGTCATCAGAACAATACGTCAAGGGGGGGAGAAATATCGATAAAACTCCTGTTTTATCGTTCCTACGCGGACTCATAAATAAAAATAGAGTCCATTGATTGAGCGCCTTGAGGATATTACACGACAAAATTTTTTTATTGATTTAATAAAATTACGGTTTGCGGACTGCCAAAAACAATGTTTTTGAATTAACTCCAGTTGTTGTTCTCACAATCCGATCTAACATGGAAACAATAAAATATTTTTTTGGCTGTATTGAAGTTATCGTTTTAATATCATATGAAATTGTAGGAATTGAAAGTGAAATTGAATTGAAAACACTTGTTCTTGGCCGCCCGCAAACCAAGGTTTTATTGAATCCATGATATTTTTTTTCCGTGTATATGTGTTAAATAATAGTATGAAGAATTTAATACATTGAGAGAAAAACATATGGTTGAATCAACAATATTATACTTTTATCATATATGACAGTATCCAGGAGGAACGATTATATTTTATACTTATGATAAAGACAAAAAACAATAGCTGCAACATAATCCTAGCTCAACTAATCAAACACATGGTATCCGGTGTAATCGATATAGTAGAGCTTACTATTGTACTATATATTTTTCTCTCAGTGTAACATGGAAAAATAAATAAATAAATAAAAGTAGGGATTGAGGGGAGAAAAAATGATTAAATCATTAAACCGATTTAAAAAATTGGAATTTGTAATTTTACAACAACTCGACCAAATATATTACAAGAATATATTATTTCAGATTTGAAAGATACTATAGTTTATTAACTCTATGAATAATAAAATCAGAGATACTAATTTTTGGAAACGGGCGTGCGCTCCTTTTTTGTTTGGCTTTAACGTCATAAAAAGTATAATTTCTGGAATAAAGTGAGCAAAATGTGAAAGAAGCACAGAAAATACCATCAAGTACTAGTTAAATCTGGCTCATTGTCAATAATATCATTAAATTCTATATTACTGATAAGGCAAATATTTGGTTACTTTGACAGAATTAGTTTAATTGATATCGTTTTATTTCCGTGCGTCGTACTAAACTGTCGTAATAATAAATTTAGCAAAAAATTATTCAAATAAAAAATGTTTTTTTTTTTTTACCAATAAATTCGAAACGATTGTTTTTATTATAACTACACAAAAAAAAAGGTACAAAGGGCGCCGTGTGATTGAACGAGCTTGGAGACTGAACAATCGTGGCACTTTCGAATTATTAAAGCATACGTCGGTACACTTGAAAGTCGTAGAACAAGTGGCCTCTGTATGCCGTTAAACTGTCCCTCGGAAGTTTCAGAGGCCAGCACACAGATCTGACAGGTATATTGTGGATAAACGCCAAGAAAAATACACGGTGCATTGTCTATGTTGGTAACGTGAAATACGGCATAATTTTTTTGGGAGGAGGAATGAGTCCCAAAAAGTTATGGCTTTATAACCGCATCTTCTTGCATGGTCCGGGTCCCGGCGCAGGATCATATTCGGTGTGTGGTCCTCCATATCTCCTCTTGACTCTTTCTTCATTTTTTTCCTTCCATTTTTCATCCAACGGAAATACATCTGATCTTCAATGCCTTGATTTATTTATATTTTACATTTTTTGTATTGAAATTTTCTAATAACGTTATGTCTATTTATCTATTTTTTCACAGAGAAAGCTTTGAAAAATGCCAAACTGAATGATACACAAGCGATATACCAGTCCACATTCTTGTTTTAAATACATTTTTAAATCTGAAGTTCAGCAATGTTATAGCGATCAAGAATACAGAATTATTCAAGTTCCTATAATATTTGAATTCTTCTACCTATCTGCAGATATATCGATCATCATTGAATATTTTTTTTGTTTGCGTAAGTAATGTTTTGCAAACGTTAAGGATGTATGATACGTACAGTCCCGCCAAAAGTGAGTTTCAGGGAAAATTTTGATCACTTCCCGATGGGATAAGAATCGGAAAAAAATAATGCATATAAAACGTGCTGAAAAGATTGATTTTGTATAATAACAAATCCCAAAATTTTATTTATTAAAAAAATCAATACTCTGTGAAATCAAAAGTACCTTTCCGGTATCTCTTAAATTCAATATCAAATGAGATTAGTTGTACCTGCAGTGATAATGATTTAGTAAATTATCCTTAATGCTACAAAAATTAAAGCGATGACGTTTTTCTCAGGAATATTTTTTAGACGCCGTAAAATCTAAGTTTCTACATTCTCTCCGTTAAAAATTGCGTCAATTAAAGAAGAGCTGTTGCTTCACTTGCATGTCGAATTCTACCCCGATCGATGCAACAGTTTTCGAGTTGTAAAATTTTCGAAACCGGGAAAATCTCGACAAAGAAAATTTATGAAAACGGAGCCGCTTTTGATTAAGCTTTAAAAAATTATATAAATAATATAAAAAGTTATTCGAGATCGAGCCAAATTCTATTTTGCGTCTTCACCTGTATGAAGGTATATTTTTCATTTGATAAAGAATAATCCAATTTTTGATGTTCAAAATGTTCGAATTCATTTTTATTTATCATTTTTTATATCGAAATTGGTATAACAACAGTTAATAATATGTGAAGAAAATAGGACAACTAAAAATATATTTATGAATGTCTGCGATTATTGCTCTTGTTTTGCGGTTCGTCCTTGTCCATTTTTTCCAGAATATTGAGTCTGGCGAAGGATCCGATAATCGACCTCGGAGCGGAAATGCCTCTGCCAAATCCACCCTCACCGGAACTCGAGCTTTGGATGCTCTTCGACACTTTCACAGGTTTTGTCTTGATCCAAAATTTCGTGAGAAACTTAAGTTCTGCGACGAGGGCTTCTCGCGGTGTTATCTATAAAAGAAATTGAGAATAAATCTTCACAGGTGAAGTGCTTGAAAGTTTTGATGATTAAGTTGGTAGATAAAAATTTCAGCGGACATATGAAAATTAATGTACGTTTACAGAAATATCAAAGAAGACGATAATTTGCGATTTTATTTCAACTTTTTTACTAGAAACTAATTTCACATGGCATTTGTTTATTCAATGTAGTATCAAAGATTATGCATAAGAAATAAGTATTTGTTTAAAAGTTAAAAATTAATTTTATAGTATTCGCAGATAAGAGTAGAAGTAAACATGAAGGATAAAAATTTATAAGAAGTTGCACTTCTGAGCAATAATGGTGTTGATATGTTGAATTTAGCAGGGAAACGATGGTCTCTATGTAATTGCTTCGTGGGAATTATACCTTTTCTTCCACGGCAACTTTTTTCACGTTCCAAATAAACTCAACAATCCCCATGATGATTGAGCCAATGACGCCAAATAATAAAACGAGAAAAACTCCACCCACGTTGGCCATTCCGAGTTTACCTTCACCAGTGGAGCTGGTATCGGTTTTTGAGCAATTCCGCGAGTTTTTGGTCCACCACTTTGTCTTGAGATCGCGGAGAAAGCCTCTCTCTTGCAGCTTGAGAATTGTCTCGCTAATTTGAGTTCGATACGGCGAGTCTACGAGTTGATAATGTTGTCAATAATCAGTAAATCATTATTTTATTAAGGGGAAATTTCGGTGAAAATTGTGGATACTTATTGCTATTCATTCAAAAATAAGTTATATTGATTATTCGTTAGCGAAAAATTAGGGATATTCTCTTTTGATTGACTGCTGGTGACTCATGAACAAATATGACCCTGAAGATATCTGAATCTGCGAAATTAAAAAGTTTTCAAGCCGTAACTGTTGAACGCTGCGTTGGAGATTTTTTTTGCTAAGGCACATTTTTACGTCTCGCGATTCTCTACTTTCGCCCCATTTATTTTATTTTATATTCTGAATTTGAAAAATTGGCAGCCATTTTCGTCCTTTGTTTTGCAGTAACAGTTGTACTGATTTATTGGTGCATGCACAAAGAAATTTTCCAAGGCACATTTTTAAGTTTTGCGATTGTCTAGTGGCGCCTATTTTTATTTTATTTTTTACCACTAGATATAAGATGTAAAGATGTGCCTTGGCTGTAATTGGAAAAAAAGGGACAAAAATGGCTGCCAATTTTTCAAAATCATAAGAAAATAAAAAAGCGCCACTAGAAAATCACGAGACGTAAAAACGTGCCTTGGCAAAAAAATTCTCGACCGCAGCGTTTTGCAGTAACGCTGTGAAAACTTTTCAATCTCGTAGATGCAATTTCCTCGGGGTCATATAAAAAATATGTGCTATTCGTTCCTTAAGGTAATATGGTTCCATTTCGGAGCTCCAATCAGTATTGAAAACTGTAAGGGTGTTAACTCAAAGTAGATTAATATTTGAAACAAAAGTGAATCAGCCTCTACTTCGTCTATCTATCATGCAGTAACAGCTTATTCGTTTAGCCCTGAAACATTATCCTTGCAAAGACGATTACACTTATTACATTATCACGACTACAGGATTATAGCTACACTGAATTCGAAGTTTAGCAAATTTTATTACAGAATAAAAAAACCGATAGAATTTAGTGGAAATTTCATAAAAGTGGCTCCGATAACGAGAATTCAACAGACTTGAATTGAATATTGATAATTGAACTGAAATTTCGTCGAGTTTTTTTATAGATTGGGCATTAAATACCGTTTCGACCTGAGTCGGACCTTCGACCTCTCAGATTTGGTCGAAATTTTTTTATATAATTGGACCAATCCCAAAAAGTACTGGAAAATTGTGTCAGATTTTTTTTATTGCAATTTTTTTGCGGTTTTTCAAAGCCAACATATTTGGGCCCAAATTTAAAAATCTGAAAAAATTCTCAAAAATTCTGCATGAAATAACAAAATTTTTCAAAACCAAAGTGGGCGGGGTTTCGCTTCTATTTTTTTCTATAAGAAACTATCCAAAAATTTAGAAACAAAAGAGGAAAAGTTATCAAATTTTTCTAAAATATTGCTTTCTCCTGCAAGTGCTTTTGTTTTCGTGAAAAAAAATGCAATTTATAGAAAATATGTTTAGAATGTTACGTTCAAAAAGCATATCTGGATAAAATGTCCGGTGCATGTATATGTGCAAATGTGGGCGTGTGTGTATTTCGTGAAAGGCAGTGAACACGTAGACGGTCTCAAATTATCAGCTATCTAGCTGAAATTTGAGACACATGTCGAATGATTACTAAAGCAGATTGCTACTGAAATCGGCCGTAATCGATTAACGGGAAAATAAGCTATCATGATTTAAACTTTTTCTCTCTAAAATCGAAAAAGTTTAATAACAAAATCTTGATAGCTTATTTTCCTGTTATGGATACAATTGCTTCTATCCATAACAGGGAAGGAGAGCCGCCAATCGCCGAAGCAATTCTATGTATTGTGACCCGAAGTTCTCTCCTGAAATGGTGGGAGGGGAAAACGGGTGAAATAAATAATCAACGCAGTAGTTTTTATTTAAAAACTAGAAACTACTTTAATTATTCAAAAAAAAATCAACAAATACAAAAAATATTAAAAAGAAAAAAAAAGAAAAAAATGGCGAGAAACAAAATTATAATAAACAAAATATGGGCGCCAGTTGCAAATTTGGTGCAACACCGTTTCCGAAATTAATATTAAAAAACTAGTAAATACTACAAAATCTCAAACCACGAAGTGGGAGAACAAATACGCGAAATAATTTAAACAGGGGCATTAGCTGTCGGGTAGGGCTGAGACAACGGTCAGGGCGAGGGGCAAAATGGCCTAACGGTCGGCTCTTATAAATTAACTCGGTGATCTCAACTATGGCAATAATCAGAGTGGCACAAAAATAGGGTTTTGGGGTCGAAAAATAATCCGGGTAATTGGTTAAAGGGGAAATACAAAAAAAAAGGGGGGGGGGGGGGGAAGAATTTATATTGAAAATTCGTAAAAAGTCCGAAGGACGATTCACGAATTTTTAATTAAAAAAAAAAAAAAATAATAATAATAATAATAATAAACAAATTATCGAGGGAACAAATAATAATAATAATTTAAAAAATCCCAAATTGTCGGAAGGACAATTTGGAATAGGGTGACTGGTATTAATAAATAATTGTGGGGGGTATATTGGGGATCTCGGTGCTTATTCGCACGAGTATTGACAGGTGGCAAAATGGCTGATAACGAGGGGACACTCGTTATCTATTTATTGGGTATTACGGGGGGGTTTCGGTGGCAAATAGGGGTGAAAGGGGTTTCACGGGGGCGTAAAAAATTAGGCTTCAAAACTTACGATACTTTCGTAACAAAATCAACTAAAAACACTCAGCACAAATTAACTTTGGCGCGGACTCAAATTAAACACTTCTTATCTCGACGAATGAAGAAAAACAGTTATGGCGATTATCCTCGCCGTCTTCTTCCTCGAATTTTATCCTAATTTTCAAATTTTCCTATTGGTTGATTTGCATAGGGGAGAGACATTAACGCCGCCGCGGGTAGTAATCGTAACGCGTGATGGTAGTTCGACAAGTATGAGATGGATGGCGGCAGGAGTCCCGTTGGATCCTTAATCGATAGACGACGGCTGGCGATCCTCGTTACTTGTCGACCCGCGATGACGTCATCCGCGCCTCAATCACGCCCCGCAACGCTCACTGTCCCTCTCCTATGCTCAACACTGCTATTAGATATAGGCGGGCGGGGAGGGAAAGCATGGGAAGAAGCTAGTTGTTATTGTTTTCGGGAATGTGTTGTGCGCGTTCGGGCAGTGCCTGTATCGAGATTTCGCTTTAGCGAAATTTCTCGTTACAGTATACCTAACTAACGGCTAAAGCTACACCAAACTAATGTTTTCCTGTTAATCGATTAAGGCCGATTTTAATAGCAATCTACTTTAGTGATCAATCGATATGTGTCCCAAATTTCAGCTGGATTGCTGAAAATTTGAGACCGTTTCCGTGTTCACGGCCTTTCACGAAATACATACTTTAAAGAAAGCAATATTTTGGAAAATTTTGATAGCTTTTCCTCTTTCGTTGCTAAATTTTTGAATAATTTTTTATAGAAAAAAAAAAATAGAAGCGAAACCCGGCCCACTTTCGTTTAAGGCTAAAAAATGTTGTTATTTCATGCAGAATTTTTGAGAATTTTTCCAGATTTTCAAATTTGGGCTAAAATATGTTAGTTCTGAAAAATCGCAAAAAAAAAAATTGAAATAAAAAAAATCTGAAAAAAATTTTCAGTACTTTTTGAAGTTGGTCCAATGATATAAAAATTTTTTGACCAAATCTGAGAGGTCAAGGGTCCGACCTAGGTCGAAACGGAATGACCCTTGTATCTTTTTTAGCATTCATACATTTTGTATTGTGTATTATGTAACTCACTGGGTGGTGTCGCAATTCCGTAGCCTTTGTTGTCCAGCAAACTACCGACTTGTATCAAGTCGCAATACTTCTCTCGCTGGTAATCAATGGAAGTGGATTCCATGAAAAAAGCATATGTCCTTCCACTGTTGCGAACTCGCTCGACGCCTTTGTCATTTGAGGTCATTAGTACTGATGGTCTTGCCTCAGCCATAGTATTCCACATTTTTTTATATTTACTTACATTTGAACCCTGTTAAGCGAAAAATTAGAATCAATCGGTGCATAAACCAACGTCTTTATTTTTGCTTGTCCCTAAAAAAATTGATAGCGGATGATATTAAGGAATTCATTATTCCGTGTAATTATATCAATAATTGGATAATCAAGTTGCAGTATTTCTATCAAACTATTCAATTCAAGATAATCCGTTCCAGTTGAGAATTTCCCTAACAATAATTTGGTTATTCCAACTTATTAATGATATAGCGCATGTGTAACTAACAAATTGGTTGCCTCGACTAAAATTTCTTAATTTTTTTCGCTTAGCATTTGTGAAAAAGTGTTCCAAAAGTATACCGCAAAATATCCTGCGGTAGCTCCTCCTTTGACCGCCCCATATTTTATCGTGGTCTGTTCTGCAAGCTGATCGATGTTCTCGATCGTCACGTCCTGCTTCGTGGATGCGAGGAAAGCAGCGAGATTCGCAGTGTACGAACTGACCATGATGAGTGTGAAGAACCACCACATGCCGGCTACCATACGAATCGATGGTGCTCTATAAAAAATTTTTTTAATGTAAGTTAAATTAATGTAAATAAAAAACTACATTTCATTATCAGGGATGTAAGTGTGAAGACACCCAGAGAAATCGGTCCGAAGAATTTATTCAAATCAATTATGGGGTGTATTTGAAATGAATGCCATTTTATTTAGACCAAATCAAGTCTATTTGGATCCAATGAAATCTATTTCGATCAAATAAAATTTCATGTCCACTGAATCAAGGCCGGCATTAAATAAATTATTTATTCAATGACCGGCCTAATCGAATTTTATGTAACCGAAATAAACTTTATTTAATCTAAATAAAATTTCATCTGATCGAAATAGGCTCTCTTTATCAAAATAAAATTTTATTCATTCCAAATACACCCTATAATTGATCCAAATAAACTCATCAGACCCATTTCTCTAAACTGAGAAAAAAAATTGTTAGAACAAACAAAACGTGCGCTTGCGGGCGGCGGATTAAATATGTGTCTGATCGAAAGAAATATTCAATTAATCGAAGCGGCTGGTGTTACTATTAATAGATGTGTCGATGAACATTGCCAAATATTTTGTCCAATCGACAAAATATGCTTTCTGCTGCCCGCAAACGCACGTTTTGTTGATTTTAACGATTTTTTTTTCTCAGTGTGGGTCGAACCATTATATATTGGATTCCATACGAATTGACAGTGCTCTATAAAAAAAAGAGATTTATCTAAATAGAATGAATATAAACCAAATTCTACATTTTCATATTAACGATGTAAGAATTTAAAAAAAGCCCAAAGTACTCGTAAAATATCAAGAGATTTAATTATTTTCCATTTCTGCAGCTCCAACTTTCAAAATCTGCTAACGTTTTACCCTATAATCTCAGAATAATTATCGAAGTTGAATATTAAAGTTTGGATACCGAATAATTCGAACCAAATTAGAATCCTTTGGATGATTCGGAACATTCAAATAATTCAAATCATTCAAAATATTTGACTCATTCAAATTATCAACATCCATGTTGATGTATCAAGAGACGCGGTAGCGTCGCGACGCCAAGTGTTAAAAAGCGTTGTGGGTCAAAATAGCGAATGACCACAATAGTGAATGGTTAAAATAGCGAATTTTGAAATTAGGAACGTCTGAATCTAGAATGGTCATCATTATGGAATTCGCTATTTTAGCCGTTTGCTATTTTGACTATTCATCATTTTCACCTCCATCTTATTGCATTCCAAATAACGAATGATACAGATGTATGTATGTCTTATTTTTTAATTTGCTATTTCAGCCATTCGGTATTTTGGTCATTCGCTATTTTGACTGCCACCCTTGAAATGAAAAAATAATTTTTCACCATACCTGCATGGAAAGTTCGAATTCCCGTCCTAGGGGTTTTACGTAATTATAACTTTCCGCTGCAGATATGGTGAAAAATAGTATACGCCACTAGGCAGCGAAAGTAGACTATCCCCAACCGCGTATTTACCACCCTCGCCTTCGGCTCGGGTCGTCTAATCTTACACGCGGTTGGATATAGTCTACTTTCGCTGCCTAGTGGCGTAATATACTATTTCTTGCTCGCCAAACCGAAAGTACCGGCTTCCGGGCCGCATTTGAAGCCGGGAATAGCGGCTTTTGTGGCCGGCTCGAATTGTAGCGCGCTCTGGTGGACTATAGTTTTTCCGTGGCCCGGCCGTCAAACTCAAACTTTAAAAACAATAAAATGCAGCTTCGAGGTTACAAGCTGCATTTCATTGTTTTTCTTTCATATGTTCGACTGATGCCGACACGGAAATATTAAACGAGTATAATTCAGTTAGTTTCTTTCGTTACCCTAAAAGTGAGTGTATCGGAAATAATGAACGACTTTTCGTCTGAAGGTTCTGCAGAAGAAGAAGAGATTTTTAGGAATTTTGACGAGGAAGCAAAAAAATCGTACATACCGAAAGCTACCCTAAAAAATCGTCTGATCGATACCTACTTGTATATAATACTTACAAAAAGTGGCAAGAGGAAAACAAAAATTGTTTATCAATCTCAGAGAAAAACAATTTAATTGTTTATTTTGAAGGCCTTAAAATAAAACTCAAGCCACCAACATTAGAAAAAATCTAAATTCAATTTAAAAAAAAGTGATAAAATATGTGTATTTTAATTATATCACACAGGGCCACGAAATCCGCCTTTCGGGCCTTGGATCGTAATATACTATTTCATGTTGAAATTGGTTATTCCACAAGTACGCCACTTGGCTTTCAATATTCCTCTCTTTTATTTCCCATTTTATTCCTCGAGACCCCTCTGTTGTCCGCAGCCACTCTTTCTAATCCACTACTGTATCGCATTCGCACGAGGACTCAGGGAAACTGCGGAAAACCTGGCCGATACTGGCGGCTTTATTTTACTGAGTTTCTTTTTATTTTATTTTTATTTTACAGAAAAATTGTCTCCCGCTGAACAATTTACATGCAAACCAGTGCGTGGCTAAGCGGTCATCCATCCAAGTTATGGCTGCAAATAATGCTGCTTAACTCTGGGGACCACCGAAGCCACACACCGACCTTGCGTCCACTGCTGTCGGTAAATCCATATTTATGTATTTTATTTCGAAATGTTTCCCTCTAAATGATGGCTCTTTATGCTTTAATAATAGAGGCTTTAAGATCTACCGGGATATCGAGTTCTACCGAACTTGAAGCTCTCCATTAATTATGCAACTAACGCTGAACAGTTCTCAAAAGGCTAGTACAACTTCGATTGGTCTTATCAACCCAAGCTATTTCGAAACTGTCTATAATTGCTTTGACATAAAGCAAACATAACAGTAACCAAAGATCTGAGTTTCAGAGTTAACGTGTATCAAAGAGCAAATTGCCAAATACTAGTTCAACATTGGTCAGCCTCTGAAGTAGCATATTTAAGAGTACAGCGTTATTTACATACATTGTGTGCGTGTAATTTCCTCTTGATGAAAAGGTAAGCGATCTCTTAGGTCTCACGTATATAAACAATGCTCGTTCACTAACCTTCGCCATGCTTTAATTGCTTGAGTGTCAAGTTATTTTGTAGGTCAAGTTTTGTGTTTGGTGTCTTGAAGACGATCTTTTTCAAATCAATGATGAATGTTCCCTTGGTTCAAAGAACTATCTCCTTGATTTAAAGTCTCTACTTTTCATTGATCTCAAGATCATTCAAAGAAATTATTATACTACTAGAATTAATTATATTCCCTGTAATTTATAAAATGTATGTACATTACCGTTACTCGACATTACCTTACTACAATGTAGCTGTTCGTACTTTTGTCAGCTCTCAAGGAGTGTAATAATAAAATCAATGATGTAATATTAGGGTGTGTCAAAAAAAGGCGATATTTTCTTTTTTCTTTGCTCCCGGCCCAAAATGTCGTAGAATACGTCTTAGTAATGATTCTGCCAAAAGTGAAGCTCATAATTTTAATTCTTAGAGGTCCATCATCGCGTTTCAAGTTTTACCATTTAAATCACACAGGAAAGTGATTTTTTTCCATTTTTTCTCCCTGCGACCTAAGAAGAAATTTTTTTTCCATAAAATCAATGACTACACATTAAATTTTGTACAATAAATCTTGATGAGTCGAATTCCTATCTTCAATATTTTATTTATTACAGACCCTTGAATTTTTTTATCGGATATGCTTAAAAACTCATCAAAATAAGTTTCAATGAGTCTGTAACTTGAAACGGTTAGCAATACATAAAATTTCACCCGGATATTTTAGAAAATTCAATGTTATAATAAATTTCTATTGACTTTTTCGTACTAACATCAGTAGTTCACTTAATGACAGTTAAAAATACAAAAACCATAACTTTTTTGGTCTGTAACTTTGTAAATATCAACGATACGAAGAACTCGTTACCAACTTTTTTGTAGTGCGTCAGACGGACGACAAAATTTTCCTTTAACTTTTTGTCCTAACTTCAATAGATTACGTAAAAAATGTAAACAAAAACACGTAAAATTTACAACATAAAAAATTCCAAGGCTCTGTAATAAATCAAATATTGAAGATAGAAATTCGACTCAATAACATTTTTTGTTCAAAATTTAATGATCCATAAGATGTAGTTATTGCTTTTATGAAAAAAAATTTTCTTCTTAGGTTGCAGGGAGAAAGAACGGAAAAAAATCACTTTCCTATTTTATTTAAATGGAAAAACTTCAAACGCGATGATGGAACTCTAAGGATTAAAATTATGAGCTCCGCTTTTGACAGGATCATTACTAAGATGTATTCTACGATATTTAGGGCCGAGAGCAAGGAAAAAAATATCGCTTATTTTGGGCACACCCTAATGTAATATATCAGTGATCAATAATAACAATAATTATCAGAGTTCGGAAATGTACAGAAATGCTATACTTCAATACAACATAGTATTGTCTTAATTACCACAGCTATTTCAAGACTATCACCTAATTACTCGAAGGTAAAGCAAACATAGCAGTAACCAGAGATCCGAGTTTCAAACTTAAGGTGTATCAAAGGGCCAGTTGTCAAATATTAGTTGAACATTGGTCAGTCCTCGAAGTAGCATATTAAGGAGTACAGCGTTCACTATATACTCTGTGTGTATGTGTGTGTGTATAGTACTGTTGAGGAAAAGGTAGGAGGACTCTTGGGTCTCGCGTATGCAAACGATGCTCGTTTACTGACGGTCCTCCCGGTACCTACGAGTTTACGAGTACTCGAGACGTAAACAGCGAAGCAGCATCGGCTGGGTATGTGCTGAGCAAACACGCACGACGACAACGACAACGACGACAGCGAAGACGACGACTACGATGAACCGTCTTTTCTTCTTCGTCTTTGCCGCTTTTACCATCTCGTTGAGGAGGACTCGCCGAGAGTTAGCGCCGTCAGGCGCGCGGCGCTAACAAGTGGCAAGCCGCCTCAAATACGTACGCGTAAACAGCACCTCGTTAAGCTTAATTGTCGTAAAAAAATGCGGAGCCGGTGCGGTCTCTTGGCAAAGGGTTTCCTCCCACTTCCCCTCTGTGTAGGTTGCTGCCATCGAGCCGGTATCCTTGAAGTCCACGAGCAGAGAACTCTCGCTCTCTGTTCCTTAAGCGGGCGTCCCTCTTCTTGGATCTTCTACCCGCGGGCTGCCGTCGGTCGCGCGACCAAACACCTCCAAAAAGCAAAAGGGAGAAGACGCGAGGGTCGAGCAACATATACAGCTCACGCTATTGGAATTCCGGAGTCAAAGGTCCCTCCAGCAATCCGGGGATTCTTTGAGTTAAATAAAGGATGGCGAAGCATCGCTGGAATTGATTTCTTTCTGAGGGAGTGGACGAATATGGGGGGAGGGGGTGGTAACATTATTAAGAAATTTTTATAACTGGGATTGTTATTTTCAGCCCTAAATGGATTGGTCATTTTGCTAAGATGATTTTTTAAAATTGTGTCTTCTGTAAGCGAGATTTGCCATCAAAACCCGAGCTTCGCACGACAAAAAGGCACCGCTCGAAATCTATGATATGTTAATCTATTTGAATGCATACGAATTTTTCAGTTTTTTTCTTTATTTTTATTTTTTTTATTTTGAAAAATGCGCAGAATATTACAAATTTTGGATATGCGTTTTGCAAAAAATTCTTGTATATATTTATGGTTTTATGCCGAACACATATCCAAAATTCGTTATTTCGCGCATATTTTTGAATATACAAAAAAATCAAAATCAAAATAAAGAAAAAAATCTGAAAAAATTCGTATGCATTCAAATAAATTAACATATCATTCTCATGAGAACAAAAGTAAGGTTGACTGATTGTTTGTTGAACAATTGTTTTTTTCACCAATTTGTTAATGACATTTTGTGGTTATTATTATGCGAAATCAATATTTTCAGCACGTTTTACATGCATTATTTTTTTCCGATTTTTATTCCATCGGGAAGTGATCGAAATTGTCTCTGAAACTCACTTTTGGCGGGACTGTACGTATCATACATCCTTAATGCAAAACTCAAAGCAGCGTGTTAGAAATGTTTCGGTTCGAGTTTATTGAATTTAGAAAAAATTTAATGTAATTAAAATTTTGGCTAATGTTTGTAGTTTTACTGCAATATTTTTACCATGAATTTAATTTCCATCAAATTCGTTCTACTCATTTAATTACATAGTAAATTTAAACCTGCACCTGTTCCCATATATTTTTTCCTCCACTTTGTGGTTCTTAGGACTTTTTTTTTGCCTTGAAGCACTAAAACATTTACCACCAAGTTTTCTTACCTTGGAAGAATATCCGAACCCTGCTGCATAAGAGAGCCGATAGTCAGCCAGAATGAGTTCATGAGGTTGAAACTGTTCTCAAGTTCCTCGGGCTCCGTTGCACAGGGATGAGAACTTACCCATTCTCCTGGTGCCATTCTGTAACACAATTGTGTGAGCATTTTTGTGCAATTATTTAAAACAATTTGCCTGGCTTATGATACATGTTGTGTAAGGTGATATACTATTTTATTTATCCATTTATTAATTTACTTATTTATCGCTTTAGACCTTTTCTTTGAAACTTAAATCTCTCTGAACGATTCGATAATATAAAAAAATAATATTATCAATCAATAATGTATACTTTGTAATATTAGTGCGGAAAATATGACTTTTCGACGAAGATTAGGAAGATAGCTGCACGAGTTGCAAGTGAATATCACAGAATGCTTCAGTTCTTTGAGTTACGAGCTACGAGATAGTGCTATCTACTTTCTAACCGCGGTCGGGAGTTCAATATTTTGTAAGATGTTATAAGATTTTCGAATATTGTCGCGTAAAGGAGAGACGTTTCGCCTCTTCTATTGATTCTCGATCGTAATGATATACACGTGCACAATAGAAAGAAATTCAAAGTGCTATCAATAAAGGAATGAAGTAAATAGTCGATAAAGCTATTTACTAATTTTTATATTTTATTTGATGTGAAATATCGATTTATGATTGTGAATGTTAATTTACAGACGAAAAGTTTTGAAGAATAAATGTAGAGTGAAAAACTAATATTCGAGATTAAATTGAATGTATATGTGTATTAATTTTTATTGTTCTTTAGCTAATTTTTTTTTTGGATTTAATCACCTCAATAGGCTTTTCCTGATATTTCATAATTAATAATCTATAATTTACAATTTCGTACCAGTATTATATACTATTTTCTGAAATGAGTGCACAAAAACTGCCCCTTTTTATGCCCTGAGTTTGGTGAAATAGTGCGAGAAAGTAGCTTTTGGGTACTAGTGCGCAAACAGACTGTGAAACAGTCGAGCGCCCGGCAAATCGCATGCACAGTCTTTTTTTTATCATGCCTCACTAAATAATGCCTCCTTCGTCACGTACAGCAGATACAAAAAAAGGTAACGTTCTGTGCATGCGTACTCAAAAACATTAAATTTTATTCATTGTTTTATCGACTTTTTTATGATTCTGGACAATATTTAATTTTTTTAGCGTTTCAATCCCAGTTTTCGATAAGGTACTTTAACGCAAAATATAAAAATGATAGTGGCTGAAACTCGCACGAAAAAAATTATTGAAAGGCAATTTTATAATTTTATTTCCGGCTATCTTCAGTCTCGCTATTCAAGTGAGATTCGCTTAACAAAAATTTGCACACATGGACCTTTTCAAATAAATTTATGGCTGCATTACAAGATATTTTATTCACGACAAACTCCCGTGGATTTGGTAAGTCAAGTTTAGTTAGACTATCAATGCGATCTTTTTCCTTGTCCAGAATTTGATCATGCGTCGGAATTCGCATGAGACAATACTAGGGAAGAACGGGGCAATGGCGTACTAATGGTAATACCGAACACCCCGATTACTCACTATGCATTGATAATATCTGATTACAATGTTTTGCGTCGATTAATGTAAACGAAGTGTGACTAAATCGTATTTTTTCATACTATGAAATAATTATAAAAACATTTAAAAAAAGATCGGACATTTTTTGGCGATTCACGATCTAAAATTCACCTCAAAGGAAATAACGATTTCTTCCTATGTATATTTGCTAATATTTTACTTCAGATGTTCTTATGTATTCGTTATTATTTTTACTTTCATATCGTTTTCGAAAAATTGTTCTCGCCGAAATATTACCGACTGTAGACAAAAATTACGTTGTGAAGACGTTTCGGGGTAATAGCGAACAGCATTTGTCGGTAATTGTGGTACGATTGACGTCTAACGCCGTTTTTGACGTTTCACTCGTGGTATCGATGAAATAATATTATTTTATTATCTAATGTATGTGGTCGACGGAATTATATTATTCTGATATATGCAGTAGCAGTTTATTTGTGAATACTATTCGTTTATTGTGGAATTTCAAGGTTACGTATGTACAATTTATTATTTACCAAATACATAATGAAAATGTTCGAGCAAAAAAGTGATGCAAAAGTATGTTGCAAGTTTGGGAAAGACGAAACGTGAAAACTGTGATATCAATTAATGTGATATTTACGTATATTTTGTTAAAGTGATACTTTTATTTTAGTAAAACAAAAAGCAATTACGCGTGTTTGAATTATAATTGAGTTAAGTATTCGATAAAAATAAAAGTTCATGATTGTTCTCCTAGTTTTCGTCTATTGCAGTACCTAAAAACTTATTTTGTAGATCTCTAAAAGCATCGTTCAAACCAAAAGTTCATTTTTCGATATTATATCGAAAAATATTGTCACTGTGTCGAAGAAGACATGTCAAGCTGTGATTTCAAGCCTTAAAATATTTAAATAGTTGCTTTTTTGTGTGTTTCAATTCGATTCTTTCTTAGATGTTCACTATTCCCCCGTTCTCCCTCAGACTTAAGGTAGTCCTCTTGTACAGTCTGGCGCCGTATAAGTTCGGGGGGGAATTAAACAAAATTTACGAACAGTTCTCGATGAGATATAAATCTAAAAAAAATTGAGCGTAAAGAAAATGCTGAAAAGGTTATTTTGGCATGATAATAATTACAAAATGTTATTGACAAATTACTTAAATAAATAATAGTGCAATAAACTACCCGGCAACCTAACTTTGTTTTGTTATGTAAGATATTTGTTTATTTTTCTAAATACGTATGTATTTTATCTGAATTTTTTCTGATTTTCAATTTTACACTTGGAAAAAATGGCCATTTTTAAACATCAGATAAAATTCTAAAAAAATCCACCCGTATTCAGAAAAATAAACAAATCATGTTCATAACAAAAAAAGTTAGGTTGCCGGGAAATTTGTTGCACAATTCTTTATTTCAGTAATTTGTTAATAACATTTTTCAATTATTATTATGCCAAATTAATCTCTTCAGCATCTTTCATATAGTTGATTTTTTTCAGATTTTTATTTCTTCGAGAACAGTTCGTAATTCTGTCTCGATTTCGCTTGAACTTATCCAATGCCAGACAATACAGGAGGACAAACTTAACCGGAAAAAAGTTGCGCTTACCTTGCGAGCATGAAAAGCATAATTGATACAGCAACAAAAGCAGTTGCCATATACATCCACACGTCAGCCGAAAACGGCAACAAGAACGACCAGAGCTCAGGTTGCTTTTCCTCAGCTTTTGCGAACAGTATACTGATTCCCAAAGTCATAAAAGGCATTGTGAAATCGACTGCACTTTCACGAGCCTTCGTAATCGTTAAATCGCAAATAGCTAGGTCGGCTTCCTAAATAAAAGAATTTTTCAAAACATTTTTTAACTGAATTTTCGCTTTGCCGCAGATATTTTTGTCTCGTTTAAAAATTAAATTGTCAAATTTGAGCACGTCTCACATGATCGAGGAGACGCCTGATAAGTCCATCCCATTGCTTCGTCTCTGGATTCATAACTCCGTACTGACCGTCCGCTACGATTTCAAAACGGTATTTCATTTTCAGTTCGGCTGCTATTTCCCTGATGAGTTCTATGCAGTAACCATCATATCGTTTGCCATCTATTTCGATGCCCTCGGTTGAGCCCTCTTTAAGTTCTATCACGTATGGTTCACCCTGCATATATCAATAATAATATTATGCTTTTCTCACGACATGATATTTTTGAAAAACTTTTTATTTGGGAAAAAGGTAGAAAACAAGTTGACTTACCTTTTTTGTGGTTACAACAAATTCTTTTTCTGCAAAACTTTTGTAAATTCCAGCATTTCGTTGTTGCTCAGTTGTCGCGCTTCTTAATTCTCCATTCTCCCAATATGCGGTTATATTTAATGTATCAATGGATGTCTCTTTTATGTTGAGGGTAAATCCCCGGCCTCCGGTTTCATCGAAGACCATTGGACCCGTCACTCGCCCTTCTTTGGCTATCTACAACGTAAAAATAACAATATTTATCGACCCGAATTAGTTAAAATTAAGTCTGTCGCCGAAAATATCTTAGTTTGGATTTTCTGTGTAACCTGATCACTCGACATAAAAAAATAAATGCTGAAAATCCTGCGACAGAATATTAAAAATATCCCGAAACAAAATATTCCATGTTGAAACTACCTACGATGAAATCTCCTAAATTTGATTTACCCACGACGAACCAAGTTGAAAATATCTAGGAAAAATATCCGGGGAAGAATAATCATCGAATACAAAAAAGTTTTTACAAAAATTATCATCATGACTTTCGATAACATTTAACTTCAGATAGATTTTGCTGATCACAGTGTTTATTGTATTACGAATTTTGACCTGAGATTCAGAATTTTTTACAAATTTTACTAAAGATTTGGTAAAAGTCCTACAATTCAGTAAAAAAAATTCGGAGAGCAATAATAATTTCTAAAAAATGTGATTGAATTCTTGAAATTTTAATACCAGTCACTAATAAACATAAATAAAAAAATTGGTATTCTAATCAAAATGTTGTAAGGAATTCTTATTTCAATTACAATGTTGTCAAATTTTTCGCTTGACTAAGATTTTTACGACAAATTGTGGCTTATCTGAAATGTTCTGAATAATTTGTAATTCATCTAAAATTTTGTCGGGAACTTGTAATGTATCTAAAAGGATGTCAACAATTTATAATTCATCCGAAACATTCTATTTCTATTTCACAAAACGAGAGTGATTTTCCAATAATGGATAGAAATTTCAGTAAAATTTGAAGCTCTTTTCTGTCAGAACTTACTACTTGAAATAAACTATTTTTGTTTGGCCGCATTTGATCATGGCTCTCCAAAAACGGAACGACAATTGATTGGTCATAAGTGGTAGCTACGCCCGTTCAAAAAAGGTTCTACTGCTATCATGTGGGCCTCAGGACAGCTTTTTATTCTTCGTCAAGTGGTCTTTAGGTTGGAAAATGCAAATCTAACGTGCACCATTTTATTTTTCTTAAGGCAACTTTTTTCGTTTTTTCTTCAACTCTTAAAAATTTAAAATCGTGACAAAGGCGCAGCCCAGCGTCATCTCTGAATCTCTGCAACTATCGAGTGTTCTGTACTACAAGGATTGAGTTGATACGCTGCAGTCGGTAAGGCCGCGTTCTGCAATCGTCGAACGAGAAGGGCTCGACCGAACCAAATATTTGTGAAAAATAGTCGGAATATTTACATTGCTTATACATATTCTTGTATTGAAATACTGACGTAGCGCATTATGCTGGTAATATTGATTCCCGCTGGATATTTTTGTGGATCTCCACAAGAGAGCGGCTGTGGTTCGATAGGAACCGGGGACTCGTTATTTGCATTTCGTATGTTTAATGCCTCCAGCGCTTGGTTAAAAAGGAAAACCGCATCGAACAGACAAGCACTCTCCACCTGAAAATATAAATATATGACGTGTGAAAAAGTTACGAATATTTTCGAAACGAAAAGAATTTAACTATCTTCAGCCTGATGATGTATGATGAACATTTTCAAGGATGTGTGCTTTAAGCTCTTAATCCCTTTCACATTCTGACTTTCAATTATTCCGGGATGTCCTCGAGAAAGAAGAGGCAGGCCTTCTTCTATGGATTCTTTAACTTCGAAATCGACTTCCTTGCAAGGCAAAAAAAAAAAACACAAATCTTGAAAATTGACGAAAAAGTGATGTTTTTGCTTCCTCATAAACGGAGTTTTGTTTCCATGAGTAATTACAAACGAGAAAAAAACTATATTGCGTAAAATTTGCAATGAACGTCAAGACATCACGTTGACAAAAAAATGTTTCTTTTTTCATACACTTTTTTAGTTTTAGTATTTCCCTAGAAAAAAAATTTGAACTAATAAAAATAGCGGAAAAATATATCGCTGCATTCATAAACGTATTAAAAAAATACGTATTGTATTTCTTGTACTCTGTAGATTTTAGTGTTGTCTAGTCTTTTTCTCTTTTTGGTTTTGTGTACAGTCTCTATGACGAAATATGTTAATCGTTTTTGGCTTCCTTATAGAGGAAGCTTTGTAGAAAAAACTAAAAGAATGAGGAAGCAATTCGTAAAGTTCTACTTTGCAGATTTTTAAAAGTAAAAGTAAAAGTTCTAAAAAAATGTGAACTACATAATGAATTATGACGAAACGGTGTACCTATAATTTTTCAATAGTACTGATGTTACGTAATAAATTCGAGGTCGCTATTATATGTTATGCTAAAGTTAATACAATAACATCATTTTTTCCTAAAAAAAAGAATTCCAAGAAATTTGAACCACATTGGAGATTATGACGAACTTATATGTTAATTATCGTTCAATAGTATACCGATTGAATGTACAAAATTTGAGTTCGTTGTCTTGTGTTTTGCTAAAGTTAGGGCTTCGCAGTGAAGAATTCAAAAATTTGAAATTTTTACAAAATCTGCTTCGCCGATTTCTGTCGAATTCAATATGAAGTGACAGTAAGTACTTGCACTTATAATGTATTATTTAGCAAGATATCGCAAATGTCATTAAAGCCGGAGCGCGTACATTTTTATTCAAAATCACATAAACAGACATAAAATAAATATACATTCTTACATTTTTATTTGAAATCATATAAAAAGACATAAAATTAAAATTTCTGCATAGCTCATGGAAGAAATCTAACTGCCAAAGAAGGGCTGCTGCTTTACTTGCATTCTAAATTTTAGCTCAATCGCTTGAACGGTTTTTGACTCGTATGCACATATAAGAAAAAAATCGTTAGAACCAACAAGACATGTGCTTGCGGGCGGCAAAAACAATATTTGTTTGACAGAAGGAAATATTGTATTTATCAAACGACTGGTTCCGATTAGCATTGCCAAACACTTTTGTCCAATCGACAAAATATTTATTTCGCCACCCGCAAACGCGCGTTTTGTTTATTTTAACGATTTTTTTTTTTCAGTGTATGAGTGAAAGCTTGAAGCCCTGCACACACGTACGCACACACGCACAGACACAAATACTTACTGACATTTATACATTCCCAACCCCTTTTCTTGATATCTTCGACCATTCTGAGTGTTCTGACGTAAAAAATTCGGAAAAAAATGTTACGCAAACAGAGCTTCCTCTATGAGGAAGCAAAAAATAATTTCGATATTGGCTGAAGCTGTGTCACAGTCTTAACTGGCCAATAGCTCCATTGTTAACCCAGGAGGGTTAGGTCTGAACCCTTCTCTCTACGCGTCTTTCGCAAGACTGTTAAATTGAGCGAGATTTATCAGGCCAAGGTTTACTTTGGATGGAGCTCGGATAAGAGGGTATGCGGGTGGAATTCGTGGGTTGCTGAGCTAAATCCCGCTAGGTGGTTGAGCGTAGTGTGAATAACGCTGGATGGTTGGGGATATCGCAGTATAAGCCAACGTAAGAGATGATGATGAGGATAAAGAAGGAAAGGGGTTGGATTATAGGCCTTGACACGTTTTATATATGCGTTGCACACGTGTTCGCCACCTTCCTCCACGGAAAGAAACTATGCAAAAATACATAAGGAATTTATGGAAAGTGTGTTGAACTATAATCTATCTGTATTACTTTGTCATAGAAGAAACTTTGTTTTAATGAGATTTTTTTCCAGGTCTTCAGAACGTTCACGATGTTTCAAATCACCATAAAAGTGGTTCTAAACACGTTTTTGAGTGTGTTTTAGGGTGTTCAAAAGAATTTTTTTTTTTTAAACCTCTCGGCTGTTGATTGACAAGTTGACATGGATGCAGAAATATATTTCTATGGAAAGGAGGCTCTGTAGCTGATTTTTTAAAGGTCGCTCACGCGAGATTTGTATTTTAATTTCTGTTAAAACGTAAAGAATGTATTAAATTTACAGAATAGTATTCATTTAAAGAAAAATTATTTAATAAACCTTACCATCGGTTATAATATGTTGCTACCAAGGATTTTAAGATGTAAATGTGAGATTTAGATAGAATTTTGAACACTTTTCCATGCGTAAAAAAATTGAGAAAAATCAAGCATATGGAAGGAGCTGAAAAAATTAATTTGGTATATTAATAATTCCAAGATGTTATTAACAAATTAATTTAAAAAAAATCTTGATCAACAATTTACCCGTCATCCTAACTTTTTTTCAAATTAAAATGTTATTAAATTTTGAATAATGTTTGAGAATTATGTTTTTTCGATTTTTTTTCACAGAATAACCGCTTCACTTTCAAGGGTCCCTATAGGGACGCAAACGTATAGAGAAATACGTTTTTCTGACAGTGAAGCGGTCAAGCATAAAAACAAATGCAATTTTTAAACATCACACAAAATTAAGAGATCATTTTCATTTGAAAAAAAGATAGGTTGACGGGTACAATGTTGAACAATGTTTTTTTCATCAATTTTTATTAACATTTTGGAATTGTTATTATGCAAAATTAATCATTTGACGAACAATGAAGAACAAAAGCGATATCTTTTGCAAGTTGTTAAAAGCCATCGACAAGAATATCCGAACGCAGAGAAAAAACTCTGAAACCAGTTTCTGAAAAGTGATAATAAATATTTAAAAAACAAAAATTACGAAATAAAGAAAAAAAATTTGGATCCAAAATATTTTTCTTTAATTTGTAATTCTTGTTTTTTAAATATTAATTATCCCTTGTCATTTTCACATTGTCACTAACATTGCCAATTGATTGTAATCAACACGTACAATGATTATTTCCTTCAAAGAAATGATTTAAAAATATTTCGTTTATGTCGGTTCTACCTCTTTTATATTTCGCCTCCTGTTCTTTCACTTTGCCGTACGAGAGCAGTAATTTCCCGCTTAGGTGTCATGATGCTCAATGTTAACCACGGTTACTACTTGCTTGGATGGTGTTTAACAGCCAGCTATGATCGGCGGTGATCATTTAAAAAAATTTCAAATATTAAAATTTAGTACATATAAAAAAATACAAATCCCGCACTCTAGTGTGTATGTGTGCATGGCTTTAAAATTTCAATCACCTCCATAACTCCAGAAGCGTTTACCATATTAAGCTGGAATTGGCCACCCATGTGAGCAGCTCATTTTTTATTGTTAAAATTTTTATCTGTACAGAGATCAAATTTTATAATTTTTTTAATACGAAAAGCCGTAAGCTCTAAGACTTTTGTGAAACTTATAATGTTTTCGTAAATAGGTTTTCATAACTGCAGATACATTAAATATTGTTTGTCTGCCCGTTAAACTTTAGATTTTTAAATGTAAACACAATTGGGATGCAAGGTAGAAATTGCTCATTAATTCTTGATAATTCATTCGTTTCTTTGCATGTGGTCATTATGTGGTGAATCTTGCAGGCTTAGATGAGCTTTTTCTTGAAAAAAAATTTGCAAATTACCGATTTAAGGTTGTACGGCTCGTCCTTTAAAATGTGGAAGATGCTGATGTTCGTTGCTGAACCGTTTAGAACGCGTATGATCTCGGCCTCCGGTGAGTGCTACAAACATAATAACAAATAGTCTGTACATCGTTGAATAGTATACCTGAAATGCTGCACTGACAGAAAAATCTGGTAATTTCAAAAATAATATAGTTGAACTGACGATAATCTAACTATAAACTATAATTTCCAGGAGGAACGTCTATATTTTATGGTCTAGCAAATATAAGAAAATAGTTGGATCAACCACTAATATAATTTCTAGGAGGAATGTCTATATTTTATCATTATAGCAAATGTAATTATAGTAGCAATCATCAAAATGATAATAGTTTCAAAAACTATTATAATAGTTTCAAATATGCCGTTTTGTTGCATATACGATTTCAACGTTTGTTTCCAATAACCTTGCAAATATCGTTTATTGAACCATATTATCATCGCTTCAATCACAAAACATTGCAAGCCTTTCTATATTCGTTTTACCATGTGAAATCGTTAAATAAACGATATGCTTTTCTCTCAGTGTGGCCACAACGATTTTCAGATTTCGTGGTGGTTTCAATATAACACGTGGGGTATTCCATGACATCTCGATCGAGATTCCCCCATGGAAAAAAAGTATGCTAACAAAGTATATTTTTCAACATATCGAAAAATATATGAATAATGTACGTGGTATTTTTCTTTTATACTTTTTATATACTTGGCAATATCTAATATTTCATCCAAACGTACACTGAGAGAAAGAGATACTACCCGATAATAAAAATATACTATCGAATAGTATATTGGATGTTTCGTATAGGGATCACTCTCTGGAGTGCAACAGTTAGTATAATTATAGTAATGGTTAATATCTGATTGTACCAAGTACATTCTGTATAATAAACCCTTACAATACACACCGTACACGGTACTATCCAAATACTACCCGATAGTATATAATATTTAGTATATCGGATATTAAAAATCTTAGTATCTATTTCTCTCAGTGTACATTTAGCGAATATACGTAAAGTAAATTTTTTGTACAATCGTTAGTACATCTGGAAAATATACGAAAAATATATTTATTTGGATATCCATACATGTATCTGGCTAATATACGTAAAGTATATTTTTTTTTGTATATTAATAGTATATAAAAAATGCATCAACTCATAAAATATAAAAACACGAAATCTTGACCACCTAGATTTCTTATATCGACAAAGAATCTAAACAATTTGGTCAAATGTTCTTCTAACTGATTCAAGTGTTAAACATCTTCTTACATAAATATATATATAATTTCTATAGAAAAAATATACATTCACATATATTTACGAATACATAAAATGTGGATTGAGAATTATATAAAGAATATAAAAACGATATATTTTATTTCCCAAAAATATGTATGAACTGGTATACCATCGTATATACTTTGTAAGTATACTAAAAGTTATATCCGATATATCAAATTTTTCGTCCAAAGTATAGTTGGTATATAGAATATATACTTTTCGATATTTTTTTGAGTATACTTTTTTCCATGGGGGTTTGGCGATGACATCTAAAATCGGCTCCGTAATTCTTTAGACACAAGTAATTCCTTATACTTTTCATGTAAGATATAATTTTTTTAAATTGAAAAAAAAACTCCAATATTGTCAAATCTCAAAGAATTTCGAAGAATCTTAAAAAATATAACAACATTTTTGAGCCTTATGCGAAGATCGCGATTTGATAACTGCCAAAGACAAATTTGAAAAATAGAATAAAATATTAGAATGCATTTTTGGAATAAAAATAAACAAAAGTTCCTGATAATATAAATCGAAATAGTGATATCAAAATGGCGGGATGATATTTACTTGGCGTCGTGACGCTACCGCGTCTCTTGATATTAAAATAGTATCGGCGGCTTTCCATGATATTCGAATCAGGATCTGGCGAGGATGTTTCAAATCAACGCCGTAATTTTTTTATACGAAAGTACATTTTCGAAAAAATTTTCTGTTGATTTTCTGTTGATTAAAAATTATTACTTCCCCGAATATTTTCGTAGATCTTCGAATGCACGAATAGTAAAACCCATTGGGAAATAGATCCCGTATTTCCGTCAAATTTCAGAAAAATGCATTCATATGTAAAAATTGAAAATGACTTTTTCTGAAAAGAACCACTTTTTTTTACTAATTTGGGTTCCAACAATTTTTAATGTAAGTGTAATTTTCTTTTTCTTTGGTAAATAGCTCCTTCATTAAAGAATTAAATTTCACGGTTTCGCAAGAATTAAAGTCATAATCCCTAATAACAATTGTGACAACAAATGGCAAAGTAGTTTTCGATTGAATGAAATCGACATCGTAGACAATATTCACTGTTACTCTTACCAGACTAGTTATGAAGTATTTGTAATAATCGTTGAGTAGCTTTACAGTTTTCCCCTGAGTCAAGACCTCGATGATATTGTTTGGTTCGATATCCAATATAATGTTGTAATCTGTTGAGTTGGCAATTTCCTTGAGTAGTGGCCGATAATCTGGACCTTTGTGTGTATTTGACTCCCAATATCTCAATTGGCGCACGGTGACGGGATTGCTGCTTGGTCCATGTCTGGCTAGAGCCTTTTGTAATCTCGCGAGACCATCGTTCGTTTCGTAAATCACTGTGAACTGAGGCCAACTCAGAGCCTCAAGCGTATCTGCAATGGCCTGAATGATAGAAGAAACATAAATAAATGAAGTATATGACCACATACCGAACAATTGCATAGTAAATTTAGTAGCAACCTTAAATTAATATTGTGCACACTTTTCTTTACAGAAACAACAGAGGCTTTTCTAAAATGCGTGAAGGGGCTACTTCACGCACACTTCGCTTTGCTTGCGTGCGTGAAATAGGCAGTTCTCCCACTAGTGGCATAAAATTGTATACGATACTCGTGCGAGAAACTTTTTCTAATCTCGTGTGATTACAGCATTCGTCGCGAAAAAGTTTCATCGCACTAGTATCGTGATGTATTATTATGGCTAAGGCTCGTAAAAGAATAGAAAAATATTAGAAATTATGAAAACTGTTTGAGCTGTACTGCACGGGAAATAAATCACATGTGCAGTTGTCGTCGTCGAAAGGCTGAAATCCATTGTTGAAAATTAATTACGCAAATGAGCAAGAAGCGATATTATGAGAATTCACTCTCATTTTATTATATATTTTTCTTATCTATGTAGATTCTCGACTTTCGACAAACGAAACGAGAAAAATAGCAGAAGCGACGAATAAAGAGACTGAAAGAGACCAGTGAAACAGGCTTGCAAAGAAATTAAAATGTGCAGAGAAAACTTCACTGTGAATTTAATGCCACCATTGAAATAAATTATGTCATACCCATTCCAATTTCTTTCGGTTACATCAAAATTGAAAAATTTTAATTAAAAAATTCCCATGAACGAAACACGAAAGAATAGTGGAAATAAAGACATATAAAAAGTCTAGTGAAATATGATCAGACATTTTTTTTTTAACCAACCATACGCAGAAAAACTGCAGAGTACATTCAGTAAGAGCCTTAAATTAAATTGTATGCGAGTTTTTTAAACTCGAATAACAAAGTTATTGGCAAATATTTGGTGGACTAAGGCTTATTAAAAAAATGGTGTCAAGTTTTGTAACTTACTCTGTAAGTTTTTCAACGAGAGAAGTGTTGTGTTTGAGCTGTACTCTGACGAGGGCAAAATGACGTTCAAGTGAACGATAAATAACCCAAGGATGCAAAAAGTGTTATTGCGACGCTATAAAAATTTGTTTCTTTCCTTTTCTAAGTAGATTATTGATTTCTGGCCTCGCAAACGAGAAAAGAAAAATAAGTGACGATTGAGATGTTCGAAAATCCTAAATAAATATTGTAAGCAATTTAAAATTAAACGCTTACAGAAATACTGCATATTAAATTCAGTGAGATTCTTAACCCCTGCAAAAAAATAGTCCGGAAAGGGTATAAGAATAGTATTAAAATGGGAAATACGAGGAGTATGTCGTATTGAACGAAATCATACTCCAATTATATTCATATTCAAGTATTAAGTATGAAATGAGTATACGTAAAAATATTGAGGATTGCTGCATTTAAATTTCTCAAATTCAATTAATCAAATTAAATTAAAAATAAATCAATATTAATGTACGATTAATATACTTAGTTAAATTTTTTTCGATAATCCGATATTTTTTCGTACACTTATTTCACATTTAATATTCAAATGTAAGTATAATTGGAGTATGACTTCCAATACGATATTCTCCTTATAGTTTTTATATTAATATTATTCTCATTATCGTTTCATACATCTTCTTATTTTGCACGGGTGTGAAAGTGCACTTCTCTTCATTGACTCTGTGAATATTTGTGACAAATATTTGTAAGTTCAATTCGTGTTAATAAAAATAGAGTAGACACTTTTACTTCAAAACAGAACTTTTTAACCTCAAAAAAAAGTGCTCTGTGAGCTGTATTGCGATGAGGGAAAAAGCGTGTTCAAGTGTCGACCTGGGAAAACTGGAATTGTTTCTCAAGAATAAATAACGTAAGGGGGCAAAAAGTGTTATTGTGACCTGTGAAAATTTGTTTTTTTTTTTTTTCATTTTCCATGTGGATTCTTAGTTTCTGACAAACGAAATGAGAAAGAAAGTAAGAAAGACGAGCAAGGAGATTCGAGAAGCCCAGTGAAATATTTATATATGTACTCGGAATTTCTCCGTCTTCCTTGTCGCTTTCTTTTCTCCTGTCTCTTGTCTTTCTTGGTATCTATTTACCGATTGGCCCAGGACTCAAGAGGTAAAATGGAATTATGCTGTATTGTCAGTCAGTGGTGCCGGAAACTCGAGAGTCCGTGTATCCAGCGCTAACATATAAAAACGAAAAAGCAGATACGTAGTAGGTATAGTATCCCCGATGCTTGAGCTTCCCTTTTAACAGGAACATGCACTCACTGTGCTTCCACTGGGCAACGATACTGGCATGAAGAACTTTATAAATAATTCGATAGATATTGCGTTTATGGCATCGTAATATAACAAACGCTGTAAATCTGTAAGTTGACTAGCCGGAAAAATAATGTTTTTTTAATCAGCGATCCAGGTGTGATTTGATAGTCAAGCTTAATTCATGATAAGTAACTATCAATGATGTGGCTATTTGCACCCTTTCGTACGTCGTATGTAGTATATGCCATATGTCGTATGTAGTTTGTCGTAGACTGAGCTTTTTTTGTGCGTCGTATGTATGGGGCAATTCACCCCGTTTCGACCAGGTTTTGTATTCAAACCCCTCCGATTTAGCTCATAAATTTTCTTAGGCTTAGTTGGACGCTTAATCACACACAAAAAAAAAAAAAAATTATTTTTTTTATCGCAATTTTTTCAAAATATATTTTTAAAGTGACATATCGAGTGCCATAATTAAAAAATCTGAATTTTTTTTGAAAAATACTTTGTTTAATAACAAAATTATCTAGCTTATAGCTAAAGTGGGAAAGATTTTTTTTCTAACAGTTTTTAAGCTTTTGTGATTTGAAAAATTATTGAAAGATATAAAAAATAATAAATCTACTACAGGCGATCGTTTAAATGCTTATTTATGTAAAACCGCATTTTTTCAGATTTTTTGAATTGTTTTCAGATTTATCCGAATTCTGCAAATTGAAAAAAAAAAATTTTTCTTAAAGTGGAATATCGAATGCCATAATTTAAAAATCGCATTCTGTGGATTTCACTTAGAATTATGTATTCTCACAGATCACAGTTTGTTTCGTTACTGAAAAAGTTCTTATACAGAAATCTTTGACATATCGTCCATAGTAGATTGACTTTTTTTCTGTTTTATAATTTTTTTAATAAAAAAAGCTGGGATTGCAAAACATTGGGATTGCTCACCGAACTCTCTAGCTCGACGTGAAATACCAAAAATGTAGTTGTTGAAAGGTGGAAAAAAGAAATAAGAACATAAGAACAGAAAAAATATACCACCACAAAAATGCACTCCACATAATTATTCACTATCACAACACGGAGATGTCACAGTAAAGATGAATATGATAAGATACCATCAACATAACCTCCAAGACGAGCATACAAACCAGAGAGTCCGTTCACAACCACAAATATACACTCTCACACACCTCACAACACAGAAAAATCAGGATAACATCTTAATGATTACAATAAATATTTACTGAAGAGGACCCAGACCACGGTCGAAACGTATAAATGAATATGTAAAACATTCCTCTTGGCCGCCAACAGCCGATACATCTCACACATAAAAAAAAAAGCTTAAAAACTAAAACAGTAAAATCTTGCGTACTTTAGCAATAAGCTAGAAAGATTTGATATTCAATAGAGTATTTTTCAGAATTTTTGCAGATTTTTAAATTACGGCTTTCGATATCCGATATTGATATCCGGTATTCGATATAAAGAATTATTTTTAAAAAATTTGTATAATTCGGAAAAATCTGAAAAAAATCTGACGATCCGGTTTTATATAAATAAATATTTCATCAATCGCCTGTAGTAAGTTCATTATTTTCTAGATTTTCAAATAATTTTTTCAAATAAAAAAAGCTTAAAAACTGTAAGGAGAAAAATCTTTCCCACTTTGGCTATAAGCTAGATAATTTTGTTATTGAACAAAGTATTTTTCAGAATTTTTTATAGATTCCAAAATTAAGGCATTCGATATATCACTTTTGAAATATATTTAAAAAAAAAAAATTTTTGTGCTGTTAAGCGTCCAACTAAGCCTAAGACATTATGAGCTAAATCAGAGGGGTTGAGGTCAAAACCTGGTCGAAACGGGGTGGATTGCCCGTATATAAGGAGCTTTTCCGTAAGTCATCAGTCGTAAGTCGTCAGTCGTAAGTCGTCAGTCGTAAGTTGTCAGTCGTAAGTCGTATGCCGTATCTTTGGGTAAAGCTAAACGAGATTTTCCGTCCGTCGTAAATCGTAAGACGTAAGTCGTATGCTGTATTTTTGGGTAGAGCTAAATAATGACATTTTTCGTGAGTTGCGTTTCATTCGTCGTATCTTCAAGAGAAGCTGCAATGAACTTTACGTATGCCTATTACACTAGTGCATGACATTAACGTTTTTCCAAATCGTAAGTCGTAAATCATGAGCCCACAACTTTTTTTTTCCAATAAAGAATTTGAAGAATCGGTGCACGTCCCAGTCCTATCGGAAAACTGCTCATTTAGGCTACGTTTTCATGCAGGCGCACATCGTTTTATTCGCTAGTGAGCGAAACTCAGAGCAAAAGGAAAAAATGCGCTCTTCACCTCGCTGTTTCACTCGGACGCAAAAGCGATGCATAACAATGCAGCCTTAGAGCTGAGAACATATTGAAAATGAAAATGTAATTATATTGTGGGGGTGATTTGACACTCAGATATTATATTGGAATACAAAAATCGTGGGCTCATGATTTACGACTTACGACGTAGAAAAACGTTAATGTCATGCACTAGTGTAATAGGCATATATACGTGAAGTTCGTTGCAGCTTCTCTTGTAGATACACCGAATGAAACACAACTTACGAAAAATGTCATTATTTAGCTCTTCCCAAAAATACAACATACGAGTTACGACTCACGATTCACGACTCACGACTCACGACTCACGACTTACGATTTACGATTTACGACTTACGACTCACGACTCACGACTCACGACTCACGACTCACGACTCACGACTTACGACTCACGGAAAATCTAATTTTCAGATATACGACGTACGAAAGGGTGCGAATAGCCACATTGAATTATCAATTGAGTTCGAGGCATGGTCACTACATGGGGATGTTTTGGTATTCCCCTAAAGAAAAAATAAAATTGATATCATGGAAACAAAATGTTGTATTTTTATTTTGTTTAACTTAAATTCGCTTTTCGTATGGATTAAAATGGTGCGAGGTTTGACAAAAATTCGTGGATTTTCATTTGCTTATGAGAGGAAATTTTTTTTTTCGAAAAAAAGCAGTATGATATAACTTATGAATGAACAAGTCGAGTGATTCCAAAAGTAATGACGTCGTTACAATCCTGTGAAACATAATAGTCTCTATCAATATACGTAATACACTTTAATACGTTTTTTTCCCTATGGTTTATCTATATAATTTTCGTGGGCGC